>OY728140.1:1249103989-1250314294 GCA_963277665.1 Viscum album
TAATTTATAAGAATAATAATTATTTTTTAATATAAATGTAATAATTTTATTTAAATTAATAATACTTTTTATTAAAAAAATTATCAGCGCTATAAATATCATTTTTCCATGATTATATGGTTTCACCAAAATGCTTTCATTTTTGAGATAATTGTTAAAGATGACATGGTTTGAATTTCAATGATTCAGAACTGGGGCTCTTAGTGGTTGGATATTGAGGAGACTCATCCACCTTCACCAGTTCATTCCCCACCTATCAGATGGCTCCCCACCTTTGGGTGTTCTCAAACTTAATAATGATGTAGAGACCCCTGGGGATGGTTTTTTGTCCTTTGGAAAGTCCTCCAGGATCACACGATTTCTCTTATTGTGGCTCATCATTCCTAGAACATTGTGTATTAGTCTCCTCATGTGGTAGAGACCATGGATATTTTGAAGGGTATGTAGTTCATCTTGTCTCTTGCGTGGAAGGATGTTGTGGTCGAATCTGATTGTCAAGTTATTATCAACACACTGAAAGAGGATGAAGGTGAACTCCAATACTATGGTTCCATTATCAACATCTTCAGATCTTTGGTTCCTTTGTTCAATTCTTGTTGTTTTCCCTTTTCTTGGAGATAAGGAATTCGAGTGTTTCATTTTTTGGATACTTTTGGGAATGATTAGGTGTCTAATTGATGGATTTTTTCTTTTCCTCCAGAATTATGTACTGTGCCTTTGGTTGAAATCTATGGTTTTAGGATTGTATTTTTGAAAAAAATAAATTCCAACTTTATCAGTGCTAAAGAAAGGGATGATAAAGGTTACACCTTTATCGACGTTTTTTTAGCGCTGATAAAAGGAAGATTTATCAACACTTTTATCCAGCACTGATAAAGTCCCCCCTTTTATTTGTGCTTTATTATTATCGCTGAGAAAACCTAATGCATCCCTTACCCTGATATGTGGTAGTGAATGGGAGGATCCACCGCATGTTGCCGACATCAACTTTAGCAGCGGTTTAAACTGCCACCAAATCAAAAACTAACCACTCCTAAACAAGGATTTTCTAGTTGTGGATACATAACTCATTTATGATGTGTTGGAATTCAGTCCATGTCAATACGACATATGATGTGACTAGTATGACTAATTGTTTGTGTTTTTATTATAAAAGGGACATTTTAGTTTAATTATATAATTATTAACAATTAATTAATTAATTAAGAAAATTAATAACTCATGATATCATTAATATATTTAGTAACTGTAAATATAATTTATAGATATAATTAATTAACATTTTAATTAATAATTCATAATAAAATTATTAATAAAAATTTAAAATTTTAATTAATAATTAATTTAAAATTTTCAATATAATAAATAAAAATAAAATTAGTATTATAAATTACGACATCATTAATATATATAGTAATTAAAAATTTAAATTATCATATGTGAATAATATATCATTAAATTTTAATTGTTTTTATGAATTTTTACTAAGATAAACATTGTTTTTATTGGGTGGAAAAACCTTTGTACAAAGTTCGATCATCGGGGAAAGCCTACTAAAATATAAAAAACATAATTTTTTTGAAAAAAAATCCATCGTAATTGTGTCGAACATTTACTCAAAATTATATATAAATACACAAATTTTATAAGAAAAAAAATTATTTGAAAACAAATATAGATTAAAAAAATGTATTGTTTTTTTCTTATAATATGTGTTATAATTTATTTAAAATATTAAATTAATGAAGAAATATAAAAATTATAAATTAAGTTATTATATTAGTTTTCAGTTAGTAAATATAATAATCAAGACCAAAAAATCTATTATTAACCAAATAAACTTTTACTAACCAATAATCATTTTAGTATTACCATTCGGTTCTTTTTTATTCATTTCTTAAATAATAGTTCCGTTAACCACCTATTTTCCCACCCGTTGTGGGTAATCTCTATAAAAATACATTTCCATGTATGAATGGTTAGATAAAAAATCAAAAGATTGAAAATATATACATACATATATATATATATTAAATGTTGTATAATGGTTGATACTAGTCAATGTTAGATTATTGAATTAAAATCAACATTAAATATTATATGCGAGTCAAATATTCTAAAAATAAATTATAAATTATTTAATTAAAATTAATCAAAATTATTAAAATATAAAACTTTGATAATTAGGTTTAAAATTTTCACTAGAATTCACCCAACATTAGGGATTTCGACCCGTCAAATATGCATGAAATTTGGTATAATCGAATCCTAACTCATTTTTTTTACAAACCCAAATACATATATAACTCATTTATTTTTTAAAACACTATTTTTAATTATATTATATTATATTTGGAAATGAAATTTTAACTACCGAAACCGGATAAATTAAAGATACATCTACTATTTTTAATTTTAAAATTTATGTATAAATATAAATGAAATTGATATCAAAGAAAACAAATAAATTTTATAATTTTATTAACATTTAAAAAAAATTGTAATTAAGTTAATAACAATTAATTTAGTTAGATAAGAATTTAAATTTCATATATAAATTTAATATGAACAATAGTCAAAATCCATAAATAAATTAAATAGTTTTACTATCTTTTTAATATTTAGTTAATAAATTAATTAACATTAAATAAATAGGGTTGGGTAATTCTGTGATATTAATTGGAATTATAAATAAAAGATTTGTGTATACCACCTTTCATGGGATTAGGTGTAATGATTAAGGAGGTAAAGGCCAAAATAAAGGAAGATAGTACTATATAAGGGTGGAGGCTATGTTTTCAAACTGCAAGCCTCTGACTGGAATTTCCCTCTTCTCCGAAACCCCTCACCGTCTGATGATGAAGATGATGATTTTTAAGATATGGATTATTAGAACCCAATGGAAGTCATGTTTTGGTGTAATATCATTAGAAATGTTCAAAAATCTGGAGTAGTGGCATGGAGTCCCATGACCCTTGATGAAGCCGACAATGAGGTCTTCAATAGAAGAGGTTATCACCAATGCACCAATATTATCCCGATGGATAATAGAGGAAGACTATGAGGGACCCCTCCCATCCGTCCCCTTCTCCTGGGAACACTTCCCTTGGGTACCTAAGAAAGAATATCCAAAACGGACCCAAACCCGACACCGACACTGGAGAATCCTCGGGTGACGACACATGTGGATTCCTATTATGGTTGGCAGTGTCCAGCCGTCCCATTCGCCTGAGAACACGCCCAAGGGGGACCCAATCTAGGGGATCACGAATGCACCCCAACTATTACACATGAAATCTCTACTCCCCCTGGGAACCTATGTGAGGGGATCCCGAATTCAACCCAACTCCCCATGGGAACCCAATACGCGGTAAAGTCTTTTTGAATGGGCGGCGTTTGTGAGAATAGTTACAATGGAGGGTGGTGTCCAGTCCTCCCATTCTCCTCAAAGCACTTTCCTGGGGTTACCAAGGATGTCTGGAAGCTATACCAATCCAATAGCTCTTGGCGAAGGTGGAACACAGTTGAGGATGGATATGGATGTGTAGGTGTTCAGGGTGGACCACGGTGCAGTCGCTCCGGGAGGTCCTGGTGGGGGTTGAACGCGGTTGAGGAGGGATGTGGATGTATAGGCATATAGGGAGGAGCATGGTACAGTCGCTCTAGGAGGATATGGTGGAGGTAAAACATGTTTGAGGTGAGATATAAAGGTTCCTATGTATGGGGCGGTCATGGCAGTGCAGAGTTCAGTCGTGGTGTGCGGTCAAATCAGAGATAGAATTTGGTCGGGGCGGGGATGCTATGCGACTGACTTACATTAGCACTTTCATGGTTCAAGGATTTTCTTTTAAAATCCAAAAAAAAACCAATTATTAAATATTTATGTTGATTAATATCATTTTTTATATTTTTTATTGTATAAATAATGAAAATAAAGTTACTAATAATGCATTATTTAATATGAATTTCAACTATAAATTATATATTTTATATGTACAAATAGTTGGATATGTTATTTATATGGTTCATATCACTATGTTATAATATTTATATACCACTATAAAAATAATGGCTTTTGCAATATGTTTTTTACGTTGAATTCCCAACGCAAAAAGTTAATTGTGATAGGAATTCATCACAACAAACCATTATGGAAAATCAGGACGTAAATAATAGAAATTGTGAAGGGACGTGGATATTAACCTTAGGGTGATACAATTTATGACAAAACTATTTAGCCATCACAAATACTATTTATGATCGAACTTTTTTTCATTGTATATTATTTTATTCTAGATTATTTGAAATGGAATTACATAAAAAGTTAATTTTATAAATAAATAATTAAACATATTTACATATAAAATATATTTCTCAATATATAATCCTTATCTAAATAAAAACTAATATCCATTTTATTTAAAACACAAATATATGATTATCTATATACCTATATAATGTCTGTATGTATATATATATATATTAATATGTGTCTCTATTGACAAACTAATATATATTATCTATATATCCTAACATATGAATGTAAAAAAAAGTTAATTTTATAAATAAATAATTAAACATATTTACATATAAAATATATTTCTCAATATATAAGACTTATCTAAATAAACATTACTATCCATTTTATTTAAAACACAAATATATTAATATATATATATTAGTATGTGTAACCAACTGATATATATTATCTATATATCCTAACAAACGAATATACATATTAAGATATAATATATGTAAATATATGTAATTGTGTATAATTTAAATTACCGATACACATAATATATATATATATATGTATATGTATGTTGTATATATGTATTTATTTGTTTGTTTGATTATTTAGACACACGAACAAAAACATATTTTATAAATGTATTTAAAAATAATATTATAAATATATATTAATACATGATTAAATATAAAATATAAAAAATATAACTATATATATATATAAATAAATAGATATAAATATAAATATATAAATATAACTAACTATATATATAATTAAAACTAATATATGTATGTAATTTATCTATTAGATTTTTATTTTAGCATCATTTTAGATACAAAATTACCTCTTAATATTTATTAATTCTACCAAAAACAAAATATTAATTTCATATTATATAGGACAGATCATATCCATCATACATAATTTAAATAACTATCAATAATCAAACAATTATTTTTAAAAAAATTAATAATACAATAATATTTATCCAATAACATATTATTTATTTTTTGACTAGCGTTGTGGTTTTTGTGAACATCGTTCACACACTCCAGGTCTCGTTTTTTAAAATATTTTGACTTATCACATATCAACAAATCACCTACATTTTTTCAATTTAAAAAATTCATGAAGAAATAATTTTTTTAAAATAAATTAATGTGAATAAAAACCAAGTCTATTACAATGTTTTTAGAAAATAATAAAAAAATAATTCCTCCGAAAAACCATATAAAAATTATTGTTTATTGAAAAAAATATCCCCAATTCACTTAATAAAATCAATGTTTTTTATATTTTACATTAAAAAACTCATATTTCCTTAAAATAAAATCAAGCAATAACAAATTAAAAAAAAATTTACATTAATTAAAAAATATGAACAAAATAAAAGAATAATCCTTTTTTTAAAAATAAATACATAACCCTTCTTCTAAAGTAATTTTGAAAGGAAAATGATGAAGTTTACTTTTTTAACCTTATTTTTTTTAATTGAAATTTTTTATTTTGGTTAAAAGGTTAAGGGGTATTTTTTGATATTTTAAATTTCAAATAGGATCATTTAGAAAATGGAAAATTCTTTAATTATAATAATATAAAATAAAAAAATGAATTTATAATTTCCAAATACATCATAAAAAATGAATATCTAATTTTTTTTTAAAATAATGTAATTAATTTTATTTATTTTTTTAATTTGGAAATTGGGATATTTTTTAATTTTATAGTGGATTAATATTTTTTTATTAAATATATTTAAATTTGGAATGTAGATTCTATTATTACATCCAATGGAAATGGTATTTTGTACAAATTTGTCATAAATGAAATTTAGTTTTTTATTTTATTTTTTTGGAAAATAATTAAATAATTTTATTTTTTAAGTGAATGTTTTATTTATTTTAATTTTTTTATTTTAATTTTATTACATAAAAATTAGTTTTTATATTTTTTAATTAAAAATGGAATTTTTAAAATTAAAAGATAATATTGGTTGAATATATCTTTATGAAAAATAGTTGTGGACTTATTTTTTACTCTATAAATTATTTATGGGGAATATGAATTTTGTTCTTAATTTTATTAATTTTAAAAATAATTTTTTATTTTTAAAAAAAATTATCATCACTACAACATGAAATCCATGGTGATATATGGTTGTAATCCCATTACATCTTGAATTTACTTCCTCCATCATCTAGTGACACAACGTGTACTCATTGGTTTTACGACCACAATGTCTTCAAAACCTTTTCATTTTATGCGTGTATAGGGATATCTCTGTCACTACAAAAAAAATGAATTTCCACAACAACAGATAGACCTTTTAACACCGCACAAACAGATTTAATGGCACTAAAAAAACATTCTCCTCATCAACGTCCATAAAATGAGGCCCAATTTATCAATTTTTTTACTTAATACTGATAATTGACCTAGTATTGCATTGTGTTGTTTCAATAACAAAACACTTTACCAAATACACCTATATACAAATGCACCAGTTTCAAAATTCAAAATTTAATTAAAATAAAATTAAGAATAAAAATACATAAAAACATATTATATACATTTTAAACAGTATTTAGTACAATTACAATTGCATTTACTGTCCATAATCATTTAAAAACATCAATTTTTAATTATCTTTTTCACATACGACCCCCTTTCAAAAAGTCTAATCATGGTATCAGTTCCCAAATAAACCACCCTAACCAGAGAAAAAGAATTCACCTATATAAAAATCAATTATTATGTTAACAATACTATAATTAAATAAATTAAACATAGATATGAAATAATATATTTTTCAAATGACAATTTTAAATAAAAGGAAACACGTGGATCACTACCACAGAAACAACTTTATGCAGGTCCACCCATTAATAACACTAGAAAATGCATTGATAAAGGGGGTACCTTTATCACCTCTACAAAACCACTGATAAAATGATATTTTAATAATTCTAAAATGTTCTGTTAATAGTACCCCTTTATCTGCATTTTTTAGCGCTTGTAAATGTATCCCTTTATCAACGATTTATAGAGATTCTATAAGGACTCCCTTTATCAGAAATTTTTAAGTACAGTTGATAAAGGGGGTGATTTATCAATGTTTTTTACTAACGCTGATAAATTGAATATTTCAGAAATAATTATAATATTTCTTAAAAAAATTATATATTTTTTAAAATATTTTTTTGATAAGGGTAAATATACATTTACACTTAAAATATAACATATTTAGTTAAAATGACTTATAAAAAAATTGGAAATTTTTTTATTAGTTAATAAATTTCTATTAATTATAGATTATTAGTCATTTATTAACCATTTTAAGATACAAAAAAATAAAAAATAAATAAAAGATCTAAAATAAATTTAAAACGTAACTCATTTTTCAAAAGGTCATAACTTTTGATCTGAGTGTCTGTTTGAGCTCTACCACATATCAATTCAAATATTTAAATGAGATCTACATATTATTGAATGTAGGAATCCCCTATTATGTTTTCATAGACCCCAATATTCCATATAAGGACTTTAAAAATGAGTTTTTAGTGGATGAATCCTATTTTTTTAACATTCGATGGACTTTCAACCTCGTTTAAGGGGGTGGTTTATCCCATTTTTAGTGGGGACATAAATTTTCACAAGTATTACATTCATAATGATATTAATGTTTTTAAATTTTATCATGTTTCTTAATTTAGTTTAATTTATAATCAAATATATAAAAATATATACATATTTTTTATATATTCACACATAATAATTTAATTTTATAATTATACATGTAAACATATTTACATGTAAATTATATTTATAAATATATAAACCTTATCTAAATAAAAAATAATATCCATTTTATTAAAATTAAAAATGAATAAATTATTATATATATATACACTTTCTGTATATATATAATGTTTATATATGTATAAATGTATTTGTGTGTGCATTGAAAAACTGATATATATTTATCTATATATTTTAATATATGTATATACATATTAATATATAATATATGTAAACAAATATAAAAAAATATAACTAAATTTATAGATATAAACATATATATATACATATGTATGTATGTATGTATTTATAAACACGCATTCACACACACAGAAACATATTTTATATATGTATTAATATATATATATATATATATCTATAAATATATAGATAAATAAATATTAAGAAATAAATAAAAATTTATAGATGTATCATAAAATACAGTAGAAAATGATATTGGGGAGTGAAAAAAGAGTGAGATTATGAGGGGGAGGTCTAAGTTTTGAAACCCAGTAAAGTCAAGGGTGTGTACGGGTGGGTGATGTAGGTCCCTAGAACTAGTAAAGGGTGGGGGATTTCTAGACCTGTTAAAGTAGTGGTAATGCTAGACTGGAATTTTTAAAAGGGGGTATCAAGCACTGATAAATGGGGGGAGGTGCCACCCTCCCATTTTCCAAAAAAAATTCTTTTTAAAAATTAATTTTTCGTACATTTATCATCACTAAAAAAGCATTGATAAATGTCATTTTTTCAGTGGTTTTGAGCACTGATAAATGACCCATTTTATCAGTGCTGAAAAAAGGGGCCTTTATTAGCACTTTTTAATAATGATAAACAGAACCACCTTTTAATAGCACTGATGATAATAACACTTTTTTAATGCTGTAAATACTTGTTTTTCGGGATGTTAAAAGCCATATCTACAGAAGTGGAGACATTCAGGTCACCCCGTTCATCGAATTGAGGTGAGGATGACTCATACACATCAAAAATGACATGTGGAACATTGTTCTAAAATACCAAAACAATATGAATATATATTCATTTCAAATAACTATTTATTAAAAAATTAATGTAAACTAATTGTATGGGTCAACGGTGAGATCTGGACTCCTTATCGATGGTAGGGGTTGGTAGGAAAACACCGGGGCTAGTAGATACGAAGGACTCTGGTTATCATGGTAGATGAAGGCGGGACTCAAACACTGGTATGATTGTGCGGGATAGAAATGAGGGTCAAAACATACCCAGAGAATGGGTCGATGACCTGAGAAGAAGAACCCTCTCTAGTAGGGGATGGTCATTTTTCAGATACGTTGTTGCCATTATCAGCAGATCCATCCACCCTGATTATCTTCCAAGTAGTTCCCGATGGATGCTATGGTTTGGGTGTCTCGGTCGGTGGTTGAATGACTATATGGCTACCTTGGGGGATTTCAATACAATCCTAATTCTATGTTTCTCTACCTTATTCTTTCAGTCTATATGGATTTGACTTCAAGATGATTGGATTTACTGCAATTTACAATTTTTTTTGTCTTTTTTAGGGCATGTTGTCTTCGGGGATTCAGTCATGTAATGGGTTCTATCTTGATACATCTTCAAAGGGCTTCTACTTTTCATAATAAGGGGATTTTCCTAACCTATTCAAACAATGATGATCACTAAAAAATACAAAACCATAAATCAAATTTACTAAAAAATATAATCATTTATATTATAAAAAAAGTTCCCAAAAAAGAACATAATAAAAGTTCCACTAAGAGGGTGGGGAATTAACTAAATTAGATGGAGTGAACTCCATCCCTGAACCATTTGTATGTCACCGTATATACTCCATCAACTGACCATGTTGTTGATCCTATTACTATCGTTGCTGCTATTAATGTTGTCGTTACTCTTACTGCTCTCTAATTAATCTCTTAGTAGTCTCATCCTGACCTCTTAGCTTTGCATCATACTCTACATATGTCACGACCAGTCCCTCGGGGCCCATGCTGTGACTACACAAAGCCCACCTTCAATAGGCTAGGGGATGGTGACTATCACTGAAGGTGTATTTCCCTAATGCATGGAAGGAAATGCCTTTATGAACTATACACACCCAATCAAGCACATAGGTAGATATGAACACAAGGTAAAATTAATAGTAAATAGAGTGAGTGAGTAAGTAAAAGGGGCCAGAATCAAATCCCAAAATGAAAGTACAAGAAAATGGAATGTATAAGTAAACAAGAAAACTCATGTGAACACCCGCCAAGGATCCTACCTGAAGGGTAGGTACAACTCTCAAACGGTCTTCTCTGTGGTACGCCTCATCTAGGGTCCACCTCCGAGCTACCGCCAGTCCTGGTACCCACATCCTCAGTCAGCGTTGTCCATCATCTGCAACCAACACACAAGGTGCAGGCATAACCTATGCATGGGTGAGTATAACTATACTTAATAGGGACCCTGATACCCTCAAGGTCTCACAAAATGTAAAAAGGAAATGCTAAATACCATAAAATCAATGGACAACCCTACGTAGGTATATCCTCATACATATACCTAAATTATCAAGTATACCCATCTCAATCATGAGGAAATACAGAGTCCAACTCAATAGCCCAATGATCAGTTGTTCAACAATGGAAGAAATACCACAATGGTAAATACCACACATGTACACCACATTAGATAATACCACAAAGGTATCACCATGAAGGTAAAATACCACAAGGTACAGACTCCGCTCACACCAGGTATATCTTAGGTATAGTAGTAGAGATGATTAAATGTAACTACTAGTAATCTTAATCTGTTAATAGGCTGAACCATGAAGGATCCTTAATCATCATCATACCCACAGAGGATGGTAGTACATCCTAAAACCCACACAAGATCCTAGTACCTCGTGAAACCCACATAAGATCCTAGTACATTATCAGACCCAAACATGATCCAAGTACCTCGCCAGACCCACATAGGATCCTAGTACATCATCAGACCCACACAAGATCTGTGTACATCATCAATACATCGTCAGACCCACACACGATCCTAGTACATCACCAGTAAGTCTTCAGACCCACACATGATCCTAGTACACCGTCAGTACAACGTCATACCCACACATGATCCTAGTACATCGTCAGTACGTCGTCAGACCCACAATGGATCCTAGTACATCATCAGTACGTCGTCATACCCACACAGGATCCTAGTACATAATTAGTACCTAATCATACCCACACAGGATCCTAGTACATCGTCAGTACTCTGTCAGACCCACACAAGATCCTAGTACATCGTCACAGTACGTCGTCAGACCCACACATGATCCATGTACATCGTCATAGATAGCTACAGGGTTCCTGAAATAAGATAACTTATCTCTGTAAGGGTTTTATCCTCAATCCACTGGTCGATTATCCAACTTCACGAAGTCCCAAAAAGCATTATCCCAAAGGATTACCATGTAAATGGGGTCTCAATGCAATAGACGATGCGTCAATCAGACATCCGATCTGTAAGTTATTTCCTTTTAGCCTCGAGGGCCTGGTTGGATTCTTACTCGATCCATCCCGGACATACCCCAACTTTATCCAAACTCAAGTGGGGTATCCCAAAACGAATGTCTCGATCCAAGGATTCTGGTGCCACATACGGTTAATCATTTCGACACATTATGAGGGAGATATGTCGAATATAAGATCCCGTAATAAAAATAATAACATTATTGGGTGTTTTATAAACCCGAGCCATGAACCAGAAATAAATATTCAACATTAGACTAAAATCGACCATCTTAATGATAGGATCATGTCTCCATAGACGGTATGTCAATCGGACGCCACACACATGAGTTATGGAGGGTCATAGATTTAATAATGATATATTATTATTATTATTTGAGAAATTCAGGTACCCAATCGAAAAACCTGAAAAAGACATCCAATAGTGGACTCAAAATTTTCATCTCGAAGTCTGGGTTGCACTCCCGCTGATGGTTCGTGAAATTGAGGTCACACGGATAAGTTACGGATCAATTACGGTTTTAACAACCAAAAAAACTAATAATATTATTATATTATTATTATTTTATTTCATTGAAAGATTCACTCTCCAATCTCATTTGAGATTCACTCACAAGAGGGTTATCCCATTTTGGTGCGCACGGGTCCAAATAGCGCCTCTATCTCTTTTTTATATTCATTTTTATTTTATTTTTATTTCTTATCTATTCCTTTCTCTAGCCAATCTAATTTTCTTCTTCCATGATTTTACACCCCTATACACTAACTGGGAATCCGTTGTGCCTCCGCCTCGCACACGGCCTGCCTCCGCCGCACCGCCTACTCGCGCCGCCGCCTAATCTGCCTCATCGTCCGTCGAAGCCACTTGGCCCTGCTTGCTGCGCGTGCACCACCTACACCAACCGCATCGGACTGCCCAACTCTACCATGTCACTCCTTCCGTGGGGTGTCTCATCTTCATTATAACTCATAAAAATAAAATGATCGCATATTCACGATCCTCGGGTCAAGGGCTCCACGTCCATATGTCGTGCTCAACAGAATATTGCATTTCCCGCGCCAATAAACATTGGGCCGCCTTCTTCAGCGAACCATTGTGGTTTCGCTCCAAGACTGAAAAATTAACCGATCACATATTCGTGATCCTTGTGTTGAGGGATTCACGTACATATATCACATTCAGAAAAACACCATATTTCCAGCGCCAATAAATATTAGGCGTTGAAGAGCGCACAAATAATGCGTGAAGAATAAAAATAAAGAGGAGCATGCTTTTTGTGCGGGATGATGGCCTTGTTGGTTTGGCCATCATCATCATGAATTTAGGATATGTAGAATCAATAAAACAAATTCAAACATATATAAAAACCCCAACCTCGATTGTCCATTGGAGGTGGCGTGGGTAAGAAGACGAAGTCGATGAGATGGTGACGTCAGCATTCGTTGCTCCCGCAAGATTTTTCCGATATGGGCTCAAGAATCTTCCTCGTTCTCTAATTCTGGAGGATGCTCTTCATTGTAGTGAATGTTCTTTATTGAAGAATCTCCTTCCAAGTTTCTTATAGCTCTCCATTTTTCCAACAATTCTCCAACCAAATGGTCAAATGCCAAATAAATTTATTAAGTAAACTAATTGATTTGGCACATCAATGGGAGGAAACCCAAGAGTTATCTCACATTAAAAGAGGAGTTGAAGGGTAGGGTGGTCCCCACATTTAAATTTAAATTGGGGGTTTTTAGTTTGGGTGGTCCCCACCACTAAACATAAAATTGGAGGTTTTAAAAATAAAATAAAAGTTGTTCTTTATTTTATTTTTATTTTTTTAACTCTCCCACGAAATTCATGAGCACTAACTTTCACCCTCGACCTAATGTTGTCAAGGTGAAGGCCTTCTTAAGCGAATATCGGTGCTACGAGTTCAACAGTGCCCTACTATTTCAATTCCGAGAACCGTTTCAAAATCTATATAACACCGCTCGCGCGTTTACTGAACGTACCTGAAAAAAATTCGGAAAAATTATAACAGTCACCCTTGACCCATGTCGGTCAATGTTAGGATCTACCTAAGTGAAACACACCCCAAAGAACCCAACGATACTCTCAGATTTCAAATCTAAGTTACCGTTTAAAATTTTTGGATTTTAAAATAAAATAATTGTTACTTAATGTTTTATTTATGGCCAAAAACTAACTTTCACTAGTGGCCTACGCCATCCAATGTTATAATATTCTTAAAGGAAGAATTCCCTTAGGAGTGTAGAGGTGGTCTCAGATTTTCATTCCAAGCTACCATTTTTGTGTTATATGAATTGGAAAAATAGAATAATTTATTTAATTATTTTAATTACAGTTATGCCATTTTTGGGTTTTCTCACAAGAGGCCCGCACAAACTAAAATTAAGTCGCGACTAGGGTAAACCCGCCATCCTGATCTCAACGATGCCCTCTAATTCTTAATATGAGTTACTGTTTAATATTTATTCCACTATTGTTAGAAAAATGATTACGCGCGCTAATTAAAACTCAAATAAACATCGACGGATCATTCAGGGATCTCCGTCCCTCAGAATCACATGCCGTCAAATTTCGCGGTCTCGAAATAATTCCATATAATTTAAAAAATTATTATACAGAATTTCTGAGTCATTAAATTCTCCCCACCTTAGGGATTTACGTCCTCGAAATCCCAAAAAATGGAAAAAAAACCAAAAGAGGGTACTGAGCACGAATCTGAGCCTCCTACTCCCATGTGCTCTCCTGGAAGATCCCGTGCTACCAACGTAAGTAAACCAGAGGTTTCGACTGCCCACGAAGGACCTTCTTCTATCGATCTTCAATCTCCACTGGATCCTCCATAAACATCGACCCATCATCAAAGTCTATCTCTACATGGTCTATGATGTGAGATGGTTCATGCACGTATCTCCTCAGTTGTGATACGTGGAAGACGTCCTTCACCCTATCCAATTATGGTGGAAGTTCCAAGCGGTATGATACCTCTCCTATCCTCATAATTATCATAAAAGGACCGATAAACGTTAGTGATAACTTGCCGCCTCGGCCAAATCTTCAGAGTCCTTGTCGAGGAGAGACTCACAAGAATACTTGGTTCCCCTCCTAGAAAACCAAGGGTTTCCATATCATGTCAGCATTAGACTTCTTCCAAATCTGTTTAGTATTCACTTTATGACCATTGAGACTTCGTGATACAAACTCTACCACTGATTTCATCATCTCTAGGCACCAGTACTAACGTCAGAGGTCCTGGTATATCTTCACAACACTATGATGTACCTCCTAAGGGGACATATGGAAATCCCTCAAAACCTCCCCTCGATGCACCTCTAGTACCATGGTAAGTCCTCTGAAGAGGACGATGTGCCCCCCACATTCATAAAACCCATCAGGTGCCTACCCTGAGGATATTTGATCACGTCGAGCCTCGCAGTCAATTCCACCAAGCTGTGCCTCCCCGACTTGCTGAAGGAGTGGGGGAGTGAAAGTCATAGACTGAATGTAAGCAGCTTCATCTCTATCCAGGAAGGATATCTGAAGTGCGACTATTTACTCTGATGCCTCACTCAGTAGCTTTTGTATAGACCTCCTACTGAGTGCATATTCTACCATGTTCCATTTGCAAGGATTATAGACAATAATAATGTCATAGTCTTGGAGGAACTCTATCCACTCCCATTGGGAACTTAAAACTCAAAAATTATGCTGCCTAGAGGGTAAGGTTGTCCGAATCACGAGTGATTAGCCACACCCTCCTACGCAAGAGTTTATCATGTGCTTCCTGGGTTTCCTTTTTTGTTGACCAAGGAAACCCCCATTCCAACATTGTAGATAAACCACAACCTTTTTTCCTAAAAAAATCAATCTGAGTGTGAACTACAGATGTCCTGTCCAAACCCAAACTAATGTCGTAAGGCGTCGACTCTTCCACCAAGAGGTTCCAACCGAAACTCTCACCTCAAGGGTTAGATCACACCATCGGTGTAAGTGTTATTATCAAGTCTCGTCCTAAAGGTATATATAGACGTGAGGGTTATGTAAATGGTTTAGCAGGAAACTATAGGTCTTGGACAAGATTTGTGGAAGGTGTTAGAGTTGGTGTCTTGAGAACCAACTATTTGTACTTTTATTACATGAATGTACACTTATTATTTATGGGTCATTGGTCTGCATGACTATAATATAATAATGTCCTGAAATACTTGTCGCATTAATAAGGTCATTGAAGATCCCTTCTATGACGTGAACCATGAAATTATATAACAATATTCTTAAATAATGTTCTATGGTAGGATGAAATACTATGATAGGACACATAGTATACAGTTTTCATGTGCGAGTACTCGTAAGAAGAGGAGACTCACTCTCATGTAGTTCACACATGGTAATCACCAAGATGGGAGATTATGAGAACAGACCCGCGAGTAGTAATTATGCATGTCTTGGTGTCATCCTACATTGCTATCTATGAGCATTTGTAATGGTCCTTAGACAGGAAGATTATCATTAAATCATGTCATGACTCACACACTTAGATTTGATGGAGAAAACAGTCATGAAGAAAGTTGGCAGGAAGTAGGGTATGTTGGGTGCGTCACGAATGACATGTTGTTAATGGATAAGTCGAGGAAGGATTTGTCCCTTCCATTTATGGAAGTTGATATCTTGGCCCATTGAATGAAATAGAACTATCACATGAAATTCGATGGCCATACTATAATGATGGGTTTATTTCAGGTAGTCAAAGAATGACAGATCAAGCATATAGGTTTATGACACAATCATAAAACATGCTTGATGAGATATTGAGACAAAGGGATTAAATTTCATGGTAACCGTTCGTATGAGGTGACATGTCAATGCAGCGTAAACATCATTCTCTTGGGTTCCTTGACCCGTTGCTAGATATTAATCTTGTGCTTTAGGCAAGCCCGTATATTGCCAACGAGAAAGAGGCCTAGTGGGTCACACACTAAGTGTATTCAAGTATCTCAAGTATATTAAATATTACTCCCATACGTTGTTTAATAATTATTCAAGGAAGCCTAAATCGTTTTAATGTTGTAGGAAGAATAAAATGAAAACAAGTACACGTCGTGTGTTAATGATTACATGCCATGTAGTTTTTTATTTTGAAAACAAGTACAGACCGTGTATAAATTATTACACGTTTTGTTGTTTTCATTTTGGAAAGGAAATGAAGAAACAAGTACGCGTCATGTATTAATGACTACATGCTGTGTAGTTTAATGAAAAAACAAGTGCAGGTCATGTATTAATTATTACATGCCATCTAGATTTTCAAGTTGGGATTTTGAAAATATAATATTGATTTATTAAATGATATTTATTATAATAAGTGTGCGCTCATGTCAAGGAATTAATTATTGGACATGGGTTTTTTCAAAAAGAGTTAATGAAATAAATAAAACCCGTAACACGTTTATTTATTGTCATAACTCTATAACCTCAAACCTGATTATAAATATCCTCACAACCCCAACACTTTTCCCCAATCATTGTGCACAAAAATTCAGGAGAATTCTCTCAAGGCCGAGAGAACTCCTTCCTCCAATAATTTTTTCATTACTGAGAGATATCCTCCTCCATTTAATTCAAATGATATAGGGTGGAAAACGCAAGAAAATGTTTCTCCAAGATAGAACCCAGAGAATCCTTTGGCGAAGTCCAGAGATACGTGGTGCACCTATGGATCACCACTAGAGGAAGTCTACACTTGGTTTCTGTGACACAATGACGAATCACATTGGAAAGTGATGAAGAATATCAACAAATAAAGAACACCCAAAAGGTTCTTCTTATCAATTAATTAAATTAATTATAATCAACTTGTGATGGTCCTCGTTTTTGGTTCTGGGACTATCCTTCTTCATTGACTATTTCTGTGATTCGATTCATGGAGACTGGAGTTTATCATCGTATTGATCCTGAATTCATCATTTATAATGACAAAAAGTCAAGTGGTCATATCCACCCATGAGCTTCCGATGTTCCCAGAACCATCAAATGGTATCAGAGTGAGGTTATAGCGTTTATTATAGTTATTTAATTTTCGTTGATAATTGTCGCATTTATATTTGATTCAATTCAATATAAATCATTCTATAAGACTAAATGAATGAGATATGTTCTTGCTTTATCGTTTATCGATTAAAATCATAGAAATGACTTTTTAATTTTAATTTTGATTAAAATAAACACGAGGAATGCATCTGAAGGAGCCTCTATTTCTTTCTATACAACATTAGAATACATGGCGTGTAGTGAAAACTATATGTCTTGTACATAGGTTCAACAAACTGGTACTAGTCCTCCAAACCATGCCATGTGAATTGAGCATTTATAAGTATTTATCACACCGTGTTGACCAGAATTGAACGGCACATGGAAACCGGAAATACACGGCGTGTATTTTGACTCAACACACCGGGTAGTCCAATCTGACCCAGGTGAAACAATGTACAAGGAGAAGCCATGTACCACGTACATGGGATTGTCGGGATGGTAACCACATAACAAGGAAGTACACGCCAAGTTAGATTAATCTACACGCCGTGTACTCTAAAATTTCCAAAGTACAGAAAATACGCCAAATCCCCCGGCATGTACATTGGATAAAGGATGAAAAATACACGCTGTGTAATATATCCTACATGCTGTGTACTTTCCAAAAATGGAATTTCATCGAGTTTCTTCCAAATTACAAAGACCATTACAAGGAATATGGATGAGATGAATCTTAAAGAAATTCAGAAAGGAATTTATGAAAAAGAATTGATTAATTATATGATCATAATTAAATGAATTCAAGCACGACTTATCTTAATTTAAAGAGAGATTAAAAGAATTTGAATTCTAAATATGCGTAAATGTCATTGGATGATATGGATTATCATGAGCTACACCATAGACCATTTGTGTGTGTATAGTTCCAATTTAATTTATTTAATTTAAATTCGTTGGCCTGTGAGCCTTCTCTAATAATATGTAGGTCATGCATGCCCATGGTTTCTTTAATGTAAACCCCATGTTATGGAGGATCTCCCATTTTAGAGGAGACGGTTCAAAACCCAAAGTTGAGGTGAAACCAATCCAAGAAGATACAAATGTGGACAGGTGGCAGCTACAAATCATGAACCATCAGGTTCAGGGTGTTTTTCCCTAGGCCAGAGTTATCTTATCAAAACCGCTAGATAATCTAACCAATAGAAACTCATGAGCATGCCATCTTATATTATTTCAATCTGATTGTATGGTTTATTGATTTTGTATGTGTTTCCGCGATCACATAATTAATGAAATAAACAAGCATGCAAAGATGGAATAAAATAAAAACCAGACTATGTGTAAACATTATCAAAAGAAGTTTAATCACTTAAGAAATAATCACTTAACATTAACAAGAATGTGATAGTGAAAAACTACGCAAAAAGAATGAAATCCCTCAAATACCATAATAAGTCAGACCAAGCCTTCTGTTACTTGATTAAGGGAAAGACTCAATAAAACTATGTGTTTGACTAACCCTTATAGGGACACTTACTTTTATAAAGGAACATCATATGAAAGATTCGATTTGACATAAACATTTTTCATCAAGAGGAGTAGACCATTCTAGACTTGTTGTAATAATTAGGCAAGTTTTGTGGAAATCTATGTCATGATTTCTGGATTGGGGAGTCCACTCAATAGATCAAGGAACTATAAGCTCATAGTTGGCATATAACTGCCTACATAAATACTTTCAAATATCTTGACCAACCCTTGTTGGGGTTATGTAAAGGGTAATGTGGATTCTTGACACTAGAATGTCATGGAAACTGGAAATTCCATGTTCAATGGTGAGGGCCATTAGTACTTGATAAAATAGTGGGAGAATTAATAAATTCATTAATTAATTTTCACGAAATTTAATCAAAAGGTACTGATAAATATAATCTTTTAATTTGTAGAATCAATATGAAAAAATCGTCACCCACATTTTAGCTACGATCAATTCTATATATAGACAATTTATTCATCGGCAGTAACTTTCAGGAATGGTTTAGGTTCTTTCAGGTTATCCTACACCATGAACGAAAGTTTTACGTGCTGGAGTCCTCACTTCCTGATCCACCCACCCAAGGGGAGAGTATTGAAGATTTCTTGGTCTATGATCAACATTTGAATAATGTACTCGACATTCAATTTTTGATGCTATCATCAATTTATAGTGAGCTCATGATGTCTCATGAAGGCATGGATGCCTATTTCAAGCACGATTACCTCCATGGTCTATACTAGAAGAGATAAATACATGAAAGGTTTGAGATCTCCACGACTCTATTCAAGAGAATGCTTGGAGAGGGTGCCCCAGCTAGGACTCATGTAGTCAAGCCCGTTGGCTACATTGAGCGATTGGAGGTTCTAGGGTTTAAACTCCCTAAAGAACGGTGTACCAATCTCATTATTACATCACTCCCCTAGAGCTTCTCTAACATTGTTGTAAATTTCAACATGAAAAAAATTGAGATGTCTCTATCTGATCTCCTTATCCTCATTCGCCATGTGGAAAATGATATAAAGCATGAAAATCCATTTGTCCTTATAGTGAATAAAAGGAATGGGAAGGTGAAGATATTTAAGCCCAAATCTTCTTCAAGTACATCCAATAAAACTAAGATCAAAGGGGAGGCAAGAGAACCAGAGGCTATTTTTTTTGCATGTGGAATGAAGGGCCACTAGAAGAAAAAATGCACCCAGCCAAGGAAGAAAGGGTAAGCTTCAGGTGTGTTTATTATCGAATGCAATCTATCTGTTTATAATAATTGGGTATTACATACTTCTTGTGGTGCTCACATATGTATCAAAATACAGAAACCAAGTAGATTTAGAAATATTGTCCAAGGTGAGGTGGATTTACAAGTAGCCAACGGAGCCAGACACACTGTTGTAGCTGTCAAAGACTACCACCACACATAGCCTAATGGGATGGTCCTGGTATTGAAAGGATGTTATCATGTACCCTCTGTAACCAAAAAAATTATTTCAATATCCATATTAGATACTGATTGATTCATCTTCATGTTTGGAAATGAATTTTTCTAATTTTATAAAGATAACATTTATTTTGGTAGGGAACATTTATATAACGGCCTTTATGTGTTAGACTACACAAACCAAGTAATGGAAATCGATGAAAATGTTATTTCACATGACTCATACCACACCCAACTTTGACATCACCAGCTTGGTCACGTCAATGATAAACATTTGAAAAAATTACAACAAGATGGGTATTTAGATTCTTTCGAACTAAAACCACATAGTGTATGTCATTCTTGTCTACAAGGCAAAATGACCAAGGCCCAATTTAGTGGGAAAGGTGAAAGGTCCAAAGAGATTCTAGAATTAGTACACACAAATGTGTGTGGACCATTTACAATTGAAGCAATGGGTGGGTTCTTGTACTTGATAACTTTTACTGATGATTTTAGTAGATATGGATATATTTACTTAATGAAGTATAAGTCAGATTCTTTTGATTCATTCAAAGAATACAAGAATGATGTTGAGAACCAGCTAGGTAAGAAGATTAAGAAACTCCTCTCAGACATAGGATGATAATATCTTAATAATGACTTCATTGATTTCATACAAGAGTTTGGGATTCTATCTCAACTCAATCCTCCTTACACACCTCAGTGGAATAGTGTAAGTGAAAGAAGGAACGAAACCCTGTTGGACATGGTGAGATCAATTATGAGTCATGCGAGTCTTCCATTATCCATTTGGGGAAATTCATTACAATAATCAGCCCACATAATAATCCAAGTACAAACTAAATCGATAAATGGTATTACATACAAGTTATGGAGTGGAAACAAAGCCATGTTTTCGAATTTAAATGTGTGGGGTAGAAAAACCTTTGTTAAGGCCTCTTTAGGTAACAAACTTACACCCGAAGGCACAAAGTGTATCTTTATATGATATCCCAAGGAAACAAGGGGATATTCCACATATGACCACTTAGATAAAAAGGTTATAGTGTGTAGAAATTCCATATTCTTTTTGAGGGAGAACATCTCCAAAAGATATAGTGGGAGCGAGATAGACTTCGATGTAGTCAATGCTCAAGATACACAAGAGTTGGTACAAGAACAGAATCCAAAAATCCCCATTGAAGAACAATATATTCTAGAGACACAAGAACTACGTAAGAGAATGAGATAGGTGAGAGAACCAGAATGATATGGTTTTCTTGTCACTGAGGATGGTGACTCATTATTGAATGACAATGATGAACCTCTTACCTATAAGGAAGCAGTTGAAGGCACATACGTTTCCATGTGTCAAAAAGCCGTGAATTATGAAATGGATTCCATAAACCAAAACCAATATTAGATTTCGGTTGATCCTCCAGTTGATGTAAAGCCTATTGGTAATAAATGGGTATCCAAGAAGAAACTTGACATGGAGGAACAAGTCAACACCTATAATGCACGACTGGTTGGAAAAGGTTTTAGACAACATCAAGGAATTAACTACGATGAAACCTTTTCACATGTTGCGATGCTGAAATACATCATAATAATATTGGCTATTTATGATTACCATGACCATGAAATTTGGAAAATCGATTTCAAAACTACATTCCTTAATGGGAACCTCCAGGAAGATGTCTACATGACACAACCTGAAGGGTTTGTGACTCTAAATAATTCCAAAAAGGTGTGCAAGTTGCATAAAAAAATTTATGGATTAAAGAAAGCATCAAGGTCATAGAACGTTCATTTTTATGAAGCCGTAACCGAATTTTTCTTTGTTAATAATGAATTTGATCCTTGTGTATACAAAAGTTTTAGTGGACGTGCAGTCATTTTCCTATTTGTATATGTTGATGACATATTACTAATTGGAATGGAAGTACCTGTCTTAGAGTCAGTTAAGGAATGGTTGGATAAATGCTTCTCTATAAAATACTTGGGAGAGGCAACATATATTCTTTGGATCAAGATCCATAGTGATAGATCCAAGAGAAATCTTGTCCTGAGTAGAAGTACATACATTAACAGGATACAGAACAGATTCAGTATGGAATAGTCCAAGAGGGGATTGTTGCTACTGTCACATGGCATTAATATTTCCAACAAAATGTGTTCTTAAACACATGAGGAAAGAATGAAATTGGAAGGATCCCATAAGCATCTGCGATTGGGTCAGTCATGTATTATCTACTATGTATGAGGATTGATGTTGCTTATGAATTAAGTGAGGAAGGAAAATATCAAGATGATCCAGGATACATCCATTTGATGGAAATCAAGACTATCCTTAAGTATCAGAGGCATACTAAGGACATGTTCCTGGTTTATGGAGGATATGAGGAACTGGTCATTAGAGGACATTTAGATGCTACATTCCAAACTTATCAGGATGACATAAAGTTGCAGACTGGATACATCCTCATTTTGAATCAAGGTTTAGTGAGTTGGAAGAGCTCAAAGCAATGTGTGGTCGCGGATTCTACAGTGGGGTCTGAGTATATCACAACTTATGAGGCAGATAAAGAAGAAATATGGATGCAGAGCTTCATCCAAGAGTTGGATGTAGTACCTATCAGTAAAGATCCTATCACACTCTATTTTTATAACACTCCAGTGCAAGAACATGAAAAAGGTGAAAAGGTCACATTAGTGGACAAAGCACATACTTCAGAAGTATCATCTCTTGAGGGATTTTTATTAGAGAGGTGAAGTTGTAGTGAGCTGTATTTCCATAAAAGACAATGTGGCCGACTCCTTGACTAAAGCCTTGACTCATTAGAAACATGATCATCATGTGAAGTCTAGTAGACTAAAATTCGTAGGCAATTGGATCTAGTTAAAGTGGGTGTTTGTTAGAGTTGGTGTCCTGAGAACCAACTATTTGTAATTTGATTACATGAATGTACAGTTATTATATATTGTTCCTTATTCTGGATGACTATAATATAATAATGTTCTGGATTATTTGTTTCATTAATAAGGTCATGGAAGATCCCCGCTATGATGAGAACCTTGAAATAAAATAACAATATTTTTAAATAATGTTCAATGGTTGGATGACATAATATGGTATGACCCATAGTATACAGACTGTCATGTGCGAGTACTCATAAGAAGCTGAGACTCTCTCTCATGGAGTTTGCACTTGGTAATCTCCAAGATGGGAGATTATGAGAACATACCCACCAGTAGTAATTCTGCATGTCTTAGTGTCATCGAACATTTCTATCTGCGAGCGTGTATAATGGTCCTTATACTGGAATATTATCATTAACTCATGTCATGACTCACACAGTAATATTTTTTGACGAAAACCATCACAATGACAGTTGGTGAGAAGTATTTTATGTTGGGTGCATCACAAATGAAATGTTGTTAATGGATAATTCGAGGAAGGATTTGTCCCTTCCATTTATGGAAGTTGATATCTCAACCCTTTGATTGAAATAGAACCGTTACATGAAATTCTATGGCCATGGTGTAACGACGGGTTTATTTCAGGCAATCAAAGAATGAAATATCAAGCATATAGGTTTATGACACTACCATGAAACTCGCTTGATGTGATATTGAGATAAAGGGAATAAATTACATGGTAAGCGTTCATATGAGGTGACACATCAATGCGTCATCAACTTCTTTCTCTTGGGCGCCTTGACCAATTGCTGGATAGTAATTGTGGTCTTTAGGCAAGCCCGCTTATTTCCAATGAGTAAGAGGCATAGACGGTCAGAAACTAAGTGTATTCAAGTATCTCAAGTAGAATAAAGATTATTCTCGTACGTGGTTTAACAATTATTCAAGGAATCATAAATCGTTTTAATGTTGGAGGAAGAATAAAATGAAAACAAGTACACATCCTGTATTAATTATTACACGCCGCATAGTTTTTATTTTGAAAACAAGTTCACGACGTGTATTAATTATTACACACTGTGTAGTTTTCATTTTGGAAAGGAAATGAAAAAAATAAACATTGTGTATTAATAATTACACACAGTGTAGTTCTAGGAAAAACAAGTACACATTGTCTATTAATTATTACACGCCATATAGTTTTTTCAGTCATGATTTTGAGGATATATTATTGTTTTATTAAATGATATTTATTACAATCATCATGGGAGCATGTCAAGGAATTAATTATTCATCATGGGGGTTTTCACTAAGATTTAATTAAATAAATAAAATGCGTAACATGTTTATTTATTATCATAACTCTATAACCTCAAAACCGATTATAAATATCTTCACAACCCCAACACTTTTCCTCAATCATTGTGCACAAAAATTCTGGAGAATTCCCTCGAGGTTTAGAGAACTACTTCTTATAAGAACGCTCTCAAAGACCAAGAGAGATCCTCCTACATCAGATCAAAACGATCTAAGGCAGACAATGCAAGAAAAGTTTTCACCAAGCTAGCACCTAGAGAAAACTTTGGCAGCGTATAGAGATATTTGGTGCATGTGTGGATCACCACTAGATGAAGTCTACACTTGGCTTCTACGAAGCAGCAATGAATCACATCGGAACGTGATCAAGAATATCAACGATGAAAGAACACCCAAAAAGGTACTTCTTTTCAATTAATGGAATTAATTATAATCAACCTTTGACGGTCCTCGTTTGTGGTTCTGGGACCATCCTTCTTCATTGTATATTTCTGTGATTCGATCCATGGAGACTGGCGTTTATCGTCGTATTGATCCCATATTGATCATTTCTAATGAAAAAAATCCAAGTGGGCATATCCAACCATGATCTTCCGCTGTGCATGGAACCTTCAAATGGAAGGAATGATTGGTGTTGATGTATGGTGACATGAAAACTAGTAGTAGACACAGATCGTACCTCGAATCTTCTCTCACTCCTTGACTGCATGCAGGTACTCCCTTCCCCTGTCCTCCAACTCCCAGAGCCATGTGGGGACCACATAGCTCTGGTTTGTAACATGTTGATGTGTACACCACCTCATGATTTTCTCCTAGATTTGTTTCCAAGTCTACAGCCCTGCACATTTATATGTCCCAATCATATCCTATTCTTGAAACATTTTAAATGCCCAAGTCTCTGAGACTGGCACCAGTTTCCTACTTTCCCACTACTAATGTTCACTGGCTGCATCAGCTCATCCCAAGAATATTCAACAAAAAGGCTCTCTCTATCACTTTAAGATAAGTAGGAATGCGTAGAGGGATAGTGCTAGCTCGGATGTCCCTAAAGACACCTCACTTAAAGGTCCAAGCTCTGCAGCACTGATCGTATCGTATTAATCAAGTACAAGTAATGATTGGTACACCTCAATGAATACATAGCTACCGACATGTCGTCCTGCCAAAACAATAGAAGCTCTAGAGAACTCTCAGCCACCTCCTCAAGCTAGTCCTCAGCCTCCTCTGAGTCGAGATTGCCTCGGAACCTGATGGGTATCTGATGCTGAATCGCATGTAAGGCACTAAGACTACATGTGTCCTCTACCGGTACCACCGGTTGTAAGTGATGACCATCGAGAAGTGATATAGATGACACACTACTAGAAGGTACTATCTTAGGTAGTGGTCCACTTACCAAAGCATCATCACTACATGGGCCATCCTCATGGTCACTAACTGAAAAATTCAAGTAGCTAAGATCACTATCTTCTCTACCGGTGTCTCAACTAGGAGAAGACTCTAGCAACCACCTCCAGCCAGCCCTCAGCTGTGTGAGAATCTGTCTCTCCTCGAAACCTCAGAGGCCTCTGGTGTTGGAACTCATGCAATAGGCTCAGTCGGCGTGCACCATCATCCTGTGCGGCTGGTGGAAATTTCTGCCCAATGAGTGGTGGTGCTACTGGTACACCACCTGAAGGTTCCAACTAAGTAAGACGACCCTACACCGATGCCTCGTCGCTTGGTGTTCCATCATCGTGTACCCTCTCGTGAATCCTAGTTGGATCTCTACACAGCGACATACTGATAAGGCAAATGTACGCCATTTATATTTAGTTATACCTAGTGAGTTGACTCAAATAAAACACAAGAATACTTTTCAAAACACTCACACAATCAGAGTTTTCGTGCACTAAGTCAAAAATCATATGTCAGGGTCGCAGTGTATGGATACGTCAGCCGCCGCACCAACACTGGATTCCATAAACTGATAACAATACTCACTATACTTAATAATATTTTTGTTAAAACGATCAGAGTCTTTTGTTCTATGATATAAATGACTCCTCTGATACCAATTTGTCACGACCCGTCCCTCGAGGCCCGTGCTGTGACTACTCCAAGCCCTCTTTCCATAGGTCAGGGGATCACGACTAGAAATGAAGACATATTTACATAAAACTGGGAAGGAATTTCCTTTATGACCGATACACACACAACCAGGAATACAAATGGATACAAACACAAGGTAAACTGAATAGTAAATAGAGTGACTACAGTAAGAAAATTGGGCTAGAATACAAGCCCAACTAGAAATTACAAGAAACTAGAAGGTAAAAGTAAACTGGAAAACTCCTGTGAACATCATCCAAGGATCCAAACTGAAGGTTTGGTACATCTCTCGAATAGTCGTCTCGGCGGTACACCTCATCTAGGGTCCACCTCTGAGATACCTCTAGTACTAGTACATTCGTCCTCAGTCAGCACTGTCTGTCGTAAGCAACCAAAAAAACAAGGTGAGGGCATAGCCCATGTAGGTGTGAGTATAACGATACTTAGTAGGGACCCCGAGAACCTCAATGTCTCACAAAATCCACAATGGATAAACCAAAAATCATGAAATCAACTAACAACCCTACTTAGGTATATGCCCATACATATACCTATGTTATCAAGTGTACCCATCTCAATCATAAGGAAACACAGATTCCAACTCAATAGCCCAGAGCTCAACGGTTCCACAAAGGAAGAAATTCCACCATGGTAAGTACCACACAGGTACACCATATAGAATAATACCACCATGGTATCAACAGGAAGGAAAAATACCACAAGGTACAAACTCAGCTCACACCAAGTATATCTTATGTACAATATTAGAGATGATTAGATGTAACAACTGAATCATTTTACACTACTAAGAGGTAGATCCATGAAGGATCCTAAATCATCATTAGAACCACATAGGATCATAGTACATCGTCAGACCGACACAGGATCCTAGTACCTCGCCAAACCCGCACAAGATCCTAGTACATCGTCAGACCCACACATGATCCTTGTACATCATCAGTACATCGTCATACCCACATAGGATCCTAGTACACCGTCAGTATGTTGTCCGACCCACACAAGATCCTACCACATCATCAGTATGTCGTCAGACCCACACAGGATCCTAGTACATCATCAGTACTTCGTCAGACCCACACATGATCCTAGTATATCATTAGTACGTCGTCAGACCCACACAGTATCCTAGTACATCATCAGTATGTCGTCAGACCCACACATGATCCTAGTACATCGTCACAGTACGTCGTTAGACCCACCCAAAATCCTATTACATTGTCACAGCCAGCTAAAGGGTTCCTGCACTAAGCTCGCTTGTCTCCAAGAGGGTCTTCTCCTCAAGCCATTGGTCGATAATCAAACTACCACAGAGTACCATGAAAAAGTATCCCAAAGAACTACATGTAAAAGGGGTATGAACACAATAGACGATGCGTCAATCGGATGTTCGGTATGTATGTTATAGGCCTTTTAGTCCCAAGGGCCTGGTTGGATTCGTTCTCAATCCAACCCGGATGTACCCCACCATTATCCAAACTCAAGTAGGGTATACCAAAAAGACTGTCTCAATCCAAGGTTTCTAGTTCCATAGACATTTCTTCATTTAGACACTGTATGCGGGAGATATGTCGAATACAAGATCCCACAATAATAATATTATTGTTATGGAGTGTTTTGTGAACTTGAGCCACGAACCATAATTTAAGATTCAATATTAGACTTTAATCGACCGTCTTAATGACAGGATCACATTTCCACAGACGGTAAGTCAATCGGACATCACACACAAAAGTTATGGAGGGTTGAAGATTTAATAACAATATATTATTATTATTACTTGAGCGTTTTGGGAACTAGATCCAAAAACCCTAAAAATAAATCCAATACTGGACTCATAATTTTCGTCTCGAAGTCATGGTCACATTGCCACTGACGATTCGTGAAACTGAGGTCGCACAGATAAGTTACATATGAATTAGGGTTTTAACAACCATAAATAAAAATTATATTATTATATTATTATTATTTCATTTCATTGAATGTTTCTCTCTCCAATCTCATTTGAGATTCACAAACAAGAGGGGTATCCCATTTTGGTGCACGCCGGTCCAAATAGCACATCTATCTATTTTTTAAAATTCATTTTTCTTTTAATTTTATTTCCTATTTATTCCTCCCTCTCCCAGATCTAATTTTCCTCTTCCACAATTTTCACCCATGTACACAAACCAGGAATCCGTTGTGCCTCCACCTCGCACATGACATGCCTCCTCCGTGGTGCCTATTCGTGCCGCTTCTTAATCTGCCTCATCGTCGGCCGAAGCAACTAGGCCTCGCTTGCTGCACGCGCACCACCTGCACTATCCGCGCTAGACTGCCTTGCTCTGCCACGTCGCTTCCTCCTTAGGCTATCGCATATTCTTTCTAACCTAGAAGAATAAAATGATCACATATTCACTATCATCGGGGCGAGGGCTCCAGGTCCATATGTCGCGCTCAATAGAATATTGCATTTCATGTGCCAATAAATATTTTGTCGCCTCCTTCCCAGAGCCATTGTGGCTTTGTTCCAAGCCTGAAAATTAAATGTTCACATATTTGTGATCCTGGCATTGAGGGATTCACATCCATATATCATTCTTATCAAAACTCCGTGTTTCCATCACTAATTATTATTATGCGTTGAAGAACGCACAGAAAATGTGCAATGAATAAAAAGAAAGAGGAGCATGGTTTATCTGCAGAACAGTGACCATGTTATTTTTGATGTCGTCATCGTGAATTGAGGATATGAAGAATCAAATAAACAAATTCAAACATATATAAAAACCCCTTCCTCGATTGTCCATTGGAGGTGGAACAAGGAAGAAGACGAAGTCGATGAGATGATGACGTTGACGTTCGTTGCTCCCACAAGATGTTTCCAATCTGGGCTTAAGCGTCGTCCTCATTCTCTGATTCCGGAGGATACTCTTCGTTGTAGTGGATGTTCTTCATTGAATTATCTCCTTCCATGTTCTCTAGAGCTCTCCATTTTTCTATCAATCCTCCAACCAAATGGTGAAGTTCCAAATACGTTTATTAAATAAACCAATTAAGTTGGCACATCAATGGGAGGAAAACCAAGAGTTTTCTCCAATTACAGGGAGAGTTCAAGGGTCGGGTGGTCCCCACCTTTGAATTTAAATTGGGGGGTTTTAGTTCGGGTGGTCTCCACCACTAAACATCAAATGGAAGGTTTTATAAATAAAATAATAGCAGTTCTTTATTTTATTTTTATTCTTTTAACTCTCCCACAAAATTCATGAAAACTAACTTTCACCCTCGACCTACTGATGTCAAGGTGATGGCCTCCTTAAGATAAAATTAGCGTTGTGAGTTCAATGGTGCCCTCATATTTCAATTCTAAGCACCGATTCAGATGTTATATAACACCGCTCATGCGTTTACTGAACATACTCGAAAAAAAAGTTTGGAAAAATTATAACAATCACCCTTGACCTGCGTCGGTCGCGTTTTGGCTCTGCCTATGTGAAACACGCCCCAACAAACCCAACATTACTCTCAGATATCATATCAGAGTCACTGTTTAAAAGTTATGGATTTTACAATAAAATAATTGTTGCTTAATTAATTTATTTACGGCCAAAAACTAACATTCACTGGTGGCCAGCACCGGCCAAAGTTAGTATCTTCTTTAATAATGAATGCCCTCACGAGTACAACAATGGTCTCAGATTTTAGATCTGAGCTACCGTTTGTGAGTAATAATATTTTAATAAATAAAATTATTTATTTAATTATTTTATTTACGGTTATGCCATTTTTGGGTTTTCTCACAGCAGGCCCGCACCGACTAAACTTAAGTCACACCTATAGTAACCCTGCCATCCTAAACGCAATGGTGCCCTCAGATTTCTGATTCGAGTTACCATTTAAGATCTATTCCTCTTTTTCAGGAAAAGAGCGTACACGTGCTAATTAAAACTCAACCAAATTTTGATGGATTATTCCGAGAACTCGAGGCCTCGGAATCATGCAACGTTAGATATCATGGTCTCGAAATAATTCCATATAATTTAAAAAAAAAATTGTATGGAATTTTTGGGACATTAAAACATAAGTTAAAGAAGGTGATCTCATACACACTACATTTGGAGCTAAAGGATGAAATCACCTCGGTGCCATAGTAACTAATCAGTGTCGATTATAAACCAATTTCAATCACCATGTCTTTCTAAATACCACTTTTCAACCACCCACGACTAAGTTGTCTCATCCAAACATGAACGCATGAGGCCTTGTACCCACCATCAGTCTTCGCCTAACTCCCACACATATGAGGAATCTTTGAATAATATATCTCATATAATTTCAAAAAATAGAAATAAAATGATAAAAAATAAATTATATTAATTTAAAAATCTTAAAAAAAACACTAACTACAATCTGTTATTGTCTCTCACCAACATTCTACCCAATATTATTATTAGTGTATATCCTCTTGTACACATCAAAATATGAAATATATGGATCAACCATAAAAAATATGAATGTTTCATATACATATCACATTAAATAATATTATTTATAATCTCTTGATGATGTTTTCTAAAGGTAAGACTCTCAACTCGTTGTGTGTCATCCTGCCAGCCCCAATTCTATGAACCAAAAGATGGTAGCTTCTTGAAAGTGTATTCTATCAGGTAAGAGAAAAATACAAAGGAAGCTTGGGTGGGGTCACTACCATAAAGAAAATTGTTAATAACACCACAATTTAAGAGTGGAAAAAATGCTGATAATGGGGTACCTTTATCACCGCTAAAAATAAGCACTAATAAAAGGTACATTTTATGGTGCTGAAAAAGATTTGTTACAAGTACCCTTTTATCAGCACTTTTTTAGTAGCACTGATAAAGTATGGGTATTTATTAGTGCTTTTTTTATTAGTGATGATAAAGGGTAAATTTTTAAAAAAATGTTAAAAATTAGCTATAAATATGTAAATATATTTATATTGATATAAATATAATATATATTTTCTAAATATGTTTCAGATAAGTATATATAGACATTTACACCTACTATATAATATTTTTAGTGAAAATGGATTATAAAATATCTAAAAATATATTATCAATTAATAATTGTCTAATTATAATCAATTAATAATCATTTAATAATAATTTGAAGACACAAAAAATAAAAAAAATTAATAAAAGATCAACAATAAGTTAAAAATGGAACTCAAACTTCAAACGACAATAACTTTTGATCCAGGCGTTTATTTGAGCTCTATGACATATCAAATTTAATTCTACGATGAGATCTACACATTAGTGACATATGAGATCACATTGTCACTTTTTTTTTAGGCAAAATATAGTCCCAAATGTCCTCTAAAACTGAGTTTTAAGTCGTGATACCCAAATTTTTTAACATTCGATGGAATTTCATCTTCATTTTTAGAGGGTCGATATGCCCTTTTTTAGTGGGGACTAAATTTATTCAAAGGGATTACATTCATATTGAAATAATGGCTTAAAAATTTCATTATTTTTCACAATGTATTGTTATTTAAAACCAAATATATAACAATATATACATATTTTTTATATACTTACACATAAAAATTTAATTTTATAATTAAATAATTAAACATATATACATATAAAATATATTTCTCATTATATAAGATTTATATAAATATAAAGAATATCCATTTGATTTAAAAACGAAATATATGAATATTTATATACTTATATAATGTGTGTGCATGTTTAATATATATATTAGTGTTTGTTTGTATTAAAAAATTCATTTATATATTCTATATGTATTCTAACATATGAATATACATATTAATATATAATATACGTAAATATATAACAATATGTATAATTATACTTATAGATACACATATAATAATATATATATATATATCTGTGTGTGTGTGTGTGTGTGTGTGTGTGTGTGTCTGTTGTATATATTTATGTATGTATTTATTTATTTATTTACACAGACACATAAAAAAACATGTATTATAAATGTATTTAAAAATAATAATAAAAATATATAATAATATAATAATAAATATACAGATAAAAAATATAACAAAAAATATATATAAAGAAGTATATATAAGTAAAAATATATAAATATTTCTAACTATATATATATGCATTAATAAATAAATATATATATATATACTTATTATTATAAATCAATATTAATAAACGTATAAATAAATAAATAAATATATATATATATATAATTAAAGGGAGAACCAAATAAGATGGACAAGTGGTAAACATTTTTACCCATATGACCTTTCATAGCACGTAAAATGGCCTGTGACATTGCTAAAAACCATTGTTAATCGCAGAAATGATATAGGGGGCCTTTATTAGCACATTTTTGGCACTAATAAAGGCCTAACCAGCTATAGTGTGATGTTCATATAACAACACACCTAGAAGAAAACATTCAATTTAAAAAGTACACCCAAAAGCAAACCTGCTATATATATATTTAATTGACCTCATCAAAAAAAATATCCACCCATGGTATATATAAATATTTTTTTTTTACATTTCAAACAAATTTTTTCATATAATTACATTTAAAACTATCCAACAAAAATTCAGAAACATTAATATATCATCTTTTGACACCCAGGATCCCCTTTCAAAATTTTCCCCCCATGGTATCAGTTTCAAAATAAATCATCTCATCTTGAGCAAAAAATTCCACCTATATATGAAAAAAATATTATTTTAGTAATACTATAAAGACATAAATAAAAGATTAATATGAAATAAAACACTAATAAAATGTCATTATTTAATAAAAATGACATATTTGGAGTTATACCAGTCGTACTGTGAGTATTATTGAGGTAGGATTGATTCCTACCAATTAAAAATGAGTTATGGATCACTGTCTTAAAATTTTAAAACAATCCAAATGAATTTTCTCGGTTTTGAATATGTCCCTTCGTCCATTACTAAAAATAATGTCAATTTTAAATAATGACACATTTAGAGTTAATCCGGACACACCATGCATCGTAATAAGGAGCAGATGATTCCTCCATGTCACAAATTACTGATGGATTTCTTTCATAATGTATCAAAACAATATGAATGCTTTTTCTCAGTTTCTAGTATTTCTGTTGTGTTTTTTTACTAAAATATCATTTCAAACTAGAATCAATCATTTTGAGTCATACCAATCGTATTGTGCATCGGTTTTATGTGATACTGATTCATAAATTTCACAAATGCCTTATAAATAATTATCCTAAATTATCAAGATAGTCGGAGTGTGTTTTCTTTTCTTATAGTGAGTGACACGTTTTGAACTAAATTATTAATTTTAACCTAATAAGAGAAACTTTTATTCATACTAATCACATCGTGTGTCCGATTGAGGAGTGGTTGTCTCCTACACATCACCAATGACTTGTGGATTGTTTTCATAAATTTTTAAAACAATCTGAATGTATTTGGTCAATTTTCATTATGCCACATTTTGTTTTTACTTAAATTAATGTCAATTTTAAATAAAAATAGACACTCTTAGTTATACCGTCTACACCATGAATTTTATTTTTGTTTTTATGATCCCTATATTTAAATAAATACTAATAGATCATTTTATTAAAAAATCAAAACAATCCGAAAGAATTTTCTCGGTTTTTAGTATGTCACTTGTTGTTTTTACTTAGTGTATTGTCATATTTAAATAAAAAGAGACACTTTGAGTGATACCGTCCACTCTGTGTGTCCTATTGAGGTGTGACTGATCCTTACATGTCACAAATGACTAATATATTTTTTTAATAAAATATCAAAACAATATTAATATGTTTTCTTGGTTTTCAATATATCACTTTACGTTTGTACTTAAATTCATGTCAATTTTAAATAAAAAGAGACACTTTGAGTTATACAGGCCACATCGTCCGTCATATTGAGGTATGACTAATTGATACATGTCCCAAATGACCCATTCATCATTTTAATTACATATAAAAATAATCTGAATTCATTTTCTAGGTTTTTATTATGACACTTTTTTTACATAAAATAATGTCAATTTTAAATAAAAAGACAAACTTGGAGTCATACCAATCACACTACGTGTCTTATTGAGATGTGGTTGAATCCTAAACATCAAAAATGACTCATGTATCATTTTAATAAAATATAAAAGCAATAAAAATATGTTTTATAAGTTATCAGTATGTCACTTGTTGTTTTTACTTAAATTTTTGTCAATTTTAAATAAAAAAAGACACTTTGAGTTATACTGGCCACACCATGTGTCGTATTAAGGGGCAGATGATTCAGGTGTTATGTGGCCTAGTGATTACATAAATGAATACTTCACATTGTGAGACATGTTGTAAGGGATGATAAATGACTTTCTTACTTATGGAAATTTTTTAGGATATATAATTAAAGGAACTAAAGGGAGTCTCATTTTCGAACAAGGTACACAATCAGTTAGGTTGAAACATTCACCCAAGACAATGTTTCTAGGTCATTTTAGATTTCTACCCTGATGGGATAAGTACCTATTTGGATGAAATCAATCAATGAATGTTTAGAAGAACGTACAACACCATCTCCAGTAATAGGTGATCAACTATTTGAGAAAGTAAAAGACGTGGAAACTGCTTTTGGTAAACCATTTTTTTAAGACCTTATGAAAATCGGTTTAAAAAAGTGATCAGTTTTTTATGAATTGTCGTAACAGAGTTGTTTGTACGTTAGAAATTTTATTGATGTTATTCATGTTAAAAAAATTAATGTGATAGTTTCATCAGTACATTTCTAAAAGCACCAACAAAACTAAGTTATTAGTTGGGATTCCCAAATTTTTTAACATTTGATGGAATTTCAGCCTCATTTAAGAGGTTATTTTTTACCTCTTCTGTAAGGATTGAATTTATTCATAAGGATCACATTCATATTGATATTATGGATTTGAATTTTTATCATTTTTCACAACTTATTATTATTTATAACCAAATATATAAAAATATATACATTTTTTTATATATTCACACATAAAAATTTAATTTTATAAATATATAATTAAACATATTTACATATAAAATATATTTCCCAATATATAAGCCTTATCTAAATAAAAACTAATATATATTTTATTTTAAACACAACTATATGAATATTTATATACTTATATAATGTGTGTGTGTGTATATATATATATATATTAGTGTGTGTCTGTATTAATAAATTGATATATATTATCAATATATTTTAACATATTATTATAAATATTAATTTATAATATATGTTAATATATATAAATATGTATAATTATACTTACAGATTCACATATAATATATATATAAATATATATGTGTGTTTGTGTATTTTGTATATATGTATGAATGTATTTATTTATTTATTTATTTACCCACACACAAAAACATATTTTATAAATGTATTTAAAAATAATCTTATATATATATATGTATATAAATATATGAATAAATATACAAATAAAAAAATATAACTATATATATATAAATAAGTAGATATAAATATAACTAACTATACACACACACACACACACACACATATATTAATATATGAATAAATATATATATATAATAATAATATATGAATAAATATTACGAAATATATATATATATATATATATATATAGATATATCTTTAAAGGGAGAACCAAACAAGATGGATGAGTGGTAAACAATACAACACATATGGCCTTTCACAACATGCAAAATGGAATTTAACAGCGCTAAAAAAGCACAGTTAACTGAAACAATGATAAGGGGGGACTTTATCAGTGCTTTTAGTGCTGATAGAGGCCTAGTTTCCAGTGGTGTGCTATTTATATAACAACACACCTAGAAGAAAACCAACAATTTAAATAGCATAATTAGAAGAAAAACTTCTATATTCATCTAATTGACATTATTAATATAAAAATTTCCACCCATGGTATATAGAAAAAATACAATTCTATTCAGATTTAAAACAAAATGATTTATATAATTACATTTAAAAATGTCCAAATAACATTCTAAAACATTAATATTTTATCTTTTTACACCCATGATACCCTCTCAAAAATTTCCTCCCATTGTATCAGTTACTGAACAAATCATCTCAACATGAGAAAAAGATTCTAAATAAATAATAAAAAAATATTATGTTAGTTATATTATAAATAAATAAATTAAAAATTAATATGAAATTACATGTTATTAAAATATCAATATTTAATAAGAATAAAACATTTGGAGTTATACCGGTCATACCGTTCAACCTATTGAGGTGGGGTTGATTACTACATGTTATAAATGAGTTATGGATGGTTGTCCTAAAATGTCAAAATAATCCGAATGTGTTTGCTCAATTTTTATTATGTCACATTTTCTTTTACTAAAATTAATGTAAATTTTAAATAATGACACATTTGGAGTTATACTGCCCAAACCATGCATCGTATTGAGGTGCAAAAAATTCTTACCTATCACAAATTATGGATGGATTGTTTTCCTAATGTATAAAAACAATATGATTTTTTTTCTTGGTTTTTAGTATGTTTGTTGTGCTTTTTTACTAAAATATCATTTCAAACTGGAAACATGTATTTTGGGTCATAACGGTCCTATCGTGCGTCAGTTTGAAGTGAGACTGCTTCATACGCATCAAAAATGACTTATGAATTGATATACAAAGTTATTAATACAATTGGAATGTATTTTCATGGTTTCTAGTGAGTGAAACGTTTTGAACTAAAATGCCAATTTTAAAATGATAAAAAACACTTTTAGTCATACTGGTCACACCATGCATTGGATTGAGGTATGATTGACTACTACACGTCACAAATGACTCATGAATCGTTTTCCTAAAGTATAAAAATAGTCCAAATATGTTATCTTATTTTTCAGTATGTCACTTTTTGTTTTTACTTAAATTAATGTCAATTTTAAATAAAAATAGACACATTGAGTTATGCCGACCAGACTGTGATTTTTATTGAGGTTTGGATGATCTATACATGTTTCAAATCACTAATATATCATTGTCCTAAAAAATAAAAATAATCCAAATGTGTTTGCTTAATTTTTAGTATGCCACTTTTTTATTTAAATTAATGTCATTTTTAAATCAAAAAGCGAAACATTGTGTGATAATAGACACACGATGTGTCATATTGAGTTGAGTATTATCCTTACACATCAGAAATGACTACAATATTGTTTTCAAAAAATAACAAAACAATCTGAATGTGTTTTATCATGTTTTAGTATGTCACTTGTTTTTTTTAATTAAATTCATCTATATTTTAAATAAATAGAGCCACTTTGAGTTATAACAGCCACACTGTGCATTATATTTAGCTACATGTCACAAATGACTCATGGATCATTTTCCTAAAGTATAAAATTAATATGAATGTGTTTTCTCAGATTTCAGTATTTCACTCGTTCTTTTTTCCATAAATTAATGATAATTTTAAATAAAAAGACACAGTTGGTGTCATACCGGTCATACTGTGTGTCATATGGAGGTGTGGATGAATCATACACATAAAAAATGTCTCATGGATCATTTTACTAAAATAATAATAATAATAATAATACATTATATCAGTTCTCAATAAGTCACCTTTTTTTTACAAAAATCAATGTAAATTTTAAATAAAAAACACACACTTTGAGTTATACCATACAAACTATAAATCGTATTGAGGTGAAGATGATTGAGGTGTTAGGATGTATGATTATTACACAAATTAATATTTCTCATTGAGAGACATGTTGTATGGGATGAAAAATTTCTTTCCTACTTATGGAAATTTTTTAGAATATAGAATTAAAATAACTAAATGGTGTCTTGTTTGGGAATAAGGTACATAGTTAATTAGGTTGAAACAATCATCAAAGGATTTTATTTTAGGACATTGTAGATTTCTACCCCGATGGGATAAGTACCTATCTTGGACGACATCATTTAATGGAAGTTCAGAAGAATGTACAACAATGTCTCCACAAATAGGTGATCAACTATTTGAGAAAATAAAACATATGGAAACTAATTTTGATAAGTTGTTTTTGAAAATATTTACTAAAACCAATTGGAAAAAGTGACATGTTTTTTTAAATTATCATACTAGAATTCTATGTATGTGAGGCATTTTCTTGATGTTAGGCATGTTGAAAAAAATGTATGTGATAGTTCCATCAGTTCATTCCTTAATGCACCTGATAAAATAAAGGATGGTATTAGGGATAGGTTGGACATAGATCACATGGGAATATAAGAAGAGTTGGTGCCAATGAATGGTGAAAATGAAATTTTCTTCCTCCAGCTGCTTACACTCTTTATGGGAAGAATATATATTAGTTTTGAATATTCTTTAATGAAGTAAGTGTTTGAGAAGGGTATTCATCAAATATCAAGAATCTAAAGTAAAAAAAACTAATTTAATGTTAAAGGGTCTTAAATAAAATGTTTTTCATTTTTTAATGGAAGATCTATTTCCAATAGCTTTACGTTGCATTTTTTACTGAATTGTTTTCATTCATTAACCAAGTTTTTTTTCTTCTTCAATGCTATATGTGGTAAAGTTATATATTTGGCCAAATTTATGGCTTTGTAATGAGTACTTTTCATCATATTATATAATTTGGAAATTTTATTTCTTCAATAATTCATTGATATAATAGTTCACTTTATGGTTCACTTATTGAGAGTGATTAGACTATGTGGTCTTATACACTATAGATGGATGTACCCCAGTGAACGGTATATGAATATTTTGAAACGATATGTCAAAAATCCATGTTTATCGGAGGATTGTATTATAGATAAATATATTTATTAGAAAGCCATTGAATTCTATATCGAATACCTATCAGGTGTAAAAATCATTATTTTACTGAAATCTAATCACACTGGGATTCTTGTGGGTAAAAGAACATATGTAATAGATATTGTCAAAATCGATATTGTATAATACAAACAGGACCTCATTTAAAATTTTCATAATAGTTGGGAGGTTTCAACATATGTTGAAACCCAAAAATTAATTATTAGGCATTTTAATCCATCAATGGATGAAATATGGATATCAGATATGCATAATCAAAAAATTATAAAATGGTTTCAGGACTATATTTTTAACAATTCAGATAAAAATCGTATTGCATTTTAGAACATCTTAGTTTGTTAAATAGAGGACCAACTGTGTATATATTTTCTTACTATGGTAATGTAATTATGTTTAATAAATTATATAAAAATATACATGATGAAGACAATACCTTGAAAAATAGTGGAGTTACACTTGCGTTTGAAGCAATGCATGTTTTTGGAACTAAGAAATGAAATCCATTTTATGTGAATATGTCATCCATTGGAATCATCATGAAAATATGGGAGTTGGATTATACAACATCACACGTGCCACTTTTTCAATGCAAGTGGGTTGAAACAAGAGTGATGTTAAAATAAATGAATTGGGATTTGTGAACGTTGATTTCAATAAGTAAGGGTACAAAGATGAACAATTTATTATGGCATCATTGGTAGTACAAGTATTTTATGTTCCAGATACCGAAAACTAAAAGTGGTCAATTATTATGTTATTGACCAAAAAAACTGATGGGGAAGACAAAAATTTAACTGAGGGTGACACTTTTATTGCGATGTCACAATCATTTAACAGGGGTCCCAATGTAGATGGTATTTTGAATTTCTGAGGAGACCATTATGAAAGGATTTGGATAGTTGATAGAGGGGTAAAATCTTGTCATCTATTAAGAAAAGTGATTTCAATAACCAGGTTATATAATTTTTTTAATATACATTGTGCGACCACATGTTATTATTTATTCGGAGTTGTATTTATGTAATCTAAATCAAATATTGAACCAGTTATATATATAATGAATTCTGAACATTTTGGTTCTCCCAATAAAAAGTAACAACATGACATTCAACCTAATGGTTCATGTAGTGCAGAGGATCAATTTCCTTCTACCTGTGTTTGTAGTCCCAATCTTACAGAATAATAGGTTTCTCAACCTATAGCTTCTCCCAGTGTAGAAGTTCAAAGTCCATCTTCACATGATGATTCTACTACTATAGAGAAACAACATATTGGCAGTGTTGAATCCAAGGCAATGGTAGGTGATTAAGGACCTTAGAAGAAGAAAAAATAGGAATTCCAATGTTTTAGGGTGTTAGAAAAAAATCGTTAAGGTAAAAATCAAAGGCATCAAATATGAGGTGGTTTAGAGTGAAAGGGCCAATCATATTAAACCCAACAAGGCCTTGTTCAACAATTACATTGGATTAATCACTTAGTAATGCGTGTTGATTGATGTAGATTTGTGGAACCATGTTGTGATCATGCTTAATAAACCGATGTCGTAAGAGATTACAACAACATTACAATATCATTTATTTGTTTTAATAAAAAAAATAAAAAAACCTTGAATTACTCTTCACCATCACAAGAAGAGTGTATTTATAGTATGTGTATCCCATGAGAAATGTGTATTAATTCATTTTTAAAGGATTCATAGATATTTTCACATAATTATAATGAGACATCATCATAATGATGTCGAAGGAAAAAAGAAACACACACCCACCACTTATGTATGCAAACTTGAGAACCCATGAAGCATGGGATGAATTTACTGGACATCATCCAGATATGTCTTTTCAAGTACACATTGTATTTTAATATGTTGTTTTAAAATACATATATTCATCACATTGATCGACAATTTTTTATTTATGAAATAGAAACTGAGTGCTGCAAAAAAGGGATGGGCAAAAAAACCAACACACCCCTACCGTAAAGCAAGGATGTGGTATGATTCACTTGAAAAAATTGTACTTATTTAAAATCTACCATAACACTTTTATATGATATGAAACAACAACAGAATTATGTTCCTTTATTTATATTTTGATTAATGAATCCAAATATAAATCTACTTCCACCCCACACCTTGTTTAGTAAAAAGAGACATGTGTAAATAAACATGCGATACTAATAGAATAAAACACATAATAGGTTGGGAAATATGTGTAAGTATGAAATAATAATTATTTTTTATTTAAATCTCTATTACATAACAATGATTAATTATTTTACTATATTTTCTATATGAAATAGTCACAAGAATCATCAATTCCAGTACCAGATGAACACCTACTATCAGTTGCCTTGAAGTGGATAGAATAATATGGCCAAGTCAGAGGTGTGGGTTGTGGGGTGACACCCCACATATATTTTGATAAAAAAACATGAGGAGGATAAAGATAATGAAATGAAACAAATGAAAGAAAGACTATCTACCCATGTAGAACAATTTCAATGGCATCGATAGTTACTAGAAAATTTTATAGGGGGAAGAAAATAGAAAAATAACCCATGAACTACCATTATGTGAATATCTCACCCCACCCCCACCAACTTTAAGGTGATCCATTCCCCTTAAAGAGCTACATGGACAAGTTAATAAATGTTCTAATAATTGTATCAATAAAATGTGAATCAGAAGAATAGTGATAAATTTCCAATACTGATATTCTACAGGGTGATAATGACTATCATTTATATCTATCAACACCCACCCATCGCCTTGTATAGAGCGATATAGTGTTCAATATCCAAAATAATTTGATACATAATAGAACACTTCCAACATATCTTGTGAGAGTGTCAAATAACATAGCCCATGATCCAATTTCAAATCTACCAATTCTAATTGATGATGAATATATTCATAAGGTTTACCAAGCAGTTAAAACATTCATCACATGGCCACCACATCTAGTAAAAAATATTTCGATAAGGAGGTAATCATTTACAATTTATTTTTCATGCAAAACCTTTAAAAATTAATGAAAAATGTCTGAACTGAAAAATGATATTATACTCAGAAAAAGGTAATGGGATGAAATGATATGAAAACTCAAAACCATATAAAGGATCTACCAACCAATCAAAATGATCTTCCAAAATCACATTTACCCCACCCATTGAATATCCGCATTTACTAACATTTATGGTTCATGAGGATATAAAGTTAAAAAGTGTTAGTAGTCACACAGTTGATTCTGATGTAAAAAATGTATGGAGATGAAGTTACTGGCTACATTTCATCTATGAATATTGATGAAATCCTCAACTATGAATTTCTTGGACCCTCAGTTTTAAATGTATACATGAGTTATGTTGTTTTAATTTAATTTTCCAAAAGATGATATACTATGTTAGTTGTGACTAAATAAATATCATATTTTTTGTAGGAATATATATAAAATCCAATTCAATGGATGTCACCATATAAAAAGGACTCATTAGTCTTTATGTCACCTCTACAGACATAAAAAAATTGAATCCAAACAAATGGATGAAATAGTTGAAAACATGAGAATATCGTTTGAAATAAAACATTGGGATGAAATAATCTTTTTAATACCAATGATGCATGGGTAAAATGATAAAATTTAATCATATAAAATATATTTTTCATTTCATTCATTACTTATTCCTTTTTCTATTTTTAGGAAACACTTGATGCTCATTATAATCAATTTGGATACTCTAAATATTTATTTCTTGTATTCACTGCATGGATTCTCAAAAAACTGACCACACATGGTGATGTTTTACAATTTTTTATTCACTACATCCAAAAGTAAAGAAATTAAAATAGAATTATATAATTTATATTATGTTTAATTTGTATTCTATTATTATAGGTAAATGTGTAAAACTCATCTGAATCATGGCATGAGGACAAGTATTGCATTCAAGGTCCCTGAAAAGTTCTAAATATGGATAATTATCATGGTATATATTATATGATTTCTCTATCCAAACACATATCAAAACAAATTACATATATTACATAATATTTATACAGTGTATGAAACAAAAAATTGGAAAATATTTTGGTTATTATGTTTGTAATTTTATGAGAGAGATCATATTCCATCAAATAAAACACATCCACAAATAGGTATTTTTAAAGTTAATTACTACTTAATTTAAAATATTTATGAATAATTTGTGTGTTGATAATTTTCCAATACTTTTATGACTATTGAAAAATAATCATATTCATAAGACGATATACATTTTCTTATAAACAAATGGGCATCATACCTGATCGTAGAATGCACAAAAATAGAATGAAGATAAGAATTATATATAAGTAATGGATTATTTCAAAATTATGTTTAATTTTTTTATTTTTAGTATTACTCACATGATAATTGTTTTCTTATACCGGAGGATTCCTTGGATGCTATGATTTTTTTCAGACTTTGGGACATGTAGGAATCAACAACACCTTAATCTGACATACAATGTGATCGGTATGACTTCAGGTGTTTCTTTTTTATTTAAGATTGACATTAATTTTAGTAAAATATAAAAATAACATACTCAAACCCCAAAAAAATAAATCAACTTGTTTTTATACTTTAGTAAATGATCTATAATTCATTTACTATTTTTAGAAATTAGCTACACCTCAATCCAAAAAATTGTGTGACTAGTATGACTAAAAGTGTCTGTTATCAGTTTAAAATCGACCTTTTACATCAAAATATGTCACTCATTAAAATTTGAGAAAACATGGTCATATTTTCTTGATAATTTAGTAAATAAATTTATAAATCACTTATGATGTGTACAAATTGGTCTCATATCAAACCAATAAATGATGTGACCGGTATGAGTTAAAGTGTGTGTTTTTAGTTTAAAATGAAATTTTAGTAAAAAAGACAAGTGACATACTGAAAACCAAGAAAAAATGTTTGGATTGTTTTCATAAATTAAGAAAACAATCAATGATTCATTTGGGATGTGTATAAATTAGTCAAACCACAATCCGACACACGGTGTGACTGGTAAAACTCAAAGTATGTCTTTTTATTTAAAATTGACATCAATTTTAGTTAAAAGGATCAAGTGGTGTACTAAAAAATGAGAAAATCGATTCAAATTGTATATATACTTTAGGGAAAAAAATCTATGAGTCATTTGGGACCTATAAGAATCTTCAACACCTCAATATAATGCACAGTTTGACTGGTATGACTACAAGTGCATCTTTTTTATTTAAAATATACAACAATTTTAGAAAAAGGAAAATTGACATACTCAAAATGAAGAAAACACATTTGGATTGTTTTTATATTATTGGAAAATGATATATGAGTTAGTTGAGATGTGTATGAATTAGCTAAACCACCATTTGACCCTAAACAACTCCCAAAAGTAGCTATAAAATGAGCCACATGATTTTCCTCTCTCCTAACAAAGGAAAAGAGACAAGAAGAGAATAAAAGCATTAATGATATGATGATGTCGATAATAGACCCAAAGGCCTGGTGGACACCTTGTTCCTCTTCTAGTGCATCAATAATAAATTGATAATCAGATTCGACCACAATATCCATTGAGCCAAGAGATGAAATGAACTACATACCCTTCTATATAGTAATGGCCTCTACTATTAGATGAGGCAAGAAAAAAATTTCTGAGGAATGATATTCCACATAAATAGAGCCTCCATAGTCCTAGAGAACTGCCACAAGGCCAACAGAGCCACTACTGGGAATTGATGCATCATTATTAATTTTTAAATCACCTTGAGGGGAGTAAATCATCTAATTGGAGGGGATGCAGAGTTAATTAATAACTAATGTTAAAAACCACATTTTGACGTCACTTATTTCATAACTGATGTTAAAACTCACACTAACATTGTTTTAACATTGGTTATCAATTAAACGATGTTAAAACTCTATCCGTGTGATTTTTAGATTTTTTAATGTATAAATGAACAACCATGATGAATACATAACATATATGTACGTCAATTATAATCACACATCAATATATTTATTGACCCAATTCATTGGAAACATATATTTATTTAAATATATTTTTATTTAATTATAATTATAATTATAAATATATATATTTTAGAATTATTTATATACATTTATAAATATGATAAATATAATACATATATTTATTATTTAAATATTAATTATAATATTATGATTATTTAAATATATATTTATTTAATTATAATCGTATAAATAATTTTTTAAACATTATATATATATTTGAAATATTAAAAAATATATATTAATCATACACATGCATTTTTTAATTAATGTATAAAAATATACATTATTTTTGGATATAATTATAATAATTTTATGTAAATGAATATTATTTTTTATTAAAAAATTTAGTTGTGCTAATAATAGCGTAGTGCCTGGATTATATGGTTTTTTCATAACACTTTCATTTTTGAGGAAATTGTTTTAGACAATTGGGTTAGGATTTACATGATTCACAACTACGACTCTCAGTGGATAGATATTGAGGATGCTCGTCCACCTTCACCTGTTCATTCCCCTCTTGTTAGATGCCTCCCACTTTGGGTGTTCTCAAACTTAATACTTATACAGCCACCAATGGGGATGGTTTTGTTGTCCTTGGGGAAGTCCTCTGGGATCAAATTGACTCTCTTATTTTAGATCATCATTCCTAAGAAATTTTGGGTCGGTCTCCTCCTCTAGAAGAGGCTATGGATATTTGGAAGGGTATGCATTTCATCATGACTCTTGGATGGAAGGATGTTGTGGTTGAATAAAATTTCTAAGTTATTATCAATGAACTGAAGGAGGTTGAAGGTGTCCTCAAATCCTATTGGTCCACTATCGACATGATCAGATATTTGGTGCCATTTTTCTCATCCTATTGTTTTTCCTTTAGAAGGAGAGAGGAAAATTGAGCGGATCATTTTTTAGTTGCTTTTGGAAATCATCGGGGGGTCTAATTGATGGCTTTCATCTTTTCCTCTAGAATTATTTACATTGGAATTGGATGATATCTTAGGGTGGAGGATTATATTTTTTTTAAAATAAATACCCCCATTTATCAGTGATATAGAAAGCACTGATAAAGGGTACACATTTATCAAATTTATTTGATGCTGATTAAGGGTATATTTATTAACGCTTTTAGCCAACGGTGATAAAGGCCCCCTTTTATTATCTCTTTTTCATAGCGGTGATAAAACCAAATGCATCTCATGATTGGATATGTGGTATTGAATGGGAGGAACCACCTCTTGTTGTATACAGATATCAACTTTAGTGGTAGTTTAAACCACTTCCAAATCAAAAAATAACAGCCGCTAAATGACACTATTCTTGTATTGGATTCATTACTCATTTATGATGTGTAAGAATCGACTACACGTTAATGAAAAATATGATGTGACTAGTATGACTCAATGTTTGTGTGTTCAATATAAAATTGTAATTTTATTTTAAGGATATAATTATTAACAATTATTTAAGTAATTTAGAAAATTAATAAGTGATAATATAATTAGTATATTTAGTAATAGACAATATAATTTATAGAGATAATTAATTAACAATGACATTAATAAATTATAATATAATTATTAATAAAAATAAAAAATAATAATAAATATGTAATTTAATATTTAAAATATAACCATTAATAATAAAATTAGTAATATTACTGATAATATAATTAATTTATATTGTAACTAACAATATAAATAAACATATGTGAATTATATAACATTTAATTTTTTTTAGGAACATGTACTAAGATAAACATTGATTTTATCAGGTGGAAAAACCTTTGTTGGAATGTTGATCATCTGAGAAAGCCTACTAATGTAAAAGAAATCCTTCGATTAAAAAAAATCTACTCTAATTGTTTAAAAAAACTCAAAATTATATATAAATCCTTAAGTTCAAAAAAATGTATTTGAAAAAAAAATTTGAAAAAAAATTATTGTTTTTTGTTATAATATATCTCATAAGTTATTTAAAATATAAAATTAATGACAAAATAAAAAAATTATGAATTCAGTTATTTTATCAGTTTTCAGTTATTAAAATTAATAATGAAAACCAATAGAAAATATGTTATTATCCAAATAATTTTTTTACTAACCAATAATCATTTTAGGAAAACCCTTCCATTTTTTTATTCGGTTTTAAATTAACTGTTGCATCAACCACCAATTTCCCCACCCCTAGGTACAATTAGTGATTTGGAGGTAAGCTCTACAAAAATATATTTCCATTTGTGAGTGGTCAAATAAAAATTTAAAATATTACAAATATATAGAGATAATTATATATATATGTATATATATACATATATATTAAATGTTGTATAATTGTTTATACGATTACAATGTTATATTATTGAATTAAAATCAACATCAAATGTTACATGTGATCCAAATATTCTCAAAATCTATTCTACATTATTAAATTAAAATTCAAAAGAATTATCAAAATATATGACTTTGATAATTAGGTTTAAAATGTTCATTATAAATCACCCAACATTGAGGTGGGATGTGGATGTGACGATGTGTTGGGAGGAGCACGTTACGGTCACTTCGGGAGGTCATGGTAGAGGAAGAATGTGGATGAGGCGGGATGTAAATGTGACTACGTGTGAGGCGGTCTTGGTGGGGCAGAGTGCGGTCGCGTAATGAGTTCATGGAGGAGGTGGAACGCAGTCGAGGCAGGGACGATTTGCGATTGGAATTCATCAGCGCGGTCAAAGAGGTGGCAGAATTGAGGTAGGGAAGGAGGTGGTGTGTGGTGCACCAAGTCTTCAGCTCTCTGGTTTGCGTGGGGATTTTCATTGAAAATCCACGAAAAAAAATTATTATATAATTTTATTGATTAATTTCATTTTGATAATTTTTTATTATATAAATAAAAAAATAAGGTTAATAATATATCTTTTTTTAATATGAATTGTAATTTTAAAATATATCGTTTATATGTAAAAACATTTTGATATATTATTTATATATTTTATAATATATAATCACACACACACACACATATATGTAAACACAATCATCTGATTATAAATATATAAGTATACTATAAATTATATTATATGATACAAATATATAAATTTAAATATAATCTATATTTAATGTATTGGTATATTCATTTATATAGCTCATATCACTATGTTTTAATATTTATGTATCACTATAAAAATAATGGCTTTTGTGACTGGTTTTTTATGATGGATTCCAACTTCAGAGAGTTAACTATGATAGAAATTCATCACAAAAAAACACCATGGAAAATCACAACATAAATAAATAGATATAAATATAAATATATAAATATAACTAACTATAAATATTTATATTAATATATGAAGAAATAGCATAATTTTTTAATATTTTTTTTTCTATTATCAACGCTTTTTTTTACGATGATAAAAGTGGCATTTATCAGCGCTTTTTTAGCACTAATAAAAGGGACCCCCTTTTAATTGCACCTCGACTATCAGTGATTTTATTTAATTGATAATTGCTTTTATAGTGCTGATAAAACATTGTTTTTTAGTAGTGATTTTTGTATAGTTGCATTTGAGCAATTTGAATTTCCCGATCACCGAAAAATATTCTCTATTCATCGCCCTAGTGGTTATGATAAAGAGATTATGGGGTTATCCTACATAGATTATGAGGGGATCCAGTGTGTTAAATATATGTGTGAGGGAAACCATTTCCTCATGGGATGGGTTTAATAAGTCCCAATAACATTTACATAGGCCTATAATTGTGCATGAAGATGCCACACCAACACACAAAGACATATGGTTTACATATGTATTCATATTCCCATATGTGACATAGAGAAACCTCTTAATCATCGATATAGACATTAGTTATTATTTTTACATTAAACATGTAATTAAAACTAATATATGTATGCAATTTATTTGTGAGATTGTTATTTTCAGCATTATTTTAGTTAGAAAATGTCCTCTTAATTTATTTTAATTCTGTCAAAAACATAATGTTAATTTCATATTATATACGACATCTTTAACCTATGAAACGTAATTTAAATAAGTACCAATAATTTAACTATTATTATTTTTGAACAAATTAATAATGTTAAAATATTTATGCAATAACTGATTGATTATTTTTAGACTAGTAGTGTGGCTTCTATGAACATCATTCATGCATTCCAGGACCCAGTTTTGTAAAAATATTTTGAATTATCCCATATCAACAAATCAACTCAATTATTTCCTTTTAAAAAATTCAACGAAAACTCATTTATTTAAAAATAAATTAAATTAAATGAAATTAAAGTCCATTAATATGTCTTTAGAAAATAAAAGAAAAATAATTCCTTCGAAAAAGCATAGAAAAACATTATTGTTTATTAAAAAATGAATATCAACCATTCACTTAAAAATTATAGTTTTTTTATTTTCTGTTAAAAAAAATTTCCTTCCTATAAAATCAAAAAATTACCAAATAAAAAAAAATCTACATCAATTTAAAATAATTTAAAAAAAAACTTTTGTTAAAATATAAATAGATAACATTTCTTTTAATGTATTTTTAAATATAAAATAAAGAAGTTTTCCTTTTAAATTTAATTATTTTAATTGAAATTGAATTTTTCTGAATGGATAAGGGGGATTTTTTTGGTATTTTAAATTTAAAACGAGATCATTTAGAAAAAGGTAAATTTTTTATTTATCTGAATATAAAAGAATAAAATTATTTTATAGTTTCCAAATAAATAATAAAAAATGTTTATATATATATTTTTTAAAATAAAATAATTTTTAAATAATTTTTTAATATGAAAATTGAGATATTTTTTTACATTTTAGAAGGGACAAAAAAATTTATAATTTTTTTTTAATTTGGAATATATAATTGTCTATTATTTCATATGGAAAAGAGATTTTTTATTAATTTTTCTTAATTAAAAATTAGTTTTTTATTTTATTATTAAGAATAATTAAAATTTTATTTTATTTTTTAAGTTAATGTTTGATTTATTTTAAATTTTTTATTTGAATTTAATTAATGAAAAATGAGTTTTTATATTTTTTTAATAAAAAATTATATTTTTTAAATTCAGAGAGAATTTTGGTTTAAAATATATTTATGAAAAATAGTTTTGTACTTATTTTTTACTCTTTAAATTTTTAATGGGCAATATGAATTTTGTTTATAATTTTCAATATTTTAAAAATAATGTTATTATTTGTTAAAAAACTGATCATCGCTCCTTCATGAAATACATAGTGATATATTGTTGTAATCCCATTATATCCTGAATATACATAATTTCTCATCTAGAGATGCAACACATACTAATTGGATTTACGACCACAATGTCTTCAAGTCCTTTTCATTTTATGTCTGCAAATATATATCATTGTCAGTACAAAAATATTGAATTTCTACAAAAAAAAGTATACCTTTTTCATCACGAAAAGAGATTTAACCACACTAAAAAACACTATTTTCATCAACATCATTAATATAAAGACCCATTTATCATTGTTTTCATTAAAGTTGATAAATTCCCTACTACTGCAACGTGTTGTTTGAATAAAAATACACTACACCAAATAAACCTGTATGAAAATGAACCAATATAAAAATTAGTAATTTAATTGAAATAAAATTTACATTGTTAATACTAAAAAATCATATTATATAAATTTAAAACAATTTTTTGTATAATTAAACTTGCATTTACTATCCACAAACATTTAAAAAGACCAATGTTTAATTTTCCTTGGCACCTGCGACCCCCTTAAAAAAAACAAATCATTGTATCAGTTTCCAAACAAATCACCCCAACCCGAGAAAAATAATTCACTTATATAATAAAACAATACTTATATAAATAATACTATAAAGAAATAAATTAAACATAAATATATAAGAATATATTTTTAATATGTCAATTTTAAATAAAAGGATACACATGGATCACTACCATAGAAACAAATTTATGCAGTGCGACCCTTTGACAATGCAAAAAAATTCCTTGATAAAGGGGTACCTATATCCACGCTAAAAAAACCACTGATAAAAGCTGAATTTAATAGTGCTAAAAAATTATGTTAGAAGTACCCCTTTATCCGTGTTTTTTTCACTAAAAAAGGTACCCCATTATCACCATTTTTTTGAAACCGTTTAAGGGACTCCATTTATCAGCACTTTTTTAAGAGCGTTAATAAAGGAGGATTTATCAATATTATTTTACTTGCGTTGATAAATGATATATTACAAAAAAAAAATCATATTTCATGAAAAATAAAGTATATTTTAGATAAGGATAACTAGACATTTGCACTTAAAATATAAGATATTAAGTGAAAATGGATTATAAAATAAATAAAAAACTATTACTAATTAATAAATTTAAATTAATATTGAGTAATAGTAATTTATTAACAATTTGAATACATAAAAAATAAAAAAAATTAATAAAAGATCTAAAATAAATTGAAAATGTAACTCGAATTTCAAAAGGTTAGAAATTTTGATCTGAGATTCCATTTGAGCTCTACCATATATCAAATCAAAGCTTCAGACAATATCTACACACTAATGATATAGAAGATTCCCCTATTACATTTTCCAAGGCCCAATATTTCCTATAAGACCATTAAAACTGAGTTTTTAGTTGGTGTATTCTATGTTTTTAACATTCAATGGACTTTCATCCTCGTTTAAGTGGTTCTTTTTCCTTTTTTAAGAAATTGTTTTGTGTTGGGAGGTAGGGTCATGTAGTTTGTCATTGTCTTATTTTGAAGGAAGTTTTCTGTTATTAAAATCTAAAACTACCCATGTAACCACATTTCTATTATGTTTGAAGCCCCGAGTTCCCCTTCTTGGTTATTCATTGAGTTCTATTGGTGTTCATCCTTTCATGATAAGGTAAAATCATGGAACATGTAATATAAGATTTGTGAGTACTTTTATTGTTCTATCCTAATTAGGGGTGATTTCAATGATATTTTTGTCATATAAGAAAAAATAAAGTGGCCTATTAATGAGTGATGATACTATAAAGGATTTTAAGAAATCAATACTTTTGAACTCCCTTCATGATCTATGATTTTCAGGCTTTCCATTCACATAGAAAATGGGGACCTTAATAGAGGGATGCATCGCTGAAAGACTGGAAATTGTTTTTGGGATAGATGACTATAAATCTATCTTTAATGCATACTCTATTGAACACTTGGCCACAGTTTCCTCTGACCACTCTCTCATCCTTCTTTCAACATCCCCCAAAGGAATCGGTGTAGAGGTGGGTGTACGTTTTGGTTTGAGATTGTATGGTTCTACGATGGGAGTTTTCTGGAGGCCATTCATGCTATTGGGGGGGGGTCTGAAATAGCGCTTTAGCTCTCAAACCCAAAAGAATAGTATCAGGCTGACGAATTGGTGGTCAACTAGTTTTAGGCCCATTGACAGACACATTAATAGGGCAGAACGGTGGTTAAAATTTCTCTATGCTCAGAATTTTTCCGACTCTATGATTAAGGATATCTCAAACCTTGAGAGGTATTTTAATGTTGTGCTTAAGGAAAAGGAAAGATACACATTCATCTAGGTAAGATAATCTATTATTAACAAAGTGACCATAACACTACCTTCTTCCACCAAAGAGATACTAAGAGAAGGAGAAAAACCCACATCTCCAACCCTAAAGATATGCATGGCAGAGTGATGCATGATGCTGTTAGAATTACTTAAATTATTCTGGAATTATATGGAAATATTTTCAAGGAAGTATACATTCAAATCCCTCATAGTCTCACCAGCTACATCCCAATAATTTTTTCTGATGATTTGAACTGTTCTCTAGAGAGGGACAATTCTGATGAAGAAATGTGAAGGGATCGTCACCATTTTCATTCTATGAATTTTTTTGGTCATGAAGGGTTTCATGACCTTTTCTTCAAATGGTTTTTGGCACATTTTTGGTCTGTAGATGATCAAGATGATGAATACTTTCTAGGAAGGTATTAATTACATTGAAAATATTAATTACGCTGTTATTACCCTCATCCCAAAATCTAAATTCCCCCAGAAGATTACGGAGTTCCATCCAATCATCCTCTACTATGTTATTTACAAAATTTAATCTATGATTTGGGTGTCTAGGTTGAGAGTTTTTCTCCATCTTCTACTGTTTTAATATAAGAGTTTTATTTCTCATGGAGGACCATTAATGTTAATGCAGCCATTTCATATGAGATATCCCACTGCATGATGACCCTCTCCATAGAAAAAAGGATTCATGGCCTTGAAAATAGATATTATGAAAGACTATGACATAGCCAAATGTCCTTTTTTCAATCTTGTACTATCAAAACTAGGGTTTGGAGCTAAATGGATACTTAACATTATAAACTATGTTACATCAGTTTCATATATAATCAACATCAATGGGGAGCAGTTGTCTAGTTTCACTCCGCCGATAGGTTTAATATAAGGGGACCTAATCTCTCCCTACATTTTCATTCTTGTAGAGAAATTTTTTTCTCATATCCATTTAAAGGTGATGGAGGATGGTGATATTCATGGATCCAAGGTATGTTGCAATGGATCTCATCTGTTCTTTTCAGACAGTTTCCTTTTTTCTGCTCAGGCTACTACACTTGAGTGTTTCTCAATCATGATGATTTTCAACCTTTTTTAGAAGGATTATATGAAATGGATTAATGCCTCTAAATTTTAACTATCCTTCGAAAAAGGGGTTCAAATGATGATGCAATAAGAGATTCAGAGATTATGAAGGTTTCTTATGGTCAAGAAACATTATAAATACCTAAGGCTCCAAACATCTATCAGAAGATCAATGAAAAATGTTTCGTGTCAATCATGGACAAAGTTGATAATTTAATCAGTGTTTGGTCTAGTAGAAAAATATCTAAAGAGGGAATGAAGTGATAGTTAAATATGTGTCCCAAGTTGTCCCCTCATACTCCATTTCCTTTTTCATGTTCCTAGTTACCCTTGTCGGTCAGATTCATTCTCGTATGGAATACTTATGGTGGGGTTCTGCTAATGGAAAATACAACACCCCCTGGATCATGTGGAATAAGATGATTGTTTCAAAGTCATGTGCTAACCTTAATATTAATAAAGTTCAATGGTTCAATGATGCTCTTTTGGAAAAACAAGTGTGGCGGTTCATGTCCTGTACTAATTCTCTTTTCTCTATGGTCTTTTGAGAAAATTATTTCCCAATGTCTGACTTCCTACATGCTTCTATTGGACCCACGACTGGATTTATGCAGATAATCTTCTATGGTGCTATCCTTCTGATCAACTATGGCAGTTTTTTGAGGACTACTGATGGGAAGAAGGTGAATGTATGGGGAGACTAATGGTTGGTCAAGGGGGTCAACATTAGAGTCTATTCGCCTGTCATTCTGGGGATCAAATATGCGAAAGTTCACGACCTCATTGATGATTATTTAAAAGAGTGAGATTGGGATAGAGTTTGTGGTTGGTTCAATGAAACATATCAATGTCTTATATTTAGCATCCGGATTACATTTGGAGTAAGTGGTGACCAAATCTGCTAGTTTGGGGTTGCTTCTAGGAAGTACACTTTTAGGTCGGGGTACATCAATATGTTGCATGGGTATACTCAGGCTCATCCAGACGATCGGTGGAGGAATATTTGGGCACTCTCCACCCCCCCAATTCATGTTTTTATGGTTGTAGGTTTTATTAGGTTTCCTACTGATGTGCAACATTATTACTCTATGACATATGTGGTAGGATGGTGTGTTCCCCCTGTGATTTCAATAGATTGAAACTCCATTGCTTACTATTCTTCTCTTCCTGGGAGTGGCTGGAGTGTGGAATGAATGGTCCCCAAGGTGTAAGGAGTCCCTGGTCCCATATTTAGCGTTGGCCCATGTTTTAAAGGATTGGGTTTCCTCTTTGGAACCAAAGGCTATGGGGTTAGTGTGTACTTTTTCATTACTTGTTTGGATTCATAACAATAAAGGGGTTTTCGAAGAGAAGTCCTCAGTTGATCTAATTTGGGTGGATAAGGCTATGAATGGAAGAACTAGTGGATGTAGAACAAGGAGTGTCCCTCAGTGCTCTAATCACAGAAATCTCAAACTTGTTGGATTCCCCCTCATAAATGATTCACTAAAATCAATACAGATGCGGCTGTCTCGATAGTGTCTCGAATTGGGGAGGTGCTCATTGCCCGACAACATAATTTCTAGGTGATTGATGCTCGGTTCATGGTTTTCCATGGATGTTGGATCCCAGTTTTCATGGAAGAATCATAAATTCTTCAAGGGATCCACCTTTCCCAGGCTAAATGATGGAATTAGGTGGTTTTGGAGTCTGATTGTCTTGAATCCGTTAATGATTTTTCAAAACAATGAGAGAATTCATCTTTGGGATTGTTCAAAGGAAAATATAGTCTCTTTCTAATTCATTCTCAACATGAAAATTCTCCTTCATCTTGTGTGGGGGTAATCTTTATGCCCACCGGCTGGTGAGGTACAGGAAGTCTTGGGATAACAATTTTTTGTTGATCATTATCCTGATTGGATTTTCCTGTATAATTCAATTGATCAATAATATATCGTTTCTTTATTTAAAAAATATTGATATTAATTTTTTGAAATTTTATAATTTTTCATAATTTCGATTTATTTACAATCAACTATATAAAAATATATGCATATTTTATATATATTGACACATAAAAACTTAATTTTAGAAATATATATGTAAACATATTTATATGTCATGTATATTTCTAAATATATAATCCTTATCTAAAAAAAATAATATCAATTTTATTTAAAATAAAAATGTATATATATTTATAAACATCTACAATTACTGTATACATAATGTTTATATATATAAATATATTTATTTGTGGATTGAAAAACTGATATATATTTATTTATATATTATAATATTTGTATATACATATTAATATATAATATATGTAAATAAATATAAATATGTATAATTATAATGATAGATGAACACACCGATATAAATATATATATATGTATGTATGTATTTATAAACACACATACACAAAAAAATATTATATATGTATTTAAATTTATATATATATATATATATAAATATAAGGATTATGAAATAAAATAAAATTAAATATATATAAATATATTGATATATCATAAAATACATAAGAAAACGATATGGGTGAGTGGAAAAGGAGTGAGATTATGAGGGATGTCTTAGTTTTGAAACCCAGCAGAGATAGGGGCACAAGCGGGTGGGTGATTCATGTCCCTCATGCTGTTAAAACGTGGGGGGATTCCTAGAACTGTTAAAGGGATGGGTAGGATAGACTATCACTATTAAAAGTGGGGTCGAGCATTGATAAAAGTGGGAAGGTCCCACCCATCAATTTGGAGATTTTTTTTAAATTATTTTTGAATTTTATCAGTGCTAAAAAATCATCAATAATGGTCCCTTTTATCATCATTTTTTTGTTTTGATAAAGGACCCATTTTTTCAATGTTGTTAAAGGGGCCTTTATTAGTGATTTTTTTAGCATTGATAAAAGGGACCCCCATTTAATAGCGCCAAAAATAATAACACTTTTTAACACAGTCAATAACCATTTTGCGCACTGTTAAAGGTCATATCTTATGTAGTGAAGTTATACCAATCACCCCATGCATAAGATTGACGTGGGTATGATTCTTAGAGATCACAAATGACTTATGGAACATTGTTATAATGTTTCACAAAAATCACAATATATATTCATTTCAAATAAATATAGTTAATAATTAAATTAAGATAAATATAGGGGTCAATGGAGAGATCTGAACTCTTACTAGATGGTGGGGGTTGGTAGGAAAGCACATGGGATAGTGGAAAAGGAAGGCCTCTGCTCATCATGGTGGCCGAAGGCAAGACTCAAACCCAGGCGTGATGGTGAGGGATAACAATGAGGGTCCATCCATTCATGAGGATGTGGTTGATGACATTAGGGGAAGAACCCACTTTAGTAGGGTATGGTGATTTTCCTGGCAGGTCACCGACATTATTAGCAGATCTGTCCACCCTGATGATCTTCGCAATAGTTCCCAAATGAAGCTATGGTTTGGGTGTCTGGGTCAGTGGTTAAATGGATGGATGGCTACCTTGGGGGTTTTCAATCAAATCCTAATTCTAGGTTAACCTACCATAGTATTTCAGGCTACATTCATTTTACTTTTAGCTAATTATATTTTTTACCATTTATAATTTCCTTGTCTTTATTTGGGGCATGTTGTGTTTTGGGTATAAGGAATGTAATGGGTTCTATCTCTATCCAACTTAAATGGGATAATAATTTTCTTAATATAGGGGTTTCCCAAATTATTATAAAAATACTTTTCATTAAAAAATAAAATACCAAAAAAAAATTTCTATAAAATATTAACATTTATAATATAAAAATAGTTCACAAGAAAGAACATAATAATAGTGTCACTAAGAGGGTGGGGGTTAACTCCATTATATGGTGTTAAATCTGTACCAAAACTATGTGTAAGTCACCACATATACTCCATCATCTGATCATGTTGTTGATGCTACAATTGACGTTTCTACTCCTGATGTTGTCGCTACTCTTCCTACTCTATAAATAATCTCGGAACAGTTTCATCCTGATCTCAAATCCATGCGTCATACTCTGCAGATGTGAAAGATTATGATCTAATAAAAACTACATTTTCTGATAAATTATGAAATCACTTCAATTACATAGTAACTAGTCAGAGTTGATCGTAAACCAATGTCAATCACAATGCCTTTCTAAATACAACTTTTCACTACCAACGACAAATTTGCCTCATCAAAACATGCCTGCAGGAGGCTTTGTCCCCACCATCAATATTACCCTAACTCCCAAACATATGAAAAATATTTTTCTAATATATCTCATATATTTATAAAATTATAAATAAAATGATAAAATATTAAATTATATTAAGCAGAAAATCATAAAAAAACACTAACCATAATCGGTTACTGTCTCTCACCATCAATTATTCCAATAATACTATCATTTTACATCCTCTTTTACACATCAATCTATGTAATATATGTATAGGCCATAAAAAATATGAATGTATCTTATACATATCATTTTAAATAGTATTATTTACCAACTTTTGATGATGTGTTCTAAAAGTACGACTCTCAACTCTATGTGTGACATCCTGCCAGCCCCAATTCTATTGACTATTTGATGGTAGCCTCTTGAAAGTATCATATATCTAGTAAATTAAAACTACTAATGAATACTAGGTGGGGAAAATACCATAGAAATAGGTTTTCACAGTTCCACCCTTTAGCATCCCTAAAAAAATCGATAAATGTGGAACCTTTATCAGCGGTAAAAAAAGATCTGATAAAAGCTAATTTTAACATTCCTAAAAATATGCTATTAAAAGTACCCTTTTATCAGTGATTTTTTACTAATTTTATAGGGACTCCATTTATGCGTTCTTTTTTAGTAGTGCTAATAAAGGGGGTATTTATCTGTGCTTTTTTTACTAGTGCTCATAGAGGGTATATTTCAAAAAAAATCATAAAAAATCATATATATTAATATATAAATATATAAATATATTTATATTTATATAAATAAAAAATATATATATTAAATATCATTTAGATAAGTATAGATAAAATTTACACATAATATATAAGATGTTTAGTGAAATATATTATAAAATATATATAAAACTATTATTAATTAATTATTTTCTAATTATTATGAAGTAATAATCATTTAATAACAATTTTAAGACACAAAAAAAATAATAAGATTAATAAAAGATCTAATATAAGTTGAAATTTTAACTCAAACCTCAAATGACAATAAGTTTTGATCCGATTGTTTGTTTGAGCTAAACTACATATCAAATCGAATCCTAAAATGAGCTCTATGAACTATTACCATTTGAGAACCGTCTTTCACATTTTTCTAGGACAAACAAATGTTCAAAAGGCCTCCAAAACAGAGTTTTTAGTCGGGATACCAAAATATTTTAACATTCGATGGAATTTTAGCCTCGTTTAAGAGGGTCATTTTTCCCTTTTTCAGTAGGAATCAAATTTTTTCATAGGAATTACATTCATATTGATATTATGGATTTAAAATTTTATCATTTTCACAACGTAAATTTATTTATAACTATATACATAACAATATATACATATTTTTTATATATTCACACAAAAAAATTTAATTTTATAAATAAATAATTAAACATATTTACTTATAGAATATATTTCTCAATATTTAAATATTTTCTAAATAAAAACTAATATACATTTTATTTCAAAACACAAATATATGAATATTTATATACCTATATATAGTGTGTGTGTGTCTATAAGTATATATATTAGTGTGTGTCAGTCTTAACAGACTGATATATATTATTTATATATTCTAACATATGAATATTCATATTAATATATAATATATGTGTCTATATATATATATAACCGTGTATAATTATTCTTTCAAATACTCATATAATATATATATATGTGTGTGTGTGTGTGTCTATATGTTGTATATATATATTTATTTCTTTATTTTTACACAAAAAAAATGTATTTTAAAAACAAATTTAAAAATAATTTTATAAATATATATTAATGTACAAATAAATTTATGGATAAAAAAATATAACTATATATTAATATATTAATATTTATATATATTAATATATGAATATATTTTAATAAAAATATATATTAATATACGAATAAATATAATGAAATATTTATATAAATAAATAGATATATCATTAAAGGGACAACCAAACAAGATGAACAAGTGGTAAAAACTAATACACATATGGCCTTTCATAATGCGCAAAATGGACATTAAGTTGGTTAAAAAGTGATGTTAATCACAAGGACGATAACTGGGTCCCTTTATCAGTGCTTTGTTAGTGCTGATAAAGTCCTAGACCCATGCGGTGTTCTGTTTATATAACAACACTCCCAAAATCAAACCTATAATTAAAACTGTACACCCAGGATCAATCCAGCTCTATATATTTGATTGACATCACCAATAAAATAATTCCCACACATAATATATAGAAAAAAGATGTTATTTACATTTCAAACAAAATGTTTTATAAAATTACTTTTACAATGGCCCAACAAACATTCTAAAACATTAATATTTCATATTTTTATTATCGTGATCCCCTCTCAATAATGTCCTAACATGGTATTAGTTGTTGAACAAATCATCTCACCCCGAGAAACATATTCCACCTATATAATAAAAAAATTATTATGTTAGTAACACTATAAAAAAAATATATTAAATATTAATATGAAATAAAACATTAATAAAAGGTCAATATTTAATAAAAAGGACACATTTGGAGTAATACTAATCATACTGTGTGCCCTATAGAGGTGGGGTAGATTCCTACAAGTTACAAATGAGTTATGGATCATTTTCCTAAAATATTAAAACAATTAGAATGTGTTTTCTCAGTGTTATGTATGTCACTTGTTCTTTTACTAAAATTAATGTAAAATTTAAATAATGAAATAATTGGAGTTATATCGGCCACACCATGTGTCATATTGGGCTATGAATGATTCATAACTGTCAAAAATTACTGATGGATCATTTCCTTAAAGTAACAAAACAATACGAATTCTTTTTTTAGTTTTTAGTATGTTCGTTGTGTTTTTTTACTAAAATATCATCTTAGACTAGAAACACACATTCTGAGTCATACTGGTCATATCGTGTGTCGGTTTGATGTAAGACTGCTTCATACACATCATGAATGACTTATGATTTTCTGTCATAAATTATCAAGACAATCAGAGTGTGTTTTCTTGGTTTTCCATGAAAGAAAAAGTTTGAACTAAAATTTGCATTTTAATCTAATAACAGAATCGTTTGGTCATACTGGTAACACAGTGTATCAGATTTATGTTAAATTGACTCCTACACATCACAAATGACCCATGGATCATTTTCTTAAACCATAAAAAAAATGCGAATGCATTTTTTTTGGTTTTGAGTATGTCACATGTTGTTTATATTTAAATTAATGTCAATTTTAAATAAAAAGCGACACTTAGAGTTATTGCTGCCACACCACATGTCGTATTGAGGTCTGAATGATCCCTACACGTCATAAATCACTAGTAGATTGTTTTACTAAAATAAAAAAACAACATGAATGAATTTTATCAGTTTTTTGTATATCACATATTGTTTTTAATTAAATTAATGTCAATTTTATACAAAAAGAGACACTTGGAGTGATACCATCCACATCGTAAGTCGTATTGAGGTGCAGCTAATTCCTATATGTCACAAATATATAATAGATCATTTTCTAAAAATATTAAAATAATCCGAGTGCATTTTATTTTTTGTTCAATAGGTCACTTTTTGTTTTTTGTTAAACTCATGTCAATTTTAAATAAAAAGATACACTTTGTGTTATACCAGATACACCATGCATTATAATGAGGTACGATTGAGTCTTACATGTCAAAAATGAATCATTATGCTTTTACTAATGTATCAAAATAATACGAATGTGTTTTAAAAGTTTTTATTAGGTCACTTATTCTTTTTACATAAATTAATATCAATTTTAAATTAAAATACACACTTGGAGTCATACGAGACACACCATGTATCATATTGAGGCTCAGTTTACTCCTACACATCAAAAATGACTCATGGATCATTTTATTAAAATATAAAAACAATAAAAATACATTTTCTCAGTTCTCAGTATGATCCGTGTTGTTTTAACTTAAATTTATGTCCATTTTAAATAAAAAGATACAATTTGAGTTATACCGGCCAGACCGTGCATCGTAAGGAGGTGAGGCTTATTCCTACATGTCAAAAATGAATTATAGATCAATTTTCTACAGTATAAAAACAATATGAATATATTTTCTAGATTTTCTCTATGTACGTTATTTTTTTACTAAATTTTCATTTCAAACTGGTAGCACAGATTTTGAGTCCTCCCGGTCGCATCATTCATTAGTTTTATGTGATACTACTTCACACACGTCATAAATGACTTATGAATCACTTTACTAAATTATAAATACAATCACAGTGTGTTTTCATGGTTTTTAGTGAGTGACACATTGTGACCTAAATTGTAAATTTTAAACTGATAACTGACAATTTTAGTCATATTATTCACATTGTGCATCGAATTGAGGTGTGTATGATTCCTACACATCAAAAATGACTCATTGATAATTTTCCTGAAGTATCAAAACAATACGAAATAATTTTATTGGTTTTCAGTATGTCACATTTTCGTTTTTTCAATTTTATGTGTATTTAATATAAAAATATACACTTAAAGTCATATATTCCACAACGCATATCATATTGTGGTGTAGTTAATTTTTACATGTCACAAATGACTCAATAATTATTTTCCAAAAATATCAAAACAATCTGAATGTGTTTACTCGGTTTTTAGTATGTCACTTATTCTTTTTACTAAAAGTAACACTACTAGAAATCTGGTTTTTACCCATGGCTCTTTACCAACAGTTTTCTTGAAACATTGCTAAAGAAGGGCTAGGAAACCATTTTCCAATGGTTCACTAGAATAGTTGGTAAAGGGTACCACTTTTCCAACGGTTCCATGAAACCATTGGTGAAGGGGTCTTCATGTTACCATTTCCCAATGGTTTCATAAAACTATTGGGAAAGGGAACCCCGTTGCCAATGGTTCTGATGAACCATTTGGGAATGTGTACACTAAACACCCCTTTCCAAATGGTTTTTAAAAACCATTGTTAAATCTTTTCCCCAAATACAATCGGGCCGCTGCTCTCCAACAGTCGCAACAGAACACTTAAATCAATCTGGCGCTCGGCTCCTCTCTCGAACTCCCCCATACGAACAGGTGAAAATCCATCTGAATCATCTCAAATTAGGTATTTTATTCTTTATACACATATGATACCTTGTTTTTATTGTTATTGATATAATATTTTAGTTTTATGTTTTGATTTTGATGTGATTTCACCCTGAAATACAGGGAAATGAACGAATATTTTGTTAATTAATTAGTTTCCAATGGAATATCATTTGTGTTATAATGTCCATGCTAAATAAAGGGGTAATGTAATAGAAGACCGTGAATAAATTGTGTATGTTGGGGTATGTTTCTTCTATGAGAGGTATTTTTTTGTGTTTCATTGTATGTTATAGGCTGTTGTATGGTGATTGAGGTGACTAGTTGGGCTTTTTGATATGTGGGGTTGTAATGTGATGGTTAGTGGGCATAGATGTGACATGTGAAGTTGTGTGATAGTGATGATGTGTTGTGGTGTTGTGTCGTGTGGAGGTGTTGTATGATGAGGTTGTGGTGTGTGATGTGGTGAGGTGGTTTTTGTTGTGCGGTGGTTTATGATGTGAAATATTTATGATGTGATATGTGGTTGTTTTGGTGAGATGGGTGGCCGATGTAACATGGAGATGATGGTTATTGTGAGATGGTGAGTTCTTGTGTGGTGTTTTTATTAGTTTCCGGGTTATCTATGTAATAAATTATGTTGTTAAAACAAAAAAACAAGATAGTAAATAAATGAGAAAGAATAGAAATAGATGTGCGGTAAATGGATTTAATTAATTTAACATTAAATGAATGGACAATGTATGTGTGAATGAAGTGGCTTATAAATCAATGTGGGAAATGCTATGTGTCTTGTGTGGTAGTGGTGTGGTGTTTTGCATATAGTGGTGAAAGTGGTTGTGATGGTTTATGTGATGTATGATAGTATTGAAGTGTGTGATTATGTAGTTAATGTGAACCCATAGGTTTGGTATTTTGTGCTATCTATATATCAAGTATTTTATGTTATTTCTACACATTCCCAACCAGAGTTGTATAAACTTACCCACGATCAAATGTTTTGAATTATGGGTAGTTTTTCTAATATATAGGATGGTGGTTATATGGTTGGATAGCTACCATGTCTTCCATACTCTTACTTCATTAGTGATTGACCATGTGTTTTTAGGAAAGATGTGATGTGATTGTCCATGTGTCTTTAGGTGAGATGTACAATGATTTACCTAATGTTTTCAGGTGAGGTGCGATGCAACAAGGCTATAATAAGATATGGCATGGGGTTGGGGTAATGCAGGGTAGTAGGATGGCACATTGTTGATGTTATTCATGTTCATGATACCCTACTAATATGGTTATGGGATGAGGCATATTGTGATGTGATAACACATTAAGTTCTTATTGGTTTTACATTTTTTCAATAACACATTAGTATGTTTTTTTCACACGTGTAGTTGATACCTTGATTATTTTATTACAGAATGATGTATATAAATTCTTTTTATAGAATGGACATAAGTTGTATGTATGAAACTGATCGGATCTCAAGCGATTTTCAAAACAATTTGGAGAGCATTATAGATTTTTCATTTCACAATGCTTCAAATAGTGGTCACATACACTAACCATGTTCCAATTTTGTTGGTAGACCTTGGATGATCTGTGAAGAAGTCAGCTACCACATAACCAAAAATGGTTTTTAAGGAAACTACTTTGTGTGGTATCACAATGGGGAGAAAATGAAATCTCAAATTGGTGATGATCGAAATGAAAGGACCAGAATGGAGAATTTGATAGATGATCGGTTTCCATTTATTCATCATCACAAAAAAGAAAGTATTTCTACTCAATAAGACTTCAATATGAGGACAAATAATTCATCTAGTAAAAATGATGATATTGATAGGGTGAAAACTTTTATTGATTCTATCACGACTCCAGTATATCGACCTTGCTATAAAAAGAAAAAGCTGGAATTTTTAATCCAATTTTTTAATGTGAAAACTATGTATGGGATTTCTAATACAAAAATCGATTACATTCTTACCATTTTGAAGGATTTACATTCAAATGATGCAGATATTCCCTCAAACCACTATATGGCATGGATTTAATTTGAGGAACATGGATTTTCAAGAAACAAAATTCATGATTTCTCGAACGATTACAGTTTATTCTGGGAGGAAACCGCTGAATGAAATTATTGTATAAAATGTATCACATCCCACTTGAAGTCAAAATCTGATGGAACACCATCCCGCATTCCACAAAAAGTAATGTGGAAAATTTCATTGATCCCCAGACTCCAGAATATTTTTATGTCTGATGAAATATGAAAAAAAGTGAGAAGGAATGATACCGAGAGAAATGAGACTAATGATGAGTTGGTTCTTCCTGCAGATGGATTTTCAAGGCAGAGATTTAATGCTCGACATCTTGATTTTGTAGCTGACATGTGTAATGTGAGGTTGGGTCATCCATGCGATGATTTTATTCTGTTTGGGAAGATGCTTACATTTCACATCACATGGCCAGTTTTTATACACATTTATAATCTTCCCCCATGGTTGTGTATGAAAAAAACCTTTCACTTTCATGAGTATACTCATCTCTGGTCCTTTTGATCCCGACATTGATATTGATGTATACATGAAACCTTTAATAAAAGTGTTGAAACTTCTTTGGGATGTTGGTGTGCGCACATACAATGCAAGTTTGAAAGATATATTTCAGATGTGTGTTGTGCTTATGTGGACGATCAATGATTTTCATGCTTATCCAATGATTTTTGGATGGTGCACGAAGGAAAAACTGTCGTGTCCAGTTTGAATGAAGAATACACGATCCAGAAGACTGAAACATCGTTGTAGTTTCAGTTTTATGGGACATCGACGATTCTTGCCAAATGATCATCCATATAGAATGAATCATCAAAGATTTGATAATACCATAGAGACCGATGATCCACCTTAGTGTATGTCTGGAACTGATGTGCTTAATGAATTGAAAGATTTCAGTTTTTTGTTCTGAAAGGGTCAAATGAAATCTAGAAGTAGAAAGAATTTTTCCACTGGAACCAGTTACAATTGGAGGAAGACAAGTATCTTTTTTTATTGTCCTTATTAGTCAACCAATTTGTTACAAAATTTCTTAGATTTAATTCATATTGAATTGAATATATGCGAAATGTTTCTTTTGGTTCTTCTAAATGTCAAGAGGAAGACAAAAGATGATTTACGAGCTCGACGTGACTTTGTGGACTGGGGCATCAGACTAGAATTACATCATGTGCATATTAGTGAAAATAAATGGTAAATTTCATGTGCTTATTATGTGATGACGCATAAGGAAAAAACAATTTCTGGAAGTATTAGAGGCTATTATAGTTCCTGATGGATATTCAAGCAATATATCTAAATAGGTCAACAGAAGACAGTTGAAGATAAAATCTATGAAGTCTCGTGATTGTCACATTCTACTACATGAGTTGCATCCAATATCAATCCGTCATCTTTTGTCCAATAATTTAATGGTGGAAATTATTCAGTTGTTCCATTTGTTTATAGAACGTTGTGCTAAGAATTTTTCTAAGACATTCTTGCAAAAAATGTTGACAGATTACCCATTAATTTTTTGTGAGTTGTAGAAAATATTTCCTCCATTATTTTTCACATGCATGTTGCATCTGACTATCTATATTCCCACTGAAATACTTCTCGGAGGACCTGTTTCTTTTCATTGGATGTATCCAACTGAAAGAAATATGTTAACCTTAAAGTCTTATTTCTGAAACATAAATCATCCCGAAGGTTCTATCGTGAACCGTTACTTGGGTCAAGAATGTATGGATTTCTGTTCGATGTATTTGTCTGATCTTACTAAAAGATTGAACAGACCAATGATAGATGAATAAGAATAGTATGAGAAAATTGATCCCAGTTTTCCATAACTTCCTCAAACAAGTGGAATTCCTGGATCATATACATTGAAGACATTAATCCATGAAGAGCGTGAGATGGAAATCGCATAGTTTTGTTAAACTGTGATTTTTTCGATGACTATATCAGGTAAATAAATTTATTATGTATATCCTACATATATATCTGTTAAAATATTCATATTTTTTATCTACAGGGAACATAAACCAATGATAAATAGGAAGCATGGTTCTTTATCTTTGAGAAGGAGAGAGATTTTTCATAGCAAAGAGTTTTCTGCATGGTTAAAATTGAAGGTAAAAATATTACTGTTTAAAATAATTATATCAATATTTAATTAAGTTTAATAGTCATTTATATTGCAGGTATTGAGTTTGTCTACTGACTCTGTCTCTTAGGAAATAAGAGCTTTGGATTTTGGTCCTAATACCGTGGTTTGTGACTGTAAATCAATTGTTATCAATGGGTACAAATTTATTATCACTAAATGAGTGAAGAACATGAGAAAAAAACATGATGGTGTTATGGTTACTTCCACAATAGATTGTTATGCCAGTTCATCAGATAGTAGACCATGATTTGAAAATGTGGGTTATTATGGAGTTGTTTAGAAAATAATAATATTGGATTATTACTCTCATGGACGCGTCACAATGATGAAATTCCATTTTATTGAATCGATGACGATACATGGCACATTTATTAATGATTGTGGATTTAGAGTAATTAATATGACTGGAACTCTTGCTACCGACGAACCAAATGTGTTAGAATCAATGGCTAAACAAGTTTTTTTTGACCAAGACCAACTTCGACCTGAATTTGGTGTCATAGTTGAAGTAATTCCGAGACATATTTTTTATGATGGTGATGATGGAATGGACACTGTCCCTAGTTCCATTGGAACCAATACATTTATTTCTTTTGATGACTCCAATAGCTCCATTGTCAGAGTTTATTGTGAACCTAATGTTGTGGTTGAAAATATATAGAATCATTTATCTATGTTCTCAATTATATTGGTTTACCTAGAGTTGGGTTGTTAAGTTTGGTAATATTCAAATTTATTTAGTATTGATCACAAATATGTTTTAGCTGACTTGACCGTTATGTGAATTTTCAATGTTTATTGGTTGTAGTTTTATTTGAATTTCATTTTCTAAATTGGAATTGAACTGTATTCAAACCTAGTCAAACAATATTTCTAACTTGGTGAACATTACCACTTGTATGACTAATTAAATCCATTCAAGCTCTTAAAAAAAATTGATAGATAAATTACTAATGAATACCCCTATTCCATCATATATTTAGTTTTTTGGGTTACAAATTAGTTTCCTTTTTCTAAATAATTACATATTTGTTTTCAAAATAAGGAAATGCATCCAATTGAAGAGAGACGAAGGAAAAAAATGATGGAGAACATTCGTCGAATGGCGGAGTTGGGAATTCCATCATTACTGCTTGTAGTGGGTACTTTATTTCAAATTGATATATTTAAAGAATATATAATGTCATGTGATTAAAGTTTTTGTAAACATTTTTGTAGGATCCACCTATACGTCGACAGTTATTCGATGAGGAGCCTAGTACTGGTCCTAGTACTCAGGCCGGTGGTACGAGGATGGTTCGTACCAGAGGTGGACAAGTAGCTGCGCATACCCGACTAGACCCTGCCCCTCCCACTGACATGTCGTCCTTCCCACATTCTGATCCAGATGTGTCATTAGGGACACACAGGATATTTAGGCCTCCCATGTTTTTTCTACCTTCTGCATCTTCTGGCCCATCATTTTCACATCCCATGATGATTCCCACTCCCAGTCAGAATCTGATCAGATAGTTGTCCCATATTCTTTTCCTTCTACTTATGTCTCTCCGAGCATCTATATTCCATCGTATTCGACTCCTGTTCCACCTCTGGGTGTTCCGTCAATTTTTGTGGATCCAGTGGCGCTCAGTGATCAGACCGACGTAGGTATATTTATATAACCATAACAAATTATAATAGAAATATTTATTTCCATTATAACATGGTTTGATTAAATATTTGTTATTATTTCATGACAGATACATCTACTGACATGAGGCATGGGCGGGTGCGTACACGCATGCGTTCGGTGTTGAAACGCCACACACAGGTTAAGGTAGATTATAATGAAGACATCCAAATGGTTGGGAAAACAGGGAAACAATGTCGGAGTTTTTTTGGCGATGGTTGCCAAATTCTCCGACATCATTCCCGTCAGCCCGCTATCGTGGAGACATTTTCCACATGAGGTCAAGGATAGAGCTTGGGCAGATATATGGGTAAAAAATATGTTTTATTTAATTCCATGAATTATTTTTGTATTTATATGAATTAATATTTTGATGTCATCTTTGATTTAATTATCCCAATGGTGAGGGTGCATGACCAGAATGTCTAAAGGATTTAGGCGAGCATTGGAGAGCCTACAAGAATGAGTTGTATATTGGCTGGGTTGCTAGAGTTGGCACTGAGTTAGAGGTGGTACCAGTGGTGGATGATTGTCCTATAGAGTAGTATCATCAGATGATTACTCATTAGATGAGTACCCAATTTAAGGTATTAATTACATTTTAGGTATTTAAAAAATAACATTCATGTTTTGAATTAATAGTATCTGTTGCATTTTCAAATTTTATTTAGGAATCATCTGGATACAATAAAAAGAACATTGATGCAAAAAAATACCTCCACACACTGGGACGCACTACGATGCCTGATCATGAGAAGAAGCAGGTATGACATTTGTTTATAAGTATTCTTTACGACTTACACTTTGTTTTGTTTCCTCAATTATTTAATAGTTTGATAAATTATTCATATAAATTTATCTTTCAATGTCATTATAGTGGAAAATTCAAAATATTGAAGGACGTGTGCCTCGAGAAAAACTGTTTTTCTTGAGTAAACGGAAAAAGGATGGAAGTTCCATCAACGAAGCGACTCAGCAGCAGATTGTAAGTTTTAATATGTTGATTTTATAATTTAATATCTATTTTTTAACTTAATAATATATTTATATTTGTAATAGGCTGCTTTAGAGGCCCTCGATGACCAAGAACCAGATAATTTTGGGCCAACTCATCACTGACATCATGTTTTGGGAGGGGAGCATCCTGGAAGAGTACGATGTCGGCCTAAGATATCCCCAACGAGGTATTGGCCCTCCTCAGGTATGAGTTGTAGTGCAACCGAGCTACATCAAGTTGGGGTACATGAAGAACAGGCGGAAAAAGGGCCATAGAGATGGAAGAATAGTCTGCTAGGGGAAACAACACATTTATAAAATTTATTGATGTTCTACATTCGACACTTCCACTAGTGGCCAGCACAGATTTTGATGAATATATGTCGTTGATACGTTATATATATAGAGCACCAGGTGTCAGTTCTAGTGGTGTTCAAGATGATGTCCTGGATAACGATGATGATGACGAGGAGTCTGATGAAGACGAGGAGGGAGAGGAGGAGGACGAGGTGGATGGTGTGGGCATGGTAGAGGGTGAGGGTGAGGAGGAGGGTGAGGAGGGCGAAAATGATGATGGGAACAAGGATGAGGGTGATGATGATGGTGATGATGGTGATGGTGATGATGGTGATGGTGATGTGGGACAAGTTTATCCATTACATTTTTTTACTAATATTACTGAGATTTGATGTTTAATCTATTCTAGTTGTTGGTTTTATCTAGACCTGTAGTATATTATTGCAGTTGAGTTGTTTTTATATATTGCATGTTTTCATGGATGTTGATGTTTTTTATTGGTTGTGTGTTTGTGAACTCCCTAGACAACCTCTCTCCTTCCTGGACCTTGTACAACCCCCCACCGTCCTCCTTGGACCCCAGAAAGCCCCCCGAACAGCTCCCCAGACAGCCCCCCCCCCCCACCATCCTCCTTGGACCCCGGACAGCCCCCCATACAACCCCTAGGACCCCCTAGACAGCCCCCTCACCCTCCTCCTTGGAACCCGGACAGCCCCTCGGACAACACCCACTATCCTCCTTGGACCCTGGACAGCTCCCAAGACAGCCCCTCAGACAGCCCCCCACCATCCTCCTCGGTCCCTGGACAGCCCCCCGAACAGCCCCTCGGACACCCCCCGGACAGCCCCCCCCCCCCCCCCGTCCTCCTTGGACCCCTAACAACCCCCCGAACAATGCCCCCGGGACATCCCCCCCCCCGGACAGCCCCCCACCCTCCTCCTTCGACCACCGACAACCCCCCAAACACCTCTCGAACAGCCCGCCGCACAGCCCCCCCACCCTCATCCTTGGTCCCCGGACAGCCCCCCAGACACACACCAAAGAGCCCCCCGGACAGCCCCCCAAACAACACCCCTGGACAACCCCCCAGACAGCCCCCACCCTCCTTGATTTCATTTACTACTATAAAATAAATAATATATATTTTATTTATTGTCATCATGATAATCAATGTAAATCACATTTACTCATCTAATAAATATCATAGATTCTTGGTATGTTATAAAAGGGATGTATTCATTGGGCATGGAATTGTTAGCTCTGAAATGTTTCATAGCATGATAAACTAAAATATAATCCATACTATGAATTATATAAAAATATTATTTATGAATTTCCACAAGATTTGAATTAAATACCATTCCACAAATAGACACATGAGGATTCTCAAAAATCATGTTTACATTAATATTTCCACAATGATTTTTAGTAAAAGTTTTATCATCTATTAATTTTCTGATATTCTCATTTTTAATGTGAAGTTTTCATAAATAAATTAATTTAAAGACCCATATTCAAATAGTGTATTTGAATAATGTGAATAAACAACTAGCATACCACTCTAACTGTGTCTCTTTTGATTAAAATGGACAGGATTATAAGTGAAAAGAACAAATGACTTATAGAAAAATTACCAAACGCATTCGAATTCTATTGATAATTTATCACAATGATCAATGGGTCATATGTGACGTGTATGAGCCAATCCGGGCTCAATCTAAGTCGTGATGTGGACGGGATCAGTCTATGTGTCTCTCTTTTGTATAAAATGGAGAAAATATTAAGTACATACAGATATCTGACCAAACGAATTTTAAATGTGTTCATGGTTTAGGAAAATGATCCATGGGTCATATGTGATGTTTACGAGTCTTTCCCACCAAAAAACCGAGGCACGGTGTTGCCTACACCATTCATAGTGTCTCTCTTTTCTTTAAAATTGACAGGATTATAAGTGAAAAGAACAACTGGCATACGGAAAACCGACCAAATGCATTTTGAATCTGTTGATAATTTATCACAATGATACATGGGTCATATGTGATATGTACGAGACAACCTGGGCTCAATATGAGTCGAGATGTGGCCCGGATCAGTCAAAGTGACTCTCTTTTGTTTAAAATGGACATCATTTTAAGTGAAAAAATCAACAGGAATACGAAAAACTGACCAAACGCATTCATAATGTGTCGATACTTTAGCACAACGATCCATGGGTCATATGTGATGTGTACGTGTCAACCCTGGCTCAATACGTGGAGCGGTGTGGCTGAAACCACTCTAACTATGTCTCTTTTGTTTAAAATTGATAGGATTATAAGTGAAAACAACAACTGCCAAATGGAAAACTGACCAAACGGATTCTTTTTGTGTTTATACATTATCACAATGATCCATGGGTCATATGTGATGTGTACGAGCCACATAGGGCTCATTCCGAGTCTCGGTGTGGCCGAGATTAGTATATGTGTCTCTATTTTGTTTACAATGGACAACATTTTAAGTACATAAGAAAAACTGAACCAACGCATTCAGTTTCTGTTGAAACATTAGGAGAATGATCCATGGTTCATATGTGATGTGTACAAGTCAACACTGCCTCAATCTGAGACACGGTGTGGCCGGTACCACTAAAAGTGTTTGTCTTTTGTTTAAAAGGACGTCATTTTAAGTGAAAAACATCAACTGGCATACTGAAAACCGACCAAAGGCATTCTGATTGTGTCAATATGTTAGAACAACGATCCACGGTCATATGTGATGTGTACGAGTCAACCCCACCTCAATAAAAGATGTGGCATGGCCGACACCACTCTAATTGTGTCTCTTTTGTTTAAAATGGACAGGATTATAAGTGAAAAGAACAACTGGCATACGGAAAACCCACAAAATGCATTCGGAATCTGTTGATAATTTATCACAAAAATCCACGGGTCATATATGACGTGTACAATCCAACCCAGGCTCAATCCATCTCGCGGTGTGGTCAGGATCAGTCTAAGTGTCTCTCGTTTGTTTAAAATGGACAACATTTTAAGTACATACAGAAAACCGACCAAACGCATTCGGTTTCTGTTGAATCATTAGGAGAATGATCCATGGGTCATATGTGATTTGTTTAAATCAACCCCGCCTCAATCTGAGATGCGATGTGGTCGGCACCACTCAAAGAGTCTATCTTTTATTTCAAAAGAACGTCATTTTAAGTGAAAAAATAACAACTGGCATACGGAAAACTGACCAAATTCACTCAGATTGTGTTGATACTTTAGAGAAACGATCCATGGGTCATATGTTACTTGTAAGAGTCAACGCTTCCTCAATATGATGCGCGGTGTGGCAGACACCACTCTAATTGTGTCTCTTTTGATTAAAATGGACAGGATTATAATGGAAAAGAACAAATGGCATTCGGAAAACTAACCAAACACATTTGGAATCTGTTTATAATTTATCACAACGTTCCATTGGAAATATGTGACGTGTTCAATCAACAACGGGCTCAATACGAGTCGCAGTGTGTTCGGGATCAGTCTAACTGTCTTTCTTTTGTTTAAAATGGTCAACATTTATAGTACATAAGGAAAACCAAAAAAAACGCATTCGGTTTTCATTGAAACATTAAGAGAAAGATCCATAGGTCAAATGTGACATGTATGAATCAACCCCGCCTCAATTTGAGACGCGGTGTGGCCGGAACCACTCAAAGTGTCTATCTTTTGTTTCAAAAGGACATCATTTTAAGTGAAAAACATCAACTGGCATATGGAAAACCGATCAATCACATTCCTATTGTGTTGATAATTTAGGAAAATGATCCATGGGTCATTTGATAAGTGTACGAGTCAACCCCTTCTAAATCCGAGATGTTGTGTGGACGTCACCACTCTAAATGTGTCTCTTTTGTTTAAAATAGACAGGATTATAAGTGAAAAGAATAACTGGAATACATAAAATCCAATAAACCCATTTGGAATCTATTGATAATTTATCAAAATGATCCATGGGTCGTATGTGACATGTACGAGTCAACACCCCCTCAATCTGAGGCCCAGTGTGGCTGGGATCACTCTAAGTGGCTCTCTTTTGATTAAAATGGACAACATTTTAAGTACATATGGAAAACTGACCAAACAGATTCTTATTGTGTTGATACATTATAACAATGATCCATGGGTCATATGTGATGTGTATGAGCCAAACCGGGCTCAATACGAGTCGCGGTGTGGCCGGGATTAGTCTAAGTGTCTCTCTTTTGTTTAAAATGGACATCATTTTAGTACATACGGAAAACTGACCAAACACATCTGGTATCTGTTGAAACTTTAGGAGAACGAACCATGGGTCATATGTGACGTGTACGAATCAGCCCCGCCTCAATCTGAGGCATTTTGTGGCCGACACCACTTAATGTGTCTTTCTTTTGTTTCAAAAGGACACCATTTTATGTGAAAAACAACAAATGGAATACAGAAAACTGACCAATTTCATTCGGATTTTGTCGATACTTTAGAAAAATGATCCATGGGTCATATGTGACGTTTACAAGTCAACCCTGTCTAAATCTGAGATGCGGTGTGGCCGGCACCACTCTAACTGTGTCTGTTTTGTTTAAAATGGACAAGATTATAAGTGAAAAGAACAACTGGCATACGGAAAACCGACCAAATGCATTAGAAATGTGTTGATGCTTTAGGAAAATTATCCATTCGTCATATGTGATGTGTATGAGTCAACCCTTCCTTAATCTGAGGCACGGTGTGGCCGGGGATCACTCTATGTGGATCTTTTTTGTTAAAAATGGACAACATTTTAAGTACATACGAAAAACAGACCAAACGTATTTAGTTTCCGTTGAATCATTAGGAGAAAGATCCATGAGCCATATATGAAGTGTATGAATCAACCCCGCCTCAATCTGAGATGCGGTGTGGCCGGCACAACTCAAAGTGTTTGTCTTTTGTTTCAAACGGACATCATTTTAAGTGAAAACCATCAACTGGCATACGGAAAACTGACCAAACACATTCAGATTGTGTTGATACTTTAGGAAAATTATTTATGGGTCATTTGAGACATGTACGAGTCAACCCCATTTAAATCCGAGACGCAGTGTGGCCGGTACCAATCTGGCCAAATGCATTCGGAATCTATTGATAATTTATCACAACGATCCATGGGTCATATGTGATGTGTACGGGCCAACCTGGGCTCAATCTGAGTCGCATTGTGGTCGGGATCAGTCTAAGTGTCTCTCTTTTGTTTAAATTGGACATCATTTTATGTACATACGGAAAACCAACCAAACACATTTAGATTCCATTTAATCTTTAGGATAACGAACAATGGGTCATATGTGATGTGTACGAGTCAACCTCACCTCAATCCGAGGAGCAGTGTGGCCGATAACACTCAATGTGTCTCTCTTTTTTTAAAAAATGACTTCATTTTAAGTGAAAACAACAACTAGAATACGGAAAACCGACCAAACATATTTTTATTATGTCTATACTCTATCAAAAAAATACCTAGGTCATATTTGATGAGTATGAGTCAACACCGCGTCAATTTGAGACGCGATGTGGCTGAAAACATTCATAGTGTCTCTCTTTTGTTTAAAATGGACGTCATTTTAAGTGAAAACAACAATTGACATACGAAAAACTGACCAAATGCATTCAAAATGTGTTAATGCTTTAGTAAAATGATCCATGGGTCATATGTGACGTGTACGAGTCAACCCTACCTTAATCCAAGGCACGATGTGGCTGAGATCACTCTATATGGCTCTCTTTTGTTTAAAATGGATAACATTTTAAGTACATACGGATAACTGACCAAACGGATTTTGATTGTGTTGATACTTTAGCACAACGATCCATGGGTCATATGTGACATGTACGAATCAAACCTGCCTCAATCTGAGACACAGTTTGGCCGGCACCACTCAATCTGTCTGTCTATTGTTTCAAAAGGACATCATTTTAAGTGAAAAACATCAATTGGCATACGGAAAACCGATCAAACGCTTTTGGAATATGTTGATACTTTAGTACAATGATTGATGTGTCATTTGTGACGTTTAAGAGTTAACCTCGCCACAATCCGAGGCACGGTGTATCCGGTATCACTCTAGGTGTATGTATTTTGTTTAAAATGGACATCATTTTTGGAAAAAATATATGGTATACAAAAAACCAATCACATTATGAATTGAATTCCAGATTCCATATATATTTGTCATCTAAATTTTTAATTGAATTCTAAATTATTTATGTATATTTATAATTATGTTATGAATTCTAATTTAATTATGGATGTGTATAGTTACAGGATGCATTATATGTTAAATGTGTATGAATTTGTTCTCTATATGTATGTGTTAGTTGGTTATTGCAGGTACAATAATTGTATATATACGTGTTAGTTTATTGTAGGTACAACAATTGGATTGAAAATGAGAGGGAATGCACAAAATGGGGCATGAAGTGCAAATTGCAGAGCTGCTATGCAAATTGCAGGCTGCAGTGCAATTTGCACAGCATAGGCTATGCCAACGGTTTCAAACCATTCGCATAACATCTTGGATTCTTTTTTTACCAACAGTTCAATGAACTGTTGGTAATAAACCATTCCCAAAATTTTAGAAACCGTTGTCAAAGAGGAGAGTCCTTGGGCTTCCCAACAATTCAAGCCAAACCATTGTGAAAAACTATCCCAACGGTTTGGCACCACCATTGGGATAGGTTAATTTTTCCCCACCATATCCCAACGGTTCACAGTAAACCGTTGGGAAAATCATTCCCAATGGCATAATTCCCTACGGTTTGTAGAACCATTGGTACAACATATACCAACGGTTCTGCATCCTTCTCCAACGGTTCAGAACTTTTGGGAAAGACGGGATTTCCTATAGTGTAATGACAATTTTAAATAGAAAGACACACTATGAGTGATACCGGTCACTTGTTATGTTTTCACAATTTTGATTAGGTTAGTTTCTCTAATACCAACTATATTGACCCATATATTTCATACATATATATCACATCTTAGTACATTAATATTCCTTACATAACATAATGATCTATTCCAAAATAGTTTAGGACTAATGCTTTTGGAAATATTATAACATAAGAACTAGTTCATAAGAGTCTCTCATTATGTTTTTATTTACTAGAAACCTTCATAGACATAACATTTCTAAAACCATTCTTAATAGCCTTAGGATATGAAACATAATAAATGGTAATCATAGATGTTCAATAAGTGTAGAAAAATGAGATATCAATTATAATATAAGGATAACATGTGAATAAAGATATTAGAAGGTGATACTAGTGTTATAAATTCATACGTTTTCTCTAGGGAAAAAATGTTTTTTTATGTCTATTATTTTAGTTTTTTTACATCACTTTTTAGTTGATGTTATTAAATGAGGCATTATAAATATTTTTTTATGTCGATTATTTTAAAACTAACGTAAAAAGTATAAATCTAAATAGATTTTCATGCCGGTTCCTAAATAACCGATGTGAAAAATCCTTCAGAGGATCGATTTATCACGACGATTATTTAATAACTGGCATGGTATATTGTTTTTCATGTCAGTTATTAAATAATTGATGTGATAAATCGAACCTCTGAACGGGTTTTCACGTCAGTTCCTAAATAAATAACATGGAAAATGATATACGATATTGGTTATGTAATAACCAATGTAATAAAATATAAACATTCATTTATTATGTCAGTTATAAAATAAACGATGTAAAAACCATTTTTTTAAATAAAACTGCAATACCATTACTATGATCTGCCAATGTAGACCTGAAATAAGCAGAAACTAGACCCAAAGCAAACCAAAACCAGACCAGAATCTATATCATAAAAACATTAGAACTAGTCCAAAATAAGAAGGACCTAAGAAAAATTAAATATTCACATATATAACATTCAAAACATACAATTTCATCTAAATAACATAAATCTAACCAAAACTACTACCAAATACACAATTATAATTACATTATTCAAAATTACTTTTTAAACTACAAACAAAATAAAATCCAATCAAACCTGTAAATTAATATGACTATTCCACTTGTAAGTGTTCGAACCATTGAGAACTATAGTGTGGTGGGTCATAAAATAGCTACAAATTAATAAGAAGGTAGTTAACATGTATAATGAATAAATTAAATGAAATATTATGGAAAAGTTTATAAGGAAATCTAACCTGGTCAATGTTTATTATTATTCCAGTCATAATTATTTCATATATAAATATTAAAATATAATATCCAAATTCTATAATTCCTTATTGTTCATGAAAATTCTATGTAAATGAGTGTCAATTCAAAATATCATTTTTATGTAATACATCAAAAATGACTAATTATAAATGGATATTTACCTTTAATTTTACATATTTAATCTTGGCACTCATTTTCATTGTATTTTTTCTCAAGTATTCCCATACCCTATTAGAAAATAATATGAATTGGATAAATTTAAAATTTATTATAATATAAATAACTATTTATAAATTGAAACATTCTTTTCCAACCTATTATTTAAACTTCCCCACACATCGCCATGGAAAGAGCATATCCAATAAAGTGTTTTATCCTGTGATAAAAACACCTAACATCCAATGATCACTAAGATAAAAGAAAATTTAATGTTAGTGGTTTTTTATATTAAATTATATAGAATAATTTTCGAGATATATATTTCATAACTCTCACAAAAAGGCATCATCCAATACTGTGTGATTAAATTCTGTTCAAATATATCGGAAATATAAAGCGTTCTTTGTTCCTCATCTAATGAATATGCTTTAGGAGAAATCATATGCAGGTCCATGAATCCATATACATATGTTTGCTCATTCTTCTAACACATGTTATAAAGATACCTAATAAAAAACACACATAATTATACATTTTTAATAAATATAATGAAGGGAAAGGTGTTAAGACTTACATGGAAAAAATATGCACCACATTGATGCACAACTTATCTCTAGTAACAAGATCCATGAAATAATTTTTCACAATGCACACATTTATTACACATCCACAAACATGAGCATCCATTGGAAACTAAAAATGATCTGCCAACAAATTTGAATATCTTCAAAATTTGTCAAGAATATTAGAATCTATATCTGATGACATATCCATTTTTATTTGTTGTTATATATAAAATATTTAATTACCTTATAAGTATTACTATAAATAAATAGAAAAATATATTAGTTTTCAAATGTTAGAACAACTATAATAAAAAAACATATAACATACATACCTATATGGTAATGAGTCGCATATGATTGGATGGCCAAACTAAAAAGTGGCCGATACTATGTTCAGATATTGTCACCTAATCTATAGGTAATGGCACTTGAGATGATCTATCTATAATATTATATACAATGACCCTTTGATTATCTACCTATAACTTTTGATGATGAACTGTATCTCCTATACAATATACCAGCCCATATGAAACTATATGATGGTGAGGATCATCAAAATACAACCCACAATAAGTAAGAGGATGTGGTGGAGGTTTAGGATAAAAAATGGGGTCCTCAGGCTGAGGTGGGAAGTGGGAGCTACTAGCGGAGGTGGATGAGAAATAATGGGGTCTGTAGGGGGAAGTAGAGGAATGAGAGATGCAATCTAAAATTGTCTCTGCATGTCTGCAAACATAGAATTTACTGAAGATCTAATCTTTTCATCCATCATCTCATTAATATTATGAACTTTAGACTCCAATGATTTTATTTTTTTATAAACACCCTCAATAGAATAAGTTGAAGAATATGGATACACTTTTCTAACCTATACACTCATCGAAAATCATCGTACATGAACGGGGTGTTCAGGATTTTGCAATGCTATAGATACAATATCTTGCATCCCAGAAGGTATAAATACCCCCTACGAGCTCTCTTCCTCAAGAGAATCATGTATTAATTAATTTAACATTTCTATAAAGATTCAATTTATATAAATAATATAATTACCTTAAATAAATAAAATAAATATCTTACAATACTCATAGCTACGATTCTCGATTATTACGAAAGATATTTCCCCTTTTTCCCATCCAAGATCTCTTCCATTTTTCATGTTTAGATGGAGGGGATAGAGGGAAAACCACTCTAGATATTTAAGACTCATCTCTCAGTTTTTGTAAATTTTCCACCATCATTTGTTCTTCCAATAATGTATACTCTCCCCGAGTAAACTATGAGGGTATATATTTTTATATTGGATCTCCTGATGAGATATCCTTTTTTATTGTAAATTAATAATTAAAATCATTAACAAAACATTAATAATATAATTTATATAAGAAATCTTATAAAATCTTTCATTTCCCTTACCAAAAATGAATCTTTTCTTCTACTTTAAAAAAATTGTCTCCATGTGTCTTAATTTATTAAAGGATATAGATAACATGGATTGTCATGATTCCTATGACCAAAAATGAAATCAGATGTGAGGGTTGATTTAAAATCCCTTCATCTCTTAGAATCCATAGATAAAAATATCCTCCTGACTTCTCCAGTGTTAGGAATATCAAATGTCATCTGATAAATAATAACTAAAACATATTATACTAGAAACATTTAAATATTAGTCATAAAATAGAAAAATATCTTACCAAAATTGTCTCCCACAACTATGATATTATTGATTTTTCCACACTTCTCCAATCATCATACAAAATGCTTAATTTGTTTTTACCATGAGTTGATAAACAACTCTTAAAATCTTTTTCATTTGGACCTCTGGTAATATCATTCTCATCAAAGTCAATGATTATCCTCTTGTACTAGCTATGGTAAAGTGATAATTTAGGTAAATATGTGAACCCACTTTTACCAAATCTTGAAATATTTGTTGTCGTTATGGGAGAACATGAGGAATATTGTGGAACATCAAGATGAGCATGTGAATATTCCTCCACATAGGTATGATCATGTTGATCATCTCCAGAATCATGTGGTTGATCAACTGATTGATATGTCATTATCCTTCAAATCAAAAATGCAAACATTAGTTCACAAATATACTAATTCAAATATTATAATACTAATGTAAACCAAAAATGGAAAACTAAACTATGTTATATAATAGTAGACATGGTAAATATGGTAAGCATGTTAAACAATGGTAAATATGGTGTACATGGTAAACATAGTAGTGTAATTTTCATTCAAAAAAAATCAATAAATATATATGTTACGGAATTTTAAACTATTTTAAACTATGGTAAACATGGTAAAAATGGGAAACATGGTAAAAATGGTAAACATGGTAAAGTAATTTTCATTAAACAAAATCATTAAATATACAAGTTATGTAATGGTAAACATGAAAAACTAAACTAAACAAAATTAAAATAAACAAAAATTTCTACTTATTTGTTTTAATACACATTTTAATACAGAAAAAATTACAATATCTAACATTTTATGAAAATAATAAATGTAAACAAGAAATAAAAATATGTTACCTATAATATAAGGAATACACAAATGGATTGTTTTCCCAAATTCCATCGTCATGATCGTTCCTTATGGCACAAACCATGTCTTCAATATAATCATCATTATTTTCTGATAATCTTTCCATGGAAGTAGGGATCTCACATAAATCTGAATCTTCATCAAGTTTATCCTCACCGAAATATTGTTTTATTCCTTCTAAAACAACAGAAAACATCATATCTCATTGATCAACTACATAGAAAATCTATTTTTCATGTGTTTTCATTATAAAATAATTTATTGTGCCATCTAATCTATTTATATTAACAACTGTCATTCCAAATTCATTATGTTTGACAAAGTTGTTACCGATAAACCATTTTCAGTTAAAAACATGAAATTTAATTTTAAAGTAATAAACTTCCCATATTTATTCAATGATTCCATAATATTCACATGATGCAGAAATTGGGTTTTTGTCTTTAGAACTTGAAAAATAAATTGCTTCTGCAAACAACAATACACCACTATTCTGAACAGCACTTCTATTGTCCTAATCTTTCTTATCAAATGTATATCCCTTAATGTCATACTCGGAACATTTTATCATATATAAACTTAGACCACCCACTCACCATTTTAATGTCTCTCATACATATGATCTACCATGTATGGTCTTTTTAAACCACAAAAAAAATGTTTTATTGTGCTCATTCAAAATCCACATTTCTTTCTTCTTTGGAAGACATTATTTCAACACATTAATATGAAATGTGATATACGGTTTATCATCAACTATGTTATTAAATATGTATAATTCCACCTTCACCATATGTTTATCTAATTATGATTTGACTTTCAAGCCACAAATCCTCTTTCCCTCATTATTAACTCGTTCATGGTGAGATGGATGAGAATCTATGTTCTCCGCCATAGCCATGTAGCTCATACAAAACTTTGCAACCTCCTCAGAAATGTAATTTTCAATAATGAATGCTTGAGGTCATTATGGATTCTTAAAAAAACCCTTCAATATTTTCATATACGTTTCAAAAGGATACATCCAATGAAGATATACATGTCCATAATGATATATTTCTCAAACAAGATAAACCATTAAATGAAATATTATACCAAAAAAAGATAGAGTAAAATATATTTCCAATTGAAAAAGTATATAAATTGAATCCTTTTCCCAAATTATCAAAGCATTCACATCAACCACCTTATTAAAAATTGAATTGAAAAAATAACACAACTTCATTATAGTATTTCTGACATGAATGAATAGTATTCCGCACAATGAAACTGGAAGAAGTTGTTGCATAAGGATGTGAAAATCATGATATTTGATTCCTATAAACTACAAATCCTTTAAAGAGACAAATTTTTTAAAATTTGAATAATAAACATGAGACACTTTTATATCATGACGAAACTGAAAAAATCTAATTTTCTCCTTCTTGGTTAATGTATGAAAAGATAGAGGAAGAAATGTTTGCCTTTAATTAAGAGTGGTAGCTAACTCCAAATTTATTCCCATTGATAGTAAGTCTAATATTGCATTAAAACCATCTTTATTCATTACTTTAATATCTAAAAATATTCCAATCAAACTGTCATATATATTCTTCTCCACGTGCAAGACATCAATATTATCTTTCACTTCATGATATCTCCAATATGGTAACTCAATAAATATTGACCATTTCTTCAAAATATGTATATCATTACCATATTTATGTGTATTTAACAAAGTGACATAAAATTTTCACACCCTTTCAAAATAAACATCAGATGATGAATGTTTTGGAGAAATATCAAATTCTTGTGAGCCATTGAATGCCCTTTTTATGTTTCTATATGGGTGATCCGTAGACAAAACATTTGATGAACTATGTATACTGTTTTCCTCCCACAATGAAATTTACTATATGAATTCTGTTGTTCGAAAATTGGACATGATTTATACCCCTTAACACTATATCCAAACCAATTTCGAAATGTTGGGAAGTCTTTTATAGTGAACATAATCACTGCATGAAGTTGAAAATATTCTATTTTACAAGAATCATACACCCTAATACCATCCTCATGTAAATGTTTCAAATCATCAATCAACTGTGAAAGGACAAAATCAATATAATTTCATATTTTCTTCAAACAAGAGATCATTATACTCAACATGATGTATTTTCACTTCATACAATCTTCAGGTGAGAGTTTGTAAATTAAAAATAAAATAGGCCATGAACTATTTGTGCTATTGATTATTAGGTATGGATTCATTCCATCTATGCACAACCCAAGTCTGAGATTTCTAATTTCATTTCCAAATGTATGATATTGCTCATCAATTTTCTTCCATTATGGACAATCAAATGGATGACATATTTTTCCATCACACATCCTCTCATTAGCATGACATCTTTTACTTTTTGCATCATGTGAATTAGAAAATAAATGTTTCAAATGATGAATTATAGAAGGATACCAAAATACCTTGGCATGGATTTTGTAATCCTTATATGAGTGTGTGATTTTTCTTTCAACTTATACCATGATGTCCCAAATTTAAGACACTCTAAAAATAATTCATATTTCTTCCTATATATCATACAATCATTCGGACATGCATGAATTTTCCTATATCCCAATCCCATCAGGCATAATATTTTCTTGGCCTTATAATGTAAATCTAGAAGATCATTTATTTTTGGATGAATTTATTTCAATAATTATAGAAGCTCTGTAAAACATTTATCACTCCATCCATGTTTCACCTTCAGGTTAATAAATCTTAACATCGCCAAAAAACCGTAAAATCTATAAAACTAGGATACAATGTTTTTCATCATCACCATATATACGTGAAACTACCAGTTCTATCTCAATATCTTATGCTACAAAATCACTAATCATTTCTTCAATTCCATCAGATTTACCATCTTGCAAATCATCATCATCAGTAGATCTGACATTCTTTCTAGTTTCACCATTACAAATAAAAGGGATGTAACTTGGATTAAAACCATGAAAAATCAAATGATCCTTCATCACTCTAATTTTCAACTTATTCATATTCAAACATTTCAGGAATGGACAGAAAAAATTGTTGCTACTTGGAACATTTCATTAAAAAAAAGGCATCAAAACCTTCCTCATATTCATTACTCATTCGATGTTCCATAATTCAAAATTTACTCAATATTAACTATAACAAATATAAAAATTATACATCTTTTTAATATAAGAAAAGTATATATTTATATGGAAAATATCGTGATTTGAATGTAAAACAATTTTGGAATATAAAACAAATATATGCTTATTTAAAAAATATATGCATGAAAATGATTTAAAAAATTAAATATAGTTAGATACAATAGTTTTATATTTATAATAAAATCATTTTAGGATTACATCTATATCATATGGATCACGATATAACAGTATAAATTCATCTTGGATCCTTTTTTCTTAAGGTATACAAAGAATAGATCCTGGTGCAACTGGATTCCAAATTCACCCTTCTGTAAACAAGAAATATGAAGTATAAATATTATAATATGTATATATTCAGTACTAAAAACTACACCTATCCCATAAATTTAAAACTATTAGTATAGCGCTTGAAATCGTTGGGATAGAATATCCCAATGATTTCACACACCATTGGGACATCCCCCCAAACCCCTGGACAATCCCCCACCGCCCGGACACCCCCACCCCTAGACACCCCATAACCCCTTGGATAGCCCCATCACCCCTAGATATCAACCCCACCCCTAGACACCCCTACCACATTGGGCAACCCCTCACACCCCTAGACACCACCCCCATCCCCTTGGACACCCCCACCCCCTTGGACATCCCCCAACCCCTAGGCACCCCCACCCCCCTGGAGAGCCCCCACCCCTCGATACCCCCACCCCCTAGACACCCCCATCCCCATGGACAACCCCCAACCCCTTAGAAACCCCTAACCATTGGAAAAACTCCACCCCCTAAACACCACCACACCCTTGGGAATCCCCCACCCCCTAGACACCCCACCCCCTAGGCACCCCACCCCTAGGACAACCCCCATCCCCTTGGACAGGACCACCCCTGGACACCCCCACCCCTAGACACCCCTGCCCCCTTAGACACCCCCCTCACCCCCTGGACACCACCCCCACCCCCTCGAGACCCCCAACCCATTGGAAATCCCAATTACCCTCTAGACACCACCCCACCCCCTTAGAAACCCCTTGGACACCCCCTTGGACAGCCCCCAACACCCTGGGCAACACCCCACCCCTGGACATCCCCACCCCCCATGGACACCCCCACCACCTGGACACCCCTACCCCCTTGGACGACCCCTCACCTCTGGATACCACCCCACCCCTTGGACACCCATACCCCCTTGGACAACCCCCTCACCCCATGTACACCAACCCCACCAACTTGGACACCCGTAGACACCCCCACCCACTTGGACAACCCCCACCCCCTAGACAACCCCACCCATAGACACCCCCACCCACTGGAGACCCCCACCCCCAAGGACAACCCCCCAACCACCTGGAAAACCCCCAAACCCAGGACACCCCCACCCCCGAGACACCCCAACCCCCTTGGACAACCCCTCACCCCAAGACACCACCCCCAACCCCCTAGACACCCTCTACCCCTTTGGATAGCCCTCGCACCCCCATAGACACCACCCCACCCCTGGACAACCCTACCCCTTTGGATATCCCCCTCACCCCCACCCCCTTGGACACCCCCTGGACAACCTCAACCCATTGAAAAACCCCAACCCCCCTAGACACCCCCACACCCTAGACAGACCCCACACCCTGGACACCCCTACCCCCTTGGACAACCCCCTCACCCCCTGGACACCACCCCCTGGACAGTACCTACACCCTTTGAAAGCCGCCCCACACCACTGGACACCATCCCCACCCCCTTAGAAACACCCTAGATACCACCACCTCATTGGAAAACCCCCAATCCCTGGATATACCCCACCCCCTGGACACCCCCACCCCCTAGACACCACCACCCCCTAGACACCGCCACCCCCACACACATGAAAGTACATGCACACAAATATGATAGAACACACATGGTAGAAACAAAAATTGTAGAACTTCATGATATCACTACCATGCATTATTTTACCCTAAAAGCATTTATCATGGTATAAAATAATAATATGACACTTACCATGATAGAAATAACAAATATATAAAAAACATCTCAAAATAAAAGATTAGGGAATCATGAACAATAAAAAATGAAACTGAGGTGTGTGAGGCTTACTTGAGTTTTGCGAGTCGGCCTGATATATCTGGTGATAATAAGATGATGAATGATGTTGATAAAACTAGGTTGGAGGTTAATACTTTGAAGAGTCCTTTCTAGGTTCTCTATGTGAGAGAGATGAATCACAGGTCACCCGATCGAATAATATAGAATGACAGAATGCAGGGAATTATAAATCATTTAAAAGATTTATCACATTGGTTATTTAATAACTGACGTGATAAACTGTTTTTTATGTTTATAACGTTAGTTATTTAATAACTGATGTAGAAAATCCTTTATCACGTCGGTTATTTTATAATCAACATGATAAATTGATGAGATTTGATTTATCACGTCTCTTATAAAATAATCGACATGATAAATCGCCCATATTTGATCTTTCACGTCGGTTATGAAATAAACAATGTGATAAATCTAATATCAGTATTTTTTACCTCATTTATTTTATAACTGATGTAAAAAACCAATTCTTGTTGATTTATCATGTTGGTTATTTTATAACCGACATGATAAACCAATTTTTACAGCTTTACACATCGGTTATATAGAACCGATGTGAAAAATGCAGACGTGTTAAACGTTTTTTTTCACTATTATGTATATCATAGATCATAATAATTAGTCATGGATAAAATAATGGTATTTCAGGAGACATGTATATCAATGGATAAAAGAATATTATAAACTAAAAACATACACTTTGAGTCATTCTGAGAACACTGTGTATCAAATTGAGGTGCGTCTGATTGATATGCAGCTGATTAGTTCACTTTTTAGTAAAATATTAATGATATATATTTTGGGAAGTCATAAAATGCATTAGAATACTATGAATTCATACTTTTCATTCAACATGTTCTCTCGTTTCTGGATTTTTGGAGATAGTTGAAAGGAAAATATGACTTCCCAAAATATCTATAAAATAAATAAATATGTATTAGATAAAAATGATAAATAACTTAACCTACAATTAGAAGATAAAATTATGAAAAAATTAATTAAATATATAAATTTTAGGAATTCACATTTATATATTCATGAACCATTTCCTTGTTTTCATTATCTTAATTGCATCCTCGAAGTCCAATCCTTCACGAGCATGTGAATATTTGAACAAACCGCCCAGACTCGAACAAAGGAATCCACCTGTATAAAAACATTCTTAAGTGAGTAATATTAAAAATAAGTAAATTATACAAAAATATGAAAAAATTCAACTACATATATGGAAATCACATATTAATGCTATCTGTGTGCATTCTTCCATCAGGTATGTTTCCCATTCATTTCTGAGAATATCTATATCACCTTGTAAATATGAGTCTTTTCGACATTCGTAGTAGTGCTTCAAAAATTTAAATACACAAAGGATTAAGAGATAGATTAAATGGAATATAAATTATCATTTAAAATACCTCTTCATTGATGCCTTTTTTTCCAGAATATGATCTCTCTAATTAATTTACAAACATAATAACCAAAATAATTAACATTGGTTTGTTCTAGACACTGCTAAAATGTTGACTAGAATAAGTAATTTGTTTTGATATGTGTTTGGATAGTGAAATATTAATATATATACCTTGATACTTATCCAATAATAGAACTTTTCTTCTTCCTTGGGCTTAGTCCATGGCCTCATTTAGTTTTTTTCATGATATTTATGCACCACCCTATCATAACATAATCCTCATTAAAAGTTAATATAAATTATACAACATGATATTTAGTTCTAAAATGATGGATTCAATGTATTAAAAATTTAAAAACTACATTATTTGTGGATATTTTTTTGATATCCATGAATTGAATCTTGGAAATAATTCTTTACTGTATCCAAATTTACTGAAATGAGCATCCAATTATATCAAAAAACAAAAAAAATGAATAAGTGATGAAATAAATGAAGATAAATTTGATATGATTGAATTGTAGAGTCTTACCCCTGCATCATTGGTAATAAATAGAGTTTTTTATCCAAAATTTATCATCCAATGGATTTTATTAGACCTTCCACTATTTCATCCTTTTTTGGGTCCTATTATTTCTTGTTCTATAGAGGTGATGTGATGACTAACAACTCAGAACTTTTTGTCATGGAAAAATCCATTCAATTTTTTTTCATATATATGCCTGCCAAAAATATGAATTGTATTTAGTCATAATTAAAACAGTATATCAGCTTCTTGAAAATGAAATCATGGAGAAATACCTCATGTATACATTTACAAATGAGCCACCCATCCAATAATAGTTGAGGATTTCAGTTTCACTCTTAACACCTATGAAGTATTGATCTTTCTCTATGTACATATTTTATTCGAATTCAACTATGTGGTTGCAACCATATTTTAACATTCTATACACATAATCCTTGAATGAAGTAAATGTGGATATAGAAAGAGAGGCGTAATGGTGTTTTTGGTATATCTTTTTGATCAGTTTCTCAATCCTTTTGACGGGTTTGAGGTGGTTTTTTATTTCAACTTATTCTCTTTGTCTGTATATAATAAAATTAATCATTATAGATATATTTTCATTATTTGTCAAATTTTTATCTTGAGAAGTAAAATGGAAATGAATACCTCCATATTAGTGTTCTTTTTACAAGATGTGACGGTCATGCGATGAATTTTTCAACAGTTTTTTCAACGGTATTACTATCATCCTCATGAATTGGAACAGGTAGCTCGACAATTGTCTCATGGGATACAGTAATCGAAACTCCCACATGTCATTATGGATGTGTTTTGTTGTGTAGAAAGTAATTTCAAATATTAAGCACCATATCCCATGCCAAATGGTGTTGGTTAGGTATTTATAGATATAAATAATAGCCATTATCACCTTGTATAATATCAGTATAAGAATGGAATCATTTTCTGTATGATTCACATTTCACAGAATCATCTATTATAACATTTATTACCGCTTCTACATCTCTTTGAGTGTAATAACTAGCTTCATAGTTAGTGGGGTGGTGAGGGATCTCCTTATGTTGGTTTTTCTTGAGTTGCTTCTTCTATTTTTCTCTCCCTCATTAATGATTCCATCATCTATATATTCCATTATAATTTCCCTTAAAGGGTGGATAATCATTCTCTCATCTATTTTATTATTTCATTTTGATCATCTTCTTGTTTTTTCTCAAAATATATTCTGATCGTCACCCTAAAACCCACACCTCTGACACGACCACATTGTTCTGGCTGCTTCAAGGCCACAGAAATATTGTGTTCATCTGAAACATGTATTCCTAATTCCTGTGAAAATTTCAAATATAAAATAGAGAAAAATAAGTTATCATTGTTATTTAATAGTTATTTAAAGGAAAAAAATTATTATGTAATACTTACACATGTTTCCCACACTTTTTATGTATTTTCATCTATTTGTATCATGTCTTTATTTTACGTGCCTCCTTCCATAGCACACAACATGTGATGGATGTGATTTTTCATTTCATATCTTAAATCTGAATATAAATATAGGAACATAATTGTGGTGTTGTTTCATGTCAAATAAAAGTATTATACTTGATTTAAAATATGTATCCATTTTTTTAATGTGAAACTTACACCATCCTTACTTTACAGTAGGGGTATGTTGGTTTTTTTGCTCGTTCTTTGTTTCCATCACTAATTTTCTATTTCATAAATAAAAAATTATCAATAAAAGTGATGAATAGATGAATCATCAAACAATGTATTACTGACCACAATGAACATGAAAAGAGACATCTTCACGATGTTCAAAAAATGCACCCCACGCTTCTTGGGTTACTCGGTGTTCATAGATAACAGGTGGGTGTAGGTTTATTTTACCTTCATCATAATTAAGATGATTTATTTTTAGAAATGTTTGAAATACTTTATGAATCTTTCTATTAAGAATTAACACATACATATTTTGGGAGTCAAATAATATAATTTCCATCCATAATGGATGATGAAGAGTAAGTTAATGATTTATTATTTTATTTTTTAAGTAAAATAAAGAAATGATATGATAATTGCATCATAATATCTTCCCGCATTAGTGAATTCATCCCATGAACAACATGGTACCACGAATATCGAAATGCATTACTGTGTTATGATTCCAATATAAATACTGAACATGGCCTTGTTGGGGTTAACATGTTGACCCCGTGCATTCTATCCCACCTCAAATTTGATGCCTTTGACTTTCACCTTAATAATTTTTTCTAACACCATGAAACTATGGTGGTCCTATTTTTTCAAGTAAATAGGTCCTTCATCCCTTACCACTTCCTTGGAATCATCATTTTCAATATTTTCCTCTAGAGAGATAGAATTGACATGTGCAGATGGCCCTTGTACATCTGCACTGGGAGCAGTAGCAGGTTGAGAAACCTATTGTTCTTCAGGTTTGGGAGCACCAACATGTGTATATGTTCATTACAATGCACTACAAGAAGAATATGGTTGAGAGAGCCGTTGTCCCTTAGTATTTTAAGAACAAACATGTGTTGAAGTCATTATCTACTGAAATGGTTTAATATTTAATTTAGAGTACATAAATATAGAAGTAAATGGATAATAACATGAGGTAACATGATGTATATACCAAAAACAATTGTAACATGAATATTTATCAATATTTTTTTTAATGGATAAAGGGATTTTAAACATATAACAATGTTCCAAATCCCTTTATTGTGGTCTCCTCTATCATACAAAACTCCGTCAAGATTGGGACCACTACGAAATGATTCCAATGTCCCAATGAAATGGTCATCCTCGGTTGAATTTTCATCTGACCATTCAGTGGTTTTGTTCGATAAAAATAACAATTGACCAATTTCAATTTTGGGGATCTGCAATATAAAATACCTATACTTCCTATAATTTCATTTTAAATGGTTTTTCTTTTTAAACTTCTATATTAAAATCAACTTTAATGAATCACAATTCATCTATTTTAATTGAACTCCTATTATTAACCCACATGAATTGAAAAAATAAGCACTGGTAATTTTGTATAATCCAACTCCCATTTTTTTGATGATGCCAAATTATGAAATATTCTAGAAAATATGATTTATATTCCTAGTACCAAAAATAAGCATAGCTTCATCCATGAGTATAACTCCACTATTTTTCATGCTATCTTTTTCATCATGATAATTTTTATAGAATGTATAACCATTAATTAATACCAATTTTAAGATAATACATTCACCATTGGTCCTCTGACTAACTATTGAAGTCATTCTGAAATTGAATCAGGATTTTCATCAGATTATTTAAAAATATAGTCCCAAAATGAACCTATAATGTGTTGATTATGAGTGTTTGATATCTATATTTAATCCCTTGATGGATTCAAATTCCCAATAAATTCTTTATGTGTTTCAACATATAGGGAAACCTCCAAACAGTTATGTAAAATGTAAAGGTGGTTCTGCTTCGGATATACAATATTGATTGTGAAAACATCTATTCCATAAATTCCTTCACTCGTAAGCTGCCTATTGGGAAAAGATTTAGGTAGACCAATTATTTCCACATCAGAAAGGTATTTATTATAGAATTAAATATCATCCTCACAAATAAATCACTCCTTAATACAACCCTCTGGAAGACATTGATTTTTGATATAACCTTTCAAAATCTTCATATACCATTTAATGTAGTACATCCATCTATAGTGTACAATACCACATAGATTAATCTCTCTCAACAAGTGAACCATAAAATAAACCATCATACTAAATAATGTTGGTGGAATGAACATTTCCAATTCATATAATATGATGGAAATTTATCTTTCCATAGTTGGAAATTTCGACGGGTCTATAAATTTGTTTCATATAGATTTAAAGAAGAAATATAATTTTGTTAATATATGATGTACATTCTTTGAAAAAATGAAACATAAATCTATATCCATTAGATCATTCATTAAAACATGGAATTCATGTGATTTTATATCTATTAAATTTAAATTAGTAAATGAAATGATATTATTGATAATATATGAATACCCATATAGAACCTTTACATCATTCAAGAAGTTGGAAATTGATAACTCTCCTTCCTGGAAAGTTTGTACAAAGTTAGAGGAAGAAAAGTTTGTTTTTCACCCTTTCCTGGTCCCAACTCTTCCCGTATTCCCATGTCAACCATTTCAATCCTTGTCTTACTACCATCTTTTTTTTGGGTACATTTATCAACATGCTGATGAAACTATCAAACACATTTTTTTGAATATGCATAACATCATGAAATTGTATGACGTACATGAAATTATAGTATGGTAATTAAAAAAACTACTCTCTTTTTTCAAACTAGTTTTTATAATGTTTTTAGAAAATTGTTTTCCAAAATTAGATTCCACATATTTTACCTTCTCAAGAATTTTATCACCTGTTAGTGGAACTAGTGCTTTACATTCTTCTAAACATCCATCGAATGATGTCATCCATGATCGGTACTTATGTCATCGGGGTAGAAATCTACGATGTCTTAGAAACATGGTTTTCAACAAATTTTTCGCCGTGATTATCTATGTACCATTTCAAAGATGGGGAACCCTTGAGTTCCTTTAATGATATATCCTAAAAAAATTCCATAATCAGGAATGTAATTTATCATCCCATACAACATGGATCTAAAATTGAAATATTCATTTCTGTAAGTATCATACAACGTAATACCGGAATCCCATAATAATTTCAAATCACTGATCAATGGAGCCAAATAAATATAAATATCATTACCCAGTTGTTTTGTTCCTGATATAATCATAGATAACATGATTTATTTTTGTTTCATGCATAACCACAATGAATAGTTAAAATTTACCAACATAATCAGCCATGTACTGTGAGTGATTCTTTTAAAACAAAAATGATTCACTCCATCTGTAGATAACGAAAGATGAAGATTTCTTGGCTTGTTTCCAAATTCAGGATACTCATTATCAATTCTATTCCACTATGGAGAGTTTACCAGGTGATGAAGTTTCCTATATGTATTTCCTATATCTACGTGCCATGTCAATTTCCCTTTAGTCTCATCACTTCCATATAGGCAATTAAACCATGTAGTGATAGGAAAATACCATACAATTTTGTAGGACCAGATTAATCATTATTGTATCAATAACCTCCACACATTGGGAATTCTGTAAGTGATTTTTGGTCATTGAAAAAAAAATATAAAATAACTCGATTAGGCATGTATTCTTTTAGATATCATACACATTGAGCGTAGAATTCATGAACTGCTTCTAAGATAAAAATTGGTTTTATCGGTTGGAAAAACCTTTGTACAAAGGTTGATCATTGGAGAAAGCATACTAATGTAAAAAATTCCTTAAATATAAAACAAATCCACCCTAATTGTGTCGAAAAAACGCAAAATTATATATAAATCCTTATATTTTATTAACAAACAAATTATTTGAAAAAAAATATAAATTTATAAACAATAATGTATTGTTTTTTTATAATATTTCTGATAGGTTATCTAAAATATTGAATTAATAAAGAAATAAAAAATAAAAAATAATGTAATTTTATCAATTTTTAGTTATTAAAATTGATAAAAAAAACCAACCAAAAATTGGTTATTAACCAATTAAAATATTTTCTAACAAATACTCATTTTTGTATAACAGTTCAGTACTTATTTATTTTTTTTCAATTAACATTTTTGTTAACCACCTATTTTCCCACCCATAAGCACCATTACATATTGGGGGGAAAGCTCTACAAAAATTTATTTCCATTTACTACGAGTTAGATAAAAAATTACATGATTAAAAATATATATATATATATTAAATGTTGTATAATGGTAGATATGAGTCAAATTTTATATTATTGAATTAAAATCAACATTAAATATTATATGCCAGTCAACTATTCTAAAAATCTATTCTATATTAATAAATTCAAATTCAACAAAATTATTAAAATGTACAACTTTGATAATTAGGTAGAAAACGTTCATTAAAAATCACCCAACATTAGGGATGTTGACTCATCAAGTACCCATGAAATTTAAGATAATCAAATGCCAACTCGGTTGAATTTTTTCAATCCCTAATCCATTTATAACACATTTATTTTTTAACTCATTATTTTTAAATATAATTGATTATATTTTGAAATATACCCAAACCGGTTTAATTAATGATATTTTTATTATTTTTAATTTTAATCATTTTATATAAAACATAAATAATTTGATATCAAAGATAATAAAATTTATTAATTTCATTTACATTTTAAAATAAATCATTATTAAGTTAACAATAATTAATTTAATCTGATTTATAATTTAAATTTTATTTCTAAATTTAATATGAAAAATTCTCAAAATACATAAATAAATTGGATAGTTTTGATATCTTTTTAATATTCAGTCAATATATTAATTATAATTAAAAAATAGGTTTTGGTACTTCCTCAATATTAATTGTTGTTATAAATAAACTATTTTTCTATCCCTTCATTCTAGCTATTAAAGGATGAGAGGAATGTTTGTGGAGGGAAAGGAAAATATAAAAGACTTTGTTACTATATAATGGTGGAGGCTATGTTTTCCAACTCCAAGCCTCCGACTAGATTACTCTATTCTCTAAAATCTCTCACCCCCTGATGATGATGAAAATGATGTTACATAGATAAATGGTTGGAACCTGTGGGAAGTCATGTTTTGGAGGAATATCATTAGAAACAGTCAAAAATCTGGAGCAGTACCTTAGACTACCATGACCCCTTATGAATATGACAATGAGGTCTTCAATAGAATAGGCTATCACCAATGTTCCGATATTATTCCAGTAGAGAATGGAGGAATCCTATGAATGACCATATCCCACTATCCCCTTTTCCTAGGAACATTGCGCTGGGGTACCTAAGAAAGTTGATCTAAAACATACCCCAACCCCAACATCGTAGAACCCTAGGCGGATGACACATGTGGATGATTTTTATGGGAGGTGGTGTCCAGTTATCCCATTCACCAAGGAACACTCCCCAGGTGTACCCAAGAAAGGAAATATCGAATGTACCACAACTCCTACACTGGAAATCGAAACTTCCTAGGGGAACCCAAGCAAGGGGATACCAAACAAACCGTAACTCCCCTAGGGCACCCAATACACATGAATGAACTCCCCAACTTGTAATGTACTAGATTTTTGCCAACCTATTCATATAGGCCAACGATTATCATCAAAAAATAATTCTCCATTGGGGCACATTTTTAAGAACGGTTTCAATAGTGGGTGGTGTACAATCCTCCCCTTCTCCTGGGAAAACTTCCCTAGGGTGACCATGGAGATCCAGAAGTCATACCAATCTGGGAGGTCCTAGTAGAGGTGAAACATGGTTGAGGCGGGATGTGTATGTTTCGACATGTAGGGTAGACCATAGTATGGTTTCTCTGCAAGGTAATACCATAGGAAGACCGTCGTAGAGGAGGGATCTGGATGTGTGAGCATGTAGGGCAGAGCATGGTATGGTTTCTCTAGGATTTCATAGCGGAGGCAGAGTGTGGTTGAGGCAGGATGTGGATGTGATGATGTGCAGGGTGGTCATGGCGGGGTGGGACACGGTCACGGTGTGTGGTCATGGCTGAGGTGGAATGTGGTTGTGGTGGGGATTCTTTGTGGCTGACCATTATCATTGTGGTCATGGAGGTCATGGAATTGAGGTGGAGACAGAGCTGGTGTGTGGGTCAGTAGGGCTTCACCTGTCTGGTGTATAAGATTTTTCTCATGTTCAAATCGATGTGGAGTCAGGGGTGTGCAGGTAGGTGTAGGGTGGTATTACACTATTAAAGGTTGGGGGTGTGTGACTAGTGTGGTTAAATGGAGGGAGGTGGTGCACGTAGGTGGGGCTTCCTAGCACTGTTGAAAGGGTATCGTCCGTTATTAAAGGAGGCTGGGTCTACCCTTTGATTTATAGAATTTTTTTAATTTTTCTAATTTTATCAGTGCTTTTTTTATCACTCATAAAATGTTCATTTATCAATGATTTTTTGAGTATTGATAAAGTGACCCCATTTTAATAGTTCCTCGACTGTGAACACTTTTTAAGTAGTGATAAAGGTTTTTCTTATCATTTATGAAACTCTATTTCATAGTAGTGATTGTTGTTCAGTTTCATTTGACCACCTTGAATTTCCCGATCACTGTAAAATATTCTATGTTCATCGCCCTAGTGGTTATGAGAGGGAGATTATTGGGTTATCCCACATAATTATGAAGGGGTCCAGTGTGTTAAATATATGTATATGGGATACCATTACCTCATGGATTGGGTTTAAGAAGTCCCAATAATATTTACATAGGCATGCAGTTGTGCATTATGATACCACACCAACACACCAAGACCTATGGTGTAGATATGTTTTCATATGCCTGGATGTAACATAAACAAACCTTCTAAACATCAATGTAGAAATAATTTATTATTTTTACATTAAACATGTAATTAAAACTAATATATGTATGCAATTTCTTTTTTAGAATTTTTTTAGCATCATTTTATATACAAAATTGCTTCTTAATATTTTTTAATTCTTCCAAAAAATATTATTAATTTCATATTATATAATACATCTAATTTTCATAAAACATAAGTTAAATCAATATAAAAAATAAAACTATTTTTTTTTGAAAAAAATTAACAATGTTAACATATTTATGCAATAATTTATTGATTGTTTTTTTACTTATAGTGTAGCTTTTGTGAACATCCTTCACACAAGCCAGGACCTGATTTTTTAAAAGTATTTTCACTTATCCCATATCAACAAATCAACTACATTCTTTTAATTTTAATAAATTAAATGATGAATAAATTTCTAGAATGAAATTGAAGTAATGGAAAATAAAGCCCATATTATATATATTTTTTAAAAAATATATTTCCTTCCAGAAATCATAGGCAAATATTATTATTTATTGAAAAAATAATATCCCCCTTTCACTTAAAAAAACATAGTTATTTAAATTTATATTAAAAAACTAAAATATACATAAACTAAAATCAAGCAATTACAAATTAAAAATAAATCTACATTAATTAAAAATAATCTTAAAAAATAATGAAATAGATTTTTTTTAAAAAATAAATATATAACCTTAATTCTAATATAATTTTAAAGGGAAAATGAAGAAGATTTATTTTTAACTTTATGTTTTTTAATTGAAATTTTTAATTTTTGTGTAATGGAAACAAGTATTTTCTATATTTTAGATTTAAAATTGGATCATTTAGAAAAAGTAAAATTTTTATTTAACATAATATAAATGAATAAAATTCTTTTTTATTTCCGAAATACATCCAAAAAAATGGATTTTTAATTTTTAATTTTTTTAAATTAAAATAATATATTTTAATTAATTTTCTAAGAGGAATATTGGGATACCTTTTAATTTTATATGAGATCAATATTTTTTTTATACAATCTTTTTGGATTAGGAATATATAATTTTTATTACTTAATTTGTAAAAGGGAATCTTTTATTAACTATTCATAAATAAAATATAGTTTCTTATTTTATATTAAAAATAAAAATTATTTTTTAAGAGATTTGTTGATTTATTGAAAATTTTTATTTGAATTTTATTAATGAAAAATTTGTTTTTATATTTTTTAATAAAAAATAAAATTTTTAAAATTTATATAATTTTTTTTTGAATATATCTTTATGAAAAATAGTTTTCTACTTTTTAATCTTCTAATTATTAATATAGAATATGAATTTTATTTTTAATTTTAATAATTTTAAAAATAGTTTTTTATTTTTTAAAAAACTGATCATCTTTCCTGCATGAAATCCATGGTGATATATGGTTGTATATCCCTTATATCATGAATTTACCTCCTCCCTCACCTAGGAACACAACACATACTCATTGGAATTATGAACACAATGTCTTCAAATCGTATTTATGTTATTCTTGTATAAGGATATCATTGTCACTACAAATAAAATTGAATTCCCACAACCACATATAGAACTTTTTACACAATGCAATGAGTTTTAACATCGCTAAAAAAATATTTTCATCGTCAAGGTCATTAAAATGAGAACCCCTTTATCATTGTTTTCATTAACACTGATAAATGCCTTATTGTTGCAATGTGTCATTTGAATAACAACACATTGCACCAAATACAACTATATACAAATGCACTAGTTTGAAATTTCACCATTTAACTCAAATAAAATTTTTATTACAAATATAAAAAAATTATAATATATACATTTCAAACAATAATTTATACAATTAAATTTCTATTTACTATCCAAAAACATTTAAAAACATAAATGTTTAATTTTTATTGGCACCTATGATCCCCGCTCAAAAAATCATAAATATTTTATTAGATTTCAAATACACCACCCCAACCTGAGAAAAATAATTCTTCTTTATAAGAAAACAATCCTTGTTTTAATAATACTATAAATAAATAAATTAAACATAAATATCAATGAATATATTTTTAAAATTTCAATTTTAAATAAAAGGAAAAACATGTATCACTACCACAGAAACAACTTTACACAGCGCCACCCTTTAGCAATGCTAAAAAATGTGCTAATAAAGGGGTACCATTATCAGCACTAAAATACTAGAGATTAGAGGGTATTTTAAGTGTCCAAAACACACTGTTAAAAGTTCCCATGTATCAGCATTTTTGGTGATATTATAGGTACCCCTTTATCAACGTTCTTTTAGCACTGTTAAAGGGACTCCATTTATGAGTGCTTTTTTAGAAGAACTGATAAAGGGGGATTTATCAGTGTTTCTCTACTAGCGCTAATAAATGGTATATTTCTAAAAAAAATCTTATAAAATAACATATATTTTTTAAAATATTTTTTAGCAAAGGCTAAATAGACATTTACAATTTCAATATACGATACATAGTGAAAATGGATTATAAAATAATTAAAAAATATTTTTAATTAATAACATAATAATTATTATCGACTAACTGTAATTTATTAGAAATTCGAAGAAAAAATAAATAAAAAATGTAATAAAAGATCTAAAATATATTGAAAACGTAACTCAGATTTTAAAGAATCATAACTTTTGATCTCTGTGTCCGTTTTAGCTCTACCACATATCAAATTGAATCTTGCAATGTCATATTCACACTAATTATAGGGATGAATCCCCAATTACATTTTACAAGTCCCCAAAAGTCCCTAATAGGCCTTTAAAATTGATTTTTTAGTCGGTATATCCGATTTTTTTTAACATTTAATGGACTTACATCCTCGTTTAAGGGGGTAGTTTTTTCCCATTTTTAGTGCGGAATACATTTATTCACAAGCATTACATTAATATTAATATTAATATTTTATAATATTATAATTCATCATAATTTAGATTTATTTATAATAAAATATATAATAATATAAACATATTTTTTATATATTCACACATAAAATTTTAATTTTATAAATATATATGTAAACCTATTTACATGTAAAGTATATTTATAAATAAATAAACTTTATCTAAATAAAAAATAATATCCTTTTTATTTAAAATTAAAATGTATAAAAATGTATATACATATACAATTACTTTATATATAATGTTTATATATATATAATTATATTTGTGTGTGCATTGTCAAACTAATATATATTTATCTATATACCCTAATATAAGTATATAAAAATTATTATATAATATATTTAAATAAATATAAATGTGTATAATTATATTTATATATTCACACACATATATAAATAAGTAAATATTTATTTATATGTATGTATGTATTTATAGACACACATACACGCAAAAAAACAAATTATATATATGTAATTAAATATATACATATATGCATAAAAAAAATAAAAAAATAAAAAAATAATAATAATAATATATAGATATATCATAAAATAAATAAGAAAACAATAGAGTGGAGTGGAAAAGGAGTAAGATTTTGAGGTGGACGTCTCAGTTTCAAAACCCAGTAAAGGTAGGGGTGGACACGAATGAGTGGTGCAAGTCCCTAGCATTGTTAAAGGGTGGGGGGATTCCTAGAATTGTTAAATGGGTGGGGAGGATATACTATCACTATTAAAATGCGAGATTGAGTTCTAATAATGTGGGGGATGTCCCACCCTCCAATTTTTAGAAAACTAAATTCTTTTTAAGAAATTATTTTTTTGACTTTTATCAGTGATAAAAAATTGGCGATAAAGGTCCCATCTATCAGAACTTTTTAGCGTTGATAAAGGCCCTCTTTTATCGATGGTGATAAAAGGAGACTTTATAAGTATTTTTTATTAATGATAAAAGAGACCCCTTTTAATAGCGTAGAGGATAATAATGTTTTTTTGAATCTGTAAATGCCCATTTTTCATGCTGTAAAAGTCCATATCTATAGTAGTTGATTCATACCGACCTTGTGCATCAGATTGATGTGGGGATGATTCCTACACATCAAAAATTAATTATGGAACATTTTTATAAAGTATCAAAACAATCTGTATATATATTCATTTCAAATAAATGTAGATAAAAAATAAGATAAACTAAATTTAGGGATCAACAGCAGGATCTGAACCCCTGTTCAATGGTGGGGTTCGGTAGGAATGCACTAGGGATAGTAGAAATTGAAATCCTCTGCTCATCAAGGTGTATGAATGAACGAATCAAGACCTAGCGTGATGGTGAGGGCTAGAAATGAGGTTCGAACCTTACTCGATGAAGGGGTCAATGACATGAGAGGAAGAAATTTCTCTAATTGGGGATGTTGATTTTTCAGTCGGGTCATCGTCATTATCAGTAGATCTATCCACCTCATTGATCTTACCAGTGGTTCACAATGGAACCTCTAGTTTGGTGTCAAGGTTAGCAGTGAAATGGTTGGATGGCTACCTTTGGGGATTTCAGTCCAAGCCTAATTCTAGGTTTCTCTACCTTATTCATTCTGGCTATATGGATTTGACTTTTAGTTAATTGGATTTACTGCTGTTTAAAATTTCCTTGTATTTTTTGGGGGCATTTTGCATTAGGGGATTCAAAAATGTAATGGATTATATCTCAATCTATCTTATAAGGGATTCTTCTCTTAATAATAGTGGGGTTTTCCCAAATTATTCTAATAATTAATTTCACTAAAAAATAAAAAAAACATTAAAAATTATATAAATATAAACATTTATAATATAAAAAAATCACAAAAAAGGAAACTAATAATAGTGTCATTATAGAGGTGGGGTGTTAACTCAATTATATGGATGGAACTCCTTCCCAAAACTATTAGTAATTCATCACATATTCTCCATCATATGATCATTTTGTTGATGCTACTGTTGTCGTTGATGCTCTTGATGTTGTCTATACTATTCCTACTCTCTATCTAATCAATGAACAGCCCCAACCTGAGCTCATAGCCTTTCCTCATACTCTACAGATATGAAATATGGTGATCTTATACACACTCTATTTTTTATAAGACATTATGGTGGGAGAAAATATTAATTATGGTCACTGCATTCATTTGGAAATGTCATAGTGACATGTCGTGGTGAGATCCTACAAATGATTCCCCATTTTATTTGGTAATAGAAATTTAATAAAGGGGAAGCCAAAGGATGGTGAAGGTAGGTCATAAAAGGGGATCTCCAACACCAGTTTTTATCATCAGATTCAGAAGCAACACATCTTCATCCTTGAGTGCTGTATTTTGTGAGGTGTTTCTCCATATTTTTAAAGATATAATTTCTTGTGTGATTTCTACTTGTAATTGAGGGATAAAGAGTTTGTACCCACATTTTACCATAGTGAAATCATTCTATTTTCTTGTAGTTCTATACCCCTTTATTTTTTGGGGTTTCCAAGTTACATATGGTGTTATTTTAATTCCTTAATTTTTCACTTTATTTATACCTCGAAATTATCATTGAATTTATTGGAAATGTGTTTATGATCCTAAGAAGTGGTATCAGATGAATGAGGTTTTGGCCTGATAAAATTCAGGACCAATGATGTGTCCAAATGGTGGCTAAATACAAGATCAAAAAATTCAATGGAAATAATTTTTCATTCTGGACAATGAAGATGAAAGAGGTGTTGTGGAAAGACAAATTCCTAAAGGTGATTGGAGATAAAATGATGGGTGTGAAAGATGAAAAATTGAGTGACATGGACATGAATTCTATTTACAACATCCATTTGTCTTTGGAAGTTGGGGTCATTTCATGCATTGTAAAGAACAAGAAAATTTAAGAAATTTGGGACACTCTGACATATCTGCATAAGGAAAAGTCACTCCATAATAAAATTTTATTGAAGAGAAAATTACACACTCATCATATTGTAGATTCATCAATGGTGACTGACCATATAAACACCCTCAATACCCTTTTTTCACAACTTACAATATGGAGCTATAAAATTGTGGATGCTAAACATGCAGAGATTCTACTCCAAATGTTTACACATTCATGTGATAAAATTATCATAAACCCCACCAATAATAACCTAATGGATATTTTTCCATTCAATGAATTTGTAGATATGGTTATTGAAGAAGAAATTTGGTGGATGAACAAAGAATACAAACATACAACTTCACACTAAGTGGAAGATCTGTCAATGGAAAGAAAAAGAATGATGGAGTGTAGTTCCAATGAGAACCAGAATCATGGAAGGTCGAAATCAAGGAGAAGGAAGAAAAACATAAAATGTTACAATTGAATTTAGAAGGGTAGGGTGGTGAGAAGACCTATCAAGTATATTTGGTGAGTACATCTGGAAATGGAGACGTACTAGTCATTGACGTGCGAACGACTACAGAAAGAAGACAAAATCTCGACGACGCATGGATTATTGACTCAGGAGGAACATGGCACATGAAATCTCTATGGGAATGGTTTGACCAATATGAAACTATGCAATAAGGACTTTTGTACATGGGAAATGATAATAAATTGAAGATCATTGGAGTTGGAACCATCAAACTAAAGATGCATGATAACATAGTCTAAACCATCCAAGAAGTACACCATGTGGGGGTATCAAGAAGAAACCTTGGGTATTTTTTATGATATCAGATGAAATACTCACACTGAGAAAGGGATGATGAATATTGTGAAGGGAGCACTTGTGGATATAATGGCAGAGAAGATCAAAAATAACTTTTATGTGCTTATGGGTGAAATGTACAAGGAATCGGAGATATTTGTCTCATCAAATACCTTAATGGAAGAGTTGACGACGTTATGGAATCAAAATCTTGTCCATATGTCCGAACGAGGCCAAAAGATTCTTGTAGATCATAAGTTTTTGAATATGATAATGAAGGTATCACCATCATTTGTTAAGAATTGTGTTTTGAGTAAGAAACACATGTTTATGTTTGGAACGCCAATGACAAGGAGTATCTAGATCTTAGAGTTGGTTCATTACAAGGTTTGGAAATCACTAGTTGTGTCCTTAGGAATAGTGAGGTACATTTTATATTTCATTGATTACTATTCTAGGAGATGATGGGTGTTTCTGATCAAGAGGAAATTGAATATCTTTAAAGTATTCAAAACATTCAAAGTGGAAAATCAGACTGAATCTGAAAATAATATCAAGTGTTTGAGGACTAACCATGGTGGGGAATATAAAATCGACGATTTTGATTATTTTTTATAACAAGAAGTAATCAAGAGGTATTTCATGGTGGAATAAACTCTTTAGTAGAATGGAGTGGTAGAGTAGATAAATATAACCATGTTGGATATAATAAAGGAGATGCTGAATACTGCAGGAGTAACCAAGACATTATGGGAAGAAGTAGTAAATATTGCCTACTAAGGGATCAATCGATCCCCTTCAGTGTAAATTGATATGAATATGCTGATGGATATGTGGAATGGTAAACCCGATAATTATTCTCAATTAAATACTTTTGGAAGTCATGTATATGCAATATTTCATAGCCATGAAAGATCAAAGTTGGACTTAAGATCCAGGGAACGTGTCGTCTTGGGATACACTAATAGTGTGAAGGGGTATCATCTGTGGGATCCCATTGCCTGCAATATTATTATCAGTAGATATGTTATCTTTTACAATGACATAGTGAAAATGAATATTTATAAAGACACTGAGAAATAGAGTACAGAAACTACAATAGTCAAGGTGAAGGATGAAATAAAGGAAGAAATAGTTTTCTATGAGGAATTACCAGAGCATGATGATGAAGTACTAGATAATATGAGACTACAATGACCAAATTGATTGAAAAGAGTGCCAATATGGAACTCAAATTATGTCACTGAGAGAAATGTTGCAACTTTCTTGTTGATAGAATATGTAGATCTATCATCTATTTTGGAGGACACCCAGATTCCATATATATCATCAGGGATGGAAGTGATGCAAGAGGAACATGATGCCCTGCACATGAACAAGACTTGGGATCGTGTTTCATTACCTCAAGGAAGTAATGCTATTAGGGACAAATGGGTCTACAAGATCAAGATGGATGAAACAGACTAGGTGGAAAGATTTCATGTGAGACTGGAGGACAAAAGATATTCTCATAAGGAAGGTATGAATTGCAATGAAATATTTTCTCGTATTGTTAGACTAACAAATATTCAGGTAGTTATGGTGATGTGTGTTGCATGCACTATGCATCTAGAGTATCCAAATGTGAAAACAAATTTTCTACATGGTGACCTTGATGATGAAATCTATATTCATTAATGAGAAGGTTTTTCTGAATAAGGTAAAGAGAACATGGTTTTGTGGTTGAAAATTTTCTTTATAGTCTCAAACATGTGTCGAGGTGTTGGTACAAGATATTTGAATCATATATCATGAGCCTTGGATACGAAAGACTTAATTAAGATCTTTGTGCTTATTTTGAGGGTCTATATGGATATGATTTTATCATTATACTATTTTATGTTGATGAAATGTTGTTTGTTGGCCCCAATAATGATCAAATCCAAGAGATGAATGCATAGTTGTCTAGGTAGTTTGATATGAAGGACTTGGGACCAGCAAACAAAATTCTTGGGATGAAAATTTACCGAGATAGGAATAATGGAAAGAAATGGATATCACATAAAATTTATTTGTGGAATGTCTTAAAACTCTTCAACATGAATGACTGTAAGAAAATTTCTACCCCTATTCCCATTAATTCCATGTTATCCTTTACAATGAGTCTTATTAGTGAAATAGAGAGAATGTAAATGTCTCAAGTGCCGTATGAATCAACAGAGGGGATTCTAATGCTCCCCATGGTTTTTACTAGAATATATATTTCACATAGAGTGGGAAAAGATAGTCGGTACATAGATAATCTAGGAAGAAAGCATTTGATCATGGTGAATAGGATCCTGAGATACATTAGGGAAACCTCAAATGTTGCATTATGTTTTGGAGGATCATATTTCACTATCAGAGGATATGTTGATTCAGATTTTCCAGGTGATTCTGACTAGAGAAAATCCATTAATGGTTATGTGTTTACTCTTGATGGAGAAGATATGAGATGGATTTCAATGTTACATTTAGTTGTGGATGTATCGACGATGGAGGGAGAGTACATGGCCTCTACACGGTCATGAAATGAGTTGATTTGGATGAAATGATTTTTAGAGGAGCTCGGGCAAAAAAATGATCATATTTCATTGTTTTTTGATAGTAAGAGTGCCTTTCACATTATAGAGAATCCATATTTTTATTCTAGGATGATGAAAATTGGTGTAAAATATTTTTTTTTTGAGATTTGGTGGAAGAAAGAAGTTTCGACTTGTAGAATATTAACACTAAAGAAAATATGGATGATTTTCTGGAAAAGGTGATTGGTTCTCATAAGTTAAAATGTTATAGATCCTTGACAATCCTTGTAGATACATGAGCAATAGGTTTGGAACATAGAAAGGATTTGTGGAGATGTTAATGGAACATAATCAAATATTCAAGTGGGAGATATGTTGGAAGACGTTATGGAGAGAGGAAATATTAATGATGGTCGTTTCATTCAGTTGGACACGTTGTGGTGACACGCCATGGTGAATCCCTTCCATTGATTCCCAATTTAATTTGGTAATATAAATTAAATAGTGAGGTGGCCAAATGAGGGTGATGTCAAGCTATATAAGGGTATCTTCTCCACCAGTTTTTATCATCGGATTCTGATGCAACATATCTTCATCCATGAGTGTAGTATTTTGTGAGGTGTTTCTACATAATTGCAAATAGATAATTTCATGTTTATTTTCTCCTTGAAATTGAGAGAGAGAGAGAGAGAGAGCTTGTTCCCATACTTTTTTATAGTGAAACTATTCTATTTGCCTATGGTTTTTTACCCAATTCATTTGGGGTATTTCCCACATTACATCCAGTGTTTTTATCCCCACTTTTTAACTTTATTTCTATATCATAATAATCATTGAATTGATTGAACAATTGTTTAAAATCCTAATTTTTTTCTAAATTATGAAATCTGTTCAATTCTATAGTAACTCATCGATGTCGATTTTAAACAAATTTCAATCACCATCCCTTTCTAAATACTACTTTTCACCACCAATGACTATGTTTTCTCATTAAAAAATGCTCGCATGAGGCCTTGACCTAACCATATTTCTTATCCTAACTCCCACACATATGATAAATATCTATCTAATATATATCCTCTAATTGAAAAAATATAAATAAAATGATAAAAAATTATATTATATTAATTTAAAAAACATAAAAAAACACTAACCACAATCGGTTACTGTCTCTCACCAGCAATATGCCCAATACTACTATAAGTGTATATCCTCTTGAACACATGAAAAAATGTAATAAATGGTTCAACCAAAATCAATATTAATTTATCATATACATGTCATATTAAATAATATTATTTACCAACTATTGATGATTTATTCTAAAAGTAAGACTCTCAACTATGTGTGTCACATCCCGCCAGCCCCAATTCTATTAACTATAAGAAGGTATCCTCCTTAAAGTATCTTCTATATAGTAAGTGAAAAATACTATTGAATCCTGGGTGGGGAAACTACCACAAAAATAGGTTTTCACAGTACCACCCTTTTGCAATGGTAAAAAACACTGATAAAGGGGTACCTTTATCAATGCTTTTTTAGCATTGATAAAGGTATCCCCTTTATAATCAATTTTTTGCATTGTTAAAGGGGACCCCTTTATTAGCACTGATAAAGGGTATATTTCAAAAAAAACATTAAAAATAATAAATTAATAAATTTTTATATATTTATATTTATATTGATAAAAATATAATATATATTTTTTAAATACGTTTTAGATAAGTGTATGTAGAAATTTACAACTAATATATAAGATGTTAAGAGAAAATAACTTATAAATTATTTAATAAATATATTGTTAATTAATAATTTTCTATTTATTATCGAGTAATAATCATTTAATAATAATTTTAAGACCCAAAAATTCAAAACATTTATAAAAGATCTAAAATAAGTTGAAAACATAAATCAAACATAAAATGATGATAAATTTTGATACGGGTGTCTTTTTGAGCTCTTCTACATATCAAATCAATGACTACGACGAGATCTATGCACTAGTGACATAAAAAATCCATTTGTCACATAGTTCTAGGAAAAAAAATCCCAAAAATGCCGTCAAAAATGTGTTTTTAGCTGGGATACCAAATTGTTTTAATATTCGATGTAATTTCTACCACATTTAAGGGGTATTTTTTCTCTTTTTCAGTGGGGACTGAATTTATTTAGAGTTATTACATTCATATTGATATTATGGAATAAAAAATTGATCATTTTTAACAATGTACTACTATTTATAACCAAATATAAAACAATATATACATAATTGTTATATATTCATACATAAAAATTAAAATTTTCAAATAAATGATTAAACATATTTACATATAAAAAATATTTCTCAACATATAAGCCTTATATAAATAAAATCTAAAATCCATTTTATTTAAAATAAAAATATATGAATATTTATATTCTTATATAATCTGTGTGTGTGTGTGTGTATATATATATATTAAGGTCTGTCTGTATTAACAAACTGATATGTATTATCTATATATTCTAATATATGAATACACATATTAATATATAATATATGTAAATATATATATATATATCTAACTATTTATAATTATACTTTCATATTCAAATTTATTATATATATGTGTATGTATATTGTATATATGGATAGTTTATTGCTGCAAGATTAATTATTAGATCCACAATTGGGCTGGTAAATCCCTCAGCTTTCTAGGTGGCTGAATCCTAGAATTTCATTTTCTAAATCCTTATCCTTTATGAACATCATTCACACCACTCATGATGCAAAACAGTGTGAGATTTTTGACAGCATACAACTTTCTTCTGAACCGGATAAACTCATCTTCACTGGAGCATCATCGAGAATTTTTTCAGCTATGGGATATTGTCTCTCATTACAAGGTAATAATATTGTGGGAATGAGTATGTTTCTTTAGTGAAAAGAAATTCTGATCAAATTCAACTTTCTTGTGAGGTGTATCCGGCACTGTTCCCTTCCAACCGATGATGCGATTAAGCATAAATGGATAAGTATGTTATGATAATGTTTTTTTGTTGTATCTATAAGGAGGAATCATTAAAACACATGTTCTTTGAGGGATATGGTCCATGAACGGTTTGGGAAAATATTGGGAAAATTATTGGAATTGATATTTAGGTGGGTTATGGTGAGGCCATTTACTTATCATGGTTTCACTATATGGAATAGAATCGATTGGAGAGGGAGCTGAGGGATGCCTTGATTTTTTCTAGTTGGTGGATCATCTGGAATGCAAGAAACAAAGCTCGTGTGTATGGTCTTTCTACATTATTCTTTTAAATTCATACATGGGTCTAGTGTATTGTGGTTGACCTATGGTATCTTATGAAAAGCTGTGAAAAATCAAAATCCAAGATAATTTTCATGAATGGCTAGTGAACCACATCCTTTTCTCAACAGGGGTCTTCAATGGGTAGATGGATCTGATAGAACCCCCAGTGTAATGGCTTCAAGCTCAATACTGACAGCTCTTATAACCTTGGCATCATGAGAGGGGGAGGCATTGTTCCTGACTCCGATGTTTTATTGCGGATTTCTTTTAGAATATTTTATGGTCATGGAAGCTCTCTTATTTTAGAGGCGCTTGATTATTATAATGGTTTAGAGATTTATATCTCTAATAATATTTCATCCATAGAGATCAAAAGTGATTCTTCAGTTACATGCAACTCTTTCCAAGGGATATGTGAACCTCCTAGGTCTATAATTTATATTACCTGAAGATGCAAGGTGTTTATTGGTCGAGCTACCATGAAGCATACATAGAGAAAGGGAACATTTCTATAGATAGACTGGCCTCATGGGGGAATCTGAGTAGTCCTTATATCACGTATTCTACACTAGGCTCTCTTCCCATCGAGTTCGTTAATTTTGTGATGGATGATTCCTTAGGGCTTCCTTTGTTTTATCCACCCTGACTTGACTGATTTCCCTTCCCATTTATGATCAATAAATTATCCAACTTTGAATGAAATAATGAATATATATATATATATATATTAATATAAATCTATATTAATATACGAATAAATATAACTAAAAATATATATATAAATATATATATCATTGAAGGGAGAACCAACCAATATGGATGAGTGGCAAACACTAATACACATATGACCTTTCAGAGTGTGAACATGACCTTTAACAGAGCTATAAAGGGGCTATTAATCAAAGTGATTATAGGGGGCCTTTATCAGTGCGTTTTTAGGGCTGATAATGTCCTAGCCACCTGCATTGTGATAATTATAAAACAATACACACTAATGAAAACCAAAAATATAAATAGCACAACCATAAAAAAAACATCTATATTAATTTAATTGACATCATCAATACAAAAATGTCCACCCATGGTATATAGAAAAAACCCATATATTTACATTTCAAACAAATTTTCTATATAATTACTTTTATAATTTTCCAAAAAACTTTATAAAACATTAATATTTCATATTTTGAATCCCATGATCCCCTATCAAAAATGCCTTCCAATGGTATCAAATTTAGAACAAATCATATCAACCTAAGAAAATGTTTCAACTTATATAATAAAAAAAATATTATGTTACTAATACTATAAATAAGTTAATTATGCATTTATATGAAATAAAAACATTAATAAAATGTTAATATTTAAAAAAAGAAATCATTTAGAGTTATACGGGACTTATTGTGCGTCATATTGAGGTGGTTTTGATTCCTACATGTTACAAATGAGTTATGGATCATTGTCCTAAAATATAATAAAAATTAGAATGTGTTTTCTTGATTTTGAGTATGTCACTTTTTATTATATTAAAATTAGTGTCAATTTTAAATAATGGTACATTTGGAGTTAACTGGAAACACCATCCATAGTATTGATGTACAAATAATTCCAACTTGTCACAAATTACTGATGAATTTTTTTCTTAATGTATCAAAATAATCTGAATATGTTTTCTCAGTTTTCAATATGTCCATTGTGTTTTTTAATAAAATACCATTTCAAACTAGAAACACATATTTTGAGTCATATCGATTTTATCATGCATCTTTTTGATGTGAGACTACTTCATACATGTCACAAATGACTTATGAATCACTTTATTGAATTATGAAGACAATCAGAGCTCTTTTTCTTGGTTTTCAATGAGTGAAACATTTTGAACTAAAATGATAATTTTAATATGATAAAAGACACTTTTATTCATACCAGTCACATCATGCATCAGATTGAAGTATGGTTGACTCCTACACATAAAAAATGATTCATGGATCATTTTCTTAAGTTATAAAGACAATCTGAATTCATTTTTTCAGTTTTCAGTATTTCACTTTTTCTTTTTACTTAAATTAATGTCATTTTTAAATAAAAATAGACACCTTGAGTTATACCTGCCACACCATGTATCGTATTCAGGTGTGGCTGATCCTTACACATCAAAAATCACAACCAAATTATTTTCCAAAAATATGAAAAAATGAATTTGTTTTCTTGGTTTTCAATATCTCACTTGTTGTTTTTACTTAAATTATTGTGAAATTTAAATAAAAAGAGGCATATTGAGTGATACCAGCCACACCTTGTGTGTTATTGAGGAGCAGCTGATTTCAACATGTCAGAAATAATTAAGAGATTGTTTTCCTAAAATATCAAAACAATCCAAAAAAAATTTCTTGGTTTCAATATTTCACTTGTTGTTTTTACATAAATTCATGTCAATTTTAAATAAAAAGAGACACTTTGAGTTTTACCAGCCACATCATGCATCGTATTTTGGTAAGGTGTAACGCCCCGAACCTAGCTACCCAGAGTCGGTGCATTATTGTGTAGCATTGGAATGATCACAAAATATCAAGTCTCGAAAGACCGATTAGTTTAGTAGCCTTGGAAACACTAGATATATTCATAAATGTTACATTACATTATAAAGTGAAAAACTACAATAAAAAAGTCTTCATATTCCACACTCACATCTTCTTATAACTATCCCTGCAGGTCATTCATAAAATTCTTCTTCACATCCTGGAAAATATTAAAACATTGAAAGGGGCGAGCTCATATGCTCAGTAAGGATAGCAATATTGCAGAAGCATTCATAAATAAACATTAACATTTAAGGCAATGTATAACTAAAACAAAAGCCTTTTTAAACATTAAATTCAGCATAATATGGAAAAAATATAATTAAATAATTCCATTTACATACTCACATGTATATTCTACTAGTCGAATAATCTCATGCAATATCAATAACCACTTTCATAATGATGGAATGCATAATTCCAGACTATCATAACCACGTAGCCAAGGCCTCGTGCCAAGACCACAAATAAGATTTTTTCAAGGCCTCGTTCCAAGACACTAGTTTGTCTCATGAGACCTACCAATGCATTGAGGATCAATATCGGTCTCCAACCGTCACTTATTACGTCCAATGCATTCCTCATATGAATAGGTGTAAACATATCATAAACCATAACATAATCGTATCACATAAAACATGAATAAAAGAAAAAATAACATTTCCACATTTCAATCACAAGATATCAATACAACACATTGATATAATAAAAAAACATTCAAAACCATTTTCAATAACAAAATAAAATAAAGTTAAAACTTTTTATTTATTTTTCATTAAAAAAGGTTATGGCATGTAGAGGAAGCCGAAACACAAATAATGGTCATGACGGTGGAGAAGTCGTTGTCACCGCATACGTAAGATAAATACATTCCTTTTTTTTTAGTAAAATGCTTTGTAAAAAAATATTACTTTTTGAATAAAAGTCTATGTCAAAGGGGTTTATACACCATATAAAATAATGTTGTGTATAAAACAAAATATGCCTCAATGAAAGGAGATTGAGACGAAGACCCTTACAAAGATCATTTTTTTAAAATAAAGTAGATCTATTATGTGTATTCACTATAAGTACACATCAATAAAGTAAAAAAACAATATACGACATAATAATATCATGACATAATTTGAATGTAGGAGATTAACCCAAAGAATAGAAATTGGGTTAAGAAGTTCCTTTACCTCGTGTCCGAATTCACTCGACCGTTATTTGATCTCCTGAATAATAAACTAGAGTTAATTTATATTTTCATAAGAACCTTTTTCAAGTTTATTATTCATTTTATATCACTTATTACCATGTTATGAACATTATGTAATTATTTATGTTAATAACGGTCGTTTTGACGATCGTAGGTACTTCAGTCAAAAATAAACTTCTTATAATTACACATTGTTAATGTGGTAATATATCCATTATATCCATAATTATATTCATGATGTAGAAATAATATATATCATATATCCAGTATATACATTCATTTATAATATTACATAACATTTAGAGGTATGAAATGAAATGCACCGTTCATGGAGACAGTAAGCCGTACGTATGCATGAATGCTACTTTCATTTATATTTCATATTTTAATGGAATGAAACATAATGATATAAAGGTATAATATAATTCCAGTATTATATAATTTATAATACCATTTACTCCATCCTTTATACATCGCACATATGTTATTAACGATTCAAATCACTTTGAGGGGGCTGTAGTCTGCAATTCCTAAAATGAAGATATCGTGTTTACCCATAATGGAAACCATAAAGTTATGCCATAAATGAAAAATACAGAAGCTTAAGTAAAACATAAACATATTATATATCATATATAAATATAGTGACATATTAATGTTCACCATTGAATGTGATATATGAGTGTTGAACAATCATCGTTTCATGAGGTAGAAATTCACCATCCACATAAACAGTATGTTCTTTAACCATTAGATGGAGGTGTGTGTAAGTGTAAACCAAATACTTATCATAAAAACATCCTAGTATATTGTAGATACTTTTTTTGTTACAAAAGAAAGGAATAAAATAGTTTAAGGGGTTGGAGAAGCAAAATAAAACAAAACAACATTAGAGAAGACATTACCTTAAAATCGGGTAACTCTTTTTGATTTGAACCAAAGACTTCCTTGGGAAGAATTCTTCCCAAATTAAGGCTTCTAGGAGTAAGGGAGAATTTGGGAGAGTATTTGGGAAGAGGTTGGCCGAGCCAAAAGGCTTTGAAAGTGTGAGTAAGGTGGTAGTGCTGGGGGCCTTTTATAAGGGGAGAGGAGGGGCACTATTGGAATGTCATGAAATGTTACTTTATTAAGAAATGCTTTTTCAGATTCTAAATCTCCCACACTTATATATTTCTAGGATAAGGTGATAAGGTTTCTAAATATATTCATCCAATAGGTTTTTGACAAGTTTAAGTCTTATATTTTACATTATCTTTTCATTTTATTTAAATCGTTAATTAATGAGGTAATCGCTGCATCATCATGGTGTCATAAATAATTTAATTTATTTAATGTATAAAAAATATAAAAAAAAATATCATGATGTAGGAAATATGTTTATATTTCTAATGAATATTTATAGTCAAAAATATTACTTCTATAACCCCATTTAAAAATTGTTTTAGTAAAACAACTCTTGTTTGTAACATTTTTATTTTAACATTAAATAAAAATTATTTATGTCATTTTCCTACCAAAGTGGCTCCATGGGGTCCCCAAGTTGACCCAAATTATTTTAATGGTCGTCCATGACACATACAATAGAGGTAGGACAAATGTATAGGTATTTTCATATTTTTATAATATCATTTTTACCTTAAATTCCACTAATTACCTTTAATCGCGATTAATTAAACTTAAAAGATACTATTCACCAAAAAATTATTTTAATCCCATTGAACCACATTTTACTTCATAATGACAACCATGTATGTTGGATTTTTGAAAATTAAAACACCAAAGTGGTAATTTTTCATTTAAAACGAAAAATTAGTTTTTTAACTACCACTTAGTGGGTTCACTATTCATCAAAAATTGAAGTTTTTCAGAACAATGCCAAAATTTCACCCTAATCTATAATTGATATTCCGAATAAACAAATGATGTCTATTTTAAAAAATTCAAATCATATAAGTTTCATTAATTAATTTTATAATTAATTCCCGCTGTCACAACAAATAGCGTGTTTTAGAGAAAGAATATATATCGAAATATTGACAATTTTTTATGTCCAATTTCAAAGTGAAATTAATTCTAATGACCACCATTGGATATAATGGTAAAAATATATTCCAATTATACTTTAAAACCCCTCAATATTATAATTTATCACTATAAATTATTTTGATTAAAAAAGTTGTTTTTATGTATTTTTTACTATTCATAAAAAATTGGAAGTTCTTAGAAAAATACCAAAAATTCAACATTGGATAATTTCGATATGAAGTCCATTTTGAAATATTAAATATATATAATTTCAAAAAGTGGGTATTACTATTCATAACGGCTACTTTGATTGGTCTCGGTGTGTTAGAATCTCGAACATGTGTGCATTGCAAGCTGTTGCATTATTGAAAGAGAAGTGTTTCGTGGATGCTCGGGGTGTTACATTCTCCCTCCTTCAATAAATTGTGTCCTCATAATTTTAAATTTTTTCTTTGAAAATAAAACGTTGAAAATAGAAAATACCTTTGTGGAAAACCCACATCGGAAATAAGGTTAATAAAAATATAACTTTAAAAGAAATAAAGATAAGTACAATGGTCACCCGAGATAGCTCATACTTGGATTCTATGAAAATATGGATATGAAAGAAAAAAAACATCAAGGATTGATGGAGATTTGTAGAAAACTGGATTAGGAGAAAGTTAACCATAACAAAATCACAAACTTGTGATTGGTTAAACGGTCATTGAATCCACAGTTGGAAAATTTAACCAGCAACATTTTTGTTTTATGCTACCTTTTATAAAGTTGAGGAATTCATTTAGGAGATTTACTAAGAACGTAATGGAATATAAATACTGGTCATGTAGACTTTCATTCTTTAATAAAATTTTACCACAAACCCATCATTCACTCTAAAAGGTAATAGAACTCGAAAATATTCGATTTATCATAATTGTATAAGGTTCCAAATATTAACACATACCATTTAGATTAGGAAAACTTTTTGTAATAACCAGGGACTTCCTGTAGGCTAGTGGTAGGTAGTAAAGGCCTGTCGCACTATGGTTGTGGGTTCGATTCCTGCAGCTTTGTCCGACGTGACGGGTTATGCCCCACCCTGGAGGATGTCCTTTTCCTAAAAATATAGTATTATAATATTCCAAAAACAATCTTCAGAAATGTTTTAACCTTAAACAATACTATTCAAATTTCAACTTAATCCATCCCAACCTTTATAGTTATCCAAAATACCTATGTCCAGACTTTCTCTAAAAGGTCTCTTAATTTCAAAATCAATTTATCAGATTCCCCAAACAAAGTAAATTTTCTCTTATTATCACATACTAAAAATATGATTACCTTCATCATATTAATACCTTAATGAAAAGAACGAGTTCTTTAGTTCAATACTTATATATATCACATTATTCTTATAACCAGAATATAATCCTTGAGTCCAAAAGCACCAATACATTAATTATTATACTTCAATTGTAGTAACATCATAAGATTGTCCTTGATCCCTTGGCATTTTCTGAGTTAAGTTTCCCTGACGCTTAGGACATTCGTTTGCATAATGCCCCATTTCCCTACAGTTGTAGCATTAATCATTGATAGCCTGTTTCATTCCCTTGCAATCACGAGCCTGGTGACCATTTTATACACATTTGTAACAAACTCACATTCCTTTCAGGCAAGTACTGGGGTGATTCTTCCCACAATTATCGCATAATGGAAAATCCTTTTTCCCTTTTTCCCATTATCCGTCTCTTGTTCCACCGTTCTATTCTTCTCTTGCTTTACTTTATTGTCATAAGATTTAGAGAATTCATTTTATGTCTTGATAGAACACGAGACTATATCTTTGTACGTTGAGAAGGTTTGTGAGACTAAAGCTCGATGAAGAAATGGATTTAACCCCTCAAAAAAATGATCAATCTTACTTCTTGGGTTACAAATATAATCTGCAGCATGCCTTGCTAACCTTGTAAAGTTGGCCTCATACTTTACAACATTCTCATCCTCCTTTTGCCTCAGACTCAGAAATTGTCCTTCCATATCTGCTCGATGGTCGCGAGGATAGTATTTTTCTAAGAAAAGATATTTGAACTCTCTCAATTCCATACTTGATACTTCCTCATCTTCCTTTGTGTTTTGAATCAGCGACCACCATTTATTGGCATCTCCAGTAAGGCGGTAGACTTCCATGAAAACCTTCTCCCTTTCTCTACTCCCCAAGGCATGGAATATTTTCTCTAAGGAGTTTATCCATTGCTCAGCTAATAATGGATTTGTACCCCCATTAAATTTTGGTGGTTGTTTCCTCATGAAGCGGTCTAACATTGATCCTCCACGTTGTGGATCAGGGTGCTCCATACGAGTAAGGTTATTATTCATAACCTGGGTGATTTGTCCCAGTATGGTAATAAGTTGATCAGCACCAGTTGTATCTCTAGATACACAATAATTATCTTGAGCAGGAGGGAAATCTCTACAGGGAGTGTGTGCATTGATATTGTTTCCATTCCTTCCACTAGGCACCATTTCTAAACAATGGAATAAACTCGATTAGTTTATGAATCAAAATACATAATTCCGTACTTGTAAAATAATTAACATAAATTGAACTATTTATGGATATAATCCATAAAAATATTTTCTTTGAGAAGTATATACTCATAACCCTTCATAGTAGTTTGTAGAAAAAATGAGAATTATCCTAAGCATATCCCTCGGGAGTGTCGTAACCAAGAGTGCAGGAAGTCCCGTTTTCATGCACTAGTTCCCGTTCGAGATTAGCACAAAGTGGTGTTTTCGGATTTTACCCCTAGGTACATCGGTGCCAGAGCCGCCTCTACCTGCTTGTATCCTGACAGAGATGTTTTGCTCTGGAAACTCACAACATCTCTATAATACCAAAATTCTAGAAATTTCTTCTATACTAATCCTCAAAGTCTACCATTGGGATATGTTCTCTAATCAGTGTTTATCTAAATATAGTTTCCAAGGTTAGTACTAAACTGCCTCTGATACCAACTGTAACGCCCCGCCCCCAGTTACCTAGAGTCGGTGAAATATTGCGTACCATTGGCATGATCACAAAAGATCAAGTCTTGATAGACCTATTAGTTTAGTAACCTTTAAAAAACTAGATACATTCATAAATGATACATTACATCATAAATTAAAAAACTACAATAACAAACTCTCCATAGTCCACAATAACATCCTCTTCTGACTATCCCTATAGGTCATTCATAAAATACTTTTTCACATCCTGGAAAATATTAAAACATTTAAAGGGGTGAGCTCATATGCTCCTTAATGATATTAATATTGCGGAAGCTTTCATAAATAAACTTTAACATTTAAGGCAATGTATAACTAAAACAAAATCCTATTTAAACTTGAACTTTAGGATAATATGGAAAAAAATAAAATTAAATAATTCCATTTACTTACTCACATGGATATTCTACTAGTCGAATAATATCATGCAATATCAATAACCACTTTCATAATGATGGAATGCATAATGCCAAACTATCATAACCACATAGACAAGGCCTTGTTCCAAGACCACAAATAAGATTTTGTCAAGGCCTCGTGCCAAGACACTAGTTTTTCTCATGAGACATACCGATGCATCGAGGAGCTATAGCGGGATCCACCCGTCACTTATTAAGTCCAATGCATTCCTCATATGAATAGGTTTACACATATCATAAACCATAACATAATCGTATCACATAAAACATGCATAAAGGAAACATAACATTTCCACATTTCAATCACAAGATATCAATACAACACATTGATATAATAAAAACACTTTCAAAACCATTTTTAATACCAAAATAAAAGAAATTTGAAACATTGTATTTATTTTTCATTAAAAAAAGTTATGGCTTGTCGAGGAAGCCGAAACACAAATAATGGTCACGGTGGTGGAGAAGTCGTTGTCGCCACATACGTAAGAAAAAACATTCCTTTTGTCGTTTAGTAAATCTCTTTGTAAAAAAAAGATTCCTTTTTGAATAAAAGTCAAAGTTAAAGGGGTTTATACACCGTATAAAAGAAAGTTGTGTATAAAACAAAATATGCCTTAATGAAAGAAGATTGAGACGAAGACCCTTACAAAGATCATTTTTTTAAAATAATGTAGATATATTATGTGTATTCACTATAAGTACACATAAATAAAGTACAAATACAATATAGGACATAATAATATCATGAAATAATTTGAAAGTAAGAAATTAACCCAAAGAATAGAAATTGGGTTAAGAAGTTCCATTACCTCGTGTTCGAATTCAATCGACCATTCTTTGATCTCCTGAATAATAAACTTGAGATAATTTATAATTTCAGAAGAACCTTTTTCAAGTTTATTATTCATTTTATATCACTTATTACCATGTTATGAACATTATGTCATTATTTATGTTAATAACAGTCGTTTTGACGATCTTAGGTACTTGAGTCAAAAATAAACTTCTTATAATTACACTTTGTTCATGTGGTAATATATCCATTATATCCATAATTATATTCATGATGTAGATATCATATATATAATATATCCAGTATATACATTCATTTATAATATTACATAACATTTAGAGGCAAGAAATGAAATGCACTGTTCATGGAGATGGTAAGCCGTCCGTATGCATGAATGCTACTTTCATTTCTATTTCATATTTTAATGGAATGAAACATAATGATATAAAGGTATAATATAATTACAATATAATATAATGTATAATACAATTTACTCCATCCTTTATACATCCCACATATGGTATTAACGATTCACATCACTTTGAGGGGTCGGTAGTCCGCAATTCCTAAAATGAAAATATCATGTTTACCCATAATGGAAACTATAATGTTATGCCATAAATGAAAAATACATAAGATTAAGTAAAACATAAACATATTATATATCATATATAAATATATTTACATCTTAATGGCCTCCTTTGAAGGTGTTATATGAGTGTTGAACAATCATCGTTTCATGAGGCAGAAATTCACGATCCACAGAAATAGTATGCTCATTAACCATTAGAAGAAGGTGTGTGTAAGTTTAAACCAAATAATTATCATAAAAATATAATAGTATAGTGTAGATACAGGTGTTGTTACATAATAAAGTAATAAAAAGAGTTTAAGTGGTTGGAGAAGCAAAATAAAACAAAACAACATTAGGGAAGACATTACCTTAAAATCGGGTAACCCTTTTTGATTTGAGCCAAAGGATTCCATTGGAAGAATTATTCCCAAGGTGAGGCTTCTAGGACTAAGGGAGGGAAGTTGGGAGAGTGTTTGGAAAGAGGTTGGCCGAGACAAAAGGCTTTTAACGTGTGAGTAAGGTGGTAGTGGTGGGGGCCTTTTATAAGTGGAGAGGAGGGGCACTCTTGGAATGTCATGAAATGTTACATTATTAAGAAATGATTTTTCGGATTCTAAAGGTCCCAAACATATATATTTCTAGGATAAGGTGATAAGGTTTCGAACTCTATTCATCCAATAGGTGTTTGACATGTTTAAGGCTTAGATTTTACATTATCTTTTCATTTTATTTAAATCGTTAATTAATGAGGTAATCGCTGCATCATCATGGTGTCATACATAATTTAATTTATTTAATGTCTAAAAATTATAAATAAATATCATGATGTAAGAAATATTTTAACTTTCTAATGAATATTTATAGTCAAAAATATGACTTGTATTACCTCATTTAAAAATTGTTTTAGTAAAACAACTCTTGTTTGTGACATTTTTATTTTAACATTAAATAAAAATTATTTATGTCATTTTCCTACCAAAGTGGCTCCATGGGGTCCCCAAGTTTACCCATGGATTTTATTGGTCAGCCATGACACATCCAATAGGGGTAGGACAAGTCTAATGGTATTTTCAAATTTTTATAATATCATTTCTACCTTAAATTTCACTAATTACCTTTAATCACGAATAATTAAACATAAAAGTTACTATTCACCAAAAAATTATTTTAAACCCATTGAACCACATTTTACTTCCTAATGACAACCATGTATGTCGGATTTTTGAATATTAAAACATAGAAGTGGTAATGTTTCATTTAAACGCAAAATCAGTTTTTTAACTACCACTTAGTGGTTGCACTATTCATCAAAAATTGAAGTTTTTCAGAACAATGCCAAAATATCACCGTAAGATATAATTGATATTTCGAATTCAAAAATGATGTCTATTTTAAAAAATTCCAAAAATATATGTTTAATTAATTAATTTCATAATTAATTCCCACTGTCACAACAAAAAGCGTGTTTTTTAGAAACAATATATATCAAAATATTGACAATTGTTTATCTCCAATTTCAAAGTGAAATTAATTCTAATGGCCACCATTGGATATAATGGTAAAAATATATTCCAATTATACTTTAAAACCACTCAATATAATAATTTATCACTATAAATTATTTTGATTACAAAAGTTGTTCTTAAGTATTTTTCACTATACATAAAAATTGGATGTTCTTAGAAAAAATACCAAAAATTCAACATAGGATAATTTCGATATTCCGAATCCATAAATGAAGTCAATTTTGAAATATAAAATATATATAATTTCAAAAAGTTGGTATTTCTATTCATAACTGCTACTTTGATTGGTTGTGGCGTGTTAGAATCTCGAACTTGCGTACAATGCAAGCTATTGCATTATTGAAAGAGAAGCGTATCGGGGAAGCTTGGGGTGTTACCTAAGGCTAAGCCCTACATTTCATTAACGACTCATGGATAATTTTACAAAAGTATCAAAAAAATTGAATGTATTCTCTCAGTTTTCAATATTTCACATTCATTTTTACATAAATTAATGTCATTTTAAAATAAAAAGACAGACTTTGAGTCATACTGATCACACTATGAATTATGTTGAGGTGCAGTTGAAACTCACACATAAAAAATGACTCATGGATTGTTTTCCAAAAATATCATAATTATACAAATAATTATTCTGAATTCTAAGTATATCACATGTTGTTTTTACTTAAATCGATGTCAATTTAAAATAAAAAGAGACAGTTTGAGTTATACTAGCCAAACTGTGTGTTGTATTGAGATGATGTTGATTCAGGTGTTGCATTGTATGATTCTAACATAAATGAAGATTACACATTCAGAGCTATGTTGTAAGAGACGATAAATGAATTTCTTCATTATGTAAATTTTTCAGGATGTAGAATTAAAGTAACTAAAGGGTGTCTCGTTATCATAAAAGGTACAAATTCAATTAGGTTGAAACATTCATCTAAGAATATGTTTCTAAGAAATTTTATATTTTTACCCTGATAGGATATGTCCCTATCTTGGAAAACATCATTCGATGGATGTTTATAAGAACTTAAAACACCATTTATACAAATATGTGATCAACTGTTTAAGAATGTATAATATGTGGACCCTGCTTTGGGTAATAAAATTGAATAATTTTAAGAAAATCATATGGAAATGGTGTTTAGTTTTTTTTAAATTATTATAATGGAATTTTATATATGACATATATATTCTTGATGTTATGCATGCTGAAAAAAATGAATGTGATAGTTTCATCGGTACACTGAAAAATTCACCCGAAAAAAAGGATGGAAATAAGGATAGGTTGGACATGGTTCACATGAGAATATAAGAAGATTTCGTGCATGTAAAGGGTGAAAAATGAATTTTTCTTCTTTTAGCTGCATACACTCATTCTAGGTAGGAGATATATCATCTTTTAATCTTTGTGAATGAAATAAGGTTTCAGAAAGGGTATTAATTGTATAATAAGAATATCGTTTCAATAAATGATTTAATGTTAAAAGTTCTAAAATCACATGACTGTCATAATTTATTGGGAGATATAATTTCTATAGATTTATGTTGCTTTTTTTCCATGAATTTCAATTATAAATTAACCAAGCACTATTTCTTCTTCAATGTTATACACAGTAAAGTTATAGATCTGGTGAAAATGAAAACTATGGAAAGAGAAATTATTATCATATTATGTGATTTAGAAATGTTCTCCATACTAGAATTCATTGATATAATGGTTCATTTTATGGTTCACTTAGTGAGAGAGATCAGACTATGTGGTCCTATAAAATATAGATGGATATACCCCATTTAATGGTATATAAATATTTTGAATGGGTATATAAAATATCAAAGTTGACCAGAGGGTTGTATTTCAGATCTATATATTGTTGAGGAAGCCGTACAATTATATACCAAATTCATGTGAGGTGTGGAAATCATTGGTCTAAAAAATCTCATCACACTAGGTGGCTAGTGGGTGAGGAATTTCTAGAAGAGGTGTAGTCACAATCAATATTGTAGATCAAGAGTAGGAACACCTTTAAGTTTGGTATAATGTTATGGAGGTTTCCCCATATGATGAAACCCACCAAAAAATTCTTAGGAATTTGAATCCATCAAGGGAAAAATATGGATATCAAATACACATAATCAGCAGTTCTTAGAATGGTTTTGAGACTATATTTTTAACGCTTTAGATGGAAATCCGAATTCAATATCAGAACAACTATGATAGTTATCCAGAGGACCAAGTTTGTATGTATTATCATACAATGGTTATGTAATTAATGGTTATACATTCAATACAAATAGACATGAGAAATAAAATAATGTTAAAAATAGTGGAGTTACACTTGTGGATGAAGTGATGCATATTTCTGGTACAAATGACAGAAATCCAATTGGCGTGAATATTTCATACATTGGAATCATAAAAAATTATAGTATTTGGATTATACAACATTACATCTTCCAATTTTTCAAATCTATTGGGTTGATAACATGAATGATGTTAAAATAGATTCATTTGTATTAGTGAATATTTATTTTAGTAAGGAAGGGTGAAAAGATGAACCATTTATAATGGCATCATAGGCAGTACAAGTATTTTATGTTCTAGATACCAAAAACAGAAAGTGGTCAATTGTTATGTAATCGACCAAAGCGACTGAAGGGTCAGATGCAAATTCAACTATGGGTGACACTTTCATTAGGACATCACAATCATTTTATAGAGGTCCAAATATATATGGTGTTTTTTGTGAGAGGAGACCAATATGAAAGGACGTAAATAGTCGATAGAGGGGTCAAATACCGTCAGCCATTAAAAAAAGAGAGTTAAATAATAAGGTTATTTTTTTAAATATATATTGTGTTACCTCATGTTATTATATGTTCATTTTTGAATTGATGTAATCAAATTGAAATAATAAACCACTTGTTCAGATAATGAATTATACACATGATGGTGCTACCAGTCTTAAGAACATTAGGTCTTTCAACCTATTGTTGCTTGAATTTTAGAGGAACAATGACCTTATTAATGTTTTGGTAATCCCAATCCTATTGAAGAATAGGTTTTTCAATCTGTTGTTTCCCTCGATGTTGAGTTTCAACAACCATCTTCACATGCTGATGTTACTTCTCTAGAGAAACAAAATATTGACGATGTTGAATCCAACAAAATGTTAGGTGATGAAGGACCAAAAATGCAAATAAAATAGGTGCTCCATAGTTTTATTGTGTTAGAAATAATCAAGAAGGAAAAAATCAAAGGCATCAAATATGAGGTCGGATGGAATGAACGGGGCCAGCATGTTAACCCCAATAAGGTCATTTATAGTAGTTACATTGGAATCGTCACATGGTTATGCAGACCAGCTAGTGTAGTTTTGTGGCACCATGTTGTTCCAGCGCTTAATACACTACCACAAAATTGGGCAAGGCCAGCACCACCCTTTATCAGTGCTAAAAAAATAGCGCTGATAAAGGGGGGTACCTTTATTAGGGCTAAAAAAGCACTGATAAATGGTGCTTTTATCCGCACAAAAAAGTGCTGAGAAAAGTACACCTTTATGAGCATTTTTTTAGCGCAGATAAAGGTACACCCTTTAATAGTGCTTTATTTAGCACTGTAAAAGGGTACCCCTTTATTAGCGCTTTTTATAGTAGAGCTCATAAAGGGGGGTCGTTATCAGCACTTTTTTTAAAGCGCTGATATAGGGTATACTTCCAAAAACAAATTATTAAAAACATATATTAATATTTAAATATATAGGTATAGTTATATTGATATAAATATAATATATATTTTTTAAATATAATATTAAATATATTTTGAATAAATATAAATATGTAGTTACGCTTAATATATAGGATATTTAGTGAAAATGTCTTATAGAAAAATTAAAAAAAAAATTAATTAATAAATTTCTAATTATTATGGAGTAATAGTCATTTAATAACATTTTGTAGACTAAAAAAAATTAAAAAAATATCCAAAATATGTTGAAAACGCAACTCGAACATCAAATGGCCATAACATTTGATTCGAGTGTCCGTTTGAGCTCTACCACATATCAAATCAAAGCCTGTGACGAGATCTACATCACATTTATTGAGGGGGGGGACCTAGGTCAAGGTTTTTTCGAGGCCAAAAAAGTCCCAGAAGGCCTACAAAACTGAGTTTTTAGTCGAGGTACCTAGATTTTTTAACATTTTGTGGAATTTCAGCCTCGTTTAAGGGGGTATTATTGGATTTTTTTTGGAGGGGACTGAATTTATTCCAAGGAATTAAATTTATATTGATATTATTTATTTGAAATTTTATCTTTTTTTATAATGCACTGCTATATATAATCAAATATATAACAATATATAAATATTTCTTATATATTCACACATAAACACTTAATTATAAATATAAATAATAAAATATATTTACACATAAAATATATTAGCTTTATTTAAATAATAACTAATATCCATTTTTTTAAAATAAAAATATATCAATATTTATATACCTATATATTAATCTAACTATATATATATATATTAATATAACTATAAATATATATATTAACATCTCTATAAATATATATTTTAATATAACTATATATTTATATTAATATAACTATATATTTATATTAATATAACTATATATTTATATTAATATAACTATATATTTATATTAATATAACTATATATTTATATTAATATAACTATATATATATATTAATATTAATATATATTACTATACAAATAAATATTACTAAATATATATAAATAAATAAATATATGACTAATAGGAGAACAAATAAATATAGGGGAGTGGTAAAGGATTCAAGCACACAGGGGGGAGGTCTCTAGATCAAATCTGGGTGGAAGCTGGGATACACGCACATGGGTGAATCTGGGGCTAGTGATGATAAATGGTGGAGGTGTTCATGTGGGTGCTGGAGGGGGGAAGAAAAGCGCTGTAAAAGGGGGCTGAAGCGCTATAAACCCCCTGATTGGCAGGTTTTTTTTATTTTTTTTATTTTGTTATCTTTTATCAGCGCTTTTAAAAAAGTCCTGATAAAAGTGGTCTTTTATAGGGGCTAAAAAAAGCCCTGATAAAGGTCCCTTTTATCAGCACTTTGTTTTAGCACTGATAAAATACCCCATTTGTCAGTGCTTTTTTTAGCACTCATAAAAGGGGACTTTATCAGTGCGTTTTGGAGTGCTAATAAAGGGGACCCCCCCCCCCCCTTATCATTGTCGGCTTTAATAGCTCGTTTCTAGTTCTATTAAAGGACATTTTTAGCACTGATAAAAGTCATATTTGTAATAGTGATACACTGATGTGGAATGATAGTACAGTAACAATATGATATCCTTTATTTATTTTACTAAAAAATATAATAATGAAACAATGAATTATTCATCACCATCCCTTGATGTTTTAATTTATAGTAGATGAATCCCATAATAAATATGTATTGATTATTTATAGATTGATTCACAGAGGCTTTCACACAATTCTATTAATTTATCATCTAAAATAATCTTAAGGGAAAATAACCCCACACCCACTGCATATGTATGCACACCTGATAACCGAAAAAGCAAGATATTTGTTTACTAGTAGTCATACTAATGTGTCTTTTCAAGTACATTGTGGCAAGTAATATATTGTTTGAAAATACATATATTCATCACTTTGAGTGACAATTTTTTATTTATGAAATAGAAACTGAGTGTTGAAAATAATAGAGGGCCAGCAAAAGCAACACACCCGTACTGTAAAGCATGGATGGGGTAAACTTCACATGAAAAAAATTGTAAGTATTTTAAATCTACCGTAACACTTTTATATGACATGAAATGAAAAAATATTTATGTTCCAATATTTATATGTAGATTGATGAATCCAAATCTAAATCCACTTCCATATACACCATGTGTTGTGTAAAGAGGAATGTGCAAATATATATGGGAAACCAATAGATGAAAAGACACAAACAATTGTGGGAAACATGTGTAATTATGAAATAATAAAAATTTGTTTTTTTTAAATCAAAATTTCTTAACAATGATTACTTATTTTCCAATATTTTCTATCCATATTAGTCACATGAATCATCAAAACCTGTATCATATGAAAACCTACTATCAGTGTCCTTGAAGAGGACATAACATTATGGTCACATCAGTGGTGTGGGTTTTGGGGTGACAACTAAAAACATGTTTTTATTAAAAAAACAAGAGGAGGATAATGATAAAGAAATGAAATAGATGAAAGAAAGACTATATAAACTTTAATAAAAATTTCAATAGCAGAGAGAGTTACTAGAATCTTTTTTAGGGATAATCAAAGAGAAATAAGAACTCAAGAACAACCATTTCCTGAATATCCCTCCCCACACCCACTATCTTTGAGTTAAGCCATTCCCATCGAAAATATGTCTTTGGACAAGTTAATCAATGTTCTAATAACTGTTTTTATAAAATGTGAATTAGATAGAAACTAATACCGTTTTGGTATTGATATTATACAGGATGATAATGACTGTGATTTATATCTATCAACACCCACCCATTGCCTTGTAGTGAGGGATACAATGTTCAATATCCATAATTATGTTCTAAACAATATACCACTTCCAATAGGTCTTGTGAGAGTGTATATTAGCACAACCCATGATCTGAGGGATGATCGACCTATTCTAATTGATGAATAAGATATTCCTATGGTTGACCAACTATTTTAACATTCATCGCATGGCCATTAAATCTTGTAAAAAACTATGTCGACAAGGAGTTATTCATTTCCTATTTATTTTTGATGATAATCCTTTAATAATTAATGAAAAAAGTTCTAAACCGACGAATGCTATTAAAAATAGACAAAGGGATGAGGGTGAAATGAAATGTTGACTTAAACCATCTAAAGGATCAACCTACTGATTGAAAAGCTCTTCCAAAAGCACATTTACCCTGCCCATTGAATATCCACATTTACTAACATTAAAGGTTTATGTGGATGCAAAGTTACAAAGTGGTAGTAGTCACATAGTTTATTTTGAATAAAAAATGTGTTGATAGGATGTTATTGACTACATTGCTTCTTATAATGTAGATGAAATCGTCAACTATGAGTAGCTAGGTGTCTCAGTTGTAAATGTATACATGAGGTATGTTTTCGTGATATAATTTTCCAAAAGATGATATACCATGTTAATTATGACTAAATACATTTCATATTTTTTGAAGTCATATATATCAATACCAATTCAATGGATTTTCCCATTAAAAAATTGGACTCTTTTGTCCTCACATCACCTCTACAGACAAAACAAAAATAGAAATAAAAAAATAGATAAAAGGGTGGAAAACATTGGAAAATCGTTTGAAAGAAAACTAGGGGATGAAATAATTTTCTTAGTACAAATGATTTCTGGAAGAAACGGTGCAATTTAATCATATTTAATATATTTTTCATTTCTATCATTACTAATTCCATTTTTTGTTTTTATGAAACCTTGTATTTTCATTATGATCAATTTGGATACTCTAAATATTTATTTCTTTGATTCACTGCATAGATTACCAACTAACCAACCACACATGATAATGTTTTTTAATTTTTAATACACTACACCCAGCATTTTAGAACTAAGCTTCAAGTTATATTATTATATTATGTTTTAATTAGGATTTTGTTATTATAGGGTGGTGTGTAAATTTCGTCTAAATCATGGAATGAGGATAAGAATTGCACACAAGGACCCAAACAAGTTCTACAACTGGATAAGTATAAAGGTATGTATAATAAGATTTAACTATCCAAACTAATTTAAAAAAATTACTTATTTTCATTAATATTTCTATAGTGTCTAAAATAATCAAATGGGAATTATTATGGTTATTATGTTGGTAAATTTATGAGAGAGATCATATTCCATAAAAAACACACATCCCCTAAGAGGTATTTTCAAAGTTAATTACTACTTTATTAAAAATATTTATTAATCCTTTTTGTATTTATATTTTTCAAGTTTTATTTTTACTTTCGAAAAAATATTATTTATAAAACGACATAAATTTTCTTAGAAGAAAATGGGCATCATACCTCATCATATAATGTACACCAATGGTGTGAAGATGTGACTTCTATAGAAGTAATGGATTGATTCATATTTATGTGTAATTTATTTATTTTTAGTATTAATCACATAAGATTATTTATATTATACTAGAGGATTATTTGGCATTTAAAATTCTTTTAATACTTTGGGACATGTAGGAATCAATAACAACCCAATTTGACATACGACATGATCGGTATGACTATAAGTGTGTCTTTTTATTTAAAATTGATCATAATTTTAGTACAATATACAACTCAAAACTCAAAACCAAAAAAGGAATTAAAATTGTTTTTATACATTAGTATAATGATCTATAAGTCATTTAAGATATGTATGAATCAGATACACATCAATACAAAAAATCATGTGACCATTATGACTCAAAGTGTCCGTTATCAGTTTAAAATCGACATTTTACTTCAAAATACATCACTCACTAAAAACTGAAAAAACGGACATAGGTTGTCTTAATAATTAAATAAAACAATCCATAAATCATTTTTTATGTGTAGGAATTGTTCTCATGTCAAACGGATGCTCTATGTGGCCGGTATTAGTCAAAGTGTGTGTTTCTAGTTTATAATGAATTTTTTCTAAAAAAGTTATGTGACATACTAAAAAAAAGAAAAAAATATTTGGATTACTTTGATACTTTCGTACAACTATCCATAAGTAATTTTGGATGTGTAGAAATTAGTCTTACCTCAATCTGATGCAAGGTGTGACATGTATGTCCTATGTCCATCTTTTTATTTAAAAGTGACGTTAATTTTAGTAAAAATGAAAAAGTGACATACTAAAAAATGAGCAAACACATTCAGATTGTTTTGATACATTTGGGTAAAAATACATGAGTCATTTGGGATTCCTAGTATTATTTTTCACCTCAATATGAGGCATAGTGTGACCAGTATGACTACAAGTGTCTTTTTTATTTAAAATATACATTAATTTTAGGAAAATTGAAAAATGACCTACTCATAAATGAGAAAACGAATTTGGATTATTTTTATATTGTAGGAAAATGATCCATGCATTAGCTGGGATGTGTATGAATCAACTGCACCATAATGTGACCCTCAACAACTACCAAAGGTAGCTATAAAATGATTCGTACGATTGTCCTCTCCCAAAAAAAGGAAGAACAACAAGAATATAATAAAAACACCAAAGATATGATGATTTTGATAATAGACCCAAAGTATTGGTGGCCACCTTCATCCTCCTCCAGCATGTCGATAATAACGTGACAATCAGATTCGACCATTATATCCTTCCAGCCAAGAGATGAAATGAACTGCATACCTTTCCAGATAGTCATTCCCACTGCTACGGGGGGAGACCAACAAGAAATTTCTATGCAACGACGAGCTGCATTGATAAGGTCTTCATTGTCCTAGAGAACTTCCATAAGGTCAACAAGGCCATCACCAGGAATCATCGCATCAGTATTATGTTTGAAAATACCCTGAGGGGTATGAGTACATCTTACAGGAGGGGGGTGAACAATTTATTGATTACTAATGTTGAAACCCACATTTTGACATTGTTTATTGCATGACCGACATTAAAACTCTCACTGACATGGTTTTAACATCGGTTATCCACTAACAGATGTCAAAACTCTATTCATATTAGTTTTAACATTTGTAATGTATAAATGAACAATCGTGATGAATTCATAACATATTTGTATATCAATTATACTCACGCATCAAAATATGTATTGAACAAATTCATTGGAATCAAATATTTATTTTAATATATATTTATTTTATTATAATTATAATTATATATATATATATATATTTAAAAATTATTTATATATACTTATAAAAATAATAAATATAATAAATATATTTATTATTTAAAAAATAATTATAATCTTATAATTATTTAAATATATAATTATTTATTTATAACATATAAATACTTTTTTAAAATATTATATATATATATATATATATTAATTATTAAAAAATATATATTAATTATCAACATGTGTTTTTTATTTAATTTATACAAATTAAAATTATTTTTTAATATAAATATAATAATTTATTATAAATTAATAATATTTTTTATTAAAAAAATTCAGCGCTAATAATAAAATTGTGCTTCCATTATATGGTTTTGCCAAAACGCTTTCATTTTCAAGATCATTGTTAAAGAAGAAAGGGTATAGCCTTCAAATATTCAAAACGAGGGCTCGCAGTGGTTGGATATTGAGGAGGCTCGTCCACCTTCACCTGTTCATTCCCTTCCTGTTAGATGGCTCTCCCACCCCATTTGGGTGTTCTCAAACATAATAATGATGTAGCGACCCCTAGGGATGGTTTTTTTGGCCTTCAGAAAATCCATTTGGATCACGTTGTCTCTCTTATTGCAACTCATCATTCCTTGGACATTGTTGGTTAGTCTCCTCATGTTGCAGAGGCCATGGTAATTTGGATGTGTATGCAACCCATCTTGTCTCTTGTCTAGAAGGATGTTATGGTCGAATCTGATTGTCATGTTATTATCAATGCACTGAAGGAGGATAAAGGTGGACTCCAAGCCTATGGTTCCATTATCGACATCATCGGATATTTGGTTCCTTTTTTCTCTTCTTTTTTTCCCTTTTCTTGGAGAGAGGGTAATCGAGCAGTTCATTTTTTGGCTACTTTTGGGAATAATCGGGGGTCTAACTGATGGATTTCATATTTTCATCCTGAATTATGTATATTTCCTTTTGTTGATATCTAGGGTTTGAGGATTGTTTTTTTAAAAAAATTAGCCCCCTTTATCAGTGATGAAGAAAGTGCTGATAAAGGGTACACCTTTATCAACCTTTCTTTAGATCTTATAAAGTGATGAATTATCAGCACTTTTAGGTAGCGGTGAAACCCCCCCTATCAGTGCTTTCTTCTTAGCACTGTTAATAACTGATGCATCCCTTTCTTCGATCCGTGGTAGTGAATGGGAGGATCCACCACATGTTGGAAGCCGACATAAACTTTAGTGACAGTTTAAACTACCACCAAATCAAAAAAATTACCACCACTAAACGATGATTTTCTAGTAGTGGATACATAACTCATTTATGATGTGTAGGAATTGAATAAATGTAATTTGGACAGATGATGTGATTGATATGACTCAAAGATTGTGTTTTCAATATTAAAGGGACATTTTAGTTTAATGATATAATTATTAAAAATTAGTTAAATAATTAAGAAAATTAATAACTGATAATATAATTAATTTATTAAGTAATTGTTAATATAATTTACAAAGATAGTTAATTAACATTGTCATTAAGAATTTATAATAAAATTATTAAAAACCATTTAAACTTTTAATTTATAAATAATTTAAAATTTTCTATATAATAAATAATAATAAGATTAGTAGTATGACTTATAATATAATTAATATATATAGTAATTAACAATATAAATTATCATATGTGAATTATATATCACTAAATTTTTATTTTTTTTTATTTTTTTATGAACTGCTACTACGATAAACATTGTTTTAATCGGTTGGACAAACCATTGTACAGAGGTTGATCGTCGGAGAAAGCCTACTAAAAAACCTTAAATTTTAAAAAAAATCAACCCTATTTGTGTCGAACAAAAACTCAAAATTATATATAAATCATTAAATTTTAAAAACAAACAAATTATTTGAAAACAAATATACATTTATAAACAAAAATGTATTTTTTATTATAATATTTGTTATCAGTTGTTTAAAATATTAAATTAATAAATAAATAAAAAATTATAAATTCAGTTATTTTATCAGTTTTTGGTTATTATAATTAATAATCAAGACATAAAAAATCAGTTAACCAAATAAAATTTTTACTAACAAATACTCATTTTAGTATAACCCTTTGGGTCATTTTTATTCGGTTTCCAAATAGTAGTTCCGTTGACCACCTCTTTGCCCCCCCCATTGGGGGTAATCTATAAAAAAATATATTTCCATTTATGAATGGTTAGATAAAAAATCAAAAGATTGAATATATATATATATATATATATACTAAATGTTTTATAAAGTTTGAAATGAGTCAATGATATATTATTGAATTAAAACCAACATTAAATTTTAGATGAGAGTCAAATATTTTCAAAATCAATTCTACGTTATTAAATTAAAATTCATCAAAATTATTAAAATCAGCAACATTGATAATTAGGGTAAAATGTTCATTAAAAATAACCCAGCATTAGGGATGTCAACCCGTCAGGTATGCATGAAATTTGGGATAATCGAATCCTAATTCATTTTATTTTTTCAAACCCAAATCCATTTACAACCCATTTATTTTTTTAAACACTATTTTTAAATATATTCTTTTATATTTTGAAACACACTTTTAACTGCCCAAACCAACTTAATTAAAGAGACATCTATTATTTTTAATTTTAAAATTTATTTATAAATCAAAAAGAAATTGATATCAAAGAAAGAAAATAAATTTTAATATTTTATTAACATTTCAAAAAAATCATTATTCAGTTAATAATAATTAATTTAATTAGATTATAATTTATATTTCATTTATAAATTTAATATGAACAATACTCAAAATTGATAAATAAATTGGGTATTTTTACGATCTTTTTAAATTTTGGTTAATATATTAATTAACATTCAATAAATAGGGTTGGGTATTTCCTCTTATTGATTTTTTTTATAAATAAAAGATTTGGGTATCGCAAAAATAAAGGATGATGGTACTATATAAGGGTGGAGGGTGTTTTTTAAAACTAAACCCCCCCCACTCAAATTACCCTCTTCTTCGAAACCCATCACCGCGTGACGATGAAGATGAAGATGTTACAGAGATGGATTGGAACCCGGTGGAAGTCGTGTTTTGGCGGAACATCCTTAGAAAAAGGTAAAAAAATTAGGGGCAGTCAGTTGGAGTCCCATGACCCATGATGAATCTAACGATGAGGTCCAATGCACCGATCTTATCGTGACAGAGAATAGAGGAGGACTACGAGGGACCCCATCCAACCGACTACGAGGGACCCCGTCCAACTGTCCCCTTCACCTGGGAACTCCGCCCCGGGGTACCCAAGCAAGTAGATCGGAAACCTAACCCAACCACAACAACGGAAAACCCTAGGGTGCCGACAGATGTGGATTATTATTATGCAAGGCAGTGTCCAACGGTCCCATTTGCATGGGAACAAGCCCCATGGGTACCCAAGGTAGGAGACCACGAATCCACCACAACTCATACACCGGAAATCACTCCTCCCTCGGGGTACCCATGTTTGGGGATCATCCGGAAGGTGCACCAATCCAGGAGCTCCTGGAGTAGGCGGAATGCAGTTGAGGTGGGATGTGGATGCGTAGGCATGCGGGGAGGAGCACGGTGTGGTCGCTCCGGGATGTCATGGTGGAGGCGGAAGGCGGTTGGGGTGGGATATGGATGTCTCGACGTGTGGGGAAGTCAGGGCGGGGTGGATAGCGGTCGCAACGTGTGGGGCAGTCATGGCGGGGCGGAGCGCGGTCGCGGCAGGCGGCCATGGCAGGGAGGAGCGCGGTCGAGGCGAGGACGCTTTGCGACTGACCTTCGTCATTGCGGTCGAGCCGGTAGAATCGAGGCGGAGAAGTAGCTGGTGTGTGGGGTAGCAGGGAATCAGCTAGCTGGTTGGCGTGTGGATTTACTTTGAAAATCCTAGAAAAGGAAAATTATTAAAACAATTTATTGATTATTATCAATTTGAAATTTTTTTATTGTATAAATTATGAAAATAATGTCAATAATAAAACAAAATTATATGAATTTCAATTTTAAATTATATAGTTTATATGTACAAATATTTCGATATATTATTTATATATTTTATAATATATAATAGCATGCACACACACATATATATAAACACAAACATATGATTATAAATTATTTTATGTGATACATATATATAAATTTAAATATGATTTTGGTATATTTATTTATATAGTTCGAATCACTCTGTTATAATATTTATATACCAGTAAAAAAAAGGCTTTTCCAACAAGTTTTTTACGACAGATTCTCACCGGAAATAGTTAATTGAGTTAGGAATTCCTCAAAAAAACCATCATGGAAAATCACGACCTAAATAATAGAAATCGTGAATTGATGTGAAAATTAACCTCAGGGTGATGCAATTTATGATGAGAATATTTAGCCATCATAAATGAACTTTCTGTCATTGCACATCATTTTATTCTAGATTAGTTGCAATGGAATTATAAAAAAGTTATTTTTATAAATAGATAATTAATGATATTTACAATTAAAATATATTTCTCAATATATAAGACTTATATAAATAAAATCTAATATCCATTTTATTTAAAACAAAAATATATGAATATTTAAATACATATATAATGTGTGGTTGTGCTTATATATATATATTAGTGTGTATGTGTGTGTTTTAACAAATTGATATATGTGTGTGTGTGTGTGTGTGTTTGTGTTGTATATATGTATGTATTTATTTATTTATTTATACACACACACAAAAACATATTTTAAAAATGAATTTAAAAATAATCCTATAAATATAAATTAATATATAGATAAATATGCTGATAAAAAATATAACCATATATATATATATGTAAATGTAAATATATAAATATAAATAACTATATATATACACGTAGTTGGGGTCTGTCTTAGTGGTAAGAACCCCATAATCCTACATGAAAAATGGGGGATCAAATCCCATGGGGTTACAAGTACTGTAGCAGAACTGTAGCGGTATTGTAGCAGTGATGATACTATTTATCGGTGGGTACTATAGCGGCGGTAGGGCACTGTAGAATCAAGTTTACAATTCACAAAATGGGCCTTAGGACAAAATTTTGGGCCTACGGGCAATGTAACGGGCTAAATGCCCACTGGGAATTCGGGCTATGTAATGGGTCTCCCTCTACCCAGTTAAAAGAGTTCTTTTATTTGCATTAATAATAAAATTAGGCTTCAGCCCCATCCTTTTAAATATATATATATATGAATAAATATTACTATATATATATATAAATAGATATATCATTAAAAGGAGAACCAAAAAAGATGGTTGAGTGGTAATGGTGCAAACGCTCAAGGAAGAGGTCTCGGGTTCAAATCCAAGTGGAGGCAGAGGTGCGCAGGTGGGTGCAGGGGGTGACTAACGTTGTTAAGGGGTGGGGGATGTGTGCATAGCACTGTTAAATTGGTTGCGGTGGTGCAAGCGAGCGGGTTTTCCTAGCGTCGTTAAATGATCATTTTTAAAAAGAGGTCTATACCCTCTAATTTATAAAAAAATTAATATTTTTTTACTTTTATCAACGCTTTTTTAGTGCTGATAAAAGAGAAATTTAGCATCGCTTTTTTGAGTGCTAATAAAAGTCCCCCCTTTTAATAGAGCCTTGACTATCAACACTTTTTTATCGATGATAGATGTTTTTAAAGGAAAACTATGTTTTTTAGTAGTGATTTTAATAGAGTTACATTTGAGCACTTTGAATATCCCGATCCCCAAAAAAGTTTCTCTGCTCATCACCCTTGTGGTTTTGAGGGGAGATTATTGGGTTATCATGCATCAATTATGAGAGGGTCTGCTGTGTTAAATATGTGTATGAGGGAAACCCATGCCTCCTGGATTGTGGTTAAGATGTCCCTATAATATTTACACAGGCATGTAGTTGTGCATGCAGATTCCACACACACCAAGACCTAGGGTGTAGATATGTATTCATATGCATGGATGTGACATAAAGAAACCTCCTAAACATCGTCGTTTGATATAATTTATGATTTTTACATTAAACATGTAATTGAAACTAATTTATGTATTTAATTACATTGTGAATTTTTTATTTTTAACATCATTTTGGATACAAAAATTTCCTTTTAATATTTTCTAATTCTTCCAAAAACATAATATTAATTTCATATTATATATGACATCTCATATCCATAAAAACTAATTTATATTACTATCATTAATAAAACTATTATTTTTTTTAAAAAATAATGTTAAAATATTTATGCAATAACTTATTGACTATTTTCTGACTAGCATTGTGGCTTCTGTGAACATCGTTTAAACATGCCAGCACCCAGTTTAGTAAAAATATATTGACTTATCCCATATCAACAAATCAACTCCAATTTTTCCAGTTAAAAAATTCAATGATAACTCGTTTTTTAAAAAGAAATTAATTTGAATGAAAATAAGGTTCATTAAAACGTTTTTAAAATAAATAAAAAATACATCATTTGAAAAATCATAGAAAAAAACATTGTTTGTTGAAAATGTAATATGCCCCTTTCAATAATAAATATTAGTTTTTTTATTATATGTTAAAATCTAATATTCCCATATAATAAAATCAATCAATGAAAATTTTAAAATAAATCGACCTTAATTAATAATACGTTTTAAAAAAATATACTTTTTTAAAAACTAAATAGATATCCTTTCTTCTAAAGTAATTTTAAATGAAAAATATAGAATTTTTACTTTTAACTATAAGTTTTCTAATTAAATTTTATCATTTTTGTTGAAAGGAAAATGAGGATTGTTTTATATTTTAAATCTAAAATGGGATCATTTAGAAAAAGGTAAAATTATAATTTATCTTAATATAAAAGATGAAAATTCATTTTTAATTTCAACATACATTATAATCCAAAGGGATATTTAATTTTTTCTTTTTAAAATAAAATAATTTATTTTAATTAATTTTATAAGATGAAAATATCGATGTTATTTAAATTTTATAGGGGATAAATATATTTTTGATAAAATATTTTTTAATTTGGAATATATATTTTTTTATTACTTCATATGGAAAATGGAGTTTTTATTAATTTTTCATAACTAGAAATTTAGTTTATTATTTTATTTTTAGGAAAAATAATTTTTTAAGTCTATATATTCTTTATTTTAAATTTTTTATATGATTTTCATAATGAAAAATGATTTTTTACATTTTTAAATAAAAATTGATATTTTTTAAATTGAATGAGAATTTTGGACGAATATATCATTTTGAGATATAGTTTTGTACTTGTTTTTTACTCTTTATGTTATTAATGGAAAATATGAATTTTGTTTTTAATATTAATAATTTTTAAAAAAAATTATTTGTATTTTAAAAAACAGGTCATCACTCCTGCATGAAATACATGGTGATATATGGTTGTAATCCTATTATATTATGAAGTCACCTCCTTCCTCATCTAGTGATGCAATGAGTACTTATTAGTTTTATAACCACAATGTTTTCAAATCCTTTTCATTTTATGCATGTATAAGGATATCATTGTCACTACAAAAAAATTGAATTTCCATAACCATAAATAGACCTTTTAACACTTTTTAGAGAGATTTAATGGTGCTAATAAAACACTATCTTCATCAGCATCATTAAAATGGGGACCCCGTTATCATTGTATTCATTAATGCTGATAACTACCCTACTATTGCAATGTGTTGTTTGAATAACAATAAATTGAGCTAAATACACCTGTATTGAAATGAACCTGTAGGAAAATTCATAATTTAATTGAAATAAAATTTACATTAAAAATACAAAAAATCATATTATATACATTTCATACAATAGTTTGTATAATTACATTTTCCTTTACTATCTATAGACATTTAAAAATATCAATGTTTAATTGTATTTGGCACCAGAGACCCCCTCTCAAAAATGCCTAATCATGGTATCAGTTTCTAAAAAACCACCCCAAACTGAGAAAAAGAATTCACCTATATATGAAAACAATTTTTTTAATAATACTATAAAGAAACATATTAAACATAAATATGAAAGAATATATTTTTAAAAGGAAATTTTTAAATAAAAGGACACACATGGATCACTACCCCAAAAACCACTTTACACATGGCCACCCTTTATCAATGCTAAAAAATGCGTTGATAATGGGGGTACCTTTAGCAGGGCTAAAAAACTATTGATAAAAGATTCTTTTAATAGCGCTAAAAAATTTTGTTAAAAGAAACCCCTTTATTAGTGTTTTTATCACTGATAAAGGTACCTCTTTATATATGTTTTTTAGGGATATTAATGGGACCCCTTTATCAGTGTTTTTTAGTAGAATTGATAAAGGGGGGATTTATCATTTTTTTTTTTCCTAGAACTGATAAATGGTATGTTTTAAAAAAATTATATTTCCTTAAAAATAATATATATTTTTTAAAATATGTTTTCTTAATTCCTAAATATACATTTACACATTAAATATAAGACAATTAGTGAAAATGGCAATTAAAATAATTAAAATAAGATTATTAATTAATAAATTGCTAGTTATTATTGAGTAACTGTCATTTATTAACAATATAAAGTGACAAAAAATAAAAAAAAATAATAAAATATCTAAAATAAATTGAAAACGAAACTCGAATTTCAAAAGGTCATAACATTCGATTCGAGTGTCTCTTTGAGCTCTACCACATATAAAATCTAATATTATGCCAATATCTACACACTAATGATGGGGGAATCCCCTATTATGTCATCTGAGGCCCAAAAGGTCCCTATTAGGGATTTAAAACTAAGTTTTTATTCGTTGTTTCCAAATTTTTTAACATTAAATATATTTTTAGCCTCATTTAAGGGGGGTATTTTCCCTTTTAGTGGGGAATGAATTTATTCACAAGTATTACATTAATTTTGATATTAATGTTAGGAAATTTAATTATTTTAAATAATTTAGTTTTATTTATAATCAAATATATAAAAATATATACATATTTTTTATATACTCACACATAAAAATTTAATTTTATAAATATATATGTAAACATATTTACATATAAAATATATTTCTAAATATATAAACCTTTTCTAAATAAAAAATAAAATCCATTTTATTTAAAATAAATATTTATATATATATATATACAATTTGTGTATATATAATGTATGTATGTATATAAATATATTTCTGTGCACATTCAATAACCGATATATATTTATCTATATATTATAATGTACGTATATAAATATTATCATATAATATATTTATCTAAATACAAATATGTAAAATTATATTTATATATGCACACACATATGTAAATATATATATATATATATATGTATATATTTATAAACACACACACACACAAACACATATTTTACATATGTTTTTAGATATATATATAAATCTATATCTATAAATATATGGATAAAAAATATAAGGAAATAAATATAAATATATAGATGTATCAAAAAATACAAAATAAAATGACATATGGGAGTAGAAAATAACCGAGAATATGAGGGGGGGACTTAGTTTCAAAACCCAACTAAGGGGTGTGCGCGTGTGGGAAATGTAGGTACCTAGTAATGTTAAATGGTAGGGGGGGGATTCCAAGCCATTGAATGGGTGTGAGGCTAGACAAGCACTATTAAAAAGGGGGATCAAGTGTAGATAAAAGGGGGGAGGTCACAGCCTCCAATTTATAGGAAATTTTTTTTTATTACTTTTATCTCCGCTAAAAAAGCGCTGATAAAGGTCTCTTTAATCAGTGATTTTTTATTACTGATAAAAGGGTCCTTTATTAGCAGTTTTTTAGAGATGATAAAAATGACACCTTTTAATTTTTTTCGGTATAATAATGCCTTTAAACACTATAAATGCCCGTTTTATGAGCAGTTAATGGCCATATCTACAGTAGTGCAGTAATACCGCTCAGCCCATGCATCGGATTGAGGTGGGGCGGATTCATACACATCACAATTGACTTATGGAACATTTTTATACAGTATTGAAACAATATGAATATAAATTAATTTCGAATACCTGAAGATAAAATAAATTAAAGTAAACTTAACGTAGGGGTCAATGGAAATATCTGAACTTCTGCTCGGTGGTGGGGGTTGGTAGGAAAGCGCCAAGGCTAGTGGAAAAGGAAGGTCTCCGGTCATCATGGTGACTAATGGAATGACTCAAACCTAGGTGCGATGTTGAGGGATAATAACGAGGGTCAAACCTTACTCGAGGATTGGGTCGATGACATGAGAGGAAGAACCCGCTCTAGTTGGGGATGGTGATTTTTCAGGCAGATCATCTCCATTATCAGCAGATCCATCCACCATGATGATCTTCTCCATAGTTCCCAATGGAAGCTATGGTTAGTGTTTCTAGGTTGGTGTTCAAATGGATGGATATAAACCTTGGGGGATTTCAAAAAAAATCTAATTATAGGTTTCTCTAGCTTTGTATTTCAGGCTATTTGGATTTGACTTTGAGGTAATAATATTTACTTCCATTTACAATTTCCATGTCTTTTTTTGGGGTATGTTGTGTTTGGGGATTCAGTCATGCAATGGGTTCTATCTCAATACAACTTAAAAGGGATTCTGATTTTCATAATAGAGGGGTTTTCCCAACCTATTCTAATAATAATGTTCACGAAAAAAATAAAAAACCTTAAAAAAACATTATTATAAAATATAATATATTAATATATGTAAATATATTGATATTGATATAAATATAATTTATATTTTTTAAATATATTTTAGATAAGTATAGATATACATTTACACCTAATATATAAGATGTTCAGTATAAATTGCTTATAAAATACATTAAAAAATATTATGAATGAATAATTTAATAATTATTATCAAGTAATAATCATTTAATAATAATTTGAAGACACAAAAAATAAAAAATTTAATAAAAGATCTAAAATAAATTGAAAACGTAACTCAAACATAAAACGAAAATAAATTTTGATTCGGGTGTCCGTTTGAGATCTACTACATATCAAATCGATGATTACGACTAGCTTTACATACTGGTGACATAATACAACCCTCTATAAAAACTTTTGAGGCAAAAAACGACCCAAAATCCCTCAAAACTGAAATTTTAGTCGGGATACCGAATTTTGTTTATCATTCTATGGAATTTCAGCCTTGTTTAAGAGGGTCTTTTTTCCATTTTTCAGTGGGGACTGAATTTGTTCATAATTATTAAATTCATATTATTATTTTGAATTTTAATTTTTATCATTTTTTATAATTTAATGTTATTTATAACCAAATATATAATAATATATAAATATTCTTTTTATATATTCACACATAAAAATTTATTTTTATAAATAAATAAATAAACATATTTACATATAAAATATATTTCTCAATATATAACCCTTATCTAAATAAAAATTAATGTCCATTTTATTTCAAACACAAATATATGAATACATATATACTTATATATATTGTGTGTGTGTGTGAGTTTTTTGTGTGTGTGTGTGTGTGTGTATATATATATAATACTAGGAAATTGAGCTATATCCATGCCTATAAAGCCACAGATTAAAAAATCCATTGCAACACCACCACAACTATCCACGGCTCCGTGGATGAATACCTCAACCCATTCATTTCTTCTTCCTTACACTCGATCCATCCTCCACAAAACCCCTCAACATCCTGATTCCCACCCCGACGCCTCCTCGCCGCGACCCTCCTCATCCAGAGATGTTGCTTCGAGCTACCTCCCCACCTCCTCTCTTCATTCCCGATCCCTCCCTGACGCCTCCTCCCCGAAGCCTCCTCACCAACAACCCTCAATACCCATGAAACCTCCTCACCACGATCATCCTCCCCCCAATCCTCCTACTCCAGCAAAGCTACTTCGAGCAGCCTCCCCACCTCCTCCCTTCCTTCCCGACGACTCTCCCCCAAAACCCTCAACACCCCGGATGCTGAGGTCGAAACCCCCCATGCGGTATCGTCAAGGTATTTGAAAATTTCATTTATTTATTCTCTTCTTTCTTGAATCTGATACTAATACACGATGTGGGGTGAACTACGATGATATGGTATATGGTCTTGTTCTTTTTCAATTAATGACTCGATGGTCCTATTTATTTGTTAAAGGATGTTTCCCATTTTCGGTTCGTTCCTTATTCAACATGTTTTGGTGGACTGATAGATAATGATAGAGGGAATTTAGAATAAATTTCATACATTATCTTGTTGTGGGATAGGATGTTGGATGATTTTATAGATGGAGTATCAATTTTAGATCCTTTTGATCCTTATAGGATCTCATGATAATTTGGTTGTTTAAAACAGGTTACATATTGACCTCGAATCAATATTTAAAGATAATATAACCTATTTTTCCTTTATGAAATGTGGATGATGATGATGCATGGGGATTCTAACATAAAAATTTCATTACATCTTGAGAATGGTCCAAATAAATATTCATGGGGTTATTCTATGTTATTGTTTGAATACTCCACCGATGGGGTATTGGGGAAACTAGTTTGGTGGGTGTATAAAAAATTAGATTCTCAAAGATCCTTTCCTGTCATAATATCCTTATAATTTATTGGGGGGAAAATAATTATATCCCAACATTATAATAATTTTGGGGGAGTTTCAGCCTCATGATATTTTTTTGAGATTGGTGAAGACTCCACAAGTTTGACTACTAGTGTTGGAAGACCTAATTACATTTGTCCTAGTGGAACAGTGTTAGGTATGCATCTGATCAATGCTAAAATATCATGTTCAATCCCTAAAGTTTAACAGAAGGCAATGATGGAGGACTTTCTTAAAACTATGGCACAATTTAAAGAAGATATGTCCATGAAAAATAAAATTCTATATTATATACCTATAGTGTAAGGTGAACAGAGTCTGGTTCCCAATATTTTAATCTAGCATCAGGTTTAATGAAAGTGGGATTGGTTCAAGGTTTAAACTATCATCATATATAATCTTTTAGAGAAAATTTCTGATAAAGATGACAACCTTCATCAACGTTCCTTGGCCTAGGTGTAGATGTGTTTTATTATCAATACTAGAACATCCTTGTTCATAATATTCTCATTTATTTAGAGGATTTGGATACCCATCAATATGAACTCATCAAGTTTATTTTTCTAGCCACCATACAATAGATTTAAAGGATAAAACTAATGATTTAAATCTCTTAAATATAGAGGAAGTGAAGCTTCATGATTTTATTTCTATACAGACTGTAGAGATGCATGAATATGTGGCTCACATGGAAATAATAAAGATACAACTATCATAAAAAACATCGGTCTAGAATCCATAAAATATAAAATACCAGAGAAAAACACCTATTTTATAAAAATTCCTACTCTATAAAAATAAGGAGCTAGTCATAGTCCCAATCTCGAGTAGGCCCTTAACAACTTTTGTTATAAATTAGCAGATCTATTGAATCAGGTAGGTAGAATTTCACTATACTCACATCATTTCTATTTTATTTTTTAGTAATGTCAAGAGAGACTCTATGATGTGGATACTCCACCATAGTTTTTTCAATGAATGGAATATTTTATGCTCTCAATCATTTGTCCCTTTGTTACAACATTCCATTGAAATTTTAAAAGGAAAAATTGATTATACATATTTTCTTTTCAGGATGTCTAAATATTAGAATATTAAGATTATAATAATAGTAACATGATAAATACTCTAAAATTTAGAAATTTAGGGACTTATAAGACCAAATTAAAATAATGTTTTAGTAAGAATGTATTTTACTAATAGTTATTAGGGTAATTGCACCATCCAAGATTTTTTATTCCATGAATATGAGATTCCCTACATAGACAAGACTCATGTGTTGGGAGATAAAAATTTTCTTTGTTTATATTCTTAGAATGTGTCCTAAAATAGAGGAAGATGTTTTAGAATATTCTATACCAATCAAACTCATATGAAAAATGCTTATATGTGTAAGTGTAAAGGTGTATATGAATGTATAAACATATATCTAAGGACCCCCTTATGCAAATTTGGCCATGAAAATATGTACATAGAGGCTAGGTGTCCTTATATATATGTGAAGTTGCATATGTGTGCAAGCAGAAAAAAGGATGATTCGATTTGTCGTCATCAAAAGCAATGGGTCTTGAGGATGAGGTAGGTTCCCTCTACCTAAACCATTAATTTTAATTCTATAATTGACTTACTGTTTTAAAAGCATGTTTCCATAATTGATTTATTGTTTTAAAAATGATTTTATAATAACCACTATCTTTGTCAAGGAAGAATATGAATATATCCATTGATAATGTGCACATATATTCTGTAGGAAACCGAAAAATAATTATTAATAAATTTATTATACTTATGTTAATGATTCATAGGATTATACTGATAAATATTTGAGAACCAAGGAGCACTCTCCCTCATATTTAGATCCCTTAAAGAAGAAAAGATTTTAATTTAGAATAGTATATTGATTGAGTATGAATATGGATCAATGAAGTGTGAGTACCCATGTTTTAGGAATCTGAATCATTTGTTAAAACATGGGAAATAATTCTATTGAAGTCATGGGCATCCATTTTACAGGTGATGTGATCTAATACTTATAGAGATGTCGAAACATGCATTATTGAAAAGTATAAGATTTATTATGTGATAATAATATGATGATTCACCTTTCCTAATGCATCACAATCCCATCCTTCCTCATGTGATGAGCATGGAATTCCTTGGGTGATGATACTCGTCTTCATTAGGTGACGAGCCTAAAATACCTAAGGTGACTAGCCTATTGAGGATGAGTATCCTTGGGCATCATCTTTAGGGATTGGTGAACCCTTTAAGAATTTATTATCCTTAAAAATGATATAATGAGTAACATAGGGCATATTGGTCATCATAATCATAAAAAAACTCTCAAATTTTGATTCAAATTATCTTATGGAATTCCAAGCAATAGATTTGATAGGTGAGGTTACCCAACCATTACTAATAGCTACAGTCGTAGAATAAGTTCCCATGATTCTACTAAAACCCATGATCACCCAAAAATGGAAACTTCATACCTCTATTCTGATGAAATGACTACTATCGCCCTCACCTGATTTCCCTTATAAAGACTATGTAGTGGAGGGTTCTCAATACACTGTTCAACTACTATGAGAAGAAATAAATCATACCAACAATAAAAATGGCCAAGGATGATCTAGAATCCATGGTTCCACATTAAAACAACAAATATAAAATACCCTACATGGGGGTACTGGAAGGGGGAGTGGGTGTCAAGTAGGGTCTGTAGGGGGGAAAGGGGGTCTGTAGGGGGGTTGTGAAGGGTGGAGGGGCAGCGAGGTCTGAGTAGGATAAAAACTCATGTGGTTATTGAGCCTCCTTCAGCTTCGTCCTAAAAATAAATTCCACAGCCTCTCCAGCCCCAGAAAAATAGATGTTCACTGTATAAGAGGGATCAGAGCCCCCTCCTAGTGCCAACCCTCCTCTCCACCGTAACAACAATCCTAATGAGTTAATAGATTCACCTATGGTACACCCATCCATTTATTTGTATATTCTGATAGAATATTCAACTTATATACTGGATAATTTTAGTCATTTTTTTTCACCTGTTCTTTTCAGGTATTTGAGGATGCCTATAAGTCACTATTAAGCATCATAATCCATGATGACATTGAGAGGTAATTACAATAAATTTCAACATAGTGCTTCTTTTGATCCTTTCGTTCGATAACCACTATGTTATTATTTTTAGTACAAGATTTTGGAGTACATTTCCATTTGACCTCATTTTTCTAATATTATTTCTCAAATGCCGATGGTCCTTTTGAAACAGCTTCCTCCCCAAGAATTCTTCATATCCTTTTTTAGTATAACTCATTCCGAATATATGATTATGAGGTTTTCGTTGTCTCAATTTCATCACAAGAACTGGATTTCTGGTGTGTATGCTTTATCATTATAGGTTGTGTCTGTGGATAGGGATGCATGTTATGCAGAGAACTAGAAACAAAACATAGCCCATGATAATGAATGTAAGAATATATATAAGTATCATCTTGTGGTAGTTTATTATTATATAGCTTGGTTGAAATTATTTCATTTATTTTTTCCATTTTAATCCTTACTCCTCTCATTTGAGACACCACGGGCATCTCCAAAAAAAAATTTGACTCACAGGGGGGGTGTGCAGGCTAGGGGGTTGGGGGATGTGCAGGGGGCTTTGTAGGCTAGGGGGAAAGGTGGAGGGGGCAGGGGGGCAGGGGGTAAGGGGAAAGGTGGAGGGGCAGGGGGAAGGTCTGCAGGGTAGGGGGTAGGGAGCAGGGGGGTAGGGGCAGGGGGGGGTGGAGGGGGGTAGGGGTAAGGGGACAGGGGGCAGGAGAGAGTTTTGCAGAGCATGGGGGTAGGGGGTAGGGGCAGGCGGTGGGTGAAGGGGGCAGGAAGGAGGGGGTAGGGGCAGAGGGCAGAGGGCAGTTGAATGGGTAACCATATTTAATTAAATTATAAAGTGTTATATAATGCATACTATTTTAATATGTTCTCTTAGCTCATGTATTAGGAAATTTTAGTGTTTTTGACTACATATTATGATTTGAGTAGGGCGTTGGATCATTTTTGTGTTGGTTCGGGTGGATTTGGTTCTCCTAATCGAGGTTAGGATTTAATATCGTTGTTTGGTTTCTCACTAGTTATGTAGTATCCTTTATGTTTTTTAATGTTCTTAATTTCCTTTGTGTAGTGCGTTGATCCCTTCACGTTGGTTTTGAGTATCCCAGTTAAGGGCGACTTGCATGTGTGTGCATAGGTTATAAAGTATATGTATGTGGGTTCCCCTATTACGTGTATAGTCAACCATGACAGAGATTATGCATGTATGGGGATATGTGTGCCCATGTATATATATCAATTCATACACAGGTTAGTGGAGACTGGTATATGCATATAAGTATATGTGGAAGAATCCCCTTGCACCTGCTCATGGACATGCGGGTGTGTTCATAGGGGCTGAGTATCCTTGCATGTATGTGAAGGTGCGTATACCTAGTGGGGGAGAATAAACTTTTAGTTAGAAAGATCCAATAGATGATGTGGATGGGTTTGTTCCACCTTGAGGATGGATCCCTCTTCTTCCCTCATTAATTCAAGAATTCTTTAAATTGAATTTATCTTCTTTCTTAATTGTACATAATTATATTGAATTGCATATCATGAATAAGTGTTCATTAATACAATTGTTTCATTTGATAAACAAAGTCATGTATTTATAATCAAACCCCTACAACGGAGGTGCACTATCTGTGAAAACTCATAGTGATAGTTTTTTTGATCAAGTTGCATAAATTGTTGCATTTGATTTATGCTGAAAGAGTTTTAGAATAAATTTTAAATATAACAAAATGAATTGTGTGATAAATAATTCCATGATTTTATAATAAAACCCCTCCAATGGAGTTGCGCTGGCTTCTAAACCAAAGAGCAGTGATAATTATTTGTATCATGTTTATATTTGGTTTGAGTCTTTCATATTCCTCTTGTTGGTGTTTTTTTTTGTGGATAGTTAGTTTTTGTTTTCGTTGAATAATTTAAATTGGCTTATCATACTCGTTTGACTCAAATGACATTTCCCGAGTAGTCATATTCCTTGACCATGACACTTTACTTTTCACGCATTGAATATTGTAAATAGAATTTCCATGTTTAGGCAAAGTGAATGAATTTGTAAATGTTTTGTGTAGGGTGTATGATTCTTTTTTGTCATTTTGTTGACCTTTAGATGTTGCGTCATTGTGCCGCTCGCTATAACCTTCTCTGGAGATCCCTTGTTATATCATATTAAATAGTTGATCAGTTCTATAATTTTTTTTGTGGGGAGATGGTGGGAATGTTTCCCCACCTCCTCCCGCTCCCTTCACTCCTACTGGAAGATGTAGCCCCACAGATGTCGTTTGACCGGGCCAACATGGCGTGGCCACATTGCAGTCAAGCCACGGTCACACCGCGGTAATGCCGTGATTTAGCCCTACTCCAGGATGAAACCCTGTGGAAGTTCACAGTGATAGTATTCCATGAGTCTTGTGATTGATGTTGAGACTAAATAATCACAATTTCTGCCGGCGAGGCGACGAACGCAATGTTGGCTTGCCTCATCCTGCTCCCTTCGCTCCTGGCCGGAAGATGTTGCCCCATGGATGTTGCTAGACCGGGCCAACATGTTGCGGCCACCGCGCAGTCATGCCACAGTCACACCACGGTCACACCGCGGTCCTTCCGCGGTCACACCGTGATTTGACCTTGCTTCAGGATGACACCCCCGCGGTAGTTCACAGTGATAGTATTCCATGTGTATTCTGATCAATCTTGAGACTGACAAATCAAAATTTCTGTCAGTGGGGGGATGACCGGAATGTTTCCATGCCTCCTCCCGCTCCCTTCACTCCTGGCCAGATAATACTGCCCGTGGATGTCACTGGACCAAGCCAACACGCTGCGGTCACACAGTGGTCATTACCGCGGTCACGCAGTGGTCATTGTCGCGGTCACGCCGTAGTCACACCATAGTAATGTCGTGATTTGGCCATGCTCCAGGATGAAAACCTATAGTGGTTCTCATTGATAGCATTCAATGAGTCCTGTGATAAATGTTGAGACTACCTAATCACAATTTCTATAGGTGGTGCGACGACTGGAATATTTCCCCACCTCCTCCCGCTCCCTTCGCTCTTGGTCGAAAGATGCTGCCTCGAGAATGTCACTGGACCGAGCCAACACGTCGCGGTCACGCCGAGGACATGCCGCAGTCACACCATGGTCACACCGCAGTCACGCCGTGGTCACGCCGTGGTCAGGACATGGTAATTCTATGATTTGGCCCTGCCTCAGCCACATTTAGCACACACCATCCCCCTTCCACCTTCATTTTAACTCGCTACCACCATCATTCCATCCCGCAACAACCCCCTGCCACAATCAAATCATCCCGCACCATCCCCCCAACAAATGAAACCATCCCCCTTCCTCCAGCATTCTAGCCCCCTTCCACATGAATTTGAACCTTCACCAGCCCACAACCACTTGCAATCCAGTCTGTACTAGCCACCACACCAGCCACCACCCCCAACCTCCTGCAAAACACTCATGTCGGCCCTCTTCCACCTACAACATAGCCCCATCCACCAGTTCCATCCCTCACCTGCCCCGAAATCCTACATCCCAGCCTACACCAGCCCCTGCCACATGCCCAACAACCCCCATCCACCTGAAATCCATCTCACACCAGCCCCTACCACATATTCCAGCCCTCACTAGCCCCCTACCATTCCCATGCCGCATGCCTTCCCACCCGCACCAGCCACTCCAGCACGTACCATCAATCGCACCAGCCCCCAGCCTCCTGCATTCTAGGATGCATGAGAAAAACTCCATGAAAATCAATAAAAGGAAAGGTGAAAGAGGATCCCCTTTTCTGAGCCCTCTTTTCCCCGAAAAGTGTCCCTATAAACTGCCATTAATGTTCACTGTGAACATTGGGGTAGAGATGCATCTTTTAACCTAAGATGAGAACCTAGCCGGAAAGCTGAGAAGAAGTAAAGCATCCCATAAATATTACTACCTAAATGAATCAAAAGCCTTGAATAAATCGATCTTGAAGTAACACCTAGGAACCGTAGAATCAAGATTGTAGCCTCACAAAAATTTCTGGGTAAAAAGATTCTCAGGATGAATTGGTTTTGGTACTGAAGGTTGAGGATATTTTTATCCAGCTTTATATTTATAAGTATCTTAGGGTTATTTTGGTAACCATCCTACTAGAGGGTATGAGTTAAAAGTGGTGGAAGTCTATTATTTAGACTAAGCCAGACAAAGACTATTTTTGGAAAAGTTTCAAGGAATTGTTCATTTAAAATTCTTTCATAATGAAGTGAAGGTACTGGTGGCTATAGAATTTTCTAGGAGGGTATGTCGAGGTGGGGTGTCCAAGGAATGTTTGGGGGGGGTGTGGAGGGTCTACAGGGAAGGGGGGGATGCAGGTGGGTGGTCTAAGAGGGGTTGTTTGGGGGGGTGTCTATGGGCGATATGGGGGGGGGGGTCTGTAGGGAAGGGTGTAGGTGGGGTGTCCATGGGATGTTCGGGGGGGTGTCAAGGGGACTGTTGGGAAGGGGGGAGGGTACAGGTGGGGTGTCTAGGAGGGGTTGTCCAGGGGGTGTCCAAGGGATATCAGGTGGGGATTCAGGGGGGAGGGGGTCTGTAGGGCAGGGGGCAGGGTGTAGGTGGGGTGTCTAGGGGGGATGTCCACGGGGGTGTCCAAGGGATGTCTTGGTGGGCTGATTTGAAGAGATAAACCCACGAGCAATGGGAACTAACCTCATAGAAATAATTTTGATAATGATTTTTGGAAAGTTATTCCCAATAAAAATAGGTCTGAAAACATTTACATCCACAACATTTACCTTTTTTGGACCAGGGCAATAAAATTGGAGTTGATTCCATAGGGCACCGAGGCATGGTTAAAGAACTCCTTCATAGCGGTAAGGAGATCATCACAAACTATTTCCTAGTATAACAAAAAGAATTAATTTGGGAACCCATCATGACCAGCCACACTATCCAGATTTAGAGAAAAATGGCACTCTTAACCACTTTCTCAAAAAGGGATGCAACAAGGGAGATTGTTTAATTGGTGTAGCCCGATTTGGTTCGGTCGAATGATTGTGGCCGTGCAATAGTTGTGGGTTGAGCTCTACGGTGAGATCGTTGGGGGTTTAATGTGGAAACATGCCACTGCTCTAGGGGTCCGGGGGATGAAAACCCCGGTCCAAGTTTTCAGGAATTGTAGCAACTTTGACCATTGTAGTAGTGTAGACTTTGGAGTTCACATTACTATTGCACTTTTGACTTTTAGATTCCAGCCACTAGAGTATTGGATACATATAGGAAATTCTTTATATGATTGAAAAAGTTTATAATAATATTTCCTCATCCCTCCATAATACTAAATAAATCTTCTCCTCCTTGAATAGCTTGAGTAGAGTTGTCATCACTTTCAACTGGTCAACATATTCCTTGAAAACCCATTCTATAGAATCTGCCTCAATTAATCCAGATGAGATGAATGCACATAACCTATTACAACATGGAGATACTATTTCAATATAGACTAGATCAAATCAAAATCATCTAATGCAGAGGGAGGTAGAGCACTAGATGTAGATGCAACAATTGGAGGTTCTTGATAACTCAAAATTCCACTGAAATCTAAAATAAGTCTTTCTCTTAAATATTATAAATATACTATGGATACAAAATCTGATGGCACTGAGGAATAAACACTCTCATAACCAGGTAAAGAAGCCTCTACAGGTTATGATTTGGTAGGTACATCTAAGGTAAAATCCAAAAGCTCACCTGCTTAGTCAATATGCTTAGCTAAGGATCCCATAGGACATGTGCAAGGGATGTGTAGGGGGATGTTGTCCACCAGGGGGCTGTCCGGGGGGTCCAGTCGGGGGGTTTCTGTCCAGGGTGTTTATTAGGGGGGGTGATGTCCGGGGGGGTCCAGCAAGGGGGATGCTGTCAAGGGGGGTCTAGCAGGGGGCTGTTGTCAAGGGGGTCCTGTAGGAGGGGGGGGGGGGGGGGTTGTCCAGTGGGGTCCAGTGGGGGGCTGCTTTCCAGGGGGACTGGGGCTGCTGTCTAGGGGGTCCAGCAGGGGGGAAAGGGGTGTGAGGGGGGGGGGGGTGCAAGGTTTTTTGTGCAAGGGGTGAAAGGGATGTGTGGGGGGATGTAGGGGTGCAGGGGGTTTCCATCAGTGGTGGTGCAAGGGGGTCCAGCGGGGGGGATGTCGTCCAGGGGGATCCAACAGTGGGGTGGGATGGGGCTTTTGTCCAGGGGGTCCAGACGGGGGGTTGCTGTCCAGGGGGGTTCAGCAGGGGGTTGCTGCTGTCCAGGGGGTCCATTAGGGGGATACTAATGTCCAGGGGGGTCTAGTAGGGGGGAGGGTGGTTGTCCATGGGGGGTCCAGCAGGGGGGGCTGCTATCCAGGGGGTCTAGAAGGGGGAAAGGGGTGTGAAAGGGGTGTTCTAGGGGGTCTGTGCAAGGGGTGAAAGGGATGTGTGTATGTGGGGGGGATGGGTGTCTGCTGTCTAGGGGGTTCAAGGGGGTGTCCAGTAGGGGTACAAGGGGGGGTGTCCAGAACGGGTGGTGAAAGGGGGGTGCAGCAGGGAGGGTGCTGTCCAGGGGGGTCCAGTAGGGGGCTGCTGCTATCCATGGGGGTCCAGTGGGGGGGGGGGGGTGAGTCCAGCGGGGGGGGGGGGGGGGTGCTATCCAGGGGGCTGGGGCTGCAGTCCAGGGGGGTCCAGCAGGGGGTGAAAGGGGTGTGAAAGGGGGTGCAAGGGGGTGTGTTCAAGGGGTGAAAGGGATGTGTGTGTGTGTGTGGGTGGGGGGTGATGTCCATGGGGTTGGTGTTCAATAGGTGTTCAATGGGGGGTGTCCAATAGGGGTGGTGCAAGGGGGGTCCAACAGGGGGGGCTTCTCTCCAGGGGGTCCAGTAGTGGGGCTTCTATCTAGGGGGGTCTAATAAATGGGGTGGGGGGCTTTTGTCCAGGGGGTCCAGTAGAGTGGGGGCGGCTGTCTAGTGGAGTCCACCAGGGGGGTGTGGTCCAGGGGGTCCAACAGGGGTGGGGGGGCTGCTGTCCAAGGGGGTCCAGTAGCGGGGAAAAGGGGTGTACAAGGGGGGTGAAAGGGGTGCACGGAATGTGTGTGTGTGTGGGGGGGGGGGGGGAATCTGTCCAGGAGGGTTGGTTTTTTTATGAAATAAGATGGGTTTTATCCACGGTTCATTGAACCATAGCTAGTATTGTTGTGGACATAGGCCCAAAACCTATATCCACGGTTTGAAACTGTGGCTATAGTTCTATAGTTAGAGTTGAAATTGTGGCTATAGGGCTATAGGCACGGTTTGAAACCATGGCTATAGGGATATATCCACGGTTCGAAACTGTGGCTATAGGTTTGGCCCTATATCCTCGACAATACCAGCCACGGTTCAATGAACTGTGGATATAACATACAGCCACAGTTTGTGGGCTAATATCCATGGTTCCAAACTGTGGCTATTGCCTAATTTTTGAGTACTGCTATATATATATATATATATATATATATTAGTGTGTGCCTGTAACACCCCGAGATTTTATGAAAAATATTCTTTTAATTTCATTAATGTCTTGTGTTGTATTCTACACCAATATTACCTTGCGCTATACGCAACACCGTATTAGCTTGTAGTATACGCAACACTATTCTTGGATCGTGTTACACACAATTTTGATAATAGTTATTCTACGCAAAATTGTGTATATATATATATATATATATTCAATGTATAAATGAAATATGGTTGGATTCTGTTATACGAAAAAATGAAGGTTTCTTTCACAACACGCAACCCTGACGTGGGTTGCATTACATGCAATCGCGACCTTCCTCGATAGCGTGTGTTGTACGCAATACTGGGTTTTAATAAACAACGATATATTATTATAATATTGTCATGAAATAGCCGTTATGAATAGTGTTACCTAAATTTTGAATTTTATAACATTATTATTCATCTTACACATTTCTAGAACATGGTATAAGAACAAAATAAATTTTTCGGGTAAAAAAAGTATTTTTCAAAAAATGCAGTTTTGCCGCCTTTTGATGGCACACCCACTTTAAATCTAGTTTTTGACATGTTTATAAGTTCAATTTGAAAAAATAAAATTCTAATTTTGAATCAGGATATAAAAATTTACATTAGATAAATTTTTGATATTTTTCCGATAAATATCATATTTTAATGAATAGTAAAAACATGCTATATTTTAATTAAAAACAACTTTTTCATCGTAATGACTTATGTGGTTAAATTATAATATTGAATGGTTTTAAAGTATAAATAGAATATATTTTTACCATTTAATATAATGTATGTCATTAGCATTGATTTTACCTTGAATTCGTAGGTTAAATCAATTCAATCTTTTGCAATGTTATAAAGAAAAACATGTTTTCTTTCGACAACGGGATTAATTTTAATTTAATTTCTCCAACTTTTGTGTATTGAATTTGGAAAAATGGATTCCATATATGGAATCAGTGGATCCAAATTATGTTAATAAGCTACTTTTTATTTTTTGGAATTATGAATAGTAACTATGGTAAATTTTATTTGCCATAGTTAAAGGTAAATCAGGTAATTAAGGGTAAATATAATATTTTAAAATTACCCTAAAAAATGTCAAAATCCTATTGGATGACTATAAGTCGACCCATATCACCTATGGGTCGGATTATATTCATTTAATTAAATTTTTTCAATGAAAATAATTTAGTTATTATTAAAACCAAAGAATGTGACAACATGTCACTTTCTTAAATCTTATAAGTATAATAATTTTAATCTAGTGATAAAATTAATAAAACATCAAACATGAATAGTCTCCAGAAAGATAATAAAATTATCTACAATATAGGAATTTATTTATAATTTTTAGAGATTAAATAATTATCATTTATTATGACACAATGATGATGCAGTAATTGTCTTATTAATGAAATATTGACATAATTGATGTTATAAATGACCAAATAAATTTAATTTGAGGCTTTTTATGACTGACATTAATTTTCTAGTTTAATATGACATGTTATTGTTGATTTAAGTACCTTTTTTCTAACTTATCATTCCGTTATGAATTTCATAAAAATCATGTACCAAATAGTGTCAAAATTGACATAAAATAGTTTTTAAAACAAATATTATATTATTAATTGTTATTTTATTCCTAAAAATAAATGGTTCGGACAAATGACTTATATAAGATTATATATATTAATAATAAACAACTTGGGGTTATTTTGGATTGATATAGTATGTTTATTAACCATATAGTGTAAGAAAACAAAAAGACACGGTAAAAGTTAAATTATTTAACTTAGAGTTAAATCTAATTGATAAGGTTAAAATAATAACCTAAACTTGACAAAATCCTATTGGATAAGGGTATTTCGACCCATACACACTTTAGCTTCGAAATAATACTCTTTGGAACCATTATAAACCGAATTTGACCTTAATTATAAAATAATATTTTGAGATTTTCCTAAGGTGCCCCTCTCCTCCCTTATAAAAGGGCACCTCCTCCCTCTCCTCCTAACACCAATTTGAGCATTCAAGCTCGGCCAACCCCTGCAAAAATCTCTTCTACACTTCCCTAGTATCATCCTAGAGGTCCTGGTAATCTTTAAAGACCATCCTTAATTCTTTAAGTGGAGGATAAGTTAAGGCGCATCAAAAAGAGGTAATATCCATTACCGATCTTTTTCAATTTCTTTCTTATTCAACTTCTTCTTCTTTAGTTTTTTCATGATAAAGTAATAACATAAGTATTTATTATATACTGATATGTTATTATAAATTAGAAACAACTCTAATTAATCTTCTATCCATCCTACGGAAAAAGGAAATCACCGCGCGTGCGTACGTACAGAATCCCGTCTCCACGTCGTGGTGTAATCTATTTTCTGCCACCACCTTAATTGGATGGGTATAATGGTGTAATGTGTAAATATATATGATTATTATTAAGTGATATTGATAATGAAATATTATACATACACTTCAACACAAGTTCACGATCATGATAATGATATCATCGCTCGTGCGTACGTACGGACTACAGTCTCCACGACGCGATGAGATTCATTCTCCATGTAAACCATTTAAGAATGATTATAAAGTATATATAAGCAATAATAATGAAATATATGACATTATAATTCTACTGAATTTATGTATATATGTATGTCATCTGCTTACTTCCATTCAAGACAATATGGAAAGGAAAACAGCGTTCATGCGTACGTACGGACTACCGTCTCCATGAACGGTGTGTTTCATTTCATTTATCTATATATTATATATATATATAATGAATATATATGATATATAAATCATGTTTTATATTCTGTATGTAAGTAAATCATGATATAAGTAATAATAATGTCAAGAACAACATGTCCAAACACCTACGATAAATGAAACGATTTTACCCAAAACGCTTCTTTAACATGGAATTTACAAAAGAACGGGTAATATAAAGTCATAAGTGAACCATATATGATATCATAACAATGAATATGATTCTTTAATAAGTTAATGACATTATTTAAATCATTATACAGGAGGTTCGGACACTTACGAAGCAAATCGGACTTAAGGTAAGGGAAATATCACAATCTCATTTTTATTCGAGATTGTTTAATCTTTGGTATTTACTGGGGTGTATTTTATCATCCACATCCATGTTTCCTCAATATGTAATATTATTTCCATTCACCTACAAATGTTTAAATCCTATTTTACCCTTCTGTGAGTTTTTAGTAAAAGATATGAATGGAATCTTTTGTCGTTTTTCGTACGAGGTATTTTTTTTTCTTTTCCGACAAATGTACGAGAAGAATGTTTTTTTAACTTATATGGCATGAATGTATTTTTAAAACATTATTTCCAAGAAGCTTCCTTTACAAGTTTCCAAGTTTATTTTCAATCAACTTATTTTAGTTTAATGTTTTATGACCTGTTATGAAAGGAAAAAAAATTTAAAGAAGAAAAGATATTTTCCTCAAGCATTCATTTCAAGTGTTTTTTTAAAACTATTTTCCATCTAAGATGACTTTATTTGATATGTATGTTTCACGTAAAATGTCTCTATGATTTAAATGGTTTCAATTTTCTTATGATGAAATGATATTAATTGTTTATGGATTATAATGGCTTGATGTTTAAGAATCCCATTTTATGACATGGGTTATGCAATGGTGTATGATTTATGATTTTGTGGCACATATAAGAATGGTATCATTATGAGATGGGTGGGACCTATATCTTCCTACAATGAATTGGGTAAAGATTTTATATCTCATGAGATAGACATGGCTGGAACGGTAGGTTATACCGGTTCAGTGAAACAGGACTGAAACGAGGGTGACTCGGTTCAGGAAGGGACTTTGTCCACTAAGACAGTCTTGGCAATGAGTCTTGACTAACAAGAAATGATTCTCTATGATTATGTGTGAATGCCACAAAGTTTCATGTTTTAAGTTATGATTATTGTGATTACATTTCACTGCCATGATTTACCCTATGTTATGAAATTATGATCTCTTTTGCAGGTTAAGGTTTCCAAAAGTTATGTCCTTATGTATATGATGTGATTGATATTTCTTTTGTTTACCCTTACCGAGAATTTGAGCTCACCCTTTTATGTTTTCTTTTTCCCCGGATATAAAGAATGGTGTTAGGTAAAAAAAAAGGAAGATCTTTATGGGAGATTTTGAAGATCTTTCACCACGATTAGAAGATTATATTCTGAGTTTCTGAAGACACTAAACTATTACAGTCCTTGTGTGTGTGTTTTTGTTATGTAATAAGTATTCCGCAAAGGTAATGTAATTTCCATGTACGTCAGGCTTCGGGTCTCTACAGTTGGTATCAGAGGAAAAGATTAGTCAACCTTTGGATACTAGGATGCGAGAACGTTAGTGAGATACCTAGTGATATTTCTAAGGTATGTCTAGGGATGTCCATAAGGAAAAGTATATGTATAGGATAGTCCTAGAACTATGGTAACGATCTTAGAATTTAACCTAAGATGATAGATATTGAAGTTACTCCCCCTTTATTATGATTTTTGCCTCTAACACTATTCTTTTTGGGTTTTAGAAAATGGCTGGAAACAAGGTGATTCACGATAATGGAGGATATGATGGACAATGGAATGATATTATTCATGAGAAATCAAATGAAATGGGATTTGGAAGTCCAAACATCATTATTATGCCGAGTCAACAATCTCACAATATGATCAATAAAGTAAAATTTGGTAAGTTTTCTGACTTGGCTAATAAGAGAAAGATGGAGTTTCATGATGATCATAGAGGAAAGAAAGTTCAATTTCCCCTATGTAAATCATGTGGGAAGAGGAATCAAGGAGAATGTTTCAAAGGAAATGGAATATTCATTGGGTGTGGAAAAGAAGGACACAAATCCATTAAGTGAAAAGGAAAAGGTCCAGATAACACCAGGGATGAGGATAATGGTATTGATATGACATCAACAATGGTTAAATGTTTTAAATGTGGAATGTTCGGGAATTATGAAAACCAATTCCCTATGGTAAATTCTCATGAAGAGAATCAGTATGGTCGTATGGGTAGTATTTATGTTGATGATGATGAAGAGACTACAAATGATATTTGAGATGAAAGAATTGTTGATGCTCGGTCAATGGTTTTAGAATGTAGTGGAATGATTACATGTTTATCTTGTGTAATGTTGTATAAGTAATCTCCTGGTACTATGGTATAAAGAGACATATAAGGATTGTTACACTATTGTCTTTCCTTGAGTTTTGAAAGTATATGATTAATGGTACCAGTATCCATTAAAGGATATTCAGATATTTTTGGAATGTAGAGGATATGCGCATAATGAAGGGATAAGGAGAAAATTAAATTTTTGATAGTATTCATGAGCTCATGAATGATATAAGGAGAAGGTTATATCATGGTTTGAGTATATTGAATTTTTGGATTTTGGTATGTGGAAAGTGTTAACTTTTAACTGCATTTATGTTTTCACTAAGGTTCAATGGGTATTCATTCTTCAAGTGAATACATGATTAAGGTATTCACATGTTTGTAATTTGACCAACAAGATATATCTTATGATATATGGGGGGAATAAATGATGGCATTCACGTGATTGTTCTGTGACATTTCAAGTAATCATTTTCTTCATACTATGAGCTTGGACCGAAGTATATTAGATAAGCCTAACGATTATAATAAATTATGTTGGACATAAGTTAGGATAAAACATTTTTCGATATTATTGATGGGATGTTAGTGTAATATAGCTTTAGAAAAAGGAAAACTTGCAGGATGGGAGACAGGCCATCGCGTCAGACAAGGCTGTGGGAATCGAACCCACAACTGAATGCGATTGGCCTTTATCGCCTACCACTGGCCTACAGGAAGTCCCTGTTTAGTAGAAACTAGTTTTATTATATTAAGCAGTATGATATATGAAGTATAAGTCCATTTTAGGAACCATATATGATTAATCTCACTATAGAATGACTTATGTATATTTAATAACTTTTGCTAACATTTTGTTTGAGACAGATGGAATGACCCGTAATTCTATCACATGATCTGCTAACACTTCACGAATAACAAATTCAACTTCATTTATTTAAGAGATGAAGTAGAAATTGTTCAAGGCACGAACAACAGTGATATTGTACCAAAATCATGCAAGTATTTCTTTTAATTCATAAACATTAGGGAAATGATCTTGAAAACCAAAAATGTTGTCCTAGTTCCCTTATATCCGATTAATCAGATGGTACCTTAGATCATCACAAATCAATAGCTTTGTGATTGTTGGCTTTTTCATAGCCATGTTCTCTACCACTCTCCATCAGAACTTGATGGTTAGATTTTTCTTCCATATCCATATTTTTACCTATGTTCTCCTATGTGGAAACCCAGTGATGAGTTAATTTGGGTAACCGTTACATTTCATACTTTAGTTTTTAATGCCATGTTTTGGTATTCCTTTTTATGATGTGGGTTTCTATTAAAAAAACTTTCGAGTAGTAAACCATTTATAACCCCGACGAATTTCGAGGGAGAAATTCATTTTAAGGGGGGTAGAATGTAACACCCCGAGATTTTATGAAATATATTCTTCTAATTTCATTAATGTATTGTGTTGTATTCTACACCAAGATTACCTTGCGCTATATGCAAAATCGTATTAGCTTGCAGTATACGCAACACTATTCTTGGATCGTGTTACACACAATTTTGATAATACTTATTCTATGCAACATTGAGTATATATATATATATGTATTCAATGTATAAATGAAATATGGTTGGATTCTGTTATACGAAACAATGAAGGATTCTTTCACAACACGCAACCCTGACTTGGCTTGCATTACACGCAATCACGACCTTCCTCGATAGCGTGTGTTGTACGCAATACTGGGTTTTAATAAACAGCAATATATTATTATAATATTGTCATGAAATAGCCGTTATGTATAGTGTTAACTAAATTTCGAATTTTATAACATTATTATTCATCTTACACATTTCTAGAACATGGTATAAGAACAAAATAAATTTTTCGGGTAAAAAAAGTATTTTTCAAAAAATTCAGTTTTGCCACCTTTTGATGGCGCACCAACTTTAAATCTATTTTTTGACATGTTTATAAGTTCAATTTGACAAAATAAAATTCTTATTTTGAATCAGGATATAAAAATTTACATTAGATAAAGTTTTGATATTTTTCCGATAAATTTCATATTTTAATGAATAGTAAAAACACGCTATATTTTAATTAAAAACAACTTTTTTCATCGTAATATCTTATGTGGTTAAATTATAATATTGAATGGTTTTAAAGTATAAATAGAATATATTTTTACCATTTAATATAATTTATGTCATTAGCATTGATTTTACCTTGAATTCGTAGGTTAAATAAATTCAATCTTTTGCAATGTTTTAAAGAAAAACATATTTTCTTTCGACAACGGGATTAATTTTAATTTAATTTCTGCAACTTTTTTGTATTGAATTTGGAAAAATGGATTCCATATTTGGTATCAGTGGATCCAAATTATGTTAATAAGCTACTTTTTATTTTTGGGAATTATGAATAGTAACTACGGTAAATTTTATTTACCATAGTTAAAGATAAATCGGGTAATTAAGGGTAAATATAATATTATAAAATTACCCTAACAAATGTAAAAATCCTATTGGATGACTAAAAGTAGACCCATATAACCTAAGGGTCGGATTAGATTCATTTAATTAAATTTTGTCAATGAAAATAATTTAGTTATTATTAAAACCAAAGAATGTGACAACATGTCACTTTCTTAAATCTTATAAGTATAATAATTTTAATCTAGTGATAAACTTCATGAAACATCGAACATGAATAGTCTCCAGCAATCTAATACAATTATCTACAACATAGGAATTTATTTATAATTTTTAGGGATTAAATAATTATCATTTATTATGACACAAAGATGATGTAGTAATTGTCTTATTAATGAAATATTGACAAAACTGATGTTATTAATGCCCAAATAAATGTAATTTGATACATTTTATGACTTAAACTAATTTTCTAGGTGACTATGACATGTTATTGTTGATTTAAGTAACTTTGTTCGAACTTATCATTCTGTTATGAATTTTATAAAATCATGTACCAAATAATGTCAAAATTGACATAAAATAGTTTTTAAATCAAATATTATATTATTAATTTTTATTTTATTCCTAAAAATCAAAGGTTCGGACAAATGACTTAGATAAGATTATATTTATTAATAATAAACAACTTGGGGTTATTTTGGATTGATATAGTAAGTTTATTATCCATATAGAGTAAGAAAACAAAAAGACACGGTAAAAGTTAAATTATTTAACTTAGAGTTAAATCTAATTGATAAGGTTCAAATAATAACCTAAACTTGTCTAAATCCTATTGGATGAGATTATTCAGACCCATAAACACTTTATCTTCGAAATAAGACTCTTTGGAACCATTATAAACCGAATTTGACCTTAAATATAAAATAATATTTTGAGATTTTCCTAAGGTGCCCCTCTCCTCCCTTATAAAAGGGCACCTCCTCCCTCTCCTCCTCACACCAATTTGAGCATTCAAGCTCGGAAAAACCCTGACAAAATCTCTTCTCCACTTCCCTAGTATCATCCTAGAGGTCCTGGTCATCTTTAAATACCATCCTTAGTTCATTAAGTGGAGGATAAGTGAAGGGGTGTCAAAAAGAGGTAATATCCATTACCGATCTTTTTCAATTTCTTTCTTCTTCAACTTCTTCTTCTTTAGTTGTTTCATGATAAAGTAATAACATCAGTATTTATTATAAACTGATATGTTATTATAAATATGAAACAACTCTAATTAACCTTCTATCCATCCTACGGAAAAAGGAACTCACCGCGCGTGCGTACGTACGGAATACCGTCTCCACGCCGTGGTGTAATCTATTTTCTGCCACCTCCTTAATTGGATGGGTATAATGGTGTAATGAGTTACTATATATGATTATTATAAAGTGATATTGATATTTAAATAGTATACATACACTTCAACACAAGTTCACGATCATGAGAACGATATCATCGCTCATGCGTACGTATAGACTACCGTCTCCACGACGCGATGAGATTCATTCTCCATGTTAACCATTTAAGAATGATTATAAAGTAAATATAAGAAATAATAATGAAATATATGACATTATAAAGCTACTGAATTTATGTATATATGTATGTCATCTGCTTAATTCAATTCAAGACAATAAGGAAAGGAAAACAACGTTCATGCGTACGTACGGACTACCGTCTCCATGAACGGTGTGTTTCATTTCATTTATCTATCTATTATATATATATATAATGAATATATATGATATATAAATCATGTTTTATATTCTGGAAGTAAGTAAATCATGATATAAGTAATAATAATGTCAAGAACAACAAGTCCGAACACCTAAGATAAATGAAACGATTTTACCCAAAACGCTTCTTTAACATGGAATTTACAAAAGAACGGGTAATATAAAGTCATAAGTGAACCATATATGATATCATAACAATGAATATGATTCTTTAATAAGTTAATGACATTATTTAAATCATTATACAGGAGGTTCGGACACTTACAAAGCAAATCGGACTTAAGGTAAGTGAAAGATCACAATCTCATTTTTATCCGAGATTGTTTATACATTGGTATTTACTGGGCTGTATTTTATCATCCACATCCATGTTTACTCAATATGTAATATTATTTCCATTCACCTAAAAATTTTTAAATCCTATTTTACCCTTCGGTGAGTTTTTAGTAAAAGATATGAAAGGAATCTTTTGTCGTTTTTCGTACGAGGTATTTTTTTGACTTTTCTGACAAAAGTACGAGAAGAATGATTTTTTAACTTATACGGCATGAATGGATTTTTAAAAAATTATTTCCAAGAAGCTTCCTTTACAAGGTTCCAAGTTTATTTTCAATTAACTTATTTTAGTTTAAAGTTTTATGACATGTTATGAAAGGAAAAATGTTTTTAAAGAAGAAAGGATATTTTCCTCAAGAATTCATTTCAAGTGTTTTTTCAAAACTATTTTCCATCTAAGATGACGTTATTTGATATGTATGTTTCACGTAAAATTTCTCTATGATTTAAATGGTTTCAATTTTCTTATGATGAATTGATATCAATTGTTTATGGATTATAATGGCATGATGTTTAAGAATCCCATTTTATTACATGGGTTATGCAATGGTGTATGATTTGTGATTTTGTGGCACACATAAGAATGGTATCATTATGAGATGGGTGGGAACTATATCTCCCTCCAATGCATTGGGTAAATATTATATATCTCATGAGATAGAAATGGCTGGAATGGTAGGTTATACCGGTTCATTGAAACAGGACTAAAACGAGGGTGACTCGGTTTAGAAAGGGACTTTGTCCACTAAGATAGTCTTGGCAATGAGTCTTGACTAACAGGAAATGATTCTCTATGATTATGTGTGAATCCCACAAAGTTTCATGTTTTAAGTTATGATTAGTGTGATTACATTTCACTGCCATGATTTACCCCATGTTATGAAATTATGATCTCTTTTACATGTTAAGATTTCCAAAAGTTATGTGCTTATGTAAATGATGTGATTGATATTTCTTTTGTTTACCCTTACTGAGCATTTGAGATCACCCTTTTATGTTTTCTTTTTCTCAGGATATAAAGAATGGTTTTAGCTAAAAAAGGAAGATCTTTATGGGAGATTTTTAAGATCTTTCACCACGATTAGAAGATTATATTCTGAGTTTCCAAAGACACTAAACTATTACGGTCCTTGTGTGTGTGTTTTTGTTCTGTAATAAGTATTCCGCAAAGGTAATGTAATTTCCATGTACGTCAGGCTTCAGGTCTCTATAGTGTCTGTATTAAAAAACTGATATATATTATCTGTATATTCTAACATATGAATATACATATGAATATATATTATATGTGAATATACATAAATATATATAATTATACTTATAGATACACATAATATATATATATATATATATATATATTTGTGTGTGTGTGTGTGTGTGTGTGTTGTATATATGTATTTATTTATTTATTTAAACTCACACACGAAAACATATTTTATAAATGTATTTAAAAATAATCTTATAAACATATTTTAATGTACGAACAAATATGATGATAAAAAAATATAAATATATGTATATAAATAAGTAGATTTAAATATAAATATATAAATATAACTAACTATAAATATTAATATATATATATATATATATTTGAATATATATATATATACCTAAATTAATTTATGAATAAATATAACTATATATATATAACATTAAAGGGAGAACCAAACAAGATGGATGAGTGGTAAACACTAATACAAATATACCAATTCACAACATTAAAAATGGTCTTTAACAATGCTAAAAAATCATTTTTAATCAGAGAAATGATAAGGGGAGCCCTTATTAATGCTTTTTTTTGCTCTGATAAAGGTCTATCCTCTTGCAGTTTCCATTTTATATAACAACACACCCAAAAGAAAATTTGCAGTTTAAACAACACACCCAGAAGAAAACCTTCTATATACATTTAATTGATATCATTAATATAAAAAATGACCACCCATGGTATTTAGAAAAAACACTACTATTTAAATTTCCAACAAATTTTTTATGTAATTACATGTACAATTTTCTAAGAAACATTATAAAACATTAATATTTCATATTTTGATGCCCATGATCCCCTCTCAAAAATGTCCGCCCATGGTATCAGTTTCCAAAAAAAATCAACTCATCCTGAGAAAAATATTCCACCTATATAATAAAAAATATTATCTTATTAATACTATAAATAAATAAATTAAACATTAATATGAAATAACACATTAATAAAATGTCCATATTTAATAAAAATGAATCATTTAAAGTCATACCAGTCATATCATGTGTCCTATTGAGACGAGGTTGATTCCTATACGTTGAAATGAGTTGTGGATCGTTTTACTAAAATATAAACACAATCCGAATTTGTTTTTTTGGTTTTTGAGTATGTAACATTTTGTTTTAAAAAAATTAATGTTAATTTTTAACAATGAAACATTTAGAGTTATACTGGCCAGACCGTGTGTCATATTGAGGTGTTGATAATTCCTACTAGTCACAAATTATTAATGGATAATTTTTATAAAATATCAAAACAATATGAATTCATTTTCTTAGTATTTAGTATGTCCATTGAGTTTTTTTTACTAAAATATCATATCAATCTGGAAACATGAATTTCGATTCATACTGGTCATATCGTGAGTTAGTTTGATATGAGACTACTTCATACACATCAAAAATGACTTATGAATCATTTTACCATGTTATCATGAAAATCAGAGCATGTTTTCTTGGTTTTTATTGAGAGACACGTTTTGAACTAAAATGTAAATTTTAAACTGGTAAGAGACACTTTTAGTCATACCGATCACACCATGCATTAGATTATGGTTTGGTTGACTCCTACATGTCACAAATTACTCAAGGATAATTATACTAAAGTATCAAAACAATCTGAATGTATTTTATCAGTTTTCAGTATGTCACTTGTTGTTTTTACTTAAATTAATGTCAATTTTAAATAAAAATAGACAATTTGAGTTATACCGGCCACACCATGAATCCTATTGAGGTTTGGTTGATCACTAAACATGAAAAATAATTAATATATCATTATCATAAAATATCAAAACAATATGAATGTGTGTGCTCATTTTTCATTAGGTCACTTATTATTTTTATTTAAATTAATGTTAATTTTAAATAAAAAGAGACAATTTGAGTGATTCCTATCATACTGTCTGTCATATTGAGATTATATTGATCCATTCAAATCATAAATGACTAATATATAATTTTCCAAAAATATAAAATCTATAAAAATGTGTTTTCTTGGTTTTTAGTATGTAATTTTTTTAACTTAAATTCATAGAAATTTTAAATAAAAAGAGAAACTTCGAGTTATACTGGAAAAACCATGAATCTTATTAATGTATGGATGAGTTCTACATGTCAAAAATTACTGATTTATCATTTTAATTAAGTATAAAAATAATTTGAATTTGTTTTCTCAGTTTTCATTATGTCACTTGTTCTTTTTACACAAATTAATATCATTTATAAATAAATAAGACACACTTTGAGTCATACCAGTCACACCATGCGTCTTATTGAGGTGAAATTGAATCCTTAACCTCACAAATGAATCATGGATAATTTTCCTAAAATATCAAAACAATAAAAATACATTTTCTCAGCTATCAGTATGTCACTTATTTTTTTACTTAAATTGATGTAAAATTTAAATAAAAAGAGACACTTTGAGTTATACCAGACAGAACATGCATCATATTGAGGTGGGGATGATTTAGATGTTATGTTTTATGATTCTTACATTAATAAATATTTCACGTTGAGATCCATGTTGTGAGGGATGATAAATTACTTTCTATCTTATGTAAATTATTCAGGATATAGCATTAAAGGAACTAAAGAGTGACTTGTTTTTCAAAAATGTACACATTCAATTAGGTTGAATCATTCATCAAAGAATATGTTTCTATAACATTTTATATTTATACCCTAATGGGACAATTACATATATTAGGTGACATCATTTTATGGAAGTTCATAAGAACATACAACACTGTCTCCCATAATAGTTGATCAAATGTCTGAGAAAGTAAGTGATATGGACACTACTTTTGGAAGACCACTTTTTAAAAACCTTTTGACAACCGGTTGGAAAATGCGATCATGTTTTTGTTTGACTTATTATTCTAGAATTTTCTGTACACCTAACATTTTCTTGATGTTATTCATTTTCAAAAAAATTTATGTGATAGTTTCATCAGTATGTTGCTAAATGTACAGAGAAAAAAAAGGATGGAATTAAGGCTAGGTTGGAGATGGATCACATTGGAATATGAGAAGATTTGGTGCCTATGATGGGTAAAAAATGAAATCTTCTTCCTCTACCTGCTTACACTCTTTCCAGGTAAGAGAGATATCAGTATTTCAATTTCTTGAATAATGTAAATGTTCCACATGGGTATTCATCGAATTTCAAGAATATTGGGTCAATAAATGAATTGAAGGTAAAGGGTCTGGAATCACATAAATGCCATATTTTTATGAAAGAACTAATTACTATAGATTTACGTTTCATTATTTCCAACAACTCCCTTCGTACATTAAGCACGATTTGTTTCTTCTTCAGAGCTATATCCCACAAAGTTATAGATCTGATGAAATTTCCAACTATGGAAAGATAAATTATAATCATATTATGTGAATTGGAAATGTTCATCCCGTAAAAATTCTCTAATATCAGGGTTCACTTTATGGATCACTTAGTGAGTGATATTTGACTATGTGGCCCTATACACTATAGATGAATTTACCCCAATGAATGGAAAATGATGTTTTTTAAAGGGTACGTCAAAAATATAATTTAATCAAAGGGTTTTATTGTAGAGAGATATATTTTTGAGGAATCCATTTAATTATTTACAGAATAAATATCATGTGTGGAAAGATTTTGTCTACCTGAATCTCATCACACTGGGAAGATTGCGGGTGAAATAATTTTTGGAAGAGATGTTGTAAAAATCAATATCGTAGATCAGAAGAAGAACCAATATTACGTTTTTCATAATGGTTTAGAGGTTCTACCATATGTTTAAATACACAATGAAATTCTTAGGCATTTTAATCTATCAAGGGATGAATGTTAGAAATCATATACACATAATCAATAGTTTGTAAAATGGTTTTAGGACTATATTTTTAACAAGTCAGATGATAATACTTATTCAATTTTAGAACGAATTAGATGGTTATCAGAGGACCAATTGTTTATGTATTATATTACAATGGTTATGTAATTATGGGATATACATTATATAAAAATGGACATGATGAAGAAAATGCCATAAAAAATAGTGGAGTTACACTTGTGGATGAAGCAATGCATGTTTGTAATAGTAAGGACAAAAATATGATTTACATGAATATGTTATACATTGGAATCATAAAAAATATGGGATTTGGATTATACAACATTCCTAAGTACTGATTTTTCAATTCCAGTGGGTTGATAATAGGTGTGCTATTAAAATAGACGAATTGAGATTAATGAAAGTTTATTTCAGTAAGGAAGGTTACAAAGTTGAACGATTAATAATAGAATCAACGGAATTACATGTATTTTATGTTCTAGATCCTGTAATGTGAAAGTGGTCAATTTTTCTGAACCAAAACCACTGAAGAGTCAGACAAAAATTAACAGTGTATTGACACTTTCATTTGGACTCGGTAATCATTTTTGAGTGATCCCAATGTAGATTATTTTTTATGTTATAGGAGACCACGAGGAAGGGATTTTGATAGTTGATAAAGGTTTCAAATACCATAATCCTTTAAAAAAGGGAGTTCAATAATCATGTTATATTTTTCTATAATATACATTGTGTTCCCTCATGTAATTACGTATTCTCTATTGTATTTATGTTGTCTAAATTAATTGTTAAAAAAACTATGTAGATAATGTGTCTTACACATGTTGGTGCTCCCAACCATGAGGAACAATAGGTCTTTCAATATAATGTTACTCACACTAAATAGGAACAATGACCTTCTGTATGTGATGGTGCTCCCAATCCAGAGGAATAATAGGTTTCTCATCATGTTTCTACTCTCATTGCATAGGTTCAATGACCATATTCACATGATGATGCTACTGATCCATATAAATAATATATGGATGAGTTTGAAACCAAAGAAATTGTAGGTGAAGAAGGAACAATGATGCATAAAAAATAAGTGTTTCATAGTTTCATGGTGTTAGAAAAAATAATTAATGTGAAAATAAAATACATCAAACATGAGGTCGCATGGAATGCACGAGGACATCATGTTAACCACCAAAAGGTCATATTAGTAGTTAAATTAGAATCATCACTCAGTAATGTGTTACAATTGATGTAGATTAATTGAACCATGTTGGGAAAGTTATTAATACATTGATGAGGGAAGATATTATGATATCTTTAGGACATAATTTCTTTATTTTTTGAAAAAATAAAATAACAAAACATAGAATTAATCATCATGATCCATTGAAGGGTGATTTTATATTAGATTAATCTCATAAGAAATATGTATTAATGATTTCTGTAAATATTTATAGAGGCTTTCTCCCAATTCTAATGATAAATAATATTATTGATACTGAAGGAAAAATAAAACCTCACCCACTGCTTAAGTATGCACACCTGATAACCCAAGATGCATGGGATGTGTTTACTGGACATTGTGCGGTTGTGTCTTTTCATGTACATTGTGGATAGTAATACATTTTTTGGAAATACATATATTCATCACTTTTCTCAAATTTCATTACTTTTTAAATAGAAACTGAGTGATGAAAATTAGGGATGGGAAGAAAAACCAATGTACCCCTACCATAAAGTAAGGATGGGGTATGCTTCACTTGAAACAATTGTTTTGTATTTAAAATATATTATTACAATTTTATATGTCATGAAACAAAAAACATATTATGTTACTATATTTATATGAAGATTGATGAATACAAATCACAACCAATTTCCATCTCATGCGATTTGTTTTGGAAGTAGGAATGTGTAAATAATGACGGGATACTAATAGATGAAAAAACACAAAAGGGTGGGAAACATGTGTATGTATGACGTAATAAATTTTGTTTGATTTAAATACCTATTTAATAATAATGAGTATTTATTTTCCTATATTTTTTATATGAATTAGTCAAAGGAATCATCAACACCTGTACCAGATGAACACTTAATATCAGTGGCCTTGAAGCATATAGAACAGTATGGTCACGCCATAGGTGAGATTTTTAGGGGGACACCCCGAATATATTTTGATAAAAAAATAAGAGGATAAATATAATGAAATGGAATAAAAGAAAAAAATACTTGTTATACTTGATGAAAAATTAAAACGGTAAAGAGAGTTACTAGAAATATTTATGAGCTTAAGAAAAGAGAAACAAATAACTCAAGAACAATCATTTCTTGAATCTCCTCCCCACCGCCAACCATCTTTGAGGTGATCCATTCACCTCAACGAGCTGTCTTTTCCATGGTAATAAATGATCTAATAATTTTTTATATTAAATGTAAAAAATATAGACACTAATACCTTTCCTATACAAATATTATATTGGGTGATAATGACTACGATTTATATCAATCAACACCCACCCATTTCTATGTATAGAGGGATACAATGTTCAATATTCAAAATGACATGCTACACAATAGAAAAATTCCAATAGGTCGTGTGAGAGTGTTTATTAGGATAGACCATGAGTTGAGAACTAAGCTACCTATTCCAATTTATGATAAAGGTATTAATAAGGTTGACCAAACTATTGGAACATTAATTTGATGTCCTTCACATGTTGTAAAAAAACATGTCTACAAGGAGGTATTCATTTACAATTATTTCTCATACTAAAACATTAACAATTAATGAAACAATGTCTGAACTGATTAATAATATAACATAAAAACAAATTAAATGGGATGAAACAAAATGTCGACCCAAAAACATCTATATAATCAACCAACCGATAAAAAAAGGTCTTCTAAAATCACATTTACCATGCCCATTGAATATTCGTATTTACTAACATTGATGGATCATGTGGTTGAAAATTTACAAAGTGGTAGTAGTCATGTAGTTTATTTTGAAGAAAAATTGTATAGAGAGGAAGTTACTAACTACATTTCTTCAATTAATTTTGATGAAATCCTCAACTATGAATGTCTAGAAGCCTCAGTTGTAAATTTATACATGAGGAATGTTTTCATGATTTAATTATCCAAAATATGACATACAATGTTAATTTCGACTAAATAAATTTCATATTTTTTTAGGTGTATATATCAATACAAATTCAAGGGATTTACCCATAAAAAAATTGACTCGTTAGTCCTCACATCACCTCTACAGACCAAACAAAAATAAAATCCAAAAAAATGGACGAAATATTGGAAATCCATGGAAAATCATTTGAATGAAAACTTGGTGATGAAATAATCTTCTTAATACCAATGATTCATGGATAAAACTCTCTAATTTAATTATATCACACACATTTTTCAATTGTTTCGTTAATTAGTTTTTTTTATTTTTAGGAAACACTGGTTGTTCATTAAGGTCAATTTATTTATTCCAAATATTTATTTCTTCGATTCACTCCTTGTATTACCAATAAACCGACCACATATGATGACTTTTTTCAATTTTTAATACACTACATAAAACTTTTTAGAAATAGAATCCATGTTATGGAATTTATATTGTGTTTTAAATAAGATTCTATAATTATAGGGTTGTCTGTAAGTATTGTCTAAATCATGGAATGAAGACAAACAGTGCGCACAAGGACCCTAAAAATTTCTAACACATCATAAGTATTCTGGTATATATAATAATACTTCACTATACAAACACATATCAAAACAAATTAATTATTTTCCTCAATATTTCTACAGTGTATGAAACAAGAAAATGGAAAATATTGTGATTATTATGTTTGTAAATTTATGAGAGAGATCACATTCCATCAAAAAACAAACATCCCCGAATAGATATTATCAAATTTAATTACAAAATAATTTAAAATATTTATTAATATTTTGTGTATTTATATTTTTTTGGTAATATTATAAATTTTGAAAAAATCATTTTCAGAAGATGATATACATTTTCTTAGAAACAAGTGGGCATCATAACTGATCACTGAATGTATACAAATAGCAGGAATATGTGACTTTTAAAGAAGTAATGGATTGTTTCTTATTTATGTTAAATTTATTTATTTTTAGTATTACTCAGATGAGAATTTTTTTCTCATACTATAAGATTACTTGGTGTGTTTGGATTGTTTTGAAACTTTTGGTCATGTTTGAATCAACAATGCCTCAATCTGACACATGGTGTGATTGGAATGAATCCATGTGTGTCTTTTTATTTAAAATTGACATTAATTTTAGTACAATATAAAACTCACATACACAAAAATGAAAAAAAGAATTCATATTGTTTTGATACTTTATTACAATGATCCATAATACATTTAAGATCTGTAGGAATTAGCTTCACCTCAATCTGACACACGTTGTGACCAGTATGAATCAAAGTGTTTGTAATCAGTTTAAAATCGGAATTTTACTTCAAAATGTGTCACTCACTGAAAATAAACAAAACCCAATAATATATTCATTATAATTTAGGGAATGTATTCGTAAATCATTTGTAATGTGTAGGAATTGGTCTCATATAAAACTAATACATGATGTTCCAAGTATGATTCAAAGTGCGTGTTTCCATTTTGAAATGAAATTTTAGTAAAAAAGACAAGGGACATACTGTAATCCCTGAAAGAATATTTTTATTGTTTTGATACTTTTGGAAAATGATACATGAGTCCTCTTGGATGTGTAAAAATCATTCATAGCTCAATATGACGTACGATGTGTCCGGTATGACTCCGACTGCATCTTTTTATTTGAAATTAACATCAATTTTATTTAAAAAGGAACAAGTTGCATACTAAAAAATAATAAAAACCATTCTCATTGCCTTGATAATTTAGGGAAACAATACATGAGTAATTTAGGATCTATAGGAATCTTTCACACCTCAATCTGAAGCATGGTGTAACTGGTATGACAACATGTGCGTCATTTTTGTTTAAAATATACATCAATTTTAGTAAAAAGTATAATTGACTTAATCAAAACAAAAAAAAACACATTCTAATTGTTTTGATATTGTACAAAAATGATCTATGAGTTAGTTGAAATGTGTATGAATTATATGCAAAACAATCTGAGAAATGGTGTGATCCGTATGACTCTAAGTTCATCTTTTTATTTAAAATTGACATAATTTTTTAGTAAAAATGAGAAAGTGATGTATTTAAAACTGATAAAACTCGTTCTTATTGTTTTTATACTTTAGGTAAATGATCCATCAGTCATTTGGGACATGTAAAAATCATATGAACCTCATTTTGAGGCATGGTGTGACCGGTATGACCCCAAGTACGTCATTTTAATTTAAAATTTACATCAATTTTAATAAAAAGGAAAAATAACCTACTCAAAAACATGATAATTAATTAGTATTTTTCTGATACATCAGGAAAAAAATTCAAGAGTCATTATATATTTTTAAGAATTATCCCAATCTCAATCTGACTCACGGTGTGACCAATATCACTAAAAGTGTGTCTTTTTATTTAAAATTGATAACAATTCTAGATAAAGGAAGAAGTTTCATAATAAAAATTGAGAAAATTAATTTGAATTATTTTTATACTATAATAAAATGATCCATGAGTTATTTGGGATGTGTATGAATCAACTGCACGTCAATCCGAGTCACGGTGTGATCGGTATTACTCCATGTGCGTCTTTTTACATAAAATTGACATCATATTTAGTATAAAACAAGTGTGTTATTGAAAACCAAGATAATTAAATCCTATTATTTTTATACTTTTGGTAAATGATCCATGAACCATTTGGAACATGTATTAATTAGTCAAACCTCAATATGAGGCACAATGTAATAGTTATGACTTCAAGTGCATCGTTTTCATTTTGAATTTACATCAATTTTAGTAAAAATGAAAACTAACCTACTCAAAACTTAGAAAACACATTTGAAATGTTTTGATATGTTATGAAAATGATCCATGAGACATTTTATACTTGCATGAATCATCCTCACCTGAATATGATGCACGGTGTAACTTTTGTGACCGTATGTACGTCTTTTTATTTAAAATTGATGCCATTTTTAGAAAAAGGAAGAAGTTTCTTAATGAAAACTGAGAAAATGCATTTGGAATGTTTTGATAATTTATATAAACAATTCATGAGTTATCTGGGATGTGTAAGAAGTATCCACACCTCAATATGAGGCACGATGTGACTAGTATGACTCTAAGTGAGTCTTGTTATAAAAAATTGACATCATTTTTTAGTTAGAAGGAAGAAGTGATGTACTGAAAATTGAGCAAAAGAATATAGATTGTTTTGATACATTATGGAATTGATACATGAGTTATTTTGGTTTTTTAGGAATCACCTACATCTCAATACAATTCACAATGTGACTGGTATGACTCAATGTTTTTGTTAATAGTTTAAAAAAGACATTTTAGTTCCAAATGTATGCCACTCACTGAAACCCAAGAAAATGAGCTCCGATTGTATTTATAATTTTGGAAATCTATTAATAAGTCATTTGTGACATTTAAGAAGGATTATCATTTAAAAAATCATGATGTGACATGTATGTATCAAAGGACATGTTTCTAGTTTGAAATTACATTTTAGTAGAAAGCACAAGTAACATACTAAAAAACACCAAACGTGTGAAGATTATTTTGATACTTTAGGAAAATGATCCTTAAGTAATTTTTGATATAAAAGAATCAGCTATACCTCAATCCCATGCACATTGTGATCAATATAACTACAAATGAGTCTTCATTTAAAATCGACATTAATTTCATTAAAAAGAACAAATGACATACTCAAAACTGAGAAAATGTGTTTGAATTGTTTAATAATGGACTTTACCTCATTTGAGACATGTTGGAATCAGATGAACGTCAATATAATTCATGGTGTGGTTGGTATAAGTCAAAGTGTTCTTTTTATTTAAATTTGTAATTTTTATAATGTATTCATTCATAATAATGATTAATTAATATCTTTATAATATTACTAACATAATATTAGTTTTATTATATATGTGGATTCATTTGATCTGGTTGAGGTGATTTCTTCAGCAACAGATACCATGGGTAGACCTTTTTAAGATGGGATCATGGGTTCCAATGACAAAAATTAATGATTTAAATTGTTTGATGATAGTAATTGTAAATTTAATTATACAAAACATTGTTTGAAATGTATATAGTAGTGTATTTTTTAATTATGTTGTAAAATGTATTTCAATTGAATTATATATTTTCTGTATATGAGGTTGTGGTGTGTTGTTTTTGGGTACATGAGATTTTTTTGGGTGATTTTATATGAACAACACAATGTAGCAGATGGGGCCTTTATCAATGCTAAACTATCGTTGATAAAGGGACCCCCCCTTTAAAAGAGCTACAATTATCAAAAAAAATTTCATTTTTAAAAGTATTTTTTTACGATGTGAAAGATCATATGAGTAGTAGTGTAAATAAAAACAATTATAACCATTATCAAATTATAACCATATGAAATTTATAATCAAAAATAAATTATAACCAAAAATTAATTATAATCATGAAAATTTATAATTGATAAATATGTGTGTATGAAAATAATAAATGAATGAATATATTTTATCGAAAAAAATAATGAATAAATTTACTAATCATAAAAAATAAAAGTTTAAATTTCAAAATATAGAGATTCGGGTAGAAGATCCATTAATAATAGAGCCAAAATTGAGATAGGCAATCTTCAGATAGCAAGCAATGAAAAATTGGTTTAGATGAAAATAGTTATTAAAGGATTATAATAGTGGAACTTGAATGAGATAAAAGGCATGAAACTTTTGTGGGAGAAATGTAGACGATCATGGTGGAATGTGAGTCAATCAGGGAAAACATGACAACAAGAAGGGGAAGGGATGTAAAAGGTGTAGAAATATAGTTGAAGGAAGGAGATGGAGCATAACCATGTTTCACGAATGTTAGGGTTTCAAGAGATTAGGAATCAAAATAAAGAGTAGAAAAGAGAAATTTGTATATTTTCATTTTTATAAAAGGTTTTAAGGTTACTTTTGAAATGAATCCTCAACATAGATATCATCCAAATACAAAGTACATAACTCTAAGGGAAAAGATGAAATTAAACTATATGACCCTCAACAACTCTCAAAAGCATCTCTAAAATGAGCCACACGATTTTCCTCACTCCCAATGAATGAAAAAACTACAAGAAGAGAATAAAGGAACCAAAGATCTTATGATGTCGATAATAGACCCAAAGGCTTGGTGGCTACCTTCATCCTCCTCCATCACTTTGATAATAACCTGACAATCATATTCGACCACAAAATCCTTCCAGATAAGAGACGAAATGAACTTCATACCCATCGATATAGACATGGCCTATGCTACGGTAGGAGACTAATAATCAATGTTTGAGGAATAACGAGACATTATAATAGAGTCTTCATGGTCCTGGAGAACTCCCACAAGGTCAACAAATCCATCACCAGGAATGACTACATCAATATTAAGTTTGATAACACACTAAGGGGGAGTAATCCATATGATAGGAGGGGGATGAAAAATTATTTGACAATTGATGTTAAAACAGACATTTTGAAGTCTCCTATTGCATAAACGATGTAAAAAACTCAAACTAACATAGCATTAACAATGGTTATCCATTAACTGATGTTAAAACTTTCTTATTGTGAGTTTTAACATTATTAATGTATAAATGAACATTCATAATGAATACATAACATATATTTATGTAAATTATACTCACGCATTAATATATTTATTGACCAAATTCATTGGAAACATATATTTATTTAAATATATATCATATTTATTTATAATTATAATTATAAATATGAAAATTTGAAAAGTATTTATTTATATTTATAAATATAATAAATATAATAAATAAATTTATTATTTAAAAAATTATTGTAATATTATTATTATTTAAATATATATTTATTTAATTATAAATTTATAAATATTTTTTAAAAAATTATATATATATATATATTTGAATTATTTAAAAAATTATATTAATTCTAAAGATACATTTTTTATTTAACGTATACAAATAAAAATTATTTTGGAATATAAATATAATAATTTTATAGAAAATAATAATATTTATTATTAAAAAAAATTCTTAGCCTTAATAATAGAGTTCTGCCTAGATTATACGGTTTCATCATAATTTATTCATTTTTTAGAGAATTGGTAAAGATGAAAGGGTCTGGCTTTTAATTATTCATAACTACGGCTCCCAATGGTGGATGTTGAGGAGCCTCGTCCACCTTCACCTGTTCATTCCCCTGTTTTCAGAGGAATCCCCCCCAATCGGTGCTCTCAGACATAATATTAATGCAACGATGTCGTGGGATGGTTTTTTTGTCCTCAGGGAAATATTCTAGGATCACGATGGATCTATTATTGCAGCACGTCATTCCTCATACATTGTTGGTTAGTCTCCTCCTTTGGAAAAGGCTATGACTATTTGGAGGGTTTTCAGTTCATCTTATCTCTTGGATGGATAGATGTTGTGGTCGAAGTTGATTGTTAAGTTATCATTAATGAACTAAAGAAGGATGGAGGTGGCCTCCAAGCCTATGGGCCATTTTTGACATCATCAAATCTATGGTGACTTTTTTATCTTGTTTTTTTTAAGAAGATAGGGCAATCAAGGTGCACTTCTTTTTTTCTGCTGTTGAGAATCATTGGGTGCCTAATTACTGGATTTCATCTTTTCCTTTAGAATTATGTAATTTGGATTTGGATGATATATAAGGTTTGAGTATTTAATTTAAAAAATAAATAAATTCCCCCTTTTATTATCACTAAATAAATCATTGACAAAGGGTACAACTTTATCGGCATTTTCGTTAGCACTGATAAAGGGTTGATTTATCAGCGCTTTTATCCAGTGCTGAAAAGGCCCCCCTTTTATCAGCGCTTTCTCCTTTGCACTGATAAAACCTAGTGCATCACCTTCCAAGATCCGTGGTAGTGAATAGAAGGAATCAAAATGTGTTGGATTCTGACACCAACTTTAGCAGCAGTTTAAACCGTCACCGAATCGAAAAAATAACTGTCTCTAAACGATGATTTTTTATAGTGGATACATAACTCATTTAGGATGTGTATGAATTAACTACATGTCAATCCAACACATTATGTGACTAGTATGAATCAATGTTTTTGTTTTCAATATAAAATTGTCATTTTAGTTTAATGATATAATAATTTACAATTAGTTAACTAATTAAGAAAATTTATAACTGATAATATCATTAATATATTCAGTAATTGCTAATATATTTTATAACAATATTTAATTAACAATGTAATTAATAATTCACAATATAATTATTAATTAAAAATATAATTAATAATTAATAATTAATTTAAAATTTAAAATTTAATCATTAATAATTAAATTAGTAGTATAACTGATAATATCATTAATATATATAGTAATTAACAATATAAATTATCATATGTGAATTATATAACATTAAAATTAAAAGTTTTATATTTTTCATGAACTGATACTAAGATAAAAATAGGTTTTAATGGGTGGGAAAACCTTTGTACAAAGGCTTATCATTTGAGGAAGTCTACATATGTAAAAAAACCATAAATTTTCAAAAAATTCAACACTAATTTTTTTGAACAAAAATTAAAAATTATATATAAATCCTTATATTTTATAAAAAAAATAAATTATTTGAAAAAATATATAAATTTATAAACAAAAATGTACTGTTTAATTGTTATAATATGTCTCGTATGTTATTTAAAATATTGAATTAAAAAAATAAAAAAATATAAATATAGTTATTTTATCAACATTAGTTATTAAAATTGATTAAAAAAACCAACAAAAAATTGGTTATTAACCAATTATTTTTTTACAAAAAAATTGTAATTTTAGTATAATAGTTCTGTTCTTATTTATTAGATTTTCAATTTATAGTTCTGTTAACCACTTATTTTACCGCCACTAATATCAATTACAGAATGGGGGGGAATCTCTACAAAACATTATTTCCATTTACGAGTTGTTTGATAAAAAAATACAAGATTACAAATATATATATATATATATATATGTATATGTATTTTAAATATTGTATAAAGGTTGATGGGAGTGAAATGTTATATTATTGAATTAAAATCAACATTAAATATTATATTCCAGAAAACTATTCTAAAAATGTATTATATACTATCAAATTCAAATTCAACAAAATTATTAAAATCTAATTCTTTGATAGTTAGGTTGAAAATATTCATTAAAAATCACCCAAAATTAGGGATTTTGACTTGTCAAGTACCCATGAAATTTGGGATAAATAAATCCCAACTGGTTTAATTTTTTTCAATGCCTAATCCATTTATAACCCATTTATTTTTAACTCATTATTTTTAAATATATTCAATTATATTTTGAAATATACCCAAACGAGTTTAATTAAAGATACTTTAATTATTTTTAATTTTAAACATTATTTATAAATCTAAAATCATTTGATATCAATGAAATAATTTATATATTTTTTAATTATTTACATTTTCAAATAAATCATTATTTAGTTAACAATAATTAATTTTATATGATATAAAATTTATATTTTGTTTCTAAATTTAATATGATGAATACTCAAAATACGTAAATAAATTGGATAGTTTTAATAGTTTTTTAATATTTAGTCAATAAATATATTATAATTAAAAAAATATGGTTTGTTACTTCCTCGATATCAATCGGTGTTATAAATAAAAGATTTTTCTATCCCACATTTATAGCTATTAATGTACGGGAGGAATGTTTGCAGAGGGAAATGAAAATATAAAGGAAGCTGTTACTACATAATGGTGGAGGGTGTTTTTTCAAACTCCAAGCCTCAGACTTGATTAACCTTTTCTCTAAAACCACTCACCCCCCGATGATGATAATGAAGATGTTACAGAGATCAATTATTGGATCTTAGTGGGAGTCATGTTTTTGAGGAATATCATTATAAAATGTCAAAAAATATAGAGTAGTCACTTGGAGTCCCATGATCCCTGATGATGCTGACAATGAGGTCTTCAATAGAAAAGGATAACACCAATGTGTTGATTTTATCCCAGCAGAGAATGGAGGAATCCTACAGGGGACCTTGTCCAACTTTCCCCTTCGCCTATGAGCACTTCCCCAGGGTACGTATGAATGGAGATCTAAAATGTACCCCAACCCCAGAACCATAGAACCCTGGGGTGACGACACATGTGGATGTTTTTTATGGAAGGCGGGGTTAAACCGTCCAAGTAACCTCAGAACACTCCTCCATGGTACCCAAGCAAGGAAATATTGAAGGTACCACAACTCCTGCACTGAAAATCAAAACTCCCTAGGGGTACCCAAGAAAGGGGATCCCAAACATACCCTAACTCCCCCAGGGCACCCAATATGCATGAATGAACTCCCCAACATGCAATGTACTAGATGTTATCCAACTTATTATAATTGACCATCTATTATCATAAGAAAGGATTCTTCATTAGGCCATTTTTTTAAGAATAGTTACAGTGGAGGGTGGTGTCCAGTCATCCCCCTCACCTGGGAACACTCCCATGGGGTGACTAAGGAGATCCAGAAGTTATACCAATCAGAGATATCCTAGTGGAGGTGGAATGTGGTTGAGGAGGGATTTTTATGTGTTGACGTGTGTGGAAATGCGAAATACAGTTGCTCTACGAGGTCATAGAATATGACTAATGCAGTAGAGGTGGGATGTGTATGTGTCAGCGTAGAGGGAAAATCATGGTACAATCACTCTAGGATTTCATATCCGAGGCAGAGTGTGGTTGAGGCAGGATGTGGATGTTATGACATGCGGGGCGGTCATGGCGGGGTAGAGCATGGTCACGGTGTGCGGTCTTAGAAGATGTGGAATGTGGTTGAGGTGGGGATTCATTGTGGTTGAACATTATCAGTGTAGTCATAGAGGTCATGGAATTGAGGTGGAGACAAAGATGGTGAGCAGTTTAGTAGGGTATTAGCAGTACATTGTATGATATTTCTCTTAGGTCCAAATCTAAGAGGAGTCATGGGTGTGCTGGTAGGTGTAGGAGGGTCTTGCACTGTTAAAGGGTGGGGGGGTGTGCGACTAGCATTTTTAAATTGGTGGAAGTGACACACGCGGGTGGGGATTACTATCACCGTTGAAAGGGGGTCAAGTTCTATTAAAAAGGGATGGGTCTACCCTTTGATTTACAATTTTTTTAATTTTTTTAATTTTACCAGTGATTTTTTAGCACTGATAAAAGGGTCATTTATAAACTAATTTTTTAGTGTTGATAAAAGGGACCCCCTTTTAATAACACCTCGAAAATCAAGGCTTTTTTAGCGGTCATAATGTTTTTTTAGCGTTGATAATACTCTGTTTCGTAGTAGTGGTTGTTGTATAGCTTCATTTGAGCACATTGAATTTCCCGATCACTGAAAAGTCATCTATGTTCATCGCCCTAGTGGTTGTGAGAGGGATATTATTGGGTTATCTAAAATCGATTATAAAGGGGTCCATTGTTTTAAATATATGTATGTGGGAAACCCTTTCCTCATGGATTGGGGTTAAGAAGTCCTAATAATATTTACATAGGCATGCAGTTGTGCATGAAGATACCACACCAACACACCAAGACCATTTGTGTATATATATTTTCATATCCCTGGATGTAACATAGAAAAAACTTCTAAACATTGGCATTGACATCATTTATTATTTTTAAATTAATCATTTAATGAAAACTAATATATGTATGCAATTTCTTTTTCATAATTTTATTTTTAGCATAATTTTAGATACAAAATCACCTCTTAAATTTTTTTAATTCTTCCAAATATATATTAGTAATTTTATATTATATAATACATCTTACATACATAAAAATTAATTTTAATCACTATCAAAAATTAACCTATTCTTATTTTAAATATATTAACAATGTTAAAATATTTATGCAATAACTTATTGATTATTTTTTGACTAATATTTTGGCTTCTGTGAACATCCTTCACAAATTCCCAGACCCAATTTTGTAAAATTATTTTTACTTATCCCATATCAACAAATCAACTCCATTTTATCATTTTAAAAAATTAAATGACAACAAATTTTCTTGAATAAAATTTAAGTAAAGGGAAATAAATCCCATAATATATATATATATATTTATTTAAAAATGATTCCTTCAAAAAATCATAGGCCAAAATTATTATTTATTAAAAAAGAAATATCCTACATTCACTTAAAAAGCATAGTTTTTTAAATTTTTGTTAAAAAATTAAATTTTCCTTAAACAAAAATCAAGAAATTACAAATAAGAAATAAATACACTTTAATTAAAAATAATTTTAAACAAATAAAGAAATAGAATTTGTTAAAAAATAAATAGATAACCATTATTCTAATGTAATTATAAATGGAAAATGAAGAAGTTTTATTTTTATTTTACGTTTTTAATAGAAATTTTTAATTTTTGTGGAAAGGAAAGGTGTTTTTTTATATTTTATATTTAAAATGGGATCATTTAGAAAAAGTAAATATTTTATTTATATTAATATAAAAGAATAAATATCATTTTTAATTCCCAAATACATCATAAACAAAATGGATATTTAATTTTTTTTCTAAAAATAAAAGAATTTATTTTAATTACTTTTTTAAGAGGAATATTGGGAAGTTTTTTTTAAAATTTTATAGGCGATCAAAATTTTTTGATACATTATTTTTTAATTAGGAATATATATTTTTTATTAATTCATATGTAAAAGGTAAATTGTTATTAATTTTTCATAAATAAAATTTAGTTTCTTATTTTATTTTAAAAAAATATTTTTGTTTCTTAAGAGAATGTTTGATTTATCGGAAATTTTTTATTTTAATTTTATAAAGGAAGAATTAGTTATTATATTTTTTAATAAAAATGATACTTTCTGAACTCAAATAGAATTTTGGTTGAATATATCTTTATGAAAAATAGTATTTTACTTGTTTTTTACACATTAAATTATTGATGGACAATATGAATTTTGTTTTTAATTTTCACAATTTTAAAAATAATTTTTTATTTTTTAAAAAACTGATCATCCCTACCACATGAAATCTATGGTGATATATGGTTGTAATCCCATTATATAATGAATTTTCATCATCCTTCATCTAGCGACGCAACACATACTGATTATTTTTATGAACACAACGTCTTCAAAACCTTTTTATTTTATTCATGTATAATGTTATCATTGTCACTCCAAATAAAATTGAATTCCTACTACCATAGATAGACCTTTTAACAGAGCACAATGATATTTAACATTGCTAAAAAATATTTTTTTTCGTCAATTTCATTAAAATGATAACCCCTTTATCATTGTTTTCATTAACAATAATAAATTCCCTACTGTTCTAATGTGTTGTTTGAATAACAACACACTGCACCAAATACACCAGTATGAAAATGAATCTATATGAAAATTCATAATTTATTTGAAATAATATTTTCATTACAAATAAATAAAATATATGTATATTTCAATCAATATTTTCTACAATTACATTTTAATTTACTATCCACAGTCATTTAAAAAGATCAATGATTAATTTTATTTGGCACCTGTGACCCACTCTCAAAAAATAATAACAATGGTATTAGTTTTCAAACAAACCATCCAACTTGATCAAAAGAATTCTCCTTTATATGAAAACAATTATTATATTAATAATACTATAAATAAATAAATTAAACATAAATATCAAAGAATATATTTTTAAAATTTCAATTTTTAATAAAAGGACTCACATATATCACTACCACAGAAACAAATTTACACAGCGCCACGGTTTAAAAATGCTAAAAAATGTGCTGATAAAGGGGTACCATTATCAGCACTAAAAAACTAGTAATAAAAGGAGATTTTAACAGTGCTAAAAACACTATTAAAAGTACCCCTCTATCATCATTTTTAGCAATGATAATGATACCCCTTTATCAATGTTCTTTTAGCACCGTTAAAGGGTCACCATTTATCAATTATTTTTTAAATGCACTGATAAATGGGGATTTATCAGTGTTTTTCTAATAGAACTAATAAATTCTATATTTACAAAAATATTATATTTCATTAAAAATAATATAAATATTTTTAAATATGTTTTAGATAAGGCTATATAGACATTTACAATTAAAATATAAGATTTTTAGTGAAAATATATTATAAAATAATTAAAAAATATTTTTAATTAATAACATACTAATTATTATTGACTAAAAGTCATTTATTACCAGTTTTAAGACACAAAAAATGAAAAATTTCATAAAAGATCTAAAATTTATTGAAAACGTAACTCAGATTTCAAAGGGACATAACTTTTGATCAGTGTGTCCATTTTAGCTATACCACATATCAAATTGAATCTTGCGATGACATATTAACACTAATGATATGGAGGAATCACCTATTACATTTTACAAGGCCCAAAAAGTCCATATAAGGCCTTTAAAACTGAGTTTTTAGTTGGTGTATCCAAATTGTTTTACATTTAATAGACTTATAACATCGTTTAAGAGGGTTGTTTTCCCGTTTTCAGTTGGGAATGAATTTATTCACAAGTATTTTATTCATATTAATATTGATGTTTTTAAATTTTATCAATTTTCATAATTTAGTTTTATTTATAATCAAATATATAATAATATATATATTTTTTGTATATATTCACACAAAAAAATTGGTTTTATAAATATATATGTAATCCTTTTTATTTGTAAAGTGGATTTATAAATAAATAAATCATATCTAAATAAAATATAATATCAATTTTATTTAATATGAATATATATAAAAATGTATATATATATATACAATTACTGTATATATAATGTTTATATATATATAAATATATTTGTGTGCGCATTGACAACCCGATTCATATTTCTCTATATACTCCAATATAAGTATATAAATATTAATATATAATATATTTAAATAAATATAAATGTGTATAATTATATTTATAGATTCACACACATGCATATATAGATATGTGTATGTATGTATTTATAAACACACATACACACACACACACACACAAATAACATATTTTATATATGTAATTAAATATATATATATATATATAAATATATGGATAAAAAATAAATAAAATTAATATAAATATACAGATATATCATAAAATAAATAATAAATTGATATAGGGGAGTGGAAAAGGTGAGATATTATGAGGAGGACATTTCAGTTTCAAAACCCAACAATGGTAGGGGCGCACACGAATGAGTGATGCAGGTCCCTAGAGTTGTAAAAGGGTGGAGGGATTCCTGGCATTGTTAAAAATGTGGGGAGGCTATACAAGCACTATTAAAAGGGGGATTGAGTGCTGATAAAAGGGTGGATGTCCCGCCCTCAATTTTTTGTGAAAAATAAATTCCTTTTAAGAAATTATTTTTTTGACTTTTATTAGTGCTAAAAAAGTGTTGGTAAAGGTCCCATTTATCACCACTATTTTAGCACAGATAAAGGTCCTCTTTTATCAATGCTGATAAAGGGGGCCTTTATTAGTATTTTTTAGTAATGAAAAAAGAGACCCCCTTTTAATATCATCAATGATAATAATGTTTTTTAATGATGTAAATGCCCATTTTGCTCGCTGTTAAAGTCCATATCTACAGTAGTTGAGTCATACAGGTCACCTTATGCATCTGAATGAGGTGGGGATGAATCCTACACATCAAAAATGAATTATCGAACATTTTTATAAAGTATCAAAATAATAAAAATATATATTAATTTCAAATAAATGTAGATAAAAAATAAGGTAAACTAAATGTAGGGTTCAACAGCAAGATCTGAAATCCTGCTCGATGGTGGGGTTTGGAAAGAATGCACCAGGGATAGTGGAAAATGATGGCTTATGCTCATAAAGGTGGGTGAAGGCTAGAATCCATCCTTAGCATGATGGTGAGAGCTATAAATGAGGGCCAAAACATACTCAAGGAATGAGTAAATGACATGAGTGGAAGAATCCTCTCTAGTAGGGGATGGTGATTTTTCAGGCGGGTCATCGCCATTATCAGTAGATATATCCACGTCGATGATATTCCCAGTGGTTCCCAATGAAATTTGTGGTTTGGGTGTCTAGGTCAGCAGTCAAATGGTATGATGGATACCTTGGGGGATTTCAATCCATGCCTAATTCTAGGTTTCTCTACCATAGTCTTTCAGGATATATGGATTTCACTTTGAGCTAATTGGATTTACTACTATTTACAATTTCCATTTATTTTTTTGGGGTATGTTGTGTTTGGGGATTCAATATTGTAATGGGTTATATCTCAATCCAGCTTAAAAGGGATTCTACTATTCTTAATATTGGGGTTTTCCCAACCTTTTCAAATAATAAATTTCACTAAAAAAATAAAAAAACCATTAAAAATTCTATAAAATATGAACAATTATAATATAAAAAAAATGCACAAAAAAATAACCTAATAATTATGTCATTATGAAGGTTGTGGATTAACTCCATTAGATGGATGGAACTCCATCCCTAAACCGTTTGTACGTCATCACATCTACTCCATCATATGATCACGCTGTTGATGCTACTGCTGTCGTTGATGCTCTTGATGTTGTATATACTCTTCCTAATCTCTAACTAATATCTAAATAGTCTCATCCTAAGCTCATAGACTTGCCTCATTATCTACAGAAGTGAAGGATGATGATCTCATAGACACTATGTTTTTTGGAAGATATTATGATGAAAGAAAATATTAATGATGGTCGCCACATTTAGTTGGACACGTTGTGGTGACACGTCATGGTGAAAACCTACCATTGATTCCCCATTTAATTTGGTAATAGAAATTTTATAAAGGGAAAACCAAAGGAAGGTGAAGGCAGGATATAAATTGGGATCTCCAACACCAGTTTTTGTCATCAGATTCAGAAGAAAAACATCTTCATCCTTGAGTGCAGTATTTTGTGAGGTATTTATCCATATTTTCAAAGATAGAATTTCTTGTGTGTTTTATCCTTTTAATTGAGGGATAGAGAGATTATACCCACATTTTACCATATTGAAGTCATTCTATTTTCTTGTGGGTTTTTACCCCTGTATTTTTAAGGTCTCCACGTTACATCTGTTGTTCTTTAAATTATGTAATTTTTTAATTAATATCTATCTCGAAATTATCGTTGAATTTATTGGCCAATTGTTTAGGATCCTAAAAAGTGGTATCATAGGAATGAGGATTTGGCCAGATAAAATTTGGGACGAACGATGCGTCTAAATGGCATCGAAATACAAGATCTAAAAATTCAATGGAAATAATTTTTCATTGTGGAAAATGAAGATAAAAGTGGTTCTCCAGAAAGGTAAATGCCTACTGGTGATTTGAGTGAAATCGACATGTGTGATAGAGGAAAAATGGAGTGATATGGAGAGTAATGCTACTACCAACATCGATTTGCCTTTGGAAGATGGGGTCCTATCAAGCATTGTGGAAAAAGAGATGGAAAAAGAAATTTGGGATACTCTGACAAAACTATATGAGGAAAAGTCACTCCACAATAAAATTTTATTAAAGAGAAAATTATACACTCTTCAAATGGTGGATTCATTATCGGTGACTGACCACATCAACACTCTCAATACCATTTTTCTCAACTTACAGTGAGGATATATATAATATTAGATACTAAACATGCAGATATTCTACTCAAAAGGTTTGAATATTAATGTGATCAAATTAACATCAACCTCACAAATAATTTCATAGTGGATATATTTCCCATCAATGATGTTGTAGCTACAGGTATTGAAAAAGAATGTTGACGCATGAAAAAGGAGTACAAACATAAAACTTCTAACCAAGTGGAAGCTCTTTTAATGGAATGAAGAAGAATAGTGGAGTGTGGTTCCAGTGATAACTAGAATCATGGAAGGTCCAAAACATGTAGTAGGAAGAAAAACATCAAATGTTACAATTGATGTAAGAGGGGGTATGTCAGAAAAGACTATTGGAATAATAAGGGTGGTGAGAATAACTCTCAAGGAAATTTGGCAACTACATATTGAAATGGACACATACTAGTCAGTGATACCGAAATGAATATTGAAAGAAGAAAACATCACGAAGATGCATGGATTATTAACTCAGGAGGAACATGGCACATGACATCTCTATGTGAATGGTTTGACCAATATGAAACTATCCTAGATGGGCTTTTCGACATGGGTAATGATAATAAATTTAAATATCTTTGGAGTTGGAACAATCAAACATAAGATGCATGATAACATAGTCTGAACCATCCAAGGAGTACACCATGTGGAGGGTCTCAAGAAGATCATTTTTTCCATGGGAAAATTTTATGACATTGGATGCAAGAATCTCACCAAGAAAGGGATGATGAATATTGTAATGGTTGAACATGTTTTGATAAAGTCACAGAAGATATTAAATAACTTGTATGTGCTTATGGGTGAAATGTACAAGGAATAAGAGATAGTTGTCTCATCAACAACATTGATGGAATAGTTAAAGATGTTATGTAAACAGAATCTTGGCCATATGTCCGAATGAGGCCTAAAGATTATTGAGGATCATAAGTTTTTTCCTAGTATTATGAAGGCATCCTTACTATTTTTTATGAATTGTGTTTTGAGTAAGAAACACTGGTTGATGTTTGGAACGTCAACAATGAGGAGTAACTAGATCATGGATTTTATTCATTCCAAGGTTTGGAAAGCACCGGTTCTGTCCCTAGGAGGAGTAAGGTACATTTCATCATTCATTAATGACTATTCCAGGAGATTTTGGTTGTTTTGAATCAAGATGAAATTGAATATCTTTGATGTCTTAAAAACATTAAATGTGAAAAATCATATTGAATCTGAAAAGAAGATCGAGTGTTTGAGGACTAACCATGGTAGATAATATACAAGCAACGATTTTGATTCTTTTTGTTAACATGAAGTAATAAATAGGTAGTTCATGGTGGCATACCCTACATAGTAGAATGGAGTGGCAGAGTAGCTGAAGATAACCTTTTTGGACATAATAAGGGTGATGCTAAAGACTACAAGAGTTACCAGGACATTCTGGGCAGATGTAGTAAATACTGCCCGCTATGTGATCCATTGATCCCCTTTAGTGGAAATTGATATGAAGATGCTGATGGAGATGTCTAATGGTAAACCCCATAATTATTCTCAATTACATACTTTTCGAAGTCATGTATATGCACTATTTCATGGCCCTGAAATATCGAAGTTAGACTCAAGATCCAAGGAATATATCTTCTTGGGATACACTGGTGGTGTGAAGGGGTATTTTTAGTGGGATCCCATTTCCCACAATATTATCATCAGTAGGGAGGTTATCTTTAATGATGATAGAGTGAAAATTAATATTTATAAAGACACATAGAAAGAGAGTACAGAAGCTAAAATAGTCGAGGTAAAGGATGAAACAAAGGAAGAAACTGTTTTATATGAGGAATTATCAAAGCATGATGATCATTACTATATAATACTATATTACAATGACCAAATCGAGAGAAAAGAGTGAAAACATGGCACTTTGATTATGTCACTGAGAGAAATGTTTCAAATTTCTTATTGACAGAAGATGAAGAGCTATCATTTCTTTTGGAGGACACCGAGAGTCCAAATATATAATCATGGATGGCGGCGATGTAGGAGGAACATGAATCCTAGAACATGAAAAAGACATGGGATCTTTTTCCATTACATTATGGGAGTAAGGATATTGGGAACAAATGGGTCTATAAGATCAAGAGGGTTGAAACAGACTAGGTGGAAAGATATCGTGTGAGATTGGTGGTCAATGGATATGATCTGAATGAAGGTATCATTTTTAATGAAATATTTTCTCGTATTGTTATAATAACAAATATTCAATTAGTGATGGTTATTTCTGTTGCATACACTCTTCATCTTGAGTAGATATATGTGAAAACAACTATTCTCCATGGTGACCTTGACGATGAATTCTATATTCTCTAATAAGAATGTTTTGCAGAATAAGGTAAGGAGAACATGGTTTTGCATGTTGAAAATTTTATTTACTGTCTCAAACATGTGTTTAGTTGTTGTTACAATATATTTTATTCCTATATCACGAGCCTTGGATACAACATAAATAATTCTGATCCTTGTGAATATTTCAAGGGTCTATATGCTAATTATTTTATCATTATACTATTGTATATGGATGAAATGTTGGTTGCATGCCCCAAAAAATGATCAAATCTAGGAGATGAAGGCACAATTTTCTAGGGAGTTTGATATGAAAGACTTGGGACCACCAAACAAGACTCTTGGGATACAAATTTATTGAGACATGAATAATTGAAATATTTGGATATCACTAAAAAATTATTTGGGGAATGTCTTGGAACGATTCAAAATGAAATACTATAAGAAAATTTCTAACTCTATTCCCATTAATTCTATGTTATACTCTACAATGATTCCTAACAGTGAAAAATAGAGGATAGAAATTTCTCGAGTGCCATATGAATCAACAATGGGGATTATATTGTTCCCCATGGTTTGTAATTGAATATACATTGCACATACAGTGTGAGAAGTCAGTAGGTACATGGAGAATCTAGGATGAAATCATTGGAGCATGCTGAATAGGATCGTGAGTTACATCAAGGAAACCTCATATGATGCATTATGTTTTGGAGGATCAGATTTCACTATTATAGGCTATGTTGATTTATATTCTGTAGGTGATTCTGACTGGAGAATATCTGCTACAGGTTATGTGTTTCCTCTTTCAAGAGGATATATGAGATGCATTTCAATGTTATAGTTAGTTGTGGATTTATCAACGATGGAGTCAAAGTACGTGGCCTATACATAGTCATGCAAAGAGGTTATTTGGATGAAATGATTTTTTGGAGGATATCAGGAACAAAAAAGATCATATTTCATTGTTTTGTGATAGTCAGACTGCCTTTCACATTGTAAGGAATCCATATTTTCATTCCAGGATGAAGCACATTGGTGTAAAATATCATTTTTCTTGAGATACTGTGAAATAAATAAGTGTCAACTTGTAGAAAATTCACACTAAAGAAAATATGGAAGATTTCATGGTGAATATGATTGGTTCTAATAAGTTCAGATGCTGTAGATCCTTGAGAAACCTTGTAGAGACATGAGTTGTTTGTTTGGTAGATAGAAGGGATGTTTGGAGATGTGATTGGAAATTAATCAAATATCCAAGTGGGAGATATGTTGGTAGACATAATAGAGGGAGAAAATATTAATGATGGTCACCGAATTCATTTGGAAACGTCATGGAAAAACGCCATGGTGACACCTTACCATTGATTCCCAATTTAATTTTGTAATAGAAATTTAATATTGAGGTGGCCAAAAGAGAGTTAAGTCAGGATATAAAAGGGGATCTTCTCCACCTATTTTTATTATCGGATTCAGAAGAAACATATCTTCATCCTAATGTGATGTATTTTGTGAGGTGTTTCTCCATATTTTCAAAGAGATAATTTCTTGGATGTTTTCTCCATTAAATAGAGAGAGAGAGAGAGTTTGTACCCACATTTTTCATAGTAAAATCCTTCTATTTTCCTGTGGGTTTTTACCCCATTTATTTGGGGGTTTTTCCACATTACATCTATTGTTTTTCCTCACTTTTTCACTTTATTTATATCTCGAAATTATCATTGAATTTATTGGAAAATTGTTTAAAATCCTAAATTTTATTGCTAAATGATGACATCACTTCAGTTCTATAGTAACTAGTCTAAGTCAATTGTAATCAATTTTCCATCACCATCTCTTTCTAAATACCACTTCTCACCACCCACTACTATGTTTTCTCATTAAAACATGCTCGCACAAGGCCTTGACATGACCATATTTCTTATCATAAATACCAATTATATGAGAAATCTATGTCTAATATATCCCCTATAATTAAAAAAATATAAATTAATTGATAAAAAATTATATTATATTAATTTTAAAAGCATAAATAAACACTAACAACAATTTGATACGATCTCTCACCAGCAATCTTCCCAAAACTACTATCTGTGTATATCATCTTGAACACATCAAAAAATGTAATAAATGGTTCAACCACAAACAATATTAATTTATCATATATATATATATATATATATCATATTATATAATATTATTTACCAACATTTGATGATTTATTCTCAAAGTACGACTCTCAAATCTATGTGTGACATCCTGCCAGCCTTAATTATATTAACTATAATATGGTAGCCTCCTAAAAGTATCTTCTATCCAGTAACTAAAAAATATAAATGAATTCTTGGTGGGCAAACTACCACAAAAATAGGTTTTCATAGATCCACCCTTTAGTAACTCTAAAAAAAGCTGATAAAGGGGGTACCTTTATCAATGCTTTTTAGCACTGATAAAGGTACCTCCATTATCATCGATTCATTGTATTGTTAATGGTCCCCCTTTATTAGTACTGATAAATGGTATATTTAAAAAAAAATAAAAAAATAATAATGTATTAATATAAAAATATATTGATATTGATATAAATATAATATATATATATTTTTAATTATGTTTTAGATAAGTATGGGTAGACATGAAAACCTAATATATAATATTTTTAGAGAAAATATCTTATAAAATATTTTAAAAAAATATTATTAATTAAAAATTTTCAAATTCATGTCAATTAGTAATCATTTAATAAAAAATCAAAGACCCAAAAAATCAAAAAAATAGTAAAAGATCAAATGTATGTTGAAAACATAACTCAAACATCAAACAATGATAAATTTGGATCTAGGTTTATTTTTGAGCTCCACTACCTATTAAATCGAATCCTACGGTGAAAAATGAACTATTATTCCTCCAGTTTCTTAAAATATATCTAGGCATGAGATATATCAATTTTTCAACTTCATTAAGGACATAATGGTTCTAGAGAGGTATTAATTGTATAGAAAGAATATTTTTTCAATAAATGTTTTAATGTTAAAGGTTCTAAAATCACATGACTGTCATGTTTTACTATGAGATCTAATTCCTATAGCTTTACGTTGCATTTTTTTTTCAAGAATGCCCTTTATAGGTTAACCAAGCTTTGTTTCTTCTAATAATCAATACACAGTAAAGTTATGAATCTGGTGAAATTGAAAATTATTGAAAGAGAAGTTATTATCATATTATGTGATTTAGAAATGTTCTTCATACTACAATTCATTGATATAATGGTTCATTTGATGGTTCACTTAGTGAGATATATTGGACTATGTGGTCCTATAGACTATTGATGGATATACCCCATTGAATGATTTATAAATATTTTTAATTGGTATATAATAAATCAAATTTGATCAGGGGTTTATACTAAATATTGATATATTTTTTAGGAAGCCATTGAATTATGTACCAAATTCATTTCAGTTGTGTAAACCATTGGTCTACTGAAATCTCATCACACTAGGTGGCTACCGGGTGAGGAATTTCTGGAAGAGATGTAGTCATGATCAATATTGTAGATCATTAGTAGGACCACCTTTACATTTTGAATAATGTTTTGGAGTTCTCCCCATATGTTGAAACCCACAAATGAATTCTTAGGCATTTTAATCCATCAAGGGCTAAAATATGGATATCAAATACCCTTAATCAATAGTTTATAGAATGGTTTTGGGACTACATTTTTAATGATTCAAATGAAAATCCTTATTTAATATCAGAACAACTTTGATGGTTAGCTAGAGTACCAAGTCTGTATGTATTATCTTACAACGGTTATGTAATTAAGGTTATATGTTCTATACAAATATACATGATGAATAAAATACCGTTAAAAATATTGGAGTTACACTTGTGGCTGAAGCAATGCATATTTCTGGTACTATGGAAAAAAATCCAATTGACGTGAATATTTTATACATTTTCATCATCAAAAAAATATGTAAGTTGGTTTATACAACATTTTATGTGTCGATTTTTCAATTATAGCGGGTTGATAACATGAAAGATGTAAAAATAGAAGAATTTGGATTAGTGAAGTTCTATTTCAGTAAGGAAGGGTGAAAAGGCGAACCATTTATAATGACATCATAGGCAGTGCAAGTATTTTATGTTCTAGATACCAAAAACTGAATGTGGTCAATTGTTATGTTATCGACCAAAAACACTAAAGGGTCAGATGAAAATTAAACTGAGGGTGACACGGTCATTAGGACATCATAATCATTTCATAGAGTTCCTAATGTATATGGTGTGTTCTTTGTCAGAGGAGACCAAAATGAAGGGACTTGAATAGTCGATATTGGGGTCAAATTTCTTCAGCCATTAAAAAAAGAGAGTTTAATAGTTAAGTTGTTTTTTAATATACATTGTGTTACCTCATGTTATTATATGTTTGTTGTTGTATTGACGTAATAAAAATTAAATGTTAAACCACATCTGTAGATAAACAATTATGCACATGCTGGATTCTTGGATGTTAATAATAGTCCAAGGGTTCTCTCTTGTTTTGGTTTTTTACACGGGTGTGTGGGTTATTTCATTGGGGAGGCGGATGAGCCCGTAAGGCGCGCTGCATTCTTAGGGTTTACCCATGATGTCGTCTCTTCTTCTCACCTTATATCGACATCAGATCTCTCCTAGGCGCTCCTTCTCGGTGTTTTTGTGGCGGTGGTTTCTCTTCTAGGCGTGGCATTGAGGTACCTCCGTGGGCGCGACCATCTAGGATTTTCCCACCGTTTTCTGGCCTGTACATTTGGCAGCACGGTGTTGACAGCCGTCGTAGATCGAGTTCTTCCTGGAAGGGGGTCGACGCTTCGATTCTGTTTTGGCTGGGGGGCGCATGCGGCGGTTCGATGTGGATTCTGGGTGAGTTTGTGAAGGCGGCGACATGATCTGGCTCTAATTTGCAGCTAGGCATCACGACTGTCTTTTTGGTTTTGTTCTCTTTTTGATTTTCTGCCATTTTGATTTGATTTTGGGTGTGGTTGAGCCCTGTTTGGATCATGGGGATTCTGGGTTCACCTTTTTTGGTTCTTTTGGATCTGATGTTGTTGCAGCGATGGCATGGACGAGATGTGTTGGGTTTTCTTGGTGAAGTTTAATTGCGAATTTTTGTTTTAGTGATGAGTTTACTTCTTTTTTCATCCACCATTTGTGTGCGATGGAATGATTTGGGTGTAGGACCATGTATTGGTGTTTGAATTCATGGTTTTGGCGACTGATGAAGGATTCAGTATGCGTTCTTGGATCGGGAGTGTTTGTCTTGTTTGGGTACATCATAAGAGGAGAATTCAGGTGGCTGTGAAGGCTGTTGGAAGTGATATGTTTTATTTGATCTGGTTATTTTGGATTTTGGATTTTGGATTTTGGATTGTGGATTGTGGGTGATTGGTTTGATGTCATTAGGTTCTCACTAACACAAAAAGTGACTTATTTTAAAAAAAATAAAAAAATGAAGTTTCAGTCAGAATTATGCACATGCTGGTGCTCCCAATACTGAGGAACAGTGGGTCATTCAACCTATTGTTGCTTTCATTGTAGAGGAAAATGAACTTCTTCATGTGCTTGTAATCCCAATCCCGAGGAATAATAGGATTTTCAATCTATTTTTGACACCAGTGGTGTGGTTCAACAACCATCTTCACATGCTGATGCTACTTCTCCAGAGAAACAACATATTTATGATGATGAATCTAAGGAAATGATAGGTGGTAAAGGGATAGTGATGTATAAAAAATAGGTTCTCCATATTTTGGATGGTGTTAGCAAAAATCATGAAGGAAAAAAATGAAATGCATTAAATATGAGGTCAGATGGAATGCAAGGGGACAACATGTTAACTCCAACAAGGTCATTTTATGTAGTTACATTGGAATCATCACTTGGTTATGCATGTCAACTAGTGTAGTTTTGTGGAACCATGTTGTTCTAGTGCTTAAGGCACTGATATGGGAAGATATTACAGTAACATTATGATATCATTTCTTTATTATAATAAAAAATTAAACAATGAAACAATTAATTATTCTTCACTCTCCCTTGTAGATAACATTTATATTAGATAAGTCCCATAAGAAATAGGTATTAATTCTTTATATAAGGATTCATAGATTATTTTACACAATTCTAATGAGTCATCATCTAAAATAAGCCTATGGGAAAATAAAACCACACTCACTGCTTATGTATGCACACCTGATAACCGAATAAGCATAAGATTTGTTTACTAGACTTCATATTGATGTTACTTTTCAAGTACACTGTGGATAGTAATATATTGTTTGAATATAAATATATTTGTCACTTTGAGTGAAAATTTTTTATTTATGAAATAGAAACCGAGTGTTGAAAATAATGGACGGGAAGAAAAATCCACATACCTCTACCATAAATCAAGGATGGGTTACGCTTCACTTGAAAAAAATGGTACATATTTTAAATCTATACCATAACACTTTTATATGACATGAAATGAAAAAATAATTATATTACTCTATGTATATTCAGATTTATGAATCCAAATCTAAATCCACATCCAAATACACCATGTGTTGTTGAAAGTGGAATGTGAAAATAAATAAGGGATACTAAAAGATGAAAATACATAAAAAGGGTGGGAAACATGTATAATTATGAAATAAAAAAAATTTCATTGAATCAAAATTACATAAAAATGATTACTTATTTTCCTATATTTTCTATCCATCATAGTCACATGAATGATCAACTCGTGTATCTTATAAACACCTACTATTAGTGTCCTTATAGCAGACGGAACAATATGGCCAGATTAGAGGTGCGGGTTTTGGGGTGACAACACAAACATATTTTGATAAAAAAACAAGAGGAGAAAAAAAAGTTTAAGAAATGAAATATATGAAAGAAATAATAGATACACTTTAATAAAAATTCCAATGGAAGAGAGAGTTACTAGAAACTTTTATAGAGAGAAGCGAAGAGAAAAAAGAACTCAAGAATAACCATTTTTTGAATATCCCACCCCACACCCACCAGCATTGAGATGAGCCATTCCACTCAAAAAGATGTCTTTGAAAAGGTAATCATTTTTCAAATAATTATTTCTATAAAATTTGAATCATATAGACACTAATACCTTTATGATGATGATATTATACAGGGTGATAATGAATATGATTTATATCTATGGACACCCACCCATCACCTTGTAGTGAGGGCTACATTGTTCAATATCCAAAACGATGTTCTAAACAATAGACCACTTCCAATAGGTCTTGTGAGAGTTTTGATTAGTGTAGCCCATGATCTGAGCGCTAATCAACCTATTCCAATTGATGAAGAATATATTCATAAGGTTGACCAACTATTGGAACATTCATCGCATGGCCGTCAAATATTGTAAAAAAATGTCGACAAGGAGGTATTAATTTACTATTTATTTTTAATGCTAAACATTTAATAATTATTGAAAAATTACTGAACTGATGAATGCTATTACAAATGGACAAAGGTATGGGAGTGAAATGAAATTTAGACTCAAAACCATTTAAAGGTTCAACTAACTGATTGAAAAGATCTTCCAAAAGCACATTTACCCCACCCATTGAATTTCCACATTTACTAACATTAATGGTTTATGTGGATACAAAGCTAAAAAGTGATAGTAGTCACGTAGTTGATCTTGATGAAAAAAAATGTGTGGAGTATGTTAATGACTACATTTATTCTAATAATGTAGATGAAATTATCAACTATGATTGGATAAGTGCCTCAATTATAAATGTATTCATGAGGTACGTTTTTGTGATTTAATTTTACAAAAGATGATATACAATGTTAATTATGAATAAATATATGTCATATTTTTTGTAGGCATATATATCAATACCAATTCAATGGATTTACACATAAAAAATTGGACTCGTTAGTCCTCACGTCACCTCTACAAACCAAACAAAAAAAGAATCCAAAAAAATGAATAAAAGAGTGGAAAACCTGGGAAAATTGTTTAAATGAAAATATAGGGATGAAATAATATTCTTAATATAAATGACGTCGAGATAAAATGCTACAATTTAATCATATTTAATATATTTTCCATTTAATTCATTACTTATTATTCTTTTTTTGTTTTTAAGAAACACTGGATTATCATTACAATCAATTTTGATACTCAAAATATTTATTTGTTGAATTCACTACATATATTACCAACAAACCGACCACACACGATAGCATTTTTTTACTTTGTAATACACTGCATCCAACATTTTTGAACTAAACTTCAAGTTATATAATTATATTATTTTTTTAATTAGGATTATATTATTAAAGGGAGGTGTGTAAATATCATCAAAATCATGGAATGAGGACAAGCCTTATGCACAAGGACCCAGACAAGTTCTACAACTAGATATATATCAAGGTATATATAAAAATATTTAACTATCCAAACACATATAAAAAAATTACTTATTTTCCTCAATGTTTCTACAGTGTCTAAAATAAACAAATGGAAAATATTTGGGTTATTATGTTTTTAAATTTATAAGAGATATCATATTCCATCAAAAAACACATCCCTGAAGAGGTATTTTCAAAGTTAATTACTACTTTAATTAAAATATTTATTAATATTTTGTATATTTATATTTTTTCAGTACTATTATGACGGTCTAAAAATATAAAATTTATAAGATGAGATAATATTTCATAGAAACAAATGGGCATCATACCTGGTCTTGGAATGTATAAAAATGGCATGAAGATGTGACTTCTATAGAAGTAATGGATTGTTTCATATTTATGTTTAATTTATTTATTTTTAGTATTACCCTCATAAGAGTTTTTTTCTTACACTAGAGGATTCCTTATAATTTAGGATTCTTTTGAGACTTTGGGACATGTAGGAATAAAAAACACCTCAATCTGACATATGACGTGATCGGTATGACTCAAAGTGCATCATTTTATTTTAAATTGACATAAATATTAGTACAATATAAAAATCACAAACTCAAAACAAAAAAAAAACAATTCAAATTGTTTTTGTACTTTAGTATAATGATCTATATGTCATTTTAGATATGAGGGAATTAGCCACACACCAATCCAAAAAATGGTGTCACTAGTATGACTCAGAGTGTCATTTATCAGTTTTAAATCAATAATTTACATCAAAATATGTCACTCAATGAAAATTCATAAAACAAACTCATATTTTCTTAATAATTTAGTTAATGGATTCATAAATAATTTTTTACATGTAGGAATTGTTCTCATGTCAAACTGACACAATATGTGACTGGTATTAGTTAAAGTTCATGTTTTTAGTTTATAATGAAATTTTACTAAAAGAGACAAGTGACATACTGAAAAACAATAAACAAATATTTGTATTTTTTTAATACATTATTAAAACAATCCATAAGTCACTTAATATGTGTAGAAATCCGTTTCACCTCAATCTGATGCATGGTGTGACCAATATGACCCCATGTCCGTATTTTTACTTAAAAATGACATTAATTTTAGTAAAAATGAACAAGTGACATACTGAAAAATTAGAAAACACATTTTTATTGTTTTAATACTTTTTGGTAAAATTTAATGAGTCATTTTGGATGTATAGGAATATTTTTCACCTCAATATGAGGCACATTGTGACCATTATGACTATAATCACATCTTTTTTATATAAAATATACATCAATTTTAGTAAAATGGATAATTACCCTACTCAAAAATGAGCAAAAACATTTGGATTTTTTTGATATTGTAGGAAAAATATCCAAAAGTTAGTTGGGATGTGTATGAATTAACTAAACCACAATGTGATCCTCAACAACTCCAAAAAGTATCTATAAAATGATATGCAAAATTTTCATCTCTCCCAAAAAAGAAAGAACAACAACAACAGAATAAAGGAACCAGTGATCTAATGATGTTGATAATAGAACCAAAGGCATGGTGGCCAATTTAATCCTCCTCTAGTGCGTCGATAATAACATGATAATCATATTTGACCACCAGTTGAGAGATTAAATGAATTTCATACCCTTCCAGATAGTCATGGCCACTTCTATAGGAGGAGACCAACAAGAAATTTATGATTAATGACAAGCCGAAATAATAGAGCCTACATGGTCCTAGAGAACCGCCTAAAGGTCAAAAACACCATTTGTAGAGACCCGAAGCCTGACGTACATTGACATTACATTACATTTGCGGAATACATAGTACATAACAAAAACACACACACAAGGACCGTAATAGTTTAGTGTCTTTGGAAACTCGGAATATAATCTTCTAATCGTGGTGAAAGATCTTCAATATCTCCCATAAAGATCTTCCTTTTTTTTACCTAAAACCTTTCATTATATCCTGGGAAAAATAAAACATAAAAGGTTGAGCTCAAATGCTCAGTAAGGGTAAACAAAAGAAATATCAATCACATCATATTCATAAGAACATAGCATTTTGGAAATCTTAACCTGCAAAAGAGATCATAATTTCATAACATGAAATAAATCATGGCATTGAAATGTAATCACAATAATCATAACTTAAAACATGAAACTTTGTGGCATTCACACATAATCATATAGAATCATTTCTTTTTAGTAAAGAATCATTTCCAAGACTATCTTAGTGGACAAAGTCCCTTTCTGAACCGAGTCACCCTCGTTTCAGTCCTGTTTCACCGAACCGGTATAACCTACCGTTCCAGCCATGTCTATCTCATGAGATATAAAATATTTACCCAATGCATTGGAGGGAGATATAGGTCCCACCCATCTCATAATGATGCCATTCTTATGTGTGCCACTAAATCATACATCATTGCATAACCCATGTAATAAAAATGGGATTCTTAAACAACATGACATCATAAAACAATTCATATAAGATAAAGGAATTCATAAAAATATTTTCATCACAACATAATCAAATCCATGTAATAATATAGATAGAAACAGAACCCTATATTATCTTATATGGAAAATAATTTTGATAAAACACTTGAACTCCATTCTTGAGGAAAATATCCTTTCTGCTTCAAAAACACTTTTCCTTTCTTAACATGTCGTAAAATTCTAAACTAAAAGAAGTTGAATAAAAATAAACTTGAAAACTTGTAAAGGAAACTTCTTGGAAATAATGTTTTAAAAATCCATTCATTCCGTATAATTTAAAAAAAACATTCTTCTCAAACTTTTGTCGGAAAAGTCAAAAATTACCTCATATGAAAAACGACAAAAGATTCCTTTCATATCTTTTACTAAAAACTCACCGAAGGGTAAAAATGGATTTAAACAATTGTAGGTGGATGGAAATAATATTACATATTTAGGGAACATGGATTTGGATGATAAAATACACCCCAGTAAATATTACATATTATAGGCTATGTTGATTCATATTCTGTAGGTGATTCTGACTGGAGAATATCTGCTACAGGTTATGTGTTTCCTCTAGCAAGAGGATATATGAGCTGGATTTCAATGTCATAGTTAGTTGTGGATTTATCAACGATGGAGTCAAATTAAGTGGCCTATACATAGTCATGCAAAGAGGTTATTTGGATGAAATGATTTTTTTGGAGGATATCAGGCACAAAAAAGATCATATTTCATTGTTTTGTGATAGTCAGAGTGCCTTTCACATTGTAAGGAATCCATATTTTCATTCCAGGATGAAGCACATTGGTGTAAAATATCATTTTTCTTGAGATACTGTGAAATAAATAAGTGTCAACTTGTAGAAAATTCACACTAAAGAAAATATGGAAGATTTCATGGTGAATATGATTGGTTCTAATAAGTTCAGATGTTGTAGATCCTTGAGAAACCTTGTAGAGACATGAGTTGTATGTTTGGTAGATAGAAGGGATGTTTGGAGATGTGATTGGAACTCAATCAAATATCCAAGTGGGAGATATGTTGGAAGACATTATAGAGGGAGAAAATATTAATCATGGTCACCGAATTCATTTGGAAACGTCATGGTAAAACGCCATGGTGACACCTTACCATTGATTCCCAATTTAATTTTGTAATAGAAATTTAATATTGAGGTGGCCAAAAGAGCGTTAAGTCAGGATATAAAAGGGGATCTTCTCCACCTATTTTTATTATCGGATTCAGAAGAAACATATCTTCATCCTTATGTGAAGTATTTTGTGAGGTGTTTCTCCATATTTTCAAAGAGATAATTTCTTGGATGTTTTCTCCATTAAATTGAGAGAGAGAGAGAGAGTTTGGACCCACATTTTTCATAGTAAAATCCTTCTATTTTCCTGTGGTTTTTTACTCCATTTATTTGGGGGTTTTTCCACATTACATCTATTGTTTTTCCTCACTTTTTCACTTTATTTCTATCTCGAAATTATCATTGAATTTATTAGAAAATTGTTTAAAATCCTAAATTTTATTGCTAAATGATGACATCACTTCAGTTCTATAGTAACTAGTCTAAGTCAATTGTAATCAAATTTCCATCACCATCTCATGCTAAATACCACTTTTCACCACCCACGACTATGTTTTCTCATTAAAACATGCTCACACGAGGCCTTGACATGACCATATTTCTTATCATAAATACCAATTATATGAGAAATCTATATCTAATATATCCCCTATAATTAAAAAAATATAAATTAATTGATAAAAAATTATATTATATTAATTTTAAAAGCATAAATAAACACTAACAACAATTTGATACGATCTCTCACCAGCAATCTTCCCAAAACTACTATCTGTGTATATCAACTTGAACACATCAAAAAATGTAATAAATTTTTCAACCACAAACAATATTAATTTATCATATATATATATATATATCATATTATATAATATTATTTACCAACATTTGATGATTTATTCTCAAAGTACGACTCTCAAATCTATGTGTGACATCCTGCCAGCCTTAATTATATTAACTATAATATGGTAGCCTCCTGAAAGTATCTTCTATCCAGTAGCTGAAAAATATAAATGAATTCTTGGTGGGAAAACTACCACAAAAATAGGTTTTCATAGATCCACCCTTTTGTAAGTCTAAAAAAAATGATAAAGGGGGTACGTTTATCAATGCTTTTTTGCACTGATAAAGGTACCTCCATTATCATCGATTCTTTGTATTGTTAAAGGTCCCCCTTTATTAGTACTGATAAATGGCATATTTTAAAAAAAATTAAAAAAATATTAATGTATTAATATAAAAATATATTGATATTGATATAAATATAATATATATATTTTTAAATATGTTTTAGATAAGTATGGGTAGACATGAACACCTAATATATAATATGTTTAGAGAAAATAGCTTATAAAATATTTTAAAAAAATATTATTAATTAAAAATTTTCAAATTCATGTCAATTAGTAATCATTTAATAAAAAATCAAAGACCCAAAAAATCAAAAAAATAATAAAAGATCTAATATATGTTTAAAACATAACTCAAACATCAAACAGTGATAAATTTGGATCTAGGTTTATTTTTGAGCTCTACTACCTATCAAATCGAATCCTACGGTGAAAAATGAACTTTTATTCCTCCAGTTTCTTAAAATATATCTAGGCGTGAGATATATCAATTTTTCAAGTTCATTAAGGAAATAATGGTTATAGAGAGGTATTAATTGTATAGAAAGAATATTGTTTCAATAAATGGTTTAATGTTAAAGGTTCTAAAATCACATGACTGTCATGTTTTACTATGAGATCTAATTCCTATAGCTTTACGTTGCATTTTTTTTTCAAGAATGCCTTTTATAAGTTAACCAAGCTTTGTTTCTTCTAATAATCAATACACAGTAAAGTTATGAATCTGGTGAAATTGAAAATTATTGAAAGAGAAGTTATTATCATATTGTGTGATTTAGAAATGTTCTTCATACTACAATTCATTGATATAATGGTTCATTTGATGGTTCACTTAGTGAGATATATTGGACTATGTGGTCCTATAGACTATTGATGGATATACCCCATTGAATGATTTATAAATATTTTTAATTGGTATATAATAAATCAAATTTGATCAGGGGTTTATACTAAATATTGATATATTTTTTAGGAAGCCATTGAATTATGTACCAAATTCATTTCAGTTGTGTAAAGCATTGGTCTACTGAAATCTCATCACACTAGGTGGCTACCGGGTGAGGAATTTCTGGAAGAGATGTAGTCATGATCAATATTGTAGATCATTAGTAGGCCCACGTTTACATTTTGAATAATGTTTTGGTGTTTTCCCCATATGTTGAAACCCACAAATGAATTCTTAGGCATTTTAATCCATCAAGGGCTAAAATATGGATATCAAATACCCTTAATCAATAGTTTATAGAATGGTTTGGGACTACATTTTTAATGATTCAAATGAAAATCCTTATTTAATATCAGAACAACTTCTATGGTTAGCTAGAGTACCAAGTCTATATGTATTATCTTACAACGGTTATGTAATTAAGGGTTATATGTTCTATACATATATACATGATGAATAAAATACCGTTAAAAATATTGGAGTTACACTTGTGGCCGAAGCAATGCATATTTCTGGTACTATGGAAAAAAATCCAATTGACGTGAATATTTTATACATTTTCATCATCAAAAAAATATGGCAGTTGGTTTATACAACATTTTATGTGCCGAATTTTCAATTATAGTGGGTTGATAACATGAAAGATGTAAAAATAGAAGAATTTGGATTAGTGAAGTTCTATTTCAGTAAGGAAGGGTGAAAAGACGAACCATTTATAATGACATCATAGGCAGTGAAAGTATTTTATGTTCTAGATACCACAAACTGAATGTGGTCAATTTTTATGTTATCGACCAAAACCACTAAAGGGTCAGATGAAAATTAAACTGAGGGTGACACGTTCATTAGGACATCATAATCATTTCATAGAGTTCCTAATGTATATGGTGTGTTCTTTGTCAGAGGAGACCAAAATGAAGGGACTTGAATAGTCGATATTGGGGTCAAATTTCTTCAGCCATTAAAAAAAGAGAGTTTAATAGTTAGGTTATTTTTTAATATACATTGTGTTACCTCATGTTATTATATGTTTGTTGTTGTATTGACGTAATAATAATTAAATGTTAAACCACATCTGTAGATAAACAATTATGCACATGCTGGATTCTTGGATGTTAATAATAGTCCAAGGGTTCTCTCTTGTTTTGGTTTTTTACACGGGTTTGTGGGTTATTTCATTGGGGACGTAGATGAGCCCGTAAGGGGCGCTGCATTCTTAGGGTTTACCCATGATGTCGTCTCTTCTTCTCGCCTTATATCGACATCAGATCTCTCCTAGGCGCTCCTTCTCGGTGTTTTTGTGGCGGTCGTTTCTCTTCCAGGCGTGGCATTGAGGTACCTCCGTGGGCGCGACCATCTAGGATTTTCCCACCGTTTTCTGGCTTGTACATTTGGCAGCACGGTGTTGACAGCCTTCATAGATCGAGTTCTTCCTGGAAGGGGGTCGACGCTTCAATTCTGTTTTGGCTGGGGGGCGCATGCGGCGGTTCGATGTGGATTCTGGGTGAGTTTGTGAAGGCGGCGACATGATCTGGCTCTAATTTGCAGTTAGGCGTCGCGACTATCTTTGTGGTTTTGTTCTCTTTTTGATTTTCTGCCATTTTGATTTGATTTTGGGTGTGGTTGAGCCTTGTTTGGATCATGGGGATTCTGGGTTCACCTTTTTTGGTTCTTTTGGATCTGATGTTGTTGCAGCGATGGCATGGATGAGATGTGTTGGGTTTTCTTGGTGAAGTTTAATTGCGAATTTCTGTTTTAGTGATGAGTTTACTTCTGTTTTCATCCACCATTTGTGTGCGATTGAATGATTTGGGTGGAGGACCATGTATTGGTGTTTGAATTCATGTTTTTGGTGACTGATGAAGGATTCAGTATGCGTTCTTGGATCGGGAGTGTTTGTCTTGTTTGGGTACATCATAAGAGGAGAATTCAGGTGGTCGTGAAGACTGTTGGAAGTGATATGTGTTATTTGATCTGGTTATTTTGGATTTTGGATTTTGGATTTTGGATTGTGGATTGTGGGTGATTGGTTTGATGTCAGTAGGTTCTCACTAACACAAAAAGTGACTTATTTTAAAAAAAATTAAAAAAAGGAAGTTTCAGTCAGAATTATGCACATGCTGGTGCTCCCAATACTGAGGAACAGTGGGTCATTCAACCTATTGTTGCTTTCATTGTAGAGAAAAATGAACTTCTTCATGTGCTAGTAATCCCAATCCCGAGGAATAATAGGATTTTCAATCTATTTTTGACACCAGTGGTGTGGTTCAACAACCATCTTCACATACTGATGCTACTTCTCCAGAGAAACAACATATTGATGATGATGAATCTAAGGAAATGTTAGGTGGTAAAGGGATAGTGATGTAGAAAAAATAGGTGCTCCATATTTTGGATGGTGTTAGCAAAAATCATGAAGGAAAAAAATGAAATGCATTAAATATGAGGTCAGATGGAATGCAAGGGGCCAACATGTTAACTCCAACAAGGTCATTTTATGTAGTTACATTGGAATCATCACTTGGTTATGCATGTCAACTAGTGTAGTTTTGTGGAACCATGTTGTTCTAGTGCTTAAGGCACAGATATGGGAAGAGATTATAGTAACATTATGATATCATTTCTTTATTATAATAAAAAATTAAACAATGAAACAATTAATTATTCTTCACTCTCCCTTGTAGATAACATTTATATTAGATAAGTCCCATATGAAATAGGTATTAATTATTTATATAAGGATTCATAGATGATTTTACACAATTCTAATTAGTCATCATCTAAAATAAGCCTATGGGAAAATAAAACCACACTCACTGCTTATGTATGCACACCTGATAACCGAATAAGCATAAGATTTGTTTACTAGACTTCATATTGATGTTACTTTTCAAGTACACTGTGGATAGTAATATATTGTTTGAATATAAATATATTTTTCACTTTGAGTGACAATTTTTTATTTATGAAATAGAAACCGAGTGTTGAAAATAATGGACGGGAAGAAAAATCCACATACCTCTACCATAAATCAAGGATGGGTTACGCTTCACTTGAAAAAAATGGTACACATTTTAAATCTATACCATAACACTTTTATATGACATGAAATGAAAAAATAATTATATTCCTCTATGTATATGCAGATTGATGAATCCAAATCTAAATCCACATCCAAATACACCATGTGTTGTTGAAAGAGGAATGTGAAAATAAATAAGGGATACTAAAAGATGAAAATACATAAAAAGGGTGGGAAACATGTATAATTATGAAATAAAAAAAATTTCTTTAAATCAAAATTACATAAAAATGATTACTTATTTTCCTATATTTTCTATCCATCATAGTCACATGAATGATCAACTCGTGTATCTTATAAACACCTACTATTAGTGTCCTTATAGCAGAAGGAACAATATGGCCACATTAGAGGTGCGGGTTTTGGGGTGACAACACAAACATATTTTGATAAAAAAACAAGAGAAAAAAAAAGTTGAAGAAATGAAATATATGAAAGAAATAATAGATTCACTTTAATAAAAATTCCAATGGAAGAGAGAGTTACTAGAAACTTTTATAGAGAGAAGCGAAGAGAAAAAAGAACTCAAGAATAACAATTTCCTGAATATCCCACCCCACACCCACCAGCATTGAGATGAGCCATTCCACTCAAAAAGATGTCTTTGAAAAGGTAATCATTGTTCAAATAATTGTTTCTATAAAATTTGAATCATATAGACACTAATACCTTTATGATGCTGATATTATACAGGGTGATAATGAATATGATTTATATCTATGGACACCCACCCATCACCTTGTAGTGAGGGCTACATTGTTCAATATCCAAAACGATGTTCTAAACAATAGACCACTTCCAATAGGTCTTGTGAGAGTTTTGATTAGTGTAGCCCATGATCTGAGCGCTAATCAACCTATTCCATTTGATGAAGAATATATTCATAAGGTTGACCAACTATTGGAACATTCATCGCATGGCCGTCAAATATTGTAAAAAAATGTCGACAAGGAGGTATTAATTTACTATTTATTTTTCATGCTAAACATTTAATAATTAATGAAAAATTACTGAACTGATGAATGCTATTACAAATGGACAAAGGTATGGGAGTGAAATGAAATTTAGACTCAAAACCATTTAAAGGTTCAACTAACTGATTGAAAAGATCTTCCAAAAGCACATTTACCCCACCCATTGAATTTCCACATTTACTAACATTAATGGTTTATGTGGATACAAAGCTAAAAAGTGCTAGTAGTCACGTAGTTGATCTTGATGAAAACAAATGTGTGGAGTATGTTAATGACTACATTTATTCTAATAATTTAGATGAAATTATCAACTATGAATGGATAGGTGCCTCAATTATAAATGTATTCATGAGGTACGTTTTTGTGATTTAATTTTACAAAAGATGATATACCATGTTAATTATGAATAAATATATGTCATATTTTTTGTAGGCATATATATCAATACCAATTCAATGGATTTACACATAAAAAATTGGACTCGTTAGTCCTCACGTCACCTCTACAAACCAAACAAAAAAAGAATCCAAACAAATGAATAAAAGAGTGGAAAACCTGGGAAAATTGTTTGAATGAAAATATAGGGATGAAATAATATTCTTAATATAAATGACGTCGAGATAAAATGCTACAATTTAATCATATTTAATATATTTTTCATTTAATTCATTACTTATTCTTCTTTTTTTGTTTTTAAGAAACACTGGTTTATCATTACAATCAATTTGGATACTCAAAATATTTATTTGTTGGATTCACTACATATATTACCAACAAACCGACCACACACGATGGCATTTTTTTACTTTGTAATACACTACATCCAACATTTTTGAACTAAACCTCAAGTTATATAATTATATTATTTTTTAATTAGGATTATATTATTAAAGGGAGGTGTGTAAATATCATCAAAATCATGGAATGAGGAAAAGCCTTATGCACAAGGACGCAGAAAAGTTCTACAACTGGATATATATCAATGTATATATAATAATATTTAACTATCCAAACACATATAAAAAAATTAATTATTTTCCTCAATGTTTCTACAGTGTCTAAAATAAACAAATGGAAAATATTTGGGTTATTATGTTTTTAAATTTATAAGAGATATCATATTCCATCAAAAAACACATCCCTGAAGAGGTATTTTCAAAGTTAATTACAACTTTAATTAAAATATTTATTAATATTTTGTATATTTATATTTTTTCAGTACTATTATGACGGTCTTAAAATATAAAATTTATAAGATGAGATAATTTTTCATAGAAACAAATGGGCATCATACCTGGTCTTGGAATGTATAAAAATGGCATGAAGATGTGACTTCTATAGAAGTAATGGATTGTTTCATATTTATGTTTAATTTATTTATTTTTAGTATTACCCTCATAAGAATTTTTCTCTTACACTAGAGGATTCCTTAGAATTTAGGATCCTTTTGAGACTTTGGGACATGTAGGAATAAAAAACACCTCAATCTGACATATGACGTGATCGGTATGACTCAAAGTACATCTTTTTATTTTAAATTCACATTAATATTAGTACAATATAAAAATCACAAACACAAAACAAAAAAAAAGAATTCAAATTGTTTTTGTACTTTAGTATAATGATCTATTTGTCATTTTAGATATGAGGGAATTAGCCACACACCAATCCAAAAAATGGTGTCACTAGTATGACTCAGAGTGTCATTTATCAGTTTTAAATCAATAATTTACATCAAAATATGTCACTCAATGAAAATTGATAAAACAAACTCATATTTTCTTAATAATATAGTTAATGGATTCATAAATAATTTTTTACATGCAGGAATTGTTCTCATGTCAAACTGACACAATATGTGACTGGTATTAGTTAAAGTTCATGTTTTTAGTTTATAATGAAATTTTACTAAAAGAGACAAGTGACATACTGAAAAATAATAAACAAATATTTGTATTTTTTTAATACTTTATTAAAACAATCCATAAGTCACTTAATATGTGTAGAAATCCGTTTCACCACAATCTGATGCATGGTGTGACCAATATGACCCCATGTCCGTATTTTTACTTAAAAATGACATTAATTTTAGTAAAAATGAACAAGTGACATACTGAAAAATGAGAAAACACATTTTTATTGTTTAAATACTTTTTGGTAAAATTTAATGAGTCATTTTGGATGTATAGGAATATTTTTCACCTCAATATGAGGCACATTGTTACCGTTATGACTATAAGCACATCTTTTTTATATAAAATATACATCAATTTTAGTAAAATGGATAATTACCCTACTAAAAAATGAGCAAAAACATTTGGATTTTTTTGATATAGTAGGAAAAATATCCAAAAGTTAGTTGGGATGTGTATGAATTAACTAAACCACAATGAGATCCTCAACAACTCCAAAAAGTATCTATAAAATGATATGCAAAATTTTCATCTCTCCCAAAAAAGAAAGAACAACAACAACAGAATCAAGGAACCAGTGATCTAATGATGTTGATAATAGAACCAAAGGCATGGTGGCCAATTTAATCCTCCTCTAGTGCGTCGATAATAACATGATAATCAGATTTGACCACCAGTTGAGAGATGAAATGAATTTCAAACCCTTCCAGATAGTCATGGCCACTTCTATAGGAGGAGACCAACAAGAAATTTATGATTAATGACAAGCCGAAATAATAGAGCCTACATGGTCCTAGAGAACCGCCTAAAGGTCAAAAACGCCATTTGTAGAGACCCGAAGCCTGACGTACATTGACATTACATTAAATTTGCGGAATACATAGTACATAACAAAAACACACACACAAGGACCGTAATAGTTTAGTGTCTTTGGAAACTCGGAATATAATCTTCTAATCGTGGTGAAAGATCTTCAATATCTCCCATAAAGATCTTCCTTTTTTTTACCTAAAACCTTTCATTATATCCTGGGGAAAAGAAAACATAAAAGGGTGAGCTCAAATGCTCAGTAAGGGTAAAAAAAAGAAATATCAATCACATCATATTCATAAGAACATAGTATTTTGGAAATCTTAACCTGCAAAAGAGATCATAATTTCATAAAATGAAATAAATCATGGCATTGAAATGTAATCACAATAATCATAACTTAAAACATGAAACTTTGTGGCATTCACACATAATCATAGATAATCATTTCTTTTTAGTAAAGAATCATTTCCAAGACTATCTTAGTGGACAAAGTCCCTTTCTGAACCGAGTCACCCTCGTTTCAGTCCTGTTTCACTGAACCGGTATAACCTACCGTTCCAGACATGTCTATCTCATGAGATATAAAATCATTACCCAATGATTTGGAGGGAGATATAGGTCCCACCAATCTCATAATGATACCATTCTTATGTGTTCCACTAAATAATACATCATTGCATAACCCATGTAATAAAAATGGGATTCTTAAACAACATGACATCATAAAACAATTCATATAAGATAAAGGAATTCATAAAAATATTTTCATCACAACATAATCAAATCCATGTAATAATATGGATAGAAACAGAACCCTATATTATCTTAGATGGAAAATAATTTTGATAAAACACTTGAACTCCATTCTTGAGGAAAATATCCTTTCTGCTTCAAAAACACTTTTCCTTTCTTAACATGTCGTAAAATTCTAAACTAAAAGAAGTTGAATTAAAATAAACTTGAAAACTTGTAAAGGAAACATCTTGGAAATAATGTTTTAAAAATACATTCATGCCGTATAATTTAAAAAAAACATTCTTCTCAATATTTTGTCGGAAAAGTCAAAAAGTACCTCATATGAAAAACGACAAAAGATTCCTTTCATATCTTTTACTAAAAACTCACCAAAGGGTAAAAATGGATTTAAACAATTGTAGGTGGATGGAAATAATATTACATATTTAGGGAACATGTATTTGGATGATAAAATACACCCCAGTAAATGCCAAAATATAAACAATCTCAGATAAAAATGAGATTGTGATATTTCCCTTACCTTAAGTCTAATTTGCTTCGTAAGTGTCTGAACCTCCTATTTTTGACGCTCCTTCACTTAACCTCCACTTAAAGAACTAAGGATGGACTTTGAATTATACCAGGACCTCTAAAATGATACTAGGGAAGTAGAGAAGAGATTTTGGCAGGGGTTGGCCAAGCTTTAATACTCAAATTGGTGTGAGGAGGAGAGGGAGGAGGTGCCCTTTTTTAAGGGAGGAGAGGGGCACCTTTGGAATAACTAAAAATATTATTTTATTATAAAGTCATGATCAGTTTTAAATAGCTCAAAATTGATTTATTTCGAGTCTTTTGTGGGGATGGGTCAAAATAATCTCATCCAATATAATTTAGACAAGTTTAGGTTCCTATTTTAACCTTATCATTAGATTTAACATTAAGTTAAAAAATTTACTTTTACCGTGTCTTCTTGTGTTCTTACACTATAAGTTTAATAAACTTACTATAAGCAGCCAAACTAACCCCAAGTTGTTTATTATTAATACATATAACCATATCTAAGTCATTTGGCCGAACCTTATATTTTTAGGAATATAATAACAATTACCAATATAATAATTGTTTTAAAAACTATTTTATGTCAATTTTGACACTATTTAGTAATTGATTTTTGTGAAAAACATAACAGAATTATTAGTCCAAAACAAGTTAATTAAATCAATACTAACATGTCATATTAACCAAAAAAATTAGTGGGATTCGTAAAAAGTCTCAAATTACATTTATTTTGGTGTTTATAACATCAATTATGTCAATATTTCATTAATAAGATAATTACCGCATCATCGTTGTGTCATAAATAAATTAAATTATTTAATGTCTAAAAATTAAAAATAAAATAAAATTATGTAAGAAATATTTTTAGATTTCTAATTAATATTTATAGTCGAATTTACTTTATGTATAACCCCATATTAAAAATGTTTTAGTAAATAATCTTTGATTTTAACTCTTTTAACGCTTCTTTAAATAAATTAATAATAAATGTACTAATCTAATCCAAGTGGGCCTAAATGGTCATATTTTATTCCTAAGTTTGTTTTTGGTCGAATTAAACTTATCCAGTAGAATTAGGACATGTGTTAGGGTAATAATAATATCATCTTTACCCTTAATTACCCTATTTACTTTTTACCGTGGTTAAAAAAAGTAAAAAGTTACTATTCACCAAAAATTATTTTCATCTCATTGAACCACATTTTAGTCATTGATATTAACCGTGTCTCTCGGATTTTCGATATTCCACTCACAGAAGCGGTAAAATTAAGTTTTATGAAAAATTCAGTTTTTTAACTACCACTTAGTCATTTCACTTTTCATTAAAAATTGAAAGTTTTCAGAAAAATACCAAAATTTCACCCTAGGCTAATTTCGATATTCCGAATCCAAAAATGAATTCCATTTTGAAAAATAATATTTATAAAATTTCCAAATGTCGTTATTACTATTCATAACGGCATGTTTTAATAATATTTTAATAGCATATTGTTGTTTAGTGAAACTTGTTATTGCGTACTACACACGCTATTGAGGAAGGTCGTGATTGCGTGTAATGCAAGGTAAGTCAAGGATACGTGTTTGTGAAAGCTCCTTTTGGTGTAGCGTACAACAAAAGACATTAGTGAAATTAAAAAGAATATTTTTCATAAAATTTTGGGCTGTTACATTCTACCCCCCTTAAAATGCATTTTGCCCTCGAAATTCGTCGGGGTTATAAATGGTTGACTATTAGAAATTTTATTTAATAGAAACCCACATCCTAAAAAGGAATACCAAAACCAATCTTTAAAAACGAAAGTATGAAACGTAACGGTTACCCAAATAGACTAATCACTGGGTTTCCACATAGGTGAAAATATGGATATGGAAGAAAAATCTAACCATCATGTTCTGATAGAGAGTGGTAGAGAACATGGCTACGGAAAATCCAACAATCACAAATCCATAAATTTGTGACGATCTAAGGTACCATCTGATTAATCAGATATAATAGCACTAGGACAACATTTTTGGTTTTCAAGATCGTTTCCCTAAAGTTGAAGAATTTGAATTAGAATAAATACTTACTTTATTTTGGTACAATCTCACTGTTGTTCGTGCCTTGAACAATTTCCTCTTCATCTCTTAAATAAATGAAGTTGAATTTGTTATTCGTGAAGTGTTAGTAGATCATGTGATAGAATGATGGGTCATTCCATCTCTTTCAAACAAAAGGTTAGCAAATGTTATAAGTACATCTTATGGTTAATCGTATATTGTTACAAAAAAGAACTTATACCGCTTAATAAAATAAAACAAGTTTCTACTAACCAGGGACTTCTTGTAGGCCAGTGGTAGGCGATAAAGGCTAGTCGCACTTCGGTTGTGGGTTCGATTCCTACAGCCCTGTCCGACGCAATGGGTTGTCGCCCGTCCTGCAGGTTTTCCTTTTTCTAAAGCTATATTACTATAATAACCCATCAATAATATCAAAAAACGTTTTATCCTAACTTATGTCCAACATAATCCATTCTAATCTTTATGCTTATCTAAAATACTTCGGTCCAAGATCATCGTATAAAGAAAATGATTACTTGAAATGTCACAGAATAATCACGTGAATGCCATCATGTAACCCCCATATATCATAAGATATGTCAAATTACAAACATTTGAATACCTTAATCATGTATTCTCTTGAAGAGTGAATACCCATTGAACCTTAATGAAAACATGAATGCAGTTAAAAGTTAATACTTTCCACATACCAAATTCCTCAAAATTTTATATACTCAAACCATGATATCACTTAGTCCTTATATCAATCATGAGCTCATGAATAAAATCAAACATCTCATTATCTTCTTATCCCTTCATTATGCGCATATCATCTGTTTACCAAAAATGTCTCAATCACTTTTCATGGTTATCGGTACCATAAAATTATTGAAAACCACAATAGACCAAAACATAAATATTCCAATAATCCACGATACTATATACAACATTATTTTGGAATCCCATTACATAAACACTTAATCATTCCACCACATCGTTTTCATATTCAACATCGCCAATAGTGATCGTATGTGACTTCCCTTTGTCCTTTACCTTAAGTGGTTGCTCATGTTTATCATCACTAACCTTTGGATTAGGGCATTTATTAGAATAATTCCCCATTTCCTTGCACTTGAAGCATTGATGTGTTGGTGGTGCGTTCTCTGCAGTGTTATCTTTATTCACATAATTAGAAACCCTTTTTCAATTACCTCGACACTCAGCTGCTTGATGACCTTCTTTTCCACACTTAAAAACATTTTCTAGTCCCTTTAAGACAATCTCCACCATGCTTCTTTCCACACTTTGAGCATAAGGAAAAATTCATCTTCTTTTCATTTTTCTCTTTAGATTTTTCTTTAAATTCCATTTTCCTCTTCTTATCAAACCCATATGACTGATGAGTTACTCCAATCTCCATCTCGACTTTGAGAGCACATCGAACGATTTCCTCGTAGCTATTGAAGTCCCTTATGGCTAACACCCTTCGAAGACTTGGTTTTAAGCCACTAAAGGATCGATCGATCTTACTCTCAGGTTGGATAATAATACCAGAAGCGTACCTTGCAAGTCTTGTCAAATTTCCTTCATAGGTACCAACAGATTCATCACCATTTTGCTTCATTTCAAGAAACTCTTTCTCCATCTTTGTTTGGAGAATACGAGGGAAGTACTTATTGAAAATTAAGTTCTTAAACTCATCCCATTCTATGGACTCAATTTCATCCCTTTGCCTCATATTCTTAATAAGATTCCACCACTGATCAGAATCTCCTTCCAAACGATACACTGCTAGGATGACTTTATAATGTTCAGAACATTGAAGAACTAAAAATATCTTTTCAGTAGTACTAATCCATTGTTCAGCAACTAATGGATCAGTAGACCCGCTGAAAGAAGGTGGACGCTGCCTCATGAAGGATTCAACAGAATGTTGCTCCTTCCTTTGCTCGTTTTGAAGTCCTGCATGATTCATAGCTTGAGAAAGTTGTGTGAGCATGGCTACAAGATTTTGCATTCCAGCTCCCATAACGTTTGGTTGCTCAGGGGGACAATCATTGCATTTCCCGTCGCATTCCGCATTAACATGGTTCCTTCGGGTTCCAGCCATTGACTAAATCCAAGAAAAATAGTGTGAGAAACACTAATTATAATAGGAAAACCACATAATCAAGAATAAAATTTCACACTTAAGGTCTTATCCTAGGTTTTTCATGGCCATTTCTAAAAAACTAATATTGTGTTCTATGCTTAGACTTATCCTTCGGGTTCTTACTAAGGCTTTCACATTCTAGTTTCCAAAGGTTGACTATACCTTTCCTCTGATACCAACTGTAGAGACCCGAAGCCTGATGTACATTGAAATTACATTACATTTTCGGAATACTTAGTACATTACAAAAACATACACACAAGGACCGTAATAGTTTAGTGTCTTTGGAAACTCGGAATATAATCTTCTAATCGTGGTGAAAGATCTTCAATATCTCCCATAAAGATCTACCTTTTTTTTACCTAAAACATTTATTTATATCCTGGGGAAAAGAAAACATAAAAGGGTGAGCTCAAATGCTCAGTAAGGGTAAACAAAAGAAATATCAATCACATCACATTCATAAAAACATAACTTTTTGGAAATCTTATCCTGCAAAAGAGATCATAATTTCATAACATGGAATAAATCAAGGCAGTGAAATGTAATCACAATAATCATAACGTAAAACATGAAACATTTTGGCATTCACACATAATCATAGAGAATCATTTCTTGTTAGTCAAGACTCATTTCCAAGACTGTCTTAGTGGACAAAGTCCCTATCTGAACTAAGTCACCCTCGTTTTAGTCATGTTTCACTGAACCGGTATAATCTACCGTTCCAGCCATGTCTATCTCATGAGATATAAAATCATTACCCAATGCATTGTAGGGAGATATAGGTCCCACCCATCTCATAATGATACCATTCTTATGTGTTCCACTAAATCATACATCATTGCATAACCCATGTAATAAAAATGGGATTCTTAATCAACATGACATCATAAAACAATTCATATAAGATAAAGGAATTCATGAAAATATTTTCATCACAACATAATCAAATCCATGTAATAATAGGGATAGAAACGGAACCCTATATTATCTTAGATGGAAAATAATTTTGATAAAACACTTAAACTCCATTCTTGAGGAAAATATCCTTTCTGCTTCAAAAACACTTTTCCTTTCTTAACATGTCGTAAAATTCTAAACTAAAAGATGTTGATTAAAAATAAACTTGAAAACTTTTAAAGGAAGCTTCTTGGAAGTAATGTTTTAAAAATCCATTCATTCCGTATAAGTTAAAAAAACATTCTTCTCATACTTTTTTCGGAAAAGTCAAAAATTTCCTCGTACGAAAAACGACAAAAGATTCCTTTCATATCTTTTACTAAAAACTCATCGAAGGGTAAAAATGGATTTAAACAATTGTAGGTGGATGGAAATAATATTACATATTTAGGGAAAATGGATGTTGATGATAAAATACACCCCAGTAAATGTCAAAATATAATCAATCTCGGATAAAAATGAGATTGTGATATTTCCCTTACCTTAAGTCCAATTTGCTTCGTAAGTGTCTGAACCTCCTCTTTTTGACACGCCTTCACTTAACCTCCACTTAAATAACTAAGGATGGTCTTTGAAGAAGACCAGGACCTCTAGGATGATACTAGGGAAGTGGAGAAGATATTTTGGCAGGGGTTGGCCGAGCTTGAATGCTCAAATTGGTGTGAGGAGGAGAGGAAGGAGGTGCCCTTTTATAAGGGACGAGAGGGGTACCTTTGGAATAACAAAAAATATTATTTTATTATAAAGTCATGTTCGGTTTTATATAGCTCCAAATTGATTTATTTCGAGGCTAAGGTGGGGATGGGTCTAAATCCTCTCATCCAATAGAATTTAGAAAAGTTTAGGTTCCTATTTTTACCTTATCATTAGATTTAACATTAAGTTAAATAATTTTACTTTTACCGTTTCTTCTTGTGTTCTTACAATATAAGGTTAATAAACTTACTATAAGTAGCCAAACGAACCCCAAGTTGTTTATTATTAATATATATAACCTTATCTAAGTCATTTGGCCGAACCTTAGATTTTTAGGAATACAATATCAATTACCAATATAATATTTGTTTTAAAAACAATTTTATGTCAATTTTGACACTATTTAGTAATTGATTTTTGTGAAAAACATAACAGAATTATTAGTTCTAACAAAGTTAATTAAATAAATACTAACATGTCATATTAACCTTGAAAATTAGTGGGATTCATAAAAATTCTCAAATTACATTTATTTTGGTGTTTATAACATCAATTATGTCAATATTTCATTAATAAGATAATTATTGCATCATCGTTGTGTCATAAATAAATTAAATTATTTAATGTCTAAAAATTACAAATAAAATACAATTATGTATGAAATCTTTTTTTCTTTCTAATGAATATTTATAGTCGAATTTACCTTATGTATAACCACATATTAAAAATGTTTTAGTAAATAAACATTGATTTTAACTCTTTTAACCCTTCTTTAAATAAATTAAAAATAAATGTACTAATCTAATCCAAGTGGGCCTAAATGGTCATATTTATTCCTAAGTTTTTTTTTGGTCGAATTACACTTATCCAATAGAATTAGGACATGTGTTAGGGTAATAATAATATCATCTTTACCCTTAATTACCCTATTTACTTTTTACCGTGGTAAGTAAAAAGTTACTATTCACCAAAAATTATTTTCATCTCATTGAACCACATTTTAGTCTATGATATTAACCATGTCTCTTGGATTTTAGAAATTCCACTCACAGAAGCGGTAAAATTAAGTTTTATGAAAAATTCTGTTTTTAACTACCACTTAGTGGTTTTACTATTCATCAAAAATTGAAAGTTTTCAGAAAAATACCAAAATTTCACCCTAGGCTAATTTCGATATTCCGAATCCAAAAATGAAGTCCATTTTGAAAAATAAAATTTATAAAATTTCCAAAAGTGGTTATTACTATTCATAACGGCTAGTTTTAATAATATTTTAATAGCATATTGTTGTTTAGTGAAACTCGTTATTGCGTACTACACACGCTATTGAGGAAGGTCGTGATTGCGTGTAATGCAAGGCAAGTCAAGGATGCGTGTTTGTGAAAGCTTCTTTTTGGTGTAGCGTACAACACAAGACATTAGTGAAATTAAAAAGAATATTTTTCATAAAATCATGGGTTGTTACACCATCACCTAGAATTGCTTCATTAGTATTAAGTTTGAAAATACCCTGAGGGGGATGAATCCATCTGACAAGATAAGGATGAAAAATAATTTGATAATTGATGTTGAAACCCACATTTTGGCGTCTCTTATTGTGTAACCAACATTAAAACTCTCACTATCATAGTTTTTACATATCTTATCCATTAACTGATATCAAAACTCTATATGTGTGAGTTTTAACATTTATAATGTATAAATGAAAAATCATGATGAATTCATAACATATTTGTACGTCAATTATACTCAGTCATCAATATATTTATTAACCAAATTCATTTGAAGCATATATTTATTTTAATGTATATTTATTTCATTATTATTATAATTATAATTATATATATTTAAAAATAATTTATATAAATTTATAAAAATAATAAAAATAATAAATATATTTATTATTTAAAAATTAATTATAATATTATAATTATTTAAATATATAATTATTTAATTAGAACTTATAAATAATTTTTCAAAACATTATATATATATATATGAAATATTAATAAATATATATTAATTATCAACATGAGTTTTTTATTTAATTTATATGAATAATAATTATTTTTCATAAAAATGTAATATTTTTATATAAAATAATATTATTATTTATTAAAAAAATTTATCAGCGCTAAAAATAGAATTTTTCTTAGATTAAATGGTTTCACCAAAATGATTTCATTTTTGAGATAATTGTTAAAGGTGACAGGGTTTGTATTTTAAAGATTCATAACTGGGGCTCTTAGTGGTTGGATATTGAGGAGGCTCGTCCACCTTCACCAGTTCATTCCCCACCTATCAGATGGCTCCCCCCATTTGGGTGTTCTCAAAATTAATACTGATGTAGAGACCCCTGGGGATGGTTTTTTTGGCCTTTGCACATTCCTCCAGGATCACACTGGCTCTCTTATTACAGCTCATTATTCCTTGAACATTGCAGATTTTTCTCCCTATGTGGCAGAGGTCAAGGCTATTTGGAAGGGTATGCAGTTCATATTGTCTCTTGTCTCAAAGGATGTTGTGGTCGAATCTTATTGTCAATTTGTTATCAACACACTGAACGAGGATTAAGGTGGAATCCAAGCCTATGGTTCCATTATCGACTTCTTCAAATCATTGGTTCTTTTGTTCTCTTCTTGTTGTTTTCCCTTTGCTTGGAGATAAGGGCAATCGAGTGGTTCATTTTTTGGCTACATTTGGGAATCATTGGGGGTATAATTGATGGATTTTGTCTTTTCCTCCAAAATTATATACTGTGCCTTTGGTTGATATCTAAGGTATTAGGATTGTCTTTTTGAAAAAAATAAATGCCACCTTTATCAGTGCTAAAGAATGGGATGATAAAGGTTACACCTTTATCGATGTTTCTTTATAACTGATAAAAGGAAGATTTATCAGCACATTTATCTAGCACTGATAAAGTCCCCCCCTTTTAATTGTGCTTTCTTCTTAGCACTGATAAAACATGATGTATTCCTTACCTCAATCCGTGGTAGTGAATGGGAGGATCTGCTGCATGTTTCGGACATCAAATTTAGCAGCGGTTTAAACTGCCACCAAATCAAAAAATAACCAATCCTAAATGATGATTTTCTAGTAGAGGAAACATAACTCATTTATGATGTGTTTAAATTGACTCCATGTCAATCCGACATATGATGTGACTAGTATGACTCGAAGTTTGTATTTTCATTATAAAAGGGACATTTTAGTTTAATGATATAATTATTAACAATTAATTAAATTACTAAGAAAACTAATAACTGATGATATCATTAATATATTTAGTAACTATTAATATAATTTATCAAGATAATTAATTAACAGTTTAATAAATAATTCATAATTAAATTATAAAAAAAATTAAAAATTTTAATTAATATTTAATTAAAAAATTTCAATATAATAAATAAAAATAAAATTAGTATTATAACATATAACATCATTAATATATATAGTAATTAAAATTATAAATTATCATATATGAATTATATATCATTAAATTTTAATTTTTTTAATTTTTTATGAACATTTACTAAGATAAAAATTGTTTTTATTGGGTGGAAAAACCATTGTACAAAGGTCGATCATCGAAGAAAGACTACTAAAATAAAAAACCCTTAATTTTTTTTTAAAAAAACCACCGTAATTGTGTCAAACATTTACTCAAAAGTATATATAAATTCATAGTTTTTATAAACAAAAAAATTATTTGAAAACAAATATAGATTTATAACCAAAAATGTATTGTTTTTTTGTTATAATATGTGTTATAATTTAAATAAAATATTAAATTAATGAAGAAAAAAAATTATAAATTATGTTATTTTATTAGTTTTCAGTTATTAAAATTAATAATCAATACCAAAAAAAATCTATTATTAACCAAATAATTTTTTACTAACCAATACTCATTTTAGTATAACCCTTGAGTTCTTTTTTATTCATTTTTCGAATAATAGTCCCGTTAACCACCTATTTTCCCACCCATTAGGGGTAATCTAGAACAAATATATATTTCCATTTATGAATGGTTAGATAAAAAATCATAATATTTGAAAATATATACATACATATATATATATATATACCAAATGTTGTATAACGGTTGATACTAGTCAATGTTAGATTATTGAATTGAAATCAAAATTAAATATTATATGAGAGTCAAATATTCACAAAATCAATTAGAAATTATTAAATTAAAATTCATAAAAATTATTAAAATATAAAACATTGATAATTAGGTTTAAAATGATCATTAAAAATCACCCAACATTAGGGATTTCGACCCGTAAAATATGCATGAAATTTGGGATAATCGAACCCTAACTCATTTTATTATTTGAAACCCAAATACATATATAACCCATTTATTTTTTAAACACTATTTTTAATCATATTCTGTTATATTATGAAATGAAATTTTAAATACCCAAACCAGCTTAATTAAAAAGACATCTATTAATTTTAATTTTAAGATTTATTTATAAATCAAAAAGCAATTTATATAAAAAAAACTAATAAAAATTATAATTTTATTAACATTTTAAAATAAATCGTTATTCAATTAAAAACAATTAATTTAGTGAGATTAGAATTTAGATTTCATTTATAAATTTAATATGAACAGTACTCAAAATACCTAAATAAATTAAATAGTTTTACTATCTTTTTAATATTCAGTTAATAAATTAATTAACATTAAATAAATAGGTTTCGGTAATTCCTTGATATTAATTGGAATTATAAATAAAATATTTGTGTATCCCACCTTTTCTGGTATTCGGAAGAATGTTTAAGGAGGTAGAGGCCAAAATAAAGAATGATGGTACTATATATGGTGGAGGCTGTGTTTTCAAACTGCAAGGATTACCCTCTTCTCGGAAACCCCTCACTTCCATGATCAAGATGAAGATGTTAAATTGCATATTTTCAAACTCCAAGGCTCTGACTGGAATTTCCCCCATCTCTAAATCCCCTCACCACCTGATGATGAAGATGAATATTTTAATGAGATGGATGATTGGAACCCGGTGGATGTCATGTTTTGGTGGAATATCATTAGAAATGGTCAAAAATCTGGAGTAGTCGCCTGGAGTCCCACGACCCATGATGAAGCTGACAACGAGGTCTTCAATAGAATAGGTTATCAGCAATGCACCGATATTATCTCGATGGATAATCGAGGAAGACTACGAGGGACCCCGTCCAGCCGTCCCCTTCTCCTGGGAACACTTCCCAGGGGTACCTAAGCACGAAGATCCAAAACGGACACAAACCTGAAACCGACACTGGAGAACCCTGGGGTGACGACACATGTAGAATCCTATTATGGTGGGCAGTGTCCAGCCGTCCCATTCTCCTAGGAACACGCCCAAGGGGGGCCCAATCTAGGTATTACGAATGCACCCTAACTCTTACACATTAAATCTCTACTCCCCTGGGGAACCCAAGTGAGGGGATCCTGAATTTACCCCAACTCCCCATGGGAACCCAATACGCAGTAAAGTCTTCTCCAATAGGCGGCATTTGTGAGAATGGTTACAATGGAGGGAGGTTTCCAGTCCTCTCATTCACCTTAGAGCATTTTCCCAGGGTGACCAAGGAGATCTGGAATCCATACCAATACAAGAGCTCCTGGCAGAGGTGGAACATAGTTGAGGTGGGATATGGATGTGAAGGTGTGCGGGGTGGAGCACGGTGCAGTCGCTCCGGGAGGTCCTGGTGGAGGCGGAACGCGGTTGAGGCAGGATGTGGATGTGTAGGTGTGTGGGGCGGTTATGGAGGGGCAGTGTGCAGTCGTGGAGTGCGGTCATATCTTAGGTGGAATATGGTCGAGGTGGGGATTCTTTGCGACTGGCTTTCAATAGCGCGGTCATGGTGCGGGGATATAATTTTAAAATACTATAGAAACCAATTATTAGATATTGTTGTTCACTAATATCATTTTTTAAAAATATTATTGTATAAAAAATGAAACTAATGTTACTAATAAAACATTATTTAATATTATTATCAATTTTAAACTATATAGTTTATATGTACAAATATTTTGATATGTTATTTATATAGTTAATATCACTATGTTATAATATTTATATACCACTATAAAAATAATGGCTTTTGCAATAGGGTTTTTACGATGAATTCTCGCCACAGAAATTAAATTGTGATAGGAATTCATCACAACAAACCATCATGGAAAATCAGGACGTAAATAATAGATATTGTGAAGGGACATGGAAATTAACCATAGGGTGATACAATTTATGACAAAACTATTTAGCCACCACAAATACTATTTACGATTGAACTTTTTTTCATTGTAAATTAATTTATTCTATATTATTTGCAATGGAATTAAAAAAAGTTAATTTTATAAATAAATAATTTAACATATTTACATATAAAATATATTTCTCAATATATAAGCCTTATCTAAATAAAAACTAATATCCATTTTATTTAAAAAAACAAATATATGAATAATTATATACCTATATAATGTGTGTATGTATATATATATATATATTATTTGTCTGTATTAGCAAAGTAATATATATTATCTATATATCCTAATATAGGATTATACAAAAAAGTTAATTTTATAAATAAATAATTAAAAATATTTACATATAAAATATATTTCTCAACATATAAGCCTTATCTAAAAAAAACTAATATCAATTTTATTTAAAACAAAAATATATTAATATTTATATACCTATATAATGTGTGTCTATGTCTATATATATATATATTAGTATGTGTAACAAACTGATATATATTATCTATATATCCTAACAAAGGAATATACATATTAAGATATAATATATGTAAATATATGTAATTGTGTATAATTTGAATTACGGATACATATAATATATATATATATATATATATATATATATATATGTATGTTGTATATATGTATTTATTTATTTGTTTGATTATTTACACACACACACACACAAAAATTTATAAATGTATTTAAAAAAAATCTTGTAAATATATATTAATACATGAATAAAAAAATAAAAAAATATAACTCTATATATATATATAAATAAAAAGATAAAAAGATAAAAATAAAAATATAACTAACTATATATACAATGAAAACTAATATATGTATGTAATTTCTCTGTGAGATTTTTATTTTTAGCATCATTATAGATAAAAATTACCTCTTAATATTTTTTAATTCTACCAAAAAGAAAATATTAATTTCATATTATATACGACATATCATATACATCAAACTTAATTTAAATAACCATCAATAATCAAACAATTATTTTTAAAAAAATTAATAATGTTAAAATATTTATCCAATAACTTATTAATTGTTTTTTGACTAGCAGTGCGGTTTTTTGAACATCGTTCACACACTCCATGACCCATTTTTTTAAAATATTTTGACTTATCCCATATCAAAAAATCAAGTACATTTTTTTCCTTTTAAAAAATTCATCAAGTAATCATTTTTTAAAGAAATTAAAGTTAATGAAAACCAAGTCCATTAATACGTTTTTAGAACATAATAAAAAAAATAATTCCTTAGAAAAACCATTAAACATTATTGTTTATTGAAAAAATAATATCCCCATTTCACCTAAAAAAATCACAGTTTTTTATATTTTACATAAAAAAACTAATATTTCCTTAAAATAAAATCAAGTAATTATAAATTAAAAACAAATCTACTTTAATTAAAAATTAAAAATAAAATAAATAAAATAAGCCTTTGTTAAAAAATAAATACATAACCTTTCTTCTAAATTAATTTTGAATGGAAAATGAAGAAGTTTTCTTTTTTAACATTAAATATTTTTAATTGAAATTTTTTAATTTTGTTGGAAGGATAAGGAGAATTTTTTGATATTTTAAATTTAAAATAGGTTCATTTAGAAAATAGTAAATTATTTAATTATCATAATTTTAAAGAACAAAATTCAATTTTAATTTCCAAATATTTCATAAAAATTAAATATTCATTTTTTATTTTTTAAAATAATATAAATATTTTTAATTATTTTTTTTAATTAGAAAATTGGGATATTTTTTAATTTTATAGCGGATTATTATTTTTTTTGATAAAATATTTTTAAATTTTGAATATTGATTTTATTATTACTTCCAATGGAAATGGTATTTTTTTACTAATATTTCATAAATGAAATTTAGTTTTTTATTTTATTTTTAAGGAAAATAATAAAATAATTTAATTTTTAAGTGAATGTTTGATTTATTTTAATTTTTTTATTTGAATTTTATTAATGAAAAATGATTTTTTATATTTATTAAATTGAAATAGAATTTGGGATGAATATATCATTATGAAAAATAGTTTTGGACTTATTTTTTACTCTTTAAATTATTTATGGGGAATATGCATTTTGTTCTTAATTTTAATAATTTTAAATATAATATTTTATTTTTTAAAAAATGGTTCATCACTCCAGCATGAAATCCATGGTGATATATGGTTGTAATCCACTTATATCTTGAATTTACTTCCTCCATCATCTAGTGACGCAACGTTTACTCATTGGTTTTACGACCACAATGTCTTCAAAACCTTTTCATTTTATGCGTGTATAGGGATATCACTATAAATACAAAAAATTGAATTTTCAAAACCACAAATAGACCTTTTAACACCGCACAATGAGAATTAATGGCACCAAAAAAAACATTTTCCTCGTCAATGTCTTTAAAATGAGGACCCATTTATCAATGTTTTTACTTAATACTGATAAATTCCCTACTATTGCATTGTGTTGTTTTAATAACAAGACACATTACCAAATACACCTATATACAAATTCACCATATGAAAATTCAGAATTTAATTAAAATAAAATTTAGATTAAAAATACAAAAAAACATATTATATACATTTCGAACAATATTTAGTATAATCACACTTGCATTTACTATCCATAATCACTTAAAAACATCAATGTTTAATTATCATTTTCACCTACGACCCCCTCTCAAAAAAGTCTAATCATGGTATTATTTTCCAAAAAAACCAGCCCAATAAAGGAAAAATAATTCACCTATATAAAAAAATTATTATGTTAACAATACTATAAATAAATATATTAAACATAAATATGAAATAATATATTTTTAAAATGTCAATTTTAAATAAACGGACACACGTGGATCACTACCACCGAAAAAACATTATGCACGACCACCCATTAACAATAGTAGAAAATGAAATGATAAAGGCGGTACCTTTATCACCTCTAAAAACCTTTGATAAAAGGTTCTTTTAATAATTCTAAAAAGTTCTGTTAAAAGTACCCCTTTATCTGCATTTTTTAGCACTTGTAAAGGTACCCCATTATCAATGATTTATTGTGATGTTAAAGGGACTTCCTTTATTAGCACTCTTTTAGTAGAGTTGATAAAGGGGGGCTTTTTCAGTGTTTTTTGCTGATACTGATAAATTGTATATTTCAAAAAAATATCATATTTCATTAAAAATAATATTTTTTGAATATGATTTAAATAAGGGTAAATAGACATTTACACATAAAATATAAGATATATAGTGAAAATGGATTATAAAAAATTAGAATTTTTTTATTAGTTAATAACTTTCTAATTATTTTCTATTATCAGTCATTTATTAACGATTTGGAGATACAAAGAAAAATAATAATAAAATATCTAAAATAAATGGAAAACATAAATCGTATTTCAAAAGGTCATAACTTTTGTTCTAAGTGTCTGTTTGAGCTCTAAAACATATCAAATAAAATATTGAAATGAGATCTACATATTATTGATAAGTACAAATCCCCTATTAAGTATTCATAGACCCAAATATTCCATATAAGGACACTAAAAATGAGATTTTAGTCGATGAATCCTATTTTATTAACATTTGATTGACTTTCAACCTCGTTTAAGGGGGTGTTTTTCCCATTTTAATTGGGGAATTTAATTTTCAAAATTATTACATTCATATTGATCTTAATGTTTATAAATGTTATTATTTTTCTAAATTTAGTTATATTTGTAATCAAATATATAAAAATATATGCATATTTTTTATATATTCACACATAATATATATTTTTATAAATATACATGTAAACATATTTAAATGTAAATTATATTTATAAATATATAAACCTTATCTAAATAAAAAAATATCCATTTTATTAAAATTAAAAATGAATAAATTATTATATACATAGAGAATTTCTGTATATATAATGTTTACATATGTATAAATATATTTGTGTGTGCATTGACAAACCGATATATATTTATCTATATATTTTAATAAATGTTTATAAATATTAATATATAATATATGTAAATAAATATAAATATATATAACTATATATATAGATATTCAAATATATATATATGTATGTATGTATTTATAAACACGCATTCACACCCACAAAAACATATTTTATATATGTATTAATATCTATATTTATATGGATAAATATATATTAATAAATAAATAAAAATATATATATGTATCATAAAATACAAAAGAAAATGATATAGGGGATTGAAAAAGGAGCGAGATTATGAGGGGGATGTCTCAGTTTTGAAACCCAGTAATGTCAAGGGTGCGCACGGGTGGGTGATGCAGGTCCCTAGCACTACTAAAGGGTGGTGGTTTTCTAGTCCTGATAAAGGGGTTGTAATGATAGACTATAATTGTTAAACGAAGATATCATGAACTGATAAAAGGGGGGAGGTCCCACCCTCCCATTTTCCAAAAAAAAATTGTTTTTAAAAATTACCTTTTCGTACATTTATTAGCACTAAAATAGCATCGATAAAGGTCATTTACAGCATTTTTTAGCACTGATAAATGACCCATTTTATCAGTGCTGATAAAAGGGACCTTTATTAGCACATTTTTAGAGATGATAAACAGAACCACCTTTTAATAGGACCTATGATAATAACACTTTTTGAATGCTGTAAATACATATTTTCTGGATGTTAAAAGCCTTATCAACAGAAGTGGAGTGATTCTGGTCTCCCCATTCATTAGATTAAGGTGAGGATGATTTATACACATCACAAATGACTTGTGGAACATTGTTATAAAATACCACAACAATATGAATATATATTCATTTCAACTAACTATTTAAAAAAATTAATGTTAACTAATTGTATGGGTCAACAGTGAGAGCTGGACTCCTTATCGAAGGTAGTGGTTGGTAGGAAAACACCAGGGCAAGTTGATAGGAAGGCCTCTGATGATGATGGTAGATGAAGGCAATACTCAAACCCTGGTATGATGGTGAGGGATAGAAATGAGGGTCAAAACATACTCAAAAAATGGGTCGATGACCAGAGAAGAAGAACCCACTCTAGTTGGGGATGTTGATTTTTCAGATAGGTTGTTTCTATTATCAGCAGATCCATCCACCCTGATTAACTTCCAAGTAGTTCCCAATGGATGTTATGGTTTGGGTGTCTCGGTCGGTGGTTGAATGACTATATGTCTACCTTGGGGGATTTAAATCCAATTCTAATTCTATGTTTCTCTACCCTAGTCTTTTAGTCTATATGGATTTTTCTTCGAGATGATTGGATTTACTGCAATTTACAATTTTCATGTCTTTTTAGGGCATGTTTTGATTGGGGATTCAGTCATGTAATGGGTTCTATCTTGATCCATCTTAAAAGGGCTTCTAATTTTCATAATAAAGGGATTTTCCTATCCTATTCTAACAATAAAGATCACTAAAAAATACAAAACCATAAATAAAATTTACTAAAAAATATATTCATTAATAATATAAAAAAAGTTCCCAAAAAAGAACATAATAATAGTTCCACTAATATGGTGTGGAATTAACCAAATTAGATTTATTGAACTCCATCCCTAAACCATTTGTATGTCACCACATATTCTCCATCAACTAACCATATTGGTGATGCCATTAATGTCATTGTTTCTCCTGATGTGGTCGCTACTCTTCCTGCTCTATAATTAATCTCTGAGTAGTCTCATCCCGACCTCTTAGCTTTGCATCATACTCTACATATGTCATGACCCGTCCCCCAGGGCCCATTCCGTGACTACCCCAAGCCCGCCATCCATTGGATAGGGGATGGCGACCATCACTGATGGCGTATTACCCTAAAACCGGGAAGGAATTGCCTTTATGACATGTACACACACAACCAAGATCATAGCTAGATATGAACACAAGGTAAACTGAATAGTAAATGGAGTGAGTAAGTATGTAAAATGGGCCAGAATACAAGCCCAACTGGAATGTCCAAGAAAATAGAAGGTATAAGTAAATTGTATAACTCATGTGACATCCCGCCAAGGATCCTACCTGAAGGGTAGGTATAGCTCGCAAACGGTATTCCCTGTGGTATACCTCGTCTAGGGTCCACCTCCGAGCTACCTCCAATCTTGGTACCCTCATCCTCATTCAGTGTTGTCCGTCATATACAACCAACAAAACAAGGTTCATGCATAGCCTTGTGCAGGGGTGAGTATAACTATACTTAGTAGGGACCCCGAGACCCTCAAGGTTTTACAAAATCCAATAAATAATAACCAAAAATCATAAAATCAACTGACAACCCAACTTAGGTATATCCCCATACAAATACCTAAATTATCATGTATACCCATCTTAATCATGAGGAAACATAGAGTCCAAGTCAATAGCCCAAAGCTCAGCTGTTCTACAATGGAAGAAATACCACAATGCTAAGTACCACACAGGTAAAACACATAGAAGAATACCACCAAGGAATCACCACGAAGGAAAAATACCACATGGTACATACTCAGCTCACACTAGGTATATCTTAGGTACAATAGTAGATATGATTAGATGTAACTACTAAATAATCCTAATTTGTTAATAGGAAGACCCATGAAGGATTATAAATCATCATCATACCCATATAGGATTGTAGTACATCGTCAGACCCACACAGGATCCTAGTACCCCTTCAAACCCACATAGGATCCTAGTACATCGTCAGACCCACACAGGATCCATGTACCTCGCCAGTCCCACACAGGATCCTAGTACATCGTCAGACCCACACAAGATCCTAGTACATCATCAGTACATCATCAGACCCACACAAGATCATAGTACATCGCCAGTATGTCTTTAGACCGACAAATGATCCTAGTACACCATCAGTACTTCATTAGACCCACACATGATTCTAGTACATCATCTTTACGTCGTCATACCCACACAGTATCCTTGTACATTGTCAGTACGTCGTCAGACCCACACAGGATCCTACTACATCATCAGTACCTTATCATACCCACAACAAATCCTAGTACATCGTCAGTACTCTATCAGACCCACAAAAGATCCTAGTACATCGTCACAGTACGTCGTCAGAACCACACAGGATCCTTGTACATCGTCACAACCAGCTACAGGGTACCCGCACTAAGATAACTTGTCTCTGGAAGGGTTTGCTCCTCAAGACATTGGTCGATTATCCAACTTCATGAAGTCCCACTATAAAGTATCCCAAAGTACTACCATGTAAATGGGTTCTCAATACAATAGCGATGCATCAATCGGATATCCGGTTGGTAAGTTATTGACTTTTTATCCTAGAGGGCCCGGTTGTATTCTTGCTTGATCCAACTTAGACATACCCTAACTTTATCCAAACTCATGTGGGGTATCCCAAAAAAACTGTCTCGATCCATGGTTTCTAGGGCCATAAATGGTTCGTCATTTCGACAACGTATGAGGAATATATGTTGAATACAAGATCCCACAATAATAATAATATTATTATTGGGTGTTTCATGAACCCGAGCCATGAACCAGAATTTAATATTCAACATTAGACTAAAATCGACCTTCTTAATGATAGGATCACGTCTCCATAGATGGTAAGCCAATCGGACGTCACACGCAAGAGTTATGGAGGATCAAATATTTAATAATAATAAGATTATAATTATTATTATTTGAGCGTTTCAGGTACCCGATCCAAAAACCCAAAAAAGACATCCAATATTGGACTCATAATTTTTGTCTTGAAGTCAGGGTTGCACTGCTACTGATGGTTCGTGAAATTGAGGTCGCACGGATAAGTTACGGATGAATTAGGGTTTTAAAAACCATAAATAATAATAATAATAATATTTTATTATTATTTTATTTCATTGAAAGTTTCTCTCTCCAATCATATTTAAGATTCACGCACAAGAGGGGTATCCCATTTTGGTGCGCACGGGTCCAAATAACGCCTCTATCTCTTTTTTATATTATTTTTCCTTTAATTTTATTTCATATCTAATCCTTTCTCTCTCCAATATAATTTTCTTCTTCCATGATTTTTCACCCCTGTACACGAACCGGGAATCCGTTGCGCCTCTACCTTGCACACAGCCTACTTCCACCACACAGCCTATTCGCGCCGCTGCCAAATCTGCCTCGTCGTCGGCCAAAGCCACTTCGCCCAGCTTGCTGTGCGTGCATTGCCAGCACCAGCAGCGCCGGACCACTCTACTCCTCCATGTAACTCCTTCCGTGGGGTGTCTCATCTTCTTTATAACCCTTAAAAATAAAATTATCGTATATTCACGATCCTCAGGTCAAGGGATCCATGTCCATATGTCGTGCTCAACAGAATATTTCATTTCCAGCGCCAATAAATATTTGGCCGCCTCCTTCCGCGAGCCATTGCGGATTCGCTTCAAGCCCGAAAAATTAAAAAATCACATATTTTCAATCCTTGCATTGAGGGATTCACGTACATATATCGCGATCTGAAAAACTATGTGTTTCCAGCACCAGTAAATATTAGGCATTGAAGAGCGCATGAATAACGAGGGAAGAATAAAAAGAAAGAGTATCATGGTTTATGTGCGGAATGATGGCCTTGTTAGTTTGGTCATCGTCATCATGAATTTAGGATATGAAGAATCAATAAAACAAATTCAAACATATATAAAAACCCCTACCTCGATTGTCCATTGGAGGTGTCGCGAGGAAGAAAACGAAGTCGATGAGATGGTGACGTCGGTGTTCGTTGCTCCCTCAAGATGTTTCCGATTCAGGCTCAAGAATCTTCCTCGTTCTCCGATTCTGGAGGATGCTCTTAATTGTATTGTATTTTCTTCGTTGAATGATCTCCTTCCATGTTTCCAATAGCACTCCCTTTTTCCAACAATTCTCCAACCAAATGGTGAAATGCCAAATAAGTTTATTAAATATACTAATTGAGTTGTTACATCAATGGGAGGAAAACCAAGAGTTATTTCATATTAAAGGAGGAGTTTAAGGGTTGGGTGGTCCCCACCTTTAAATTTAAATTGGGGGTTTTTAGTTTGGGTGGTCCCCACCACTAAACATAAAATGGGAGGTTTTAAAAATAAAATAATATTTGTTCATTATTTTATTTTTATTTTTTAACTCTCCCATGAAATTCATGAATGCAAACTTTCACCCTAGACCTAATGTGGTCAAGGTAAAGGACTTATTAAGCGAATATTGGTGCTAAGAGTTCAACAGTGCCCTCAGATTTCAATTCTGAGCAGCATTTCAAAAGTTATATTACTCCGCTCGCGCGTTTAATGAAAGTACCCGAAAAAAAAGTTCGGAAAAATTATAACAGTCACCCTTGACCCGTGCCGGTCGAGGTAAGGCTCTACCTAAGTGAAACACGCCCCAATGAACCGAACGGTACTCTCAGAATTCAAATATGAGTTACCGTTTAAAAGTTGTGGATTTTAAAATAAAATAATTGTTACTTAATATTTTATTTATGGCCCAAAACTAACTTTCACTAGTGGCCTACGCTAGCCAATGTTAGTATCTTCATAAATGAAGAATGCCCTCAAGTGTATAGAGCTGGTCTGATATTTTCAATCCGAGCTACTATTTGTGAGTTATATGCATTTGAAAAATAAAATAATTTATTTAATTATTTTATTTACGGTTATTCCATTTTTGGGTTTTCTCACAGGATGCACGCGCCAACTAAAATTAAGTCGTGCCTAGGGTAAACCCACCATCCTGAATGCAACAGTACACTCTGATTCCTAATTCGAGTTAATGTTTAAGATTTATTCCACTTATTTTGGAAAAATGTTTATGCGCACTAATTAAAACACAACTAATCATCGACGGATCATTTAGGGAATTCCGGGCCTTGGAATCACACACCATCAAATTTCACGGTCTCGTAATAATTCCATATAATTTTAAAAAATATATATAGAATTTCCGAGACATTAAATTCTCCCCACGTTAAAGATTTACGTCCTCGAAAGCCAAAACAAAGGCAAAAAAACAAAAAGAGACTACTGAGCATGAATCTGATCCTCCTACTCCCATGTGCTCTCCTAGAGATTTCCGTCCTACTAGCGTACGTGAACCAGAGGTATCAACCGCCCATGAATGACCCGCTCCTTTCGATCATCAATCTCAATTGGAACCTCCATAAATGTCGCCCCATCATCGAAGTCCAGCTCTACGTGGTCAATGATGTGAGATGGGTCAGGCACATATCTCCTCAGCTGGGATATGTGGAAGACATCGTGTACCCTCTCCAATTATGGTGGAAGATCCAAGCGTTATGATACCTCACCTATCCTCCGAAGTATCAGAAAAGGACCGATAAACCTTGGTGATAACATGCCACCTCGTCCAAATCATCATAGTCCTTGTCAAGGAGAGACTCGTAGGAATACTTGGTTCCCCTCCTAGAACTCCAAGGGTTTCCGTATCTTGTTGGCATAATACGTCTCTCAAATCTATGTATTATCCACTTGATGACAAGTGAGACTTCGTGATACAAACTCTACAACTGATTTCTTTATCTCTAGCCACCAGTACTGACACCGGAGGTCCTGATATATCTTCACCACACCAAGATGTACCACCATAGGGGATGTATGGAACTCCCTCAACACCTCCACCCGAAGCGCCACCATTACCATGGTATGTCCTCTGTAGAGGACGACATGCTCCACACATTCATAAAACCCATCAGGTGCCTGCCTTAAGGATATCTGATCATGTGTAGCCTCTCAGTCAATTCCCCCAAGCTGCGTCTCCCCGACATACTGAAGGAGTGAGGGAGTGAATGACATAGACTAAAGGTAAGAAACTTCATCACTATCCTTGAAGGATATCTGCAGCTTGACTAGTTACTCTGATGCCTCACTCAGTAGGTGTAGGACAGACCTCCTACTGAGTTCATATACTACCATGTTCCCCTTCCCTTGATTATAGACTATCATTAAGTCATAGTCATGCAGGAACTCTATCCACTCCCGTTGGGAACATAAAACTCCATACATCTGCTGCCAAGAGGGTACGGCTGGCCGAATCACGAGTGATTAGCCGAACCCTCTTATACAGAAGTTTACCATGTGCTTCCTGGGATTCCTTTTTTGCTGACCAAGGAAACACCCATTCCAACATTGTAGATAAACCACAACCTTTTTCCTAATACAATCAATCTTAGTATGAATTGTGGATGTCCAGTCCATAACCTAACTAACGTCGTAAGGCATCGACTCTGCCACCAAGAGGTTCCAACCGAAACTCTCGCCTCAAGGGTTAGATCACACCCTCAGTGTATGTGTGATTATCGAGTCTCCTCCTAAATGTATCTATAGACGTGAGGGTCATGTCAATGGTTTAACATGAAACTCTAGGTCATGGAAAAGATTCTTGGAAGGTGTAAGAGTTTGTGTCCTAAGAACCAACTGTTTGTACTTTGATTACATGAATGTACACTTATTAAATATTGTTCATTGTTCTACATGACTATAATATAATAATGTCCTGTAATATTTGCTGTATTAATAACGTAATTGAAGATCCCTTCTATGATGAGAACCTTGAAATTATATAACCATATTCTTAAATAATGTTCTCTGGTTGGATGACATACTATGATAGGACACATAGTATACAGTTCTTCATGTGAGAGTACTCGTAAAAAGACAATACACTCTCTCATGGAGTTCGAACTTGGTAATCTTCGAGATGGGAGATTATGAGAACAGACCCGTGAGTAGTAATTCAGCATGTCATGGTGTCATTGTACATTGTTATCTGTGAGCGTTTGTAATGGTCCTTTGACTGGAAGATTATCATTAACTCATGTCACGACTCACACACTTAGATTTGATGAAAAAAACTATCACGAACACAGTTCGCAGGAAGTACGTAACGTTGGGTGCATCACAAATGACATGTTGTTAATGGATAAGTCAAGGAAGGATTTGTCCCTTCCATTTATAGAAGTTGATATATTGTCCCTTTGATTGAAATAGAACTATCACATGAAATTCCATGTCCATGGTGTAATGATGGATTTATTTCAGGTAGTCCAATAATAACAAATCATGCATATAGGTTTATGACACTACCATGAAAACTGCTTGATGAGATATTGAGATAAAAGGATTAAATTACAAGGTAAGTGTTCGTATGAGGTGAAACGTCAATGCAGTGTAAACTTCTTTCTCTTGGGTTCCTTGACCCGTTTCTAGATAGTAATCTTGGACTTTAGGCAAGCCCGCTTAATGCCAACGAGAAAAGGGGCCTAGAGGGTCACACACTAAGTGTATTCAAGTATCTCAAGTATAATAAAGATTATTCCCATACGTGGTATAATAATTATTCAAGGAAGCCTAAATATTTTTAATGTTGTAGGAAGAATAAAATGAAAACAAGTACATGCTGTGTATTAATGATTACACACCGTGTAGTTTTTATTTTGAAAACAATTACAAACCATGTATTAATGAGTACACGCCGTGTAGTTTTTATTTTGGAAAGGAAATTAAGAAACAAGTACATGTCGTGTATTAATGATTACATTCCATGTAGTTTCATGAAAAACAAGTACATGTCATGTATTAATTATTACACGCCATGTAGTTTTTCTTGTTGGGATTTTGAAAATATATTATTGTTTTATTAAATGATATTTATTTTAATAAGTGTGGGCGCATGTCTAGGAATTAATTATTCTAAATGGGGGTTTTCAATAAGAGTTAATGAAATAAATAAAACACGTAAAATGTTTATTTATCGTTATAACTCTATAACCTCAAACTCGATTATAAATATCCTCACAACCCCAAAAAATTTCCCCAATCATTGTGCACAACAATTCTGGAGAATTCCCTCAAGGCTGAGATAACTCCTTCCTCCAATAATTCTCTCAATACCGAGAGAGATCCTCCTCCATTGGATTTAAACGATCTAAGGTGGACAACGCAAGCAATGGTTTCTCCATGCTTGCACCCGAAAAATCCTTTGGCGATGTCCCGAGATACGTGGTTCATGTGGGGATCACCGCTATAGGAAGTATACACTTGGCTTCTATGACCCAATGACTATTCACATTGAAACGTGATGAAGAATATCAACAAAGAAAGAACACCCAAAAAGGTACTTATTATAAATTAATTAAATTAATTATAAACACCCTGTGATGGTCCTCTTTTGTGATTCTTGGACTATCCTTCTTCCTTGTCTATTTCTGTGATTCAATCCATGGAGACTGGAGTTTATCATCACATTGATCCTGAATTAATCATTTATAATGAAAAAAATTCAAGTGGACATATCCACCCAAGAGCTTTCGTTGTGCCCAGAACCATCAAATGGTATCCAAGGGAGGTTATAGCGTTGATTATAGTTATTTAATTTTCATTGATAATTTGCACATTTATATTTGATTCAATTCAATATAAATCATTCTATAAGACTGAATGAATGAGATATGTTCTTACTCCGTTTCTCAATTGAAATCATAGAAACGTCCTTTTAATTTTAATTTTGATTAAAATAAAAATGAGGAATGCATCTAAAGGAGCCACTATTTCTGTATGTACAACACAAGAATATATGGCATGTAGTGAAAACTATACGTCGTGTACATAGGTTCAACAAACCGGTACTTGTCCTCCAAACTAGGCCCTGTGAATTGAGAATGTCGAAGTATTTATCACACCGTGTTGACCAGAATTGAACGGAACATGGAAACCAAAAATACACGGCATGTATGTTGAGTCAACACACCGTGTAGTCCGATCTGGCCCAGGTGAAACCATGTACATGGAGAAGCCATGTACCACGTACATGGGATTGCCAGGCCGATAACTGCCTAACAAGGAAGTACATGTTGTGTTAGATTATTCTACACACCATGTACTCAAACATTTCAAAGTACAGAAAACACGCCAAAGCCCCAGACGTGTACTTTTGATAAAGGGTAAAAAATACACGCTGTGTAATATATCCTACACACCGTGTACTTTCCAGAAATGGAATTTCAACAAGTTTCCTCCAAAGTACAAAGACCTTTACAAGGAATATGGATGAGAAGAATCTCAAGGAAATTCATAAAGGAATTTATGATAAATAATTGTTTAATTATAAGATCATAATTAATTGAATTCAAGTGAGACTTATCTTAAATGAAAGAGAGATTAAAAGAATTTGAATTCTAAATATGTGTAAATGTCATTGCATGATATGGATTACCATGAGCTAGACCAAATACCATTTGTGTGTGTATAGTTTCATTTAAATTTATTTAATTTATATTCGTTGGACTGTGAGCCTTATTCCAATAATATGTAGGGATTGTGTGCCCATTGTTTCTTTAATTTAAACCCCATGTAATGGAGGATCTCCCAAGTCAGAGGATATGGTTCAAAACCTGAAGATGAGGTGAAACCAACCCAAGAAGATACAAAGGTGGACATGTGGGAGCTGTAAAACATGAACAATCACGTTCAAGTTGTTTTTCCCTAGGCCAGGGTTATCTTATCCAAACCACTAGATAATCTAACCAATAGAAGCTCATGATCATTCCATCTTATTTTATTTCTGTCTGATAGCATGGTTTTTTTATTATGTATGTGTTTTCGCGATCACATAATTTATGAAATAAAAAAGCATGCAAATATGGAATAAAATAAAAACCGGACTATGCGTAAACAGTATCGATACATGTTTAATCACTTAAGAAATTATCACTTAACATTAACAAGAATGTGATAGTGAAATACTATATGAAAAGAATAAAATCCCTCAAATACCATATTAAGTCAGACCAAGCCTTCTTTTACTTGATTAAGGATAAGACTCAATAAAACTATGTGTTTGACCAAACCTTATTGGGACACTTACTTCTATAAAGGAACATCTTATGAACGTTTTGAGTTGATTTAAACATTTTACATCAAGAGTAGTAGACCTTTCTAGTATTTTTGTAAAATGGAGGAAAGTGTTGAAGAAATCTATGTCAGGATTTCCGGATTAGGGAGTCCACTCAACAGATCAAGGAACTGTAAGCTCATTGTTGGCAAATACCTGCCTTCCAAAATAACTTCAAATAGCTTGAACAACCCTTGTTAGGGTTATTCGAAGGGTAATATGGATCCTGTTCAGTAGAATGTCATAGAAACTGGACATTCCAAGTTCAATGGTGAGGGCCATTGGGACATGATAAAATAGTGGGAGAATTAATAAATTCATTTATTATTTTTCACAAAATTTAATCAAATGGTACTGATAAATATGGTCTTTTAATTTGTAGAATCAATATGAAAAAATTGCCAACCACATTTTATCTGCAATCAATTCTGGATAAAGAAAATATCTTCATCGGCAGTATCTTTCCGGAATGGATTAGGTTCCTTTGGGTTATCCTACACCATGAACGATCGTTTTATATGCTGGAGTCCTCACATCCTGATCTGCCCGCCCAAGGGGCGAGTGATGAAGATTTCTTGGTCTACGATCAACATTCGAATGATATACTCGACGTTAAATGTTTGATGTTATCATCAATGTCTATTGAGTTCATGAAGTCTCATGAAGACATGGATGCCTATAGCATGCTTGAGAACCTCCATGGTCTATACCAGGAGAGAGCAATAAAGGAATGGTTTTAGATCTACAATGCTTTATTCTAGAGAAATCATGGAGAGGTTTCCCCATGTGGGACTCATGTAGTCAAGCTCATTGGATACATTGAGCGCTTAGAGGTTCCAGGGTTTAAACTCCCTGAAGAACGGGGTACCAATCTCATTCTTGCATCACTCTCGTAGAGCTTCTCTAACATTTTTGTAAATTTCAACATGAACAACATTGAGAAGTCACTATCTGATCACCTTATCGTCATTAGCCAAGTGGAAAATGATGTGAATCTTGAAAAGCCTTTTGTCCTTATGGTGAATAAAAGGAATGGGACAGTGAAGAGATTAAATCCCAAAGATTCTCCAAGTCCATCCATGAAAAAGAAGATAAAAGGGGAGGCACGAGAACATGAGGCTATTTGTTTTCCATGTGTCAAGAAGGTCCACTAGAAGAAAAAATGCACCCAGCCAAGGATGCAAGGGAATGCTTTCTGTGCATTTGTTATCAAATGAAATCAATCCGTTTCTACTGATTGGGTATTAGATACTACTTGTAGTTCTCACATATATATCCAAATAATGGAACCAAGTATATATAGAAAGATTGAACAAGGTGAGGTGGATTTATAAGCAGCCAATGGAGCCAGACTCACTGGTGTATCTGTCAGAGACTACCACCTCACATTTCCTAATGGGATGGTCATGGTATTAAAATGATGTTATTATGTACCCTCTGTAACCAAAAAAAATTATTTCAGTATCCAAATTAGATACAGATAGATTCATATTCATGTTTGGAAATGAATGTTGCTACTTTTATAAAGATATCATTTGTTTTGGTAGGGAACATTTATGTAACGGTATTTATGTGTTAGACTTCACAAACCAAGTAATGGAAATCGATTAAAAAGTTAATTCACATGACTCATACCACAACCAACTTTGACATCACTGGCTTGGTCACGTCAATGATATACGTTTGACAAAATTACATCAAGATGGGTATTTAGATTCTTTTGAACTAAAACCACTTGGTGTATGTCATGCATGTCTACAAGGAAAAATGACCAAAGCCCTATTTAGTGGGAAAGGTGAATGGTCCAAATAGATTCTAGAAGTAGTACACACAGATGTGTGTGGACCATTTCTAGTTGAAGAAAAGGGTGGGTTCTTGTACATCATAACTTTTACTAATGATTTTAGTAGATATGGATATATTTACATAATGAGGTATAAGTCAGATTATTTTGATTGGTTCAAAGAATACAAGAATGATGTTGAGAACCATCTTGGTAAGATGATTAAGAAACTCTACCCAGATAGAAGAGGACAATATCTTAATCAGGACTTCATTGATTTCTTACAGGAGTTTGGGATTCTATCTCAACTCACTCCTCCATACACACGTTAGTGGAATGGTGTAAGTGAATGGTGGAACTGCACCCCATTGGACATGGTGAGATCAATGATGAGTCATGTGAGTCTTCCATGATCCTTTTGGGGATATGCATTACAAACAGAAGCACACATACAAAACTAGGTACCAACTAAATCGATAATTGATATCCAATATGAGTTATGGAGTGGAAAAAAGCCATGATATCAAATTTACATGTGTGGGGTAGCGAAGAATTTGTTAAGGCCTCTTTAGGTAAAAAACTTCCACCCCGAGGCACAAAGTGTATCTTTATAGGATATACCAAGGAAATAAGGGGATATTCCATAAACAATACCATATGTAAAATGTTTATAGTGGCAAGACATGCCATATTCTTTTAGAGGGATCAAAACTCCAAAAGAGAGAGTGGGAGCGAGATAGACTTCGATGAAGTCAAGAATCAAGATACACAAGAGTTGGTACAAGAACAAATTCCAAAATGCCCTGTGGAAGAAAAATATGTTCTAGAGACACAAGAACTACGTAGGAGCACGAGATAGGTGAGAGAACTAGAATGATATGGTTTTCTTGTCACTGAGGATGGTGACTCATTATTGGTTGACAATGATGATCCTCTTACTTACAAGGAAGTAGTTGAAGGCACGTATGTTACCAAGTGGAAAGAAGCCATGAATTATAAAATGGATTCCATGTAAAAAAACAAATTCTAGATTTTGGTAGATCCTCTAGTTGATGTAAAGAATATTGGTAATAAATGGGTATTCAAGAAAAAACTGGACATGGAGGAACAAGTCAGAACCTGTAAGGCATGACTGGTTGGAAAATGTTTTAGACATATTCAAGGAATTGACTATAATGAAACCTTTTCACTGGTTGCGATGCTGAAATCCATCAAAATCCTATTGGCCATTTCTGATTACAATGACCATGAAATTTGGAAAATGGATGTCAAAACAACATTCCTTAATGAAAGCCTCCAAGAAGATGTCTACATGACACAACCTGAAGGGTTTGTGACTCCAAAGGATGCCAACAAGGTATGCATGTTGTTTAAATCCATTTATGGATTAAAAAACCATCAAGGTCATGGAACATTCATTTTTATGAAGCTGTAACATAATTTTTCTTTGTTAAGAATGAATGTGAGCCTTGTGTCTACAAATGGTTTAGTGAAGGTGCAGTCATTTTTCATAATATTATATGTTGATGAAATATTACTAATTTGAAACGAAGTACCGGTCTTACAATCAGTTAAATAATTGTTGGATAAATGCTTCTCTATAAAAGACTTGGGAGAGGCAACATTAATTATTGGGATAAAGATCCATTGTGATAGATCCAAGGGAATTATGGGCCTATGTCAAAGTACATTCATTAACAAGATACTAAAGAGATTCAGTATAGAACAGTCCAAGAGGGGATTGTTGCTAGTGTCACATTGCATTAATCATTCCAAGTAAATGTGTCCTCAGACACATGAGGATAGAAAGAAATTGGAAAGGATCCCTTAAGCATCTGTGATTGGGTCAGTCATGTATTCTATGCTATGTATGAGGCTAGATGTTTCTTATGCATTAAGTGTGGAAGGTAGATATCAAGCTGATCCTGGAGACCTCCATTGGATGGAAGTCAAGACTATCCTTAAGTATCTGAGGCATACTACAAACATGTTCTTGGTTTTTGGAGGATATGAGGAACTAGTCATTAGAGGACACGTAGATTCAATTTTTCAAACTGATCAAGATGACATGAAGTTGCAGACTGGATACATATTCAGTTTGAATGGAGGTGCAGTGAGTTGGAAGAGCTCAATGAAAAATGTGGTGGCAGATTCTATAGTGGAGTCAGAGTATATCAGAACTTATGAGGCAGATAAAGAAGAAATATGGATACGAAGCTTCATCCAAGAGATTGATATATTACATAGCAGTAAAGATCCTATCACACTCTATTGTGATAACACTCCAGTAGTGGAACATGAAAAAGAGCCAAGGTCACGTCAGTGGACAAAGCACATACGTCGGAAGTATCATATCTTGAGGGATTTTTCTCAGAGATGTGAAGTTGCAGAGAGTATTATTTCCACAAAAAACAACATGGAAGACTCCTTGACTAAAGCCTTGACTCAGTAGAAACAAGATCCTCATGTGAGGTCTAGTGGACTAAAATTCGTAGGCAATTGGATCTAGTCAAAGTGGGAGTTTGGTAGAGTTGGTGTCCTGAGAACCAACTGTTTTTACATTGATTACATGAATGTACACTTATTATATATTTTTCATTATTCTACATGAATATAATATAATAATGTCCTGGAATATTTGTTTCTTTAATAAGGTCATGGAAGATCCCCTCTATGATAAGAACATTGAAATGATATAATAATATTCTAAAATAAAGTTCTACGGTTGGATGACATACTATGATAGGACACATAGTATACCGACCTTCATGTGCGAGTACTCATAAGAATTCGAGAATCTCTCTCGTGGAGTTTGCACTTGGTAATCTCCAAGATGGGAGATTATGAGAATAGACCCAGCAGTAGTAATTCTGCATGTCTTGGTGTCATTGGGAATTACTATCTACGAGCATTTGTAATGGTCCTTAGATTTGAATATTATCATTAACTCATGTCATGACTCACACACTTAGATTTTCTGTTGAAAACTGTCATGAAGACAGTTGGGGGAATGTTGGGTATACTGGGTGCATCCTGAATGACATGTTGTTAGTAGATAATATGAGGAAGGATTTGTCCCTTCCATTTATGGAAGTTGATATCTCAATCCTTTGATTGAAATTGAACTGTCACATGAAATTCCATGGCCATGGTATAACGACGGGTTTATTTCAGGTAGTCAATGAACGACAGATCAAGCATATAGGTTTATGACACTACCATGAATCCTGCTTGATGAAAAATTGAGAGAATGGTATTAAATTACACGGTAAGCGTTCATATGAGGTGACATGTCACTGCGTCTTCAACTTCTTTTTCTTGGGAGCCTTCACCAATTGCTAGACAGTAATCTTGGACTTTAGGATAACCCGCTAAATGACAACGAAAAAGAGGCCTAGACAGTCACAAACAAAGTTTATTCAAGTATCTCAAGTAGAATAAAGATTATTATCGTACATGGTTTAATAATTATTCAAGGAATCCTAGATCATTTTAAGGTTGGAGGAATAATAAAATGAAAACAATTACACGCCGTGTATTAATGATTACACGCAGTGTATTTTTTATTTTGAAAACAAGTACATACTGTGTATTAATTATTACACGCTGTGTAGTTTTCATTTTGGAATGGAAATGAAAAAAACATTACATGTTGTGTATTAATGATTACATGCCTTGTAGTTTTATGAAAAAAAAAGTACACACCGTCTATTAATTATTACACGCCATGTAGTTTTTCAATTCAGGATTTTGAGGATATAATATTGTTTTATTAAATGATATTTATTAAAATCATCATGGGCGCATGTCAAGGAATTAATTATTCAACATGGGGGTTTTCAATAAGAGTTAATGAGATAAATAAAATGCGTAACATGTTTTTTTATTTTCATAACTCTATAACCTCAAAGCCAATTATAAATATCTTCACAACCCCAACAATTTTCCCAATCATTGTGCACAATAATTCTGGAGAATTCCCTCAAGGCGGAGCGAACTCTTTCCAACAAGAACGCTCGCAAGACCAAGAGAGATCCTCCTACATCAGATCAAAATGATCTAAGGCAGAAAACGCAGGCAAATGTTTCTCCACGCTAGCACTCGAAGAACCCTTTGGTGACAAACAGAGATACGTGGTGCATGTGTGGATCACCACTAGAGGAAGACTACACTTGGCTTCTATGATGCAATGATGAATAACATCGGAACATGATCAAGAATATCAACGATGAAAGAACACCCAAAAAGGTACTTATTTTCAATTTATTGAATTAATTATAATCAACCATTGATGGTCCTCGTATGTGGTTCCGAGACCATCCTTATTATTTGTCTATTTATATGATTCGATCAATGGAGACTGGTGTTTATCGTCGTATTGATCCCAGATTGATCATTTCTAATGAAAAAAATTCAAGTGGGCACATCCACCCATGATCATCCCCTATTCCTGAAACATTCAAAAGGAAGGAATGATAGGTGTTGATGTATGTTGATACGACAACTAGTAGTAGACACAGACCGTACCTCGAATCATCTCCCACTCCTTGACCGCATGCAGCTACTCCCATCTCCTGTCCTCCGACTCCTTGAGCCTGGTGGGGACCACATAGGGGTGGTTTGTAACATGTAGATGTGTACACCACCTCATGGTGCTCTCCTAGATTTGTTTCCATGTATAAAACCCTGATGATTTATCTGTCCCTATCATATCCTCTTCCTGAATAATTTTACATGCCCATGTCTCTGAGACTGGCGCCGGTTTCCAACTTTCCCACTACTAACGTTCACTGGCTGCATCTGCTCATCCCAAGAATATTCAACCACAAAGGTTCTCTCTAGCACCCTAATATATGATTGAATGAGTAGAGGAATACTGCTAGCTCGGATGTCCCTAATGAAACCTCACTCAGAGGTCGAAGATCTGAAGCACCGATCGTATCGTATTCATCGAGTACAAGGAATGATTGGTACACCTCAATGAATACTATGCTACGGGCATGTCTTCCTCTCGAAGCTATAGAAGATCTATATAACTCTCAACCACCTCCTCAAGCCAATCCTCAGTATCTTGTGAGTCGATCTCGCCTCATAACCTGATGGGTATCTGATGCTGAATCACACGTAAGGCACTAAGCCTATATGTGTCCTCTACCGGTACCACTGGTCGTAACTGATTAACAACGAGAAGTGATATAGATGACACACTACCCGAAGGTACTATATATACATGGACCATCCTCATTGAGACTCAATGAGAAATTATAGTAGCTAAGATCACCAACTTGTCTACTGGTGTCTCAACTAGGCGAAGACTCTAGCAACCACCTCCAGCCAGCCCTCAGCTGTGCGAGAATCTGTCTCTACGTGAAACCTCAGAGGCCTCTGGTGTTGGAACTAATGCAATATTATCAATTGGAATGCACTATCCGCCAGTGCGGCTAGTGGAAACTACTTCCCAATGACTGGTGGTGCTGCTGGTACACCACCCGAAGGTGCCAACATAGTAAGATGACCCTACACTGAAGCCTCGTCTCCCGGTGGGCCGTCATCATGTACTCTCTTGAGAATCCTAGTTGGATGTCTATGAAGCGACATCCTGATAAGGAACATGTATGCCATTTACATTTGGTTATACCTGGTGAGATGACTCAAATAAAACACAAGAAAAATTTTCAAAACACACACGCAATCAGAGTTTTTGTGCACTGAGTCAGAAATCCTAAGTCATGGTCATAGTGTATGGATACATCAGCCGCCGCACCAACACTGGAATCCATAAACTAATAACCACATACAATATACTTAATAATATTATCGTTAAAAAGATAAGAGACTTATGTTCTACAGTAGAACCGACTCCTCTGATAACAATTCGTCACGACCCGTACCCTTGGGCCCGTGCTGTGACTACTCCAAGCCAGCCTTCCATAGGTCAGGGGCTTCCGACTAACACTGAAGACATATTTCCCTAAAACCGGGAAGGAATTTCTTTTATGACCTATACACACACAACCAATCACACAACTGGATATGAAGACAATGTAAACTGAATAGTAAATAGAGTGAGTACAGTAAGTAAAAGGGGCCAGAATTCAATCACAACTAGAAATTATAAGAAACTAGAAGGTACAAGTAAACTAGAAAACTCTTGTGAACACCATCCAAGGATCGTACCTGAAGGGTAGGTACTTCTCTCGAACATTCATCTATTTAGTACGCCTCATCTAGAGTCCACTTCCGAGATAACTCTAGTCCTAGTACCCTCGTCCTCAGTCATCATTGTCCGTCGTATGCAACCAACACAACAAGTTGAGGGCATAGCCTGTGCAAGGGTGAGTATAACAATACTCAGTAGGGACCTCGAGACCATAAAATTCACACAAAATCCACAAAGGATAAACCAAAAATCATGAAATCAATTAAAAACCCTACTTAGGTATATTCCCATACATATACCTAAGTTATCAAGTATACCCATCTCAATCATGAGGAAACACATATTCCAACTCAATATCCTAGCGCTCAAATGTTCCACAAAGGATGAAATACCACAAAGGTAAGTACCACATAGGTACACCACATAAAAGAATACCACCAAGGTATCACCACAAAGGAAAAATACCACAAGGTAAAGACTCAGATCACACTAGGTATATCTTAGGTACAATAGTAGAGATGATTAGATGTAACTACTGAATCATTTTACTCTGTTAAGTGGCAGATCCATGAAGGATCCTAAATCATCATTAGATCCACATAGGATCGTAGTACATCGTCAGACCCACATAGGATCCTAGTACCTCGCCAGACCCACACAGGATCCTAGTACATCGTCAGACCCACACATGATCCTAGTACATCATCAGTAAGTCATCATACCCACATAGGATCCTAGTACATAATTAGTACGTTGTCCAACCCACACAAGATCCTAGTAGATCATCAGTACATCGTCAGACCAACACAGGATCCTAGTACATCGTCAGTAAGTTGTTAGACCCACACATGATCCTAGTACATCATCAGTACATCGTCAGACCCACAAAAGATCCTAGTACATCGTCAGTATGTCTTCATACCCACACATGATCCTTGTAAATCGTCACAGTATGTCGTTAGACCCACACAGGATCTTATTACATCATCACTGCCAGCTAAAGGGTTCCAGAACTATGCTATCATGTCACTGAGAGGGTCTCCTAGTCAAGCCACTGGTCGATTCTCCAAATACCATAGAGTCCCATGACGAATTATCCCAAAGGACCGCCATGTAAAAGGGGTCTCAACACAATAGACGGTGCGACAATCGGATGTTCGGTCTGTATTTTATTGGCCTTTTAGTCCTGAGGGCCTGGTTGGATTCGTACTCGAACCAACTTGGACGTACCCTAACATTATCTAAACTCAAGTATAGTATACCAAAAGGACCTTCTCAATCCATGGTTTCTGGTTCCGTAGGCAGTTCTTCATTTCGACACCGTATGAGGGAGATATGTCGAATGAAATATCCCACAATAATAATGTTATTATTATGGGGTGTTTTGTGATCCTGAGCCATGAACCAGAATTTAATATTCAATATTAGACCTAAATCGACTGTCTTAATGATAGGGTCACATCACCACAGACGGTAAGTCAATCAGACGTCACAGACATGAGTTATGGAGGGTTGAAGATATAATAATAATAATATATTATTATTATTTGATCTTTTCGGGAACCCGATCCGAAAACCCGAAAAATACATCCAATACTGGACTCATAATTTTTGTCTCAAAGTCAGGGTCACACTACCACCGACAATTAGTGAAACTGAGGTCGCACATAAAATTAACCGATGAATTAGGGTTTTAAAAACCATAAATAATAATAATATTATTATAATATTATTATTTCATTTCATTGAATGTTTCTATCTCCAATCTGAATTGAAATTCACTCACAAGAGGGGTATCCCATTTTCATGCACGCAGGTCAAAATAGAACCTCTATCTATTTTTTTATATTCATTTTTCATTTAATTTTATTTCCTATATATTCCTCCCACTCTCAAAACTAATTTTATCTTCCACAATTTTTCACCCCTGTACATGAACCAGTAATCTGTTGCGCCTCCGCCTCGCAGACGACCTTCCTCCTCTACGCCGCCTACCCGTGTCGCTGCTTAATCTACCTCATCGTCAGCCGAAGCCACTAGGCCTCCCTTGCTGCATGCGTACCACCTGCACCAACCACGCCAAAATTCCCTCCTCCACTACGTCTCTCCTTCCGCTAGCTGTCGAATCTTCGTTCTAACCATGAAAAATAAAATGATCGCATATTCTCTATCCTCGGGTCGAGGTCTCCACGTCCATATGTCATGCTCAACAGAATATTTCATTTCATATGCCAATAAATATTTGGCAGCCTCCTTCCATGAGCCATTGTGGCTTTTTTCCAAGCCTAAAAAAATAAATGATCTCATATTTTCGATCCTTGCATCGAGGGATTAACATCCATAAATCATTCTTATCAAAACATCATGTTCCTAGAACTAATTAATATTATGAAATGAAGAACACACGAAAAATGTGCAAAGAATAAAAAGAAAAAGATCATGGTTTATGTGAAGAATGATGACCATGTTCGTTTGGCCATCATCATTGTGAAATTAGGAAATGAAGAATCAAAAAAATTCAAACATATATAAAAACCCCTACTTCAATTGTCTGCTGGAGGTGGCACGAGGAAGAAGACGAAGTCAATGAGATGGTGACGTCGATGTTCGTTGCTCCCATAAGATGTTTCCGATATGGTCTCAAGCGTCATCCTAGTTCTCCGATTCCGAAGGATTCTCTTCATTGTAGTGGATGTTCTTCATTGAAGAATCTTCTTCAATGTTCTCTAGAGCTCTCCCTTTTCCTAAAAATCCTCCAACCAAATAGTGAAGTGCCAAATAAGTTTATTAAATAAACCAATTAATTTGGCACATCAATGGGAGGAAAACCAAGAGTTATCACCCATTAAAGGGAGAGTTCAAGGGTTGGGTGGTCCCCACCTTTGAATATAAATTTGGGGTTTTTAGTTTGGGTGGTCCCCACCAATAGACATCAAATGAGAGGTTTTAAAAAGATAATTAAAGTTGTTGTTTATTTTAGTTTTGTTCCTCTAACTCTCCCACAAAATTAATGAAAACTAACATTCACCCTCGACCTACTGCGGTCAAGGTGATGGTCTCCATAAGTGAATATATGGGATGTGATTTCAACGGTGCCCTCAGATATCAATTCCGAGCACCAATTCAAAAGTTATATGACACCGCTCATGCGTTTACTGAACGTACTCGATAAAAAGTACTATGATATTATAACAGTCACCCTTGACCTACATCGGTTGAGGTTTGGCTCTGTGTAAGTGATACACGCCCCAATGAACACAACTGCACTCTCAGATTTCAAATCTGAGTTACTGTTTAAATTTTATGGATTTTACAATAAAATAATTTTTACTTAATTATTTTATTTACGGCCAAAAACTAACTTTCACTAGTGGCCAGTACCGGCCAAAGTTAGTATCCGCTTTAATAAAAAATACCCTCATGAGTACAGCGGTGGTCTCAGATTTTCAATCTGAGCTACCGTTTTTGAGTTATAAGAATTTGAAAAATAAAATAATTTATTTAATTATTTTATTTACGGTTATTCCATTTTTGGGTTTTCTCACAGGAGGCCTGCACTGACTAAACTTAAGTCACACCTAGAGTAAACTAGCCATCTTGAACGCAACTGTGCACTCAGATTTCTGTTCCGAGTTACCATTTAAGATTTATTCCACTTTTTCAGGAAAACAGCTTACAAACGCTAATTAAAACTCAACCAAACATCGATTGATTATTCCAGGCACTCCAGGCCTCAGAATCATGCGTCGTTAGATTTCGTGGTCTCGAAATAATTCCATATAATTTAAAAAAATATTTATACGGAATTTTTGGGACATTACAACATAAGTTAAGGAAGATGATCTCATACACACTAAATTTGGTGCTAAATGATGACATCACATCAGTGCCATAGTAACTAATCAGTGTTGATTGTAAACCAATTTCAATCACCATGTCTTATTAAATACAAATTTTCATCCACCCACGACTAAGTTGTCTCATCCAAACATGCACGCATGAGGCCTTGTACCCACCATCAGTCTTAGCCTAACTCCCATACAATTGAGGAATCATTGAATAATATATCTCTTATAATTACAAAAAATAGAAATGAAATGATATAAAAATAAATTATATTAAATTAAAAATCATAAAAAAACATTAACTACAATCGGTTACAGTCTCTCTCCAACAATCTACCCAATACTATTAATAGTGTATATCCTCTTGTACACATAAAACTATGTAATATATGGATAAACCATAAAAAATATGAATGTTTCATATACATATCACATTAAATAATATTATATATAAACTCTTCATGATGTATTCTAAAAGTAAGACTCCCAACTCTTTGTGTGTCATCCTGCCAGCCCCAATTCTATTAACCAAAAGATAGTAGCTTTTGGAAAGTATATTCTATCAGGTATGTGAAAAATAAAAAGGAAGATTGGGTGGGGACACTACCATAGAAACAATTTTTCATAGCACCACACTTTAGGAGTGCTAAAAAACACTGATAATGGGTGTACCTTTATTAGCACTAAAAATAAGCACTGATAAAAGGTAATTTTAATAGTGCTAAAAAAGATTTGTTAAAAGTACCCTTTTATCAACACATTTTTAGTGGCATTGATAATGGAGGGGTATTTATCAGTGCTTTTTTACTAGCACTGATAAAGGTTATATTTCAAAAAAAAAATGTAAAAAATAAGCTATAATTATTTAAATATATTTATATTTATATAAATATAATATATATTTTCTAAATATGGTTCAAATAAGTATAGATAGACATTTACACCTAATAAATAATATGTTTATTGAAAATGGATTATAAAATAACAAAAAATATATTATTAATTAATAATTGTATAATTATTTTCAATTAATAATCATTTAATAATAATTTTAAGACACAAAAAAATCAAAAAATTAATAAAAGATCTACAATAAGTTAAAAATGTAAATCAAACTTCAAACGATATTAAATTTTGATCTCGGCGTCCATTTGAGCTCTACTACATATCAAATTGATGTCTACGTTGATATATACACATTGGTGACATGTGAGATCCCATTGTCACATTGTTTGAAGAAAAATATAGACCCAAAAGTCCTCTAAAACCGAGTTTTATGTTGCAATACCCAAATTTTTTAACATTCGATGGAATTTTAGCCTCATTTTTAGAGGGTCTATATGCCCTTTTTCAGTGGAGACTGAATTTATTCATATGTATTACATTTATATTGAAATTATGGCTTTAAAATTTAATTAATTTTCACAATTAATTGTTATTTATAACCAAATATATAACAATATATACATATTTTTTATATATTCACAGAAAAAAAATTTAATTTTATAAATAAATAATTAAACATATTTACATATAAAATATATTTCTCAATATATAAGCTTTATCAAAATATAAAAAATATCCATTTTATTTAAAACCCAAATATATGAATATTTATATACTTATATAATGTGTGTGTGTGTTTAATATTTATATTTGTGTTTGTTTGTCTTAAAAAACTCATTTATATATTCAATATATATTCTAACATACTAATATACATATTAATATATAATATATATGAATATATAAAAATATGTATAATTATACTTACAGATAGACATATAATATATATATGTGTGTGTGTGTGTGTATGTATGTTGTATATATGTATGTATGTATGTATTTATTTATTTATACACACACATACAAAAACATGTTTTATAAATGTATTTAAAAATAATATTATAAATATATATTAATATAATAATAAATATACGGATAACAATTATAACAAAAAATATATATAAAGAAGTAGATAGAAATAAAAATATATAAATATAACCTACTATATATATATATTCAATAATAAATAAATATATATATACATATACATATATACATATTAATATAAAATAATATTAATATACGAATAAATAAATAAATATATATATATATACATATATATATATATCATTAAAGGGAGAACCAAATACGATGGACAAGTGGTAAACATTTTTACCCATATGACCTTTCATAACATGTAAACTGGCCTTTAACAATGATAAAAAAGCATTGTTATTCATTGCGAGGATAAGGGGGGCCTTTATTAGCACTTTTTTGGCACTGATAAAGCCCTAGCCATCAACAGTGTGATGTTTATATAACAACACACCTAGATGTAAACCAGAAATTTAAAAATTACACCCAAAAGAAAACCTGATATGTATATATTTAATTGACATCATCAAAACAAAAATTTCCATCGATGATATATAGAAAAAAAAATTATTTACATCTCAAACAATTTTTTTTATATAATTACATTTAAAAATATTCAAAAAACATTACAAACATTAATATTTCATCTTTGGACACCCATGACCCCCTCTCAAAAATTTCCCCCCATGGTATCTGTTTCCAAACAGATCATCTCAACCCGAGCTAAAAATTCCACCTATATAAGAAAAACATTATTATGTTAGTAATACTATAAAGACATAAATTAACGATTAATATGAAATAAAACATTAATAAAATGTCATTATTTAATAAAAATGACATATTTGGAGTTGTACCAGTCTTACTGTGAGTCTTATTGAGGTGGGATTGATTCATAACCATTAAAAATGAGTTATGGATCACTTTCCTAAAATTTCAAAACAATCCTGATGAATTTGCTCAGTTTTTAATATGTCACTTCTTCCATTACTAAAATTAATGTCAATTTTAAGTAATGACACATTTAGAGTCAAAACCAGGCACACCATGCATCATATTAAGGAGCGGCTGGCTCCTCCATGTCACAAATTACTGATCAATTTATTTCCTAAACTATCAAAATGATATGAATGCATTTTCTCAGTTTCCAGTATTTCTGTTGTGTTTTTTACTAAAATATTATTTCAAACATGAAACAAACATTTTGAGTCATTCCAATCATATTTTGCATTAGTTTTATGTGAGAATAATTCATACATTTCACAAATGACATATAAATAATTGTCTTAATTATCATGATAGTCAGAGTGTGTTTTTTTGTCTTATAGTGAGTGACATGTTTTGAACTAAATTTTTAATTTTAAACTAGTAAGAGAAACTTTTAGTAATACTAGTCACATCTTGTGTTTTATTGAATTGTTGTTGTCTCCTACAAATCACCAATGACTTGTGGATTGTTTTCATAAATTTTCAAATCAATCTGAACTTATTTGGTTAGTTTTTAGTATGCCACATGTTGTTTTTACTTAAATTAATGTCAATTTTAAATAAAAATAGACACTTTTAATTATACCATCCACACATGCATTTTATTGAGGTTTCTATTATCCCTATATGTAAATTAATATTAATAGAGCATTTTCTTAAAAATAAAAATAATCCGAATGCATTTTCTCAGTTTTCAGTATGTCACTTATTGTTTTTACTTAAATTAATGTCGTATTTAAATAAAAAGAGACACATTGAGTGATACCGGCCACTCCGTGTGTCCTATTGGGGTTTAAATGATCCTCACATGTCACAAATGACTAATATATTATTTTACAAAAATATGAAAACAATTCTAATGTGTTTTCTTGGTTTTCATATGTCACTTTTAGGTTTTACTTAAATTCGTGTCAATTTTAAATAAAAAGAGACACTTGGAGTTATACAGGTCACACCGTCCGTCGTATTGAGGTAAGAATGATTGATACATGTCCCAAATGACCCATTAATCATTTAAATTACATATAAAAATAATATGAATGCATTTTCTTGGTTTTTAGTATGTCACTTTTTTTACATAAATTAATGTCAATTTTAAATAAAAAGACACACTTGGAGTCATACCAATCACACTATGTGTCGTATTGAGATTTGGTTGAATACAACACATTAAAAATGACTCAAGGATAATTTTAATAAAATATAAAAACAATAAAAATATGTTTTATTAGTTCTCAGTATGTCACTTGTTGTTTTTACTTAAATTTATTTCAATTTTAAATAAAAAGAGACACTTTGTGTTATACGGGCCACACCATGTGTCATATTAAGGTGTGGATGATTCAGGTGTTATGTGGTATGATGATTACATAAATGAAGGCTTCAAGTTTTGAGACATGTTGTAAGGGATTATAAATTACTTTCCTACTAATGGAAATTTTTTATGATATAACATTAATGGACCAAAAGGGTGTCTCATTTTCGAACAAGGTACACTATCAATTAGGTTGAAACATTCACCCAAGACTATTTTCCAAGGTCATTGTACATTTCTACCATGATGAGATAAATACCTATTAGGATGACATAAATGAATGAATGTTCAGAAGAATGTACAACACCATCTCCAGTAATAGGTGATCAACTATTTGAGAAAGTTAAAGATGTGGAAACTGCTTTGGTAAACCATTTTTTAAAGACCATATGAAAATCGGTTGAAAACGTGATCAGTTTTTTTGTATTGTCATAACAGAATTTTTAGTACGTCATAAATGTTCTTGATTTTATTCATGATAGAAAAATTAATGTGATAGTTTCATCAGTACATTGCTAAATGCACTAACAAAACTGAGTTTTTCGTTGGGATACCCAAATTTTTTAACATTCGATGGAATTTTAGCCTCATTTAAGAGGGTATTTTTTCCCTTTTCAGTAGGGATTGAATTAATTCATATGGAATACATTCATATTGATATTATGGATTTGAAATTTTACCATTTATTACTATTTACTATTATTTATAACCAAATATATAACAATGTATACATATTTTTTTATATATTCACACATAAAAATTTAATTTTTTAAATAAATATTTAATAATAATTAAATATAAAATATATTTCCAAATATATAATCCTTATCTAAATAAAAACTAATACATTTTTATTTTAAACACAAATATATGAATATTTATATAGTTATATAATATGTGTGTGTCTATATATATATATATATTAGTGTGTGTCCATATTAATAAACTGATATATATATTATCAATATATTTTAACATATTCATATACATATTAATTTATAATATATGTGAATATTTATAAATATGTACAATTATACATACAGATACACATATTATATATATATATAAATAAATATATATGTGTGTTTGTGTATGTTTTATATATGTATGTGTGTATTTATTTATTTATTTACCCACACACAACAACATATTTTGTAAATGTATTTAAAAATAATTATATATATATTAATATACAAATAAATATATGAATAAAAAAATATAACTATATATATATAAATAAATAGATTTAAATATAACTAACTATACATATTAATATATATATATATATATATTAATATATGAATAAATATACATATATATATATATATTAATATATGAATAAATATACATATATATATATATTAATATAAATATATATTAATATATGAATAAATATACATATATATATTAATATTAATATATATTAATATATAAATAAATATTACGAAATATATAAATAAATAAATAGATATATCATTAAAGGGAGAACCAAACAAGATGGACGAGTGGTAAACACTACTACACATATGGCCCTTCACAACATGCAAAATGGATTTTAACAGAACTAAAAAAGCACTGTTAATTTCAACAATGATAAAGGGGTACTTTATCAGTTGTAAGAACATGGCTCTTATATTTGAGGTATGAGCTTATACTTTTCTCTTTTCCTTAAGTGTTTTTTATAAAATATCGAAAATGGGGAAAAATCCTAAATTTTGGAAGTACACACCGTGTACTTCTAGCCGTGTGGGGATGAGTTCATGGGGTGTGTAGCCATGTCAGTGATGAAGGGTGTAGGAACCAACTACATCCTTTGTAGTTGTCCTCTACACGCTGTGTAGTCAGTCGGAAGGCCAAAATAGTTAGGCGGGGGAGCAGCCGCCATTTGGGCGACAATACATGCTATGTACTCAGAAGTACATGTTGTGTACACATGTCGACGGGTGAACAGTATGGCGGTGCCGCGAGATGAATATTTAAATGAAGGAAGTACACGCCGTGTACTTGGATTTACACGACGTGTACTTTGTTTTTTTGCTTAAATTGGGTAGTTTCTCCCCTGTTCACAGGGAAGGCTTAGAACTAGAGGAAGGAGCAGGAAGGGACGGTCGAACTTTGAAGATCCACTGGGTGTTCATCTGGAATCTGATTCCGCCTCGGACAATCTTGTTGGAACCGCGCAGGTAAGACCTCTATTCTCCCAGAGTGTTTCTTCCCAATTCTTTCCATAGCGTTATTTATTTTAGGTTTAATGAATGTTTTATTACCTCATATCTTTGTCAATCATGGTCATTTATGAAGTCGACGTTTGTGTATTGCGCTCGTTCGCCTATAAGGTAGGTGGATCTGTGTTAATTTTTCAAACTTTCGTGTGTTTTGGGTGTTTTTGTGCCACGAACCCATTTCAGGGTGTCGTGTGGATGAGTTTGTGGCAATATTAACTACCTAGAACTGTAAATGTAATTGAATAATTTGTAAAACTACTGTTTGGGATCATTGCTTGGATTTGGAACCACCCCGGGGGTGTGTTCCACTGTTTAGCCATTTGGCCAGGATACCCGAGGGTATTCCTTTAATGTAGTAATTGCAGAAATTCCTTAAAAGTAATTTCTTTTTTAATGCTTGTTTACATGTTGGGCATGTCCCGGTTACCTATTTTGCCTGAGGGTGTTGTTCTGATTAGCCCGTGGGCACTGCACTGTTTAGCCCGAGGGCAGTAGTTTTTTCGGCCTGAGGGAAACTTCTTCTGTGCCAATGGGAAACTGATTCGGTGCCTGAGGGCGGCACTACCTACATCTGAGGGAAAAATCTGTTATTCCTGAGAGAAGATTCCTGTGTTGGATACTCTTTACCAAAGGGTAGGGGTTTACGCATCTGCTGACTTTTAGTGGTTACTTATAATATTCACTGTGGTGATATTTTAAAATTAAATGATTAAAATGGATATTAAAATAGAAATATAACTGGTTATGTTAGTTACTTTCAATATTGCATACTTTATTGCATTTTATTACTGCACACTATTGTTTCATGCTTTTACACAATTGGGCACTGGCCTTTGGTGGGTGCCTACTGGGAATTTATTTATCACACCCTATTTGGGTCATGATTTTCGGCCCAAACAAATTATGTTTCTGCAAGTGTGGATAAGGGAAGGAGTCCCTATATAGGTACTTGATTGCTGTTGAGGAGTAGGAGGGCATGGGACAGCGCCTAGGCTCGCGATGCCCCAGCCAGCTGTTTTGCTTTGTCTCACTGTAGTCTGTTTTTGTTGTACTGTATTCATGTATAACATGTTTTGGCTATTTTCTTCGAACTTGAGACATGTGGCATCATTATTTATATACTATTGGTTATATACACTATTGTTGTTTATTCAGTTGTGTATGGTTTTTGCTTCCGTTGTTTTTGTATGTTTTTCTTTATTCCGTTGTGCTACACTTTGAAAAATGAGGGCATTGTTTCCCCAAAATCATACATAGGCCCTCGCTGCTAGACGGCAGCCTCTATCATTTGGGGAAATTCACTTGAGGTCACGTGGGGAACTGGTTTTAGGGAACCCGTTGAGTGGCACCCGGAACTGGGATGTTACAAAGTGGTATCAGAGGGGTTCTTTTCTTTGTCATACTCTTTGTAGCCCTAGTCAGGGATAGGATGGGAATGTTAGTTGGTAATAAGTTGTTCCCGGGCATAGCTAACCCATGTATAGGGAAAATCCAATTTACCTCATACTGCAATTTTACTAATTTTGCGATTTTACTGTTGATATTATTTCACTGTTGGGTGACGCACTTGTGATTATTCTGTTATGTTTTCTCTATGGGTTCTATTTAGTTGCAACCTGATGAGATGAGGGTATGTCATCTCATTCCTCATATATACACATTCTAGATATCACATTTCATGCATAGTTTCCATAACATGTAGGTGCATTATAAATTGCATGTTATAGTGAAAGTTGTTGTACTAGTAATGCATGTTGTTGTGATAGCTGCTTGGTAATTACCTTCTATGTGATAGGTTAGTTTAGTATGATCCATTTTATTAAATGAACAACACAATTAGGTTATTGGGGAGTATGGGCCCCCATTTACTAGAATTTGGCGGATTATCGACTATTTATTTTGTTATTACATAGATAAGTTGTCAAACATTGATTCGTGGGGAGTATGGGCCCTCAAGAGCCAGAATTTGACACTTAGCTGTTCTTTTTCGATATTTTTTGGGTTCCAGAGGTGTTTCTGAGGCATACTGTAGGGAAACCCAATATACACGTAGTGTAGAACTTTAAACACGCCTTGTATGGCCTTCTGTTCGGGAAGAAGAATGAACTTTTTGAGTACACGCCGTGTACCCAGAGTCAACGCCGTGTAGTTTCTTCTGGTGTCATAAACCATGTTGGTAGCGACACAGGGAAGGGAAGGCCTTGGGGAAAACACACCGTGTAGCTTATGTACATGCCGTGTAGGGTTGACCCAGATTCAGGTCGTGTAACTAACAACACGGGTCGGTGAACTCCTGTACAGAACACGCCGTGTCAATGATGAACATGCCATGTTGTGTGACTTGGGGACTCAGCCGTGTAACTAACAACACGGGTCGATGTCACCATTCCATGAACATGCCGTGTACCTATGGGACACGCCGTGTAGTCTTTTCCGAGGACAGACTGTGTGGACTTAGCCATGTGACTGGAAAACAGGGTGGTGTACACGCCGTGTGAGGGTTTAACTCACCGTTTAGTGTCAAGACGAGTAGCCGGCCTTGTCATAGATGATGCGGGAAGTTGGAAATAACACCATACATGTCATGTATATGAAATACACACCATGTAGTTTTTGTTCAAATGGGATCCGTGTAGCTAAGCTATGCAGAAGGACCCGGGCAGGGGAAGGGAAGTCAAGTACATGTTGTGTAGTCAGTATACATGCCATGTAGTCTTGTTTTGAAAATTTTGAATGCCTTATTCCTCCTATTCCCTATTGTTTTTCTTTGACTTCGGTTTCTGATAATATTGTTCTAAGGAGTGTTTTTCACCTTGTAGTGTCATGCCGCCTAGACGACTGCGCGTTGTTCACCAGGAAAGCGGCAATGAGTATACTCCAAAAATGGTGGGCCACGGGCTGCCCGTGGATCCTCTAGCAGAGAGAGATGCGGCACCATCCGTTATACTGGACACAGGTGCAGAGGTGCAGTTCTGTGAAGGCTTTATGCAGTTCATAAAGACCTTTCAGGGAGCACCGCCGGCTGCCACATCTATGGCTGTGCTGACACATATCTTCCAGTAGTAGCATCTGCCTATGTTTTCAGGGGATGGTAGACCACAGGCTGCAGAGAATTGGTTGGGGTCGATGCAGACTATTTTGAGCATCTTGAGACACCTCTAGGGTGGAGGGTCATGCCCGTGACATATTTGCTGCGTGATTCCACCAAGAGGGGGTGGGATGTTACCACCCATTCAGAGCATCACAGGGACATGGCGTGGGAGTATTTTCAGGAAGTCTTCTATGGCTTCCTCTTTCCCGATACGCTGAGGGCAGACAGAGCTCGAGAGTTCAAGAATCTGCAGCAGAGGGCTATGTCGGTGATGGAATATTCTGCTTGTTTCACCAAGCTTCAGTGCTTTGCACCCGTGCTGATGGGTGATGAGACGTTGAGAGCTAGACGTTTTGAGGATGGTCTTTGGTATGACATCTGAGCACTGGTGAATGCATTCAGGTTTCCTAATGTACACGCTATTGTGAACCAGGTGCTGATCACAGAGAGGAACCTTCGAGAATCTAGTGGTGTGGGCTAGGTTGGATCAGCACCAGTTACTCGTACTTTTTCTGTTGGCAAGAGGAAGAGACATGCAGACTTCTCTCAGGGTGGCAGTACCATCCAGAAGAATGTTTCAGGTGGCCATGTCATTTGCTACCAGTGCGGTAGAGATGGGGAGAAGAGGCCACAATGTCCACATGATCCAATTGAGTGTCGAGATTGCGGAAAGATGGGTCATCTACAGTGCTTTTACAGGGAATTTTTCCTAGTGACTAGTAAGAGGGGTTTTGTGCAGACTCCGCGTGCGGGAGATGGACCAGCAGCTTCTTACCAATCGGGGAATTGGAATAAGTCAGGGCGTACAGGCAGGGATGGTGGGCGTTGCCAGGGTAGCCAGACACCAGGATCTCAGAGCCAGCAGGGCGGGACAGCTCAGGGTAGCCAGGAAGTGTCTCAGTGCCGCGGCACTGGGCAGGCATATGCAGTGCAAAAAAACCCAGCATGAGCAGGATCTCGGACCTTCTACAGTTAGTGGTACTATTTTAGTAGATTTTTCCTTATCTTCATTACTTTTTGATATGGGTTCTATGAATATTTTTATATGTGTACCCGTTGTGGAGATCCTTGGGATCTGTGTTTCTTCATCTTCTGATATTATGACGCTAGGCACTCCGTTCAGAACTAGAACGGCTGGTGTGCGTTAGTGCAAGGAGTGCCCACTTGAGGTTGGTGGGTGTCACTTCATTTGGGGCCTCTATGTCTTAGAGATGAAGAGCTATGACGTCATTCTGGGGATGGACTGGTTAGTTCTCTTCCGAGCCATTGTAGATTGCTATCGTCGTATGGTGTGTTTCACGTCACTAGAGGGTGGAGAGTTTTTATACAAGGGTGAGTGGGATGTTCTGGCGAGTCATGCTGGACCAGAGCATCGTTGGTGAGGTGGAGTCCCAACCCATATTGCGAGCTTATATCTGGATGACCAGGGGACTTGTCAGGCGGATTTCCCTCCAATTGTTGATCGTTTCAGGGATGTCTTCCCAAATGAATTTTCTGGTCTAACTACGGAGAGAGAGGTGGATTTCTCCACTGTGCTTGTGCTAGGAGAAGCACCGGTGTCCCTTCCTCCATATAGTATGGCTACACCTGAGTTGCAGGAGCTCAAGAGGATGTTGGAGGAGTTGCAGGCAAAGGGGTTGTCCGACCCAGTACTTCTCCATTGGGTTCTCCGGTCCTTTTTGCGAAGAAGGCAGACAGTACCCTCAGACTTTAGGTGGATTATAGGAAGCTGAACCAGTTGACGATTAAGAACTGATATCCCTTACTGAGGATTGATGATCTTTTTGATAAGATTCGTGGAGAACGAGTGTTCTCGAAGATTGACCTGAGATCAGGATATCATCAGTTTTGTGTGAGACCATATAATATACCTCTCATGGAATTCAGGAGTAGGTATAGTCTATATGAGTATACAGTTATGTCGTTCGGACTCACGTACATGCCAGCAGTCATCATCGATCTAATGAATCTTTTGTTCCATCTGTATCTTGATTCTTTTGTGGTAGTATTTGTAGACGACATCTTGATGTACTCTCACACTCAACACGACCATGCCACCCATCTTTAGATTGTATTAAGTACACTGAGGAAGCATCGGCTATATGCTAAGATCAAAAAGTGAAACTTTTAGATGTACCAGATTCACTTCATGGGTCATATCATCTCTGAGGAAGGAGTTTTAGTAGACCCAATGAAGGTGAGAGAAATGGTTTCCTGGGAGCAGCCTAAGAATGTGTTCAATATATAGAGTTTCTTAGGGATGGTTTGTTACTATAGACGTTTCAAACAGGACATATCCTTCATAGAAACACCGTTGAAAGGTCTGCCTAAGAAGGGTGTGAAGTTCATCTGGTCGGAAGCTTGCGAGACAAATTTTCAGGACCTTAAGGGAAGGTTAACATCAGCACTGATCCTGATACTCCCAGAGCCGGGGAAGAGCTATACAGTTTACTGTGATGCATCAGGTATTGGGCTGGGAGAAGTGTTGATGCAGGGCGACCGAGTTGTGGCGTACGGGTCTCGGCAGTTAAGGCCACATGAGAGGAATTACCCGACGCATAATCTCGAGTTCGCTCCAGTTGTGCATGTGTTGCGCTGTTGGAGGCATTATCTGCTAGGAGAACATTTTGTGGTTTTCACTAACCAAAAAAGTCTCAATTATATCTTTACTCACCATGACATGAATCTATGGAAGCGAAGGTGGGTCGAATACCTACAGTCCTGCAATTTTGAGCTTGTCTATACACCTGGTAAAGATAATGTAGTAGCTGATGAACTGAGCAAGAAGACTCAGATACAGGAAGTGTATGAGGCCAGCGGCGAGTGGCAGCTCATGGATTTGTTCTCTGAGATGCATCTAAAGGTGAACAACAGTCATGGGGGTAGACTTATCATTCCTCTAGCTATGACTTATACCCTCTTGGATAGAGTCAGAATGAGAAAACTATCTAATTCAGAAGCCCTAGTTCTGTAGGAGTCGGTGGAAAGTGAAGACCCTCCTCCTGGTTGGATAATAGGTGATGATGAGGTTTTACGTTTCCATGGACGTGTGTGAGTTACAGGTAATATAAGCGAGGAGATGATTTGGGAGTTTCATGCTTTAGCTTGGGCAGTTCATCCCAGGGTTACCAAGATGTACTGTGACCTGAGACATCAGTACTGGTGGCTGGGAATGAAGAGAGATGTAGCTAGTTTTGTAACGCGGTGTTCCACCTATCAGTAGGTGAAGGTAGAGCATCAGAGGCCAGCTGGACTGTTACAAAAATTACCCATTCCGGAGTGGAAATAGGATGATATCGCGATGGATTTCGTGACTGGATTTCTGAGGTCACCTCGTGGAAATGATGCCATGTGGGTTGTTGTGGACAGACTCACGAAGGTAGCTCACTTCTTGCCAATCAAGGAGACCTTCGTTGTTGACGACCACGAGAAATTGTATATCCGAGAGATCGTACATCTTTATGGTGTCCCTCGTTCTATCATTTTAGATAGGAATGCTCGCTTTAAATCTCATTTCTGGAAGAGTTTTTAGAGGTCACTGTGGACACATGTGCTTTTGAGCACAGCATACCACCATCAGAAAGATGGCCAGTCAGAGCATATGATACAGGTGCTAGAGGACATGTTGCGTGCATGTTTCCTATACTTTGGGGGATTTTGGGAGAAGCATATACCCTTAGTCCAGTTTTCCTATAACAATATCTTCTAGGAGACTATTGGGATGGCACCATACGAGGCATTATATGGTAGGCCATGCCGATAACCTTTGTGCTGGTTAGAGGTAGGTGAGGTGGATTTACTGTGACCACAGCTCATGCAGGAGACATCTGAGCAGGTCCAGTTGATTCAGAAGCGGATGGCTACCGCACAGTCTTGTCAGAAGTCTTATGTTGATCGCCGCAGATGACCTTTCGAGTTCGTGGTCAGGGATCAGGTTTTTATACGTGTTTCGCTGAGGCTGGGACACAAGCATATCAGGAGACAGGGTAAACATTCCCCATGGTATGTGGGACCATTTGAGAATCTGGAGAGAGTCGGGCTGGTTGCTTATCTGTTGCGGTTACCACAGCGGTTCTGAGCCATGCACAACTTCTTCCATGTATCTCAGTTGTGTCACTATCATTCAGACATGTCTCAAGTCTTTCATCCCATGGAGGTTGAGCAAGAGGCAGATACATCCTTTGAGGGGAATCCAATTCGTATAGTTAATTGGAGCACTAAGTTTCTCCGAGGCCGATCAGTTCCACTCGTATGGGTGTTATGGCAGCATGTTTGAGTGCAGTATGAGACCTGGGAGCGGGAGGCTGATCTATGTGCTCAGTGGACTGAATTGTTCACCGCTATATCTTCTCCACCATTGGAAGGGAAATTCGGGGGCGAATTGTTATAAGGGGAGAAGTTTGTAAGAACCCAGTTCATATCTTTGAGATACATGTTCTTCTTTTATCTATTCCTTATGTTTTTTAAAAAAATATGGAAAATGGGGACAATCCTAAATTTAGGATGTACACGCTGTGTACTTTTTCCACACATCGTGTACTTCTAGCCGTGTAGGGAAGAGTACACGGGGAGTGTAGCCATGCCGGCTACGAAGGGTGTAGGAACCGACTACACACCGTGTTTTTGTCCTTTACACACCATGTCGTCAGTCGGAAGGACAAAATAGTAAGGTGGTGGAGCAGCCGCCAGCTAGGCGACAGTACACGCCGTGTACTCAAAAGTACATGTCGTGTACTCATGTCGACGGGTGAACAGTAGGGCGGTGCTGCCAGAGGAACAGTTAAATGAAGGAAGTACGCGCCGTGTACTTGGATGTAAATGACGTGTACATAGTTTTTTCATCTTAATTCGGGAATTACCATCCCCTATTCAAAGGGAAGGCTTAGAACCAGAGGAAGGAGCGGGAGGGGATGACCGAACCTTTGAAGATTCGCCGGGTGTTCGTCTGGAATCTGATTCCACCTCGGACAATCTCATTGGTACTGCACGGGTAAGCCCTCTCTTCTCTTGGAGTGTTTCGTACAAATTCTTTTTCTAGCGGGAGTTATTTGAGGTTTAATGAATTTTTTCTTACCTCAGATCTACGTCGTTCTTGGGCATTTCTGAAGTCGACGTTCGTGTATAGTGCGGGTTGGCGTATAAGGTAGGTGGATTTGTGTGAATTTTTCTAAATGTCATGTGTTTTGTGTGTTTTTCTGCCACGAACTCATGTTGGGGTGTCATGTGGGTGAGGTCGTGGCTATATTAACTACCTATAACTATAAAGGTAATTGAATAATTTGTAAAACTTCTGTTTGGGATCATTGCTTGTACCCGGAACCACCCCGAGGGTGTGTTCCACTGTTTAGTCGTTTGGCCATGATACCCAAGGATATGCCCTTAAAGTAGTAATTGAAGAATTTCCTTGAGAGGAATTTCTGGTTTAATACTTGTTTACATGATGGGAATGGCCTGGTTACCTGTTTAGCAAGAGGGCGTTATTGTTATTACCCCGTGGGCACTGCACTGTTTAGCCCGAGGGCAGTAGTTATTTCTTCCTGAGGGAAACTTATTCAGTGCCTATGGGAAACTGATTATGTGCCTGAGGGAGACACTACCTGCACCTAAGGGCCAAACATATTATGCCTGAGGGTAGATTCTTGTGTTGGATACTCTTTACATGAGAGTAGGGGATTACGCGTCTGCGGACTTTTAGTTGTTACTTGGAATATTCACTATGGTGATATTTTAAAATTAAATGTTTAAAAGGGATATTAAAATTTCAATATAACTGGTTAAGTTAGTTACTTTCAGTACTTCTTACTTTATTGCATTTTATTACGACACACTGTTGTTGCATGATTTCACAGAGTTGGGCACGAGCCTTTGGTGGGTGCGAACTAGGAATTTATTTCTCACACCCTGTTTGGGTCATGCTTTTCAGCCCAAACAGATTAAGTTTTAGTAGGTGTGGATAGAGGCAAGAGTCCCTATATAGGTACATGATTCCTACTGAAGAGTAGGTGGGCATGAGACTGATCTTAGGATCACGATGCCAATTCTAGTTGTTTTTCATTGTTTTGTTGTACTCTATTTTTGTTGTACTTTATTCATGTATAACATGTTATGGTAGTTTTCATAGAACATGACACATGTAGCATCATTATTTATATATTTCTTGTTATATCCATTCAGGTTGATTATTCAGTTGGGTATGGTTTATTGCTTCTGCTGCATTTGTATGTTTTACTTTATTTCGCTATGATACACTTCAAAAAATGAGGGCGTAGTTTCCCCACTATCAGACATGGGCCCTCGCTGCTAGTGGGTAGCCTCTGGTGTTTGGGGAAATGTGCTTGATGTCACGTGGTGAACCGGGTTCGGGGTACCCGTTGAGTGGCACCCGAAACCGGGACGTTACATCAGTGCTTTTAGTGCTGATAATGGCCTAGTTTCCAACGGTGTGTTGTTTATATAACAACAGACCTAGAAGAAAACAAAAAATTTAAATAGCATAATCAGAATAAAACATTCTATATACATTTAATTTAAAACATAAATATAAAAATTTCCACCCATGGTATATAGAAAAAATCCAATTCTATTTAGATTTTAAACAAAATGTTTATATAATTACATTTACAAATGTCCAACAAACTTCCTAAAACATTAATATTTCATCTTTTGACGCCCAGGATACCCTCTCAAAAATTTCCTCACATGGTATCAGTTACTGAACAAATCATCTCTACATGAGAAAAATATTCCACTTATATAATAAAGCAAATATTATGTTATTTATACTATAAATAAATAAATTAAACATTAATATTAAATAACATGTTAATAAAATATCAATATTTAATAAGAATAAAACAATTGGAGTTATACCTGTCATATTGTGCATCCTATTGAGGTGGTTTTGATTCATACATGTTATAGATCAGTTATGGATTGTTTTCCTAAAATGTCAACATAATCCGAATGTGTTGGCTCAATTTTGATTATGTCACTTTTTCTTTTACTAAAATTAATGTTAATTTTAAATAATGACACATTTAGAGTTATACTTCCCAAACCATGCATCGCATTGAGGTGCATAAGATTCTTACCAATCACAAATTATAAATGGATTGTTTTCCTAATGTATCAAAACAATCTGATTTTGTTTTCTTAGTTTTTAGTATGTTTGTTGTGCTTTTTTACTAAAATATCATTTCAAACTAGAAACAAGCATTTTGAGTCATACCGGTCCTATCGTGCATCATTTTGATGTGAGACAGCATCATAGACATCAAAAATGACTTATGAATTGATGTACTAAGTTATTAATACAATTGGAGTGTATTTTCATGGTTTCCAGTGAGTGAAACGTTTTGAACAAAAATGTCAATTTCAAACTGATAACAAACACTTTTAGGCATACTGGTCACCCCATGAATTAGATTGAGTTATGGTTTACTACTAAACGTCATAAATGACTCATGGATCGTTTTCTTAAAGTATAAAAACATTCAAAATGTGTTTTTTTAGTTTTCAGTATGTCACTATTTGTTTTTACTTAAATTAATGTCAATTTTAAATAAAAATAGACACATTGAGTTATACCGACCAGACCGTGATTCATTTTGAGGATTGGATGATCCATACATGTTTCAATTCACTAATAGATCATTGTCCTAAAATTAAAAATAAACCAAATGTGTTTTCTCCATTTTTAGTATGTCACTTTTTTATTTAAATAAATGTCAATTTTAAATAAAAAATAGACACTTTGACTGATACTAGAAAGACTATGTGTCGTATTGAGGTGAGGATTATCCCTACACATTTGAAATGACTACTATATTGTTTTAAAAAAATATCAAAACAATCCAAATGTGTTTTATATGGTTTTAGTATGTCACTTGTTGTTTTTAATGAAATTCATCTCTATTTTAAAATAAAGAGCCAATTTGAGTTACAACAGCCACACTGTGCATTATATTTAGTTACAAGTCACAAATGACTCATGGATCATTTTTATAAAGTATAAAATTAATATGAATGTGTTCTATCAGTTTTCAATATTTCACTCATTCGTTTTTACATAAATTAATGTTTATTTTATATAAAAAGGCACAATTGGAGTCATACTGGTCACACTGTGCGTCATATTGAGGTGTGGTTGAATATTACACATAAAAAATGTCTCATGGATCATTTTCCTATAATTAAAAAAATAATAAAAATACATTTTATTAGTTCTCAATGTGTCACTTGTTTTTTTACTTAAATCAATGTCAATTTTAAATAAAAAAGAGACACTTTGAGTTATACCATCCAAACTATAAATCGTATTGAGTTGTGGATGATTCTGGTGTTACGATGTATGATGATTACTGAAATTAATATTTCTCTTTGAGGGACATGTTTTATGGGATGACAAATGACTTTCCTACTTATGGAAATTTTTTAGAATATATAATTAAAATAATAAAAGGGTGTATCATTTTTGAATAAGGTACATATTAATTAGGATGAAACATTCATCAAAGACTTTGATTTTAGGACATTTTATATTTCTACCCCGATGGGATAAGTACCTATCTTGGATGACATCATTTGATGGATGTTTAGAAGAACGTACAAAAATGTCTCCACAATTATGTGATCAACTGTATGAGAAAATAAAATATGTGGACACTAAATTTGGTAAATAGTTTTTTAAATTTCTTAATAAAACTTATAGGAAAAAGTGACTAGTTTTTTTTTGAATTATCATACTAGAATTCTATGTATGTCAGGAATTTTCATGATGTTAGGCATGTTGAAAAAAATGTATGTGACAGTTCCATCAGTTCATTCATTAATGTACCTGAAAAAATAAAGGATGACATTAAGGGTAGGTTGGACATAGATCACATGGGAATATAAGAAGAGTTGGTGAAAATGAAGGGTGGAAAATGAAATTTTCTTCCTCCAGATGCTTACACACTTTACGAGAAGAATATATATTAGTTTTGAATCGTCTTGAATGAAGTAAGTGTCTGAGAAGGGTATTCATCAAATATCAATATTCTCATTTCAAAAACTAATTTAAAGTTAAACGGTCTTAAATCCCATGTTTGTCATGTTTTGATGCAAGATCTAATTCTTATAGCTTTATGTTTTATTTTTTCCAAGAATTTCCTTCATTTATTAAACAGGTTTTGTTTCTTCGTCAATGTTATATGTGGTAAAGTTAGAGATTTGGCCAAATTGATGGCTATGTAAAGAGTACTTTTCATCATATTATATAAATTGGAAATGTTATTTCTACTATAATTCATTCATATAATTGTTCACTTTATGGTTCACATAGTGAGAGTTATTAGACTATGTGGTCCTATACACTATAGATGGATGTACCCCAGTGAACGGTTTATGAATATTTTGAAATGGTATGTCAAAAATCAAATTTTATCAGAGGGTAATATTATAGAGAAATATATTTCATATAAAGCCATTGAATTCTATATCAAATACCTATCAGGTGTAGAAATCATTATTTTACCGAAATCTCATCACACTGGGATTCTTGTGGGTGAAGGAATTTCTGGAAGAGATATTGTCAAAATCAATAGTGTAGATTAGAAACAAGACCTCATTTAAATTATTCATAATATTTTGGAGGTTTCCACATATGTTGAAACCAAAAAATAAATTATTAGGCATTTTAATCCATCAATTGATGGAATATGGATATCAAATATGCATAATCAATAATTTATAAAATAGTTTCAGGACTATATTTTTAACCAGTCAGATAAAAATTCGGATTGAATTTCAGAACAACGTAGTTGGTTAGCTAGAGGACCAAGTGTGAATGTATTTTCCTACATTGGTAATGTAATTAAGGGTTATAAATTATATACAAATAGATATGATGATGACAATACCGTGAAAAATAGTGGAGTTACACTTGTGTTTGAAGCAATGCATGGTTTTGTACTAAGGATTGAAATCCATTTTATGTGAATATGTCATACATTGGAATCATCAAGAAAATATGGGAGTTGGATTATACAACATCACAAGTGCCTCTTTTTCAATGCATGTGGGTTGATAACAAGAGTGATGTTAAAATAAATGAATTGGGATTATTGAAAGTTGATTTCAGTAAGGAAGGGTACAAAGATGAACAATTTACAATGGAATCATAGGTAGTACATGTATTTTATATTCCAGATATAGAAAATTAAAAGTGGTCAATTTTTATGTTATCGACCAAAAAACTGAAGGGGAATACGATAATTTAACTGAGGGTGACACTTTCTTTGGGATGTCACAATCATTTATGTAACACCCCGAGATTTTATGAAAAATATTATTTTTAATTTTATTAATGTCTTGTGTTGTACACTACACCAAATGGCGCTTGCACAACACGCATCCCTAACTTGGATTGTATTACACGAAATAAAGACCTTCCTCGATAGCGTGTGTAGTACGAAATACCGAGTTTCACTAAATGAGATATTATTATAATATTATTATGAACTAGACGTTATGAATAGTAATACCCACTTTTTAAAATTTTATAAATTTTATCTTTCAAAATGGACTTCATTTTTGGATTCGGAATATCGAAATTAGCTCAGGGTGAAATTTTGGTACTTTTCGGATAACTTTCATGTTATGATGAATAGTGAAAATTACTAAATTTTAATGAAAAACAACATTTTTTAATCGAAATAATTAATAGTGATAAATAATTAATTTGAGTGGTTTTAAAGTATATTTAGAATATATTTTTATAATTTGATACAATATTGGTCATTGTATGTAATTTCACATTTAAACCAGGTCATAAACAAGTGCCAATCTTTTGATAGTTATTATCTCTTAAAAACACACTTTTTGTTTTCATGATGGGAATTAATTTTTTAAATTATTTAATGCAACTGATATGTTTTGAATTTGGTAAAATAGACATCATTTTTGAATTCATGATATCAAATATAGCTTAGGCCAAATTTTTGGTATTTTTCTAGAAACTTTAATTTTTTTATGAATAGTGAAACCACTAAGTGGTAGTTAAAAAAATGAATTCTTCATAAAACTTAATTTTTATGCTTCTGTGAGTGGAATTCCGAAAATCTGAGAGACACGATTATTATGAAGGACTAAAATGTGGTTCAATGAGATGAAAATATTTTTGGTGAATTTACCACGGTTAAAAGTAAATAGGATAATTAAGGGTAAAATTGATATTATTATTACCCTAACACATGTACTAATTCTATTGGATAAGTGTAATTAGACCAGAAACAACCTTAAGAATAAAATATAACCATTTATTCCCACTTAGATTAGATTAGGACATTTAATATTAATTAATTTAAAAAAGGGTTAAAATATGTAAAATCAAAGTTTAATAACTAAATCATTTTTAATATAGGGTTATACATATGATAAATTCGACTATAAATATTCATTAGAAATATAAAAAGATTTCCTACATAATGGTATTTCATTTATAATTTTTAAAAATTAAATAATTTAATTTATTTATGACAAAAATATGATGCAGTAATTATATTATTATTGAAATATTGAACAAATTGATGTTATAAATACCCAAATAAATATAATTTGAGACTTTTAATGAATTAAACTAATTTTATAGGTTAATATGTCAAATTAGTATTGATTTAGTTAACCATTTTAGAACTAATCATTTGTTATGATTTTCAGAAAAATCAATTACAAAATAGTGTCAAAATTGACATAAAATATTTTTTGAAACAAATATTATATAAGTAATTGTTATTTTATTTATAAAAATCTAAGGATTGTCCAAATGACTTAGATAAGGTTATATATATTAATAATAAACAACATGGGGTTCGTTTGGCTGGTTATCGTATGTTTTTTAACCTTATAGTGTAAGAAAACAAGAAGACAGGGTAAAAGTAAAATTATTTAACTTAAGGTTAAATCTAAATTGTAAGGTTAAAATAGATACCTAAACTTGTCTAAATTCTATTGGTAGAGAGGATTTAGACCCATCCCCACATTAGTTTCGAAATAAATCAATTTGGAGATATTAAAAACCAAATATGACTTTATAATAAAATAATATTTTTAGTTTTTCCAAAGGTGCCCCTCTTCTCCCTTATAAAAGGGCACCTCCTCCCTCTCTTCCTCACACAACTTTGAGCCTTCATTCTCGGCCAACCCCCTGCCAAATTCCCTTCTCCCCTTCCCTAGAAACATCCTAGAGGTTCTGGTCTTCTTCAAAGACCAATTTTAGTTCCCTAAGAGGAGTTCTCAAAGAGGCACTTCAAAGAAGAGGAGGTTCGGATACGTACGATGAATATCGGACCTAAGGAGGATCCGATACGTACGAAGCATACCGGACCTAAGTAAAGGGATAATGTTGAAATATCAATTGTTTTCTATTCAATATTTCTTATATGTATGTATTTACTGGGGTTATATTTAACATCCATGTCTATGTTTTATAAAAATGTTTTCATGTATGTTTAAAGTCCTTTTTACCTATTTTTGTCTTTTACTACATTGTATGTATGGAATCTTTCTTTTACGAGGAACTATTTAAAATTTTTGACAAAAGAATGAGAAGAATTTTTTTAACTTATACAACATGAAAGTATTTTTTCGGTTTTATAAAGCCTTATTTCCATGAAGCTTCCTCCAAAAAGATTTCATGACTATTTTCAAAAAAATAATTTACTTTTAAAATTGCATGACATTTTGTGAAAAGAAAATGATTTTGAAAAAGAAAGGATATTTTCCTCAAAAATTCATTTCATGTGTTTTATCAAAACCATTTTTCATCTAAGATGAAATTATTACATATGTTTATGTTTCAAGTATAAGGTCTCTATGATTTACATGATTTCATTTTTATTATTATGAAATTATATCCATTACTTTTATATAGATTATGTGAAGATGTTTATGAAACACATTTTATTTGTTGGGTTATTATGAATGATGTATGTTTATTTTGTGGAACAAGTAAGAATGATTTCATTATAAGATGGGTGGCACCCATATCTCCATCCAATGCATTGGGTAAATATTTATATCTCACGAGATAGACATGGCCGAAACGGAAAGTTAAACCGGTTCAGTAATACAGGACTGGAACGAGGAGTGAACTCGATTAAGAAAGGGGCTTTGTCCACTAAGATGGTCTTTGCAGCAATTCCTGGGATACTATGGAAATCATATCATGTGCTTAATGGTTTCCACAATAACATGTTTTATTCCCATGCTATTTTATCATGATTGATGTTCTCTTATGATATATGCCTTACGTACCTCCAAGATTCATGTCTTTGCACAAGATTTGGATGTTTAGATTTTATGTTCATGTTTTTGCATTCAAATGTTTATGGATTGTTTTATAATCTCTATGTTTACCCTTACTGGGCATTTGAGATCACACCTTTTATGTTTTATTTTCACCAGGATATAAATAATGGTTTTAGGTAAGTAAAAAATGAGAAGATCTTTATTGGGAGATGTTGATGGTCGTTCACCATGATTAGAAGATTTTATTCCGAGTTTCCAAAGACACTAAACTATTACGATCCTTGTCTGTTTGTTTTTGTTGTGTATTAAGTATTCTGCAAATGTAATGTATTGTCCATGTACGTCAAGATTCGGGTCTCTACAGTTGGTACCAGAGGAAAGGTTTAGTCCACCTTTGGAAACTAGGATGCGAGAACTTTAGTGAGATCCCTAGTGATATTTCTAAGGTATGTCCTGGTATGTCCCTAAGATTAAGTATAAGTATAGGTTATAGTACTATAATTATGGTAAAGATATTATATTAAACCTAAGATGTTATATATAGATGTTACTCCCCCGTTATTATGATTCTTTCCTCTCACACTATTATTTTTGGGTTTTCGAAAATGGCTGGAAACAAGATGATTCATGATAATGGAGGATATGATGGACAATGGAATTATATTATTCATGAGAAACCAAATGAAATGTGATTTGTAAGTCTAAACATCATTATTATTCCGAATCAGCAATCTCATAATATGACCAATAAACTCAAATTTGTTACTTTTCCTGACTCGGCTAATAAGAGAAAGATGGAGTTTTATGATGATCATAGAGGAAATAATGTTCAATTTCCCCTATCTAAATCTTGTGGGAAGAGGCATCAAGGAGATTGTTTCAAAGGAACTGGAATATTCTTTGGGTGTGGAAAAGAAGGAAACAAAGCCAATAAGTTCAATGGAAAAGGGTCAATTAACACCTGGGATGAGGATAATGGTATTACTACGACATCAACATTGGTTAAATGTTTTAAATGTGGAATGTATGAGAATTATGCAATAAAATTCCCTAAGGAAAAGTCTCGTGAAGATAATCATTATGGTCTTATTGGTAGTATTTATGTTGATGATGATGAAGAGAGTACAAATGATATGTGAGATGAAAGAATTATTAAAGCTCGACCAATGGTTAAAGAAGGTAGTGAAATGATTACATGTTTATCAAGTGTAATGTTGTATAAGTAATCTCATGGTGCTATGGAATAAAGAGACATCTAAGGATTGTTACATGGTTTACATTCCTCACGTTTTGAAAGTGTGTGATGAATGGTACCAGTATTTTTGGAAAGTAGATGATATGTGCATAATGAAGGGATTAGGGGAAAATTAAATGTTTAACAGTATTCATGAGCTCATGACTGATATAAGGAAATAATTATATCATGGTTTGAGTATATAGAAATATTGGATTTTGGTATGTGGAAAGAGTTAACTTTTGACAGCAGTCATGTTTTCACTAATGTTTAATGGGTATTCATTTTTCAAGAGAATACATGATTAAGGTATTCACATTATTGGAATGTGACCAACAAGATAATGAGGGATAATTGATGGTTGGTTGATGACATTTCAAGTAATCGTTTTCTTTATACTGTGAGCTTGGATCGAAGTATTTTAGATAAATATTAGAATGGATTATGTTGGCATACGATAGTATTGTTTAAGGATAGAATTTTTTTCGATATTATTTATGGGATGTTATAGTAATGTAGTTTTAGAAAAAGGACAACCTGCAGGACGAGCGACAGCCCATCGCGCCAGACAAGGCTATGGAAATCGAACCCACTACCGAAGTGCGACTGGCCTTTATCACCTACCATTGGCCTACAGGAAGTCCCTGTTTAGTAGAAACTAGTTTTATTATATTAAACAGTATGATATATGAAGTATAAGTCCATTTTAGGAACCATATATGATTAATCTCACTATATATGGACCTATGTATTTTTGATAACTTTTATAACCTTTTGTTTGAGACAGATGGAATGACCCATCATTCTATCGCATGATCTATTAACACTTCACTAATGACAAATTCTACTTCATTTCATTAATAGATGATGTGAAAATTGTCCAGAGAATGACCAACGGTGAGACTGTACCAAAATCACAAATGTATTTCTTCTAATTCCAATTTCTTCAACTTTTGGGAAATGATCTTGAAAACCGAAATTGTTGTCATAGTACCCTTATATCCGATGAATCATATGGTACCCTAGATCATCACAAATTTATGGTTTTGTGATTTTTGGATTTTTCATAGCCATGTTCTCTACCACTCTCCATCAAAACTTGATGGTTAGATTTTTCTTCCATATCCATATTTTCACCTATGTTCTCTTACGTGAAATCCCAGTGATGAGTTAATTTGGTTAACCGTTACGTTTCATACATTTGTTTTTAAAGCCATATTTTTGTATTCCTTATTACGATGTGGGTTTCTATTAAAGAAACTTTCAAGTAGTAAACCATTTATAACCCCGATAAATTTCTAGGGAAAATTTCATTTTGAGGGGGGTAGACTGTAACACCCCGAGATTTTATGAAAAATATTATTTTAAATTTCATTAATGTCTTGTGTTATATGCTACACCAAAATGAGCTTGCACAAAACACATCCCTGTCTTGGATTGCATTACACGCAATAGATACCTTCCTTGATTGCGTGTGTAGTACACAATACCGAGTTTCACTAAACGAGATATTATTATAATATTATTATGAACTAGCCTTTATGAATAGTAATAACAACTTTTTTTGAAATTTTATAAATTTTATCTCTTAAAATGGAATTCATTTTTGGATTCGGAATATCGAAATTAGCTTAGGGTGAAATTTTTGTACTTTTCGGATAAATTTCATATTATGATGAATAGTGAAAATTACTAAATTTTAATTAAGAACTTTTTTTAATGGAAATAATAAATAGTGGAACATAATTCATTTGAGAGGTTTTAAAGTATATTTAGAATATAGTTTTACCATTTGATACAATTTTGGTCATTGGATGTAATTTCACATTTAAACCAAACATAAACAAGTGTCAATCTTTTGATAGTTAATATCTCTTAAAAACACGCTAGTTGTTTTGATGATGGGAATTAATTATTTAAATTAATTAATGCAAATGATATGTTTTGAATTTGGTAAAATAGACATCATTTTTTAATTTCTAATATCAAATATATCTAAGGCCTAATTTTTGGTATATTCCTGGAAACATTCATTTTTGATGAATAGTGAAACCACTATGTGTTTGTTAAAAAACTGAATTTTTCATAAAACATAATTTTACCGCTTCTATGAGTGGAATTTCGAAAATCCGAGAGACACGGATGATATAAAGGACTAAAATTTCGTTCAATGAGATGAAAATATTTTTGGTGAATAATAACATTTTACTTTTCTTTACCACGGTTAAAAGTAAATAGGATAATTAAGTGTAAAAATGATATTATTATTACCTTAACACATGTCCTAATTCTATTGGATAAGATTCATTCCACCAAAAACAACCTTAGGAATAAAATATGACCATTTAGGCCAACTTGGATTAGATTACGACATTTAATATTAATTTATTTAAAGAAAGGGTAAAAATAGTTAAAATCAATGTTTAATAAGTAAATTATTTTTAATATAGGGTTATACATAAGATAAATTCGACTATAAATATTCATTAGAAAAATAAAAAAATTTCCAATATAATGGTATTTTATTTATAATTTTTATAAATTAAATAATTTAATTTATTTATCACACAATGATGATGTAGTAATAATCTTATTAATTAAATATTGACATAATTGATGTTATAAATACCCAAATAAATGTAATTTGAGACTTTTTTATTAATTAAACTAACATTATAGGTTAATATTATAGGTTAGTATTTATTTGGATAACATTTTTCGAACTAATAATTCTGTTATGATTTTCACAAAAATAAATTACCAAACACTATCAAAATTGACGTATAATAGTTTTTAAAACAAATATTATATTATTAATTATTACTTTTTTCCTAAAAATATAAGGTTCAGAAAAATGACCTAGATAAGGTTATATATATTAATAATAAACAACATGGGGTTCATTTGACTTGTTATAGTATGATTATTAACCTTATAGTGTAAGAAAACAAGAAGACACAGTAAAATTATAATTATTTAACTTAAGGTTAAATCTAAATGATAAGGTTAAAATAGATACCTAAACATGTCTTAATTCTATTGGATGAAAGTATTTCGACCCATACCCACATTAGCTTTGAAAAAAATCAATTTCGATCAATTAAAAACCGAATATGACTTTATAGTAAAATAATATTTTTTGTTTTCCAAAGGTGCCCCTCTTCTCCCTTATAAAAGGGCACCTCCTCCCTCTCTTCCTCACACCACTTTGAGCCTTCAAGCTCGGCCAACCCCTGCCAAATTATCTTCTCCACTTCCATAGAAATATCCTAGAGGTTCTGGTCTTCTTCAAAGAACAATTTTAGTGCCCTAAGAGGAGGTCTCAAAGAGGCGCTTCAATGAAGAGGAGGTTCAGATACGTACGAAGCATATCAGACCTAAGGAGGTTCGGATATGTACCAAGCATATCAGACCTAAGGTAAGGGATAATGTTGAAATCTAAATTGGTTTCTATCTGAGATTTTATATACTTAAGTATTTACTATGGTTATATTTATCTTCAATGTCTATGTTTTATAAAAATGTTTTCATGTATTTTTAAAGTCCTTTTTACCCATTTTTTTGACTTTTACTACATGGTATGTATAGAATCTTTCTTTTACGAGGTAATTGTTGACTTTTTCGACAAAAGTACAAGAGGAATGCTTTTTAAACATATACGGCAAGAAAGGATTTTTATGGTTTTCTAACGCCTTATTTTCATGAAGCTTCATCCAAAATATTTCATGACTATTTTCAACAAAATCTTTTTCTTTTAAAATTGCATGACATTTTGTGAAAAGTAAATGATTTTGAAGAAGAAATGATATTTTCTTCAAGAATTCATTTCATGTGTATTATCAAATCTATTTTTTATCTATGATGACATTATTTCATATGTGTATGTTTCAAGTATAATGTCTCTATAATTTACATGGTATCACTTCTATAATTATGAAATGATATCCATTACTTTTATATGGATTATGTGAAGATTTTTATGATACCCATTTTATTTGATGGGTTATTATGAATGATTTATGTTTAATTTGTGGCACAAGTAAGAATTATTTCATTATGAGATGGGTGGGACCTATATCTCCCTCCAATGCATTGGGTAAAGATTCATATTTCATTAGATAGACATCGCTGGAACGGAAAGTTAAACCGGTTTAGTAATACCGGACTGGAACGAGGAGTGAACTCGATTTTGAAAGGGACTTTGTCAACTATGATGGTCTTGGAAGCAATTCCTTGACTACTATGGAAATCATATCATTTTCTTAATGTTTTCCACAATTACATGTTTTATTCCCATGATATTTTATCATGATTGATGTTCCCTTATGATATATGCATTACGTACCTCCAAGATTCATGTCTTTGATCAAGATTTTGATGCTTAGATATTATGTTCATGTTTTTTCATTCAAATGTTTATGGATTGTTTTATGTTCTCTATGTTTACCCTTACTAGGAATTTGAGCTCATATCTTTTATGTTTTCATTTACATATGATATAAAGAAAGGATTTAGGTAAGAAAAAAAGGGTATGATCTTTATTGGGAGATATTGAAGATCTTTCACCAAAATTAGAAGATTTTATTCTGATTTTCCAAAGACACAAAACTATTACAATCCATGTGTGTCTGTTTTTATTATGTAATATGTATTCAGAAAAATTAATGTATTTTCCATGTACATCAAGCTTCGAGTCTCTACAATTTAACAGTGGTTCCAGTGTAGATGGTGTTTAGAATTTCATAGGAATCCATTATGAAAGGATTTGGATAGTTGATAGAGGGGTCAAATCTCTTCATCTATTATGAAAAGAGATTTCAATAACCAAGTTATATAATTTTTGTAATATAGATTGTGTTACAACAAGTTATTATTTATTCATTGTTGTATTTATGTAATCTAAATCAAATGTTTATCCAATTATATATATAATTAATTCTGAACATTTTGGTTCTCCCAATACTGAGTAACAACATGTCTTTCAACCTAATGGTGCTCGTAGTGCAGAGGAACAATGTCCTTCTACCTGTGTTGGTAATCCCAATCGTACAGAATATTAGGTTTCTCAACCTATTGCTTCGCGCGGTGTATATGTTCAATGACCATCTGCACATGATGATGCTACCGCTCTAGAGAAACAACATATTGGGAGTGTTGAATCCAAGGAAATGGTATGTGATTAAGGACCTGATAAGAAGAAAAAATAGTAATGCAATAGTTTTATGGTGTTAGAAAAAATCATTAAGGTGAAAATGAAAGGCATCAAATATGAGGTCGTATAGAATGAAAGGGCCCGACATATTAAACACAACATGGCTGTGTTCAACAGTTAAATTTTAATAATAACTTAGTAATGTGTGTTGATTGATGTAGATTCATAGCACCATGTTGTGATCACATTTAATACACTGATGTGGTAAGAGATTACAATAACATTACAATATCATTTATTTGTTTTAATAAAAAAATAAAATAACGAAACATTTAATTACTCTTCACCATCCCAAGAACAGTGTATTTATAGTATGTGAATCCCATAAGAAATGTGTATTAATTCTTGTTGGAAGGATTCACAGATATTTTCACACAATTATAACAAGGCATCATCTTAATGATGCTGAAGGAGAAATAAACACGCACCCACCTATTATGTATGCAAACATGAGAACCCATGATGTATGTGATGAATTTACTAGACATTGTGTATATATTTCTTTTCAAGTAAACATTATATAGTATTATGTTGTTTTAAAATACATATATTCATCACATTGATCGACAATTTTTTATTTATGAAATATAAATTGAGTGCTGCAAATTAGGGACGGGAAACAAAACCAACGTACCCCTACCTTAAAGCAAGGATGGGGTATGCTTCACTTGAAATAATGGAACTTATTTTAAATATACAATAACACTTTTATATGATATGAAACAACAACATAATTATGTTCTTTTATTTATTTTTAGATTAATTAATCCAAATCTAAATCTACTTCCATCCCACTCCTTGTTTTGTGGAAAGAGTCATGTGTAAATAAACATGGGATACTAATAGACTGAAACACATAAAAAGGGAAGGAAATACATGTAGGTATGACATAATAATTTTTGTTTATTTAAATCTATATTACATAACAATGATTAATTATTTTCCTATATTTTCTATATGACATAATCATAGGAATCATAAATTCCAGTACCAGATGAACACCTACTATCAGTGGACTTGAAGTGGCTAGAATAATATGGTCATGTCAGAGGTGTGGGATTTGGGGTGACAACCCAAATATATTTTGTTAAAAAAACAAGAGGAGGATAATGATAATGAAATAAAATAAATGAATGAAATACTATCTACCCTTGTAAAACAATTACAATGGCATTGAGAGTTACTAGAAACATTTATTTGGGGAAGCAAAGAGAAAAATAACCCATGAACAACAATTATTTGAATATCCCTCCCCAGCCCCACCAGCTTTGAGGTGAGCCATTCCCCTTAAAGAGATACTTGGAAATGTTAATAAATATTATAGTAATTGTTTATATAAAATTTGAATCAGATGAATAGTGATACCTTCCTTATACTGATATTCTACAGGGTTATAATGACTGTTATTTATATCTATCAACACCCACCCATTGCCTTGAATAGAGGGATACAATGATCAATATCCAAAATAATGTGATACAGAATAGAACACTTCCAACATATCTTGTGAGTGTGTCTAATAGCATAGCCCATGATCCAAGTTCTGATCTACCTAATCTAATTGGTGGGGATGATATTCATAAGGTTGAACAATTAGTTAAAACATTCATCACATGGCCACCCCATCTTGTGCAAAAATATGTCTATAATGAGGTATTCATTTCCAATTTATTTTTCATGCTAAAACTTTAAAAATTAATAAAAAATGTCTTAACTGACAAATGATATTTTATTCGGACAAAGGTAAGGGGTTTAAATGCTATGTAAACTCAAAACTATCTAAAGTATTAACCAACCAATCAAAAAGATCTTCCAAAATCACATTTACCACACCTATGGAATATCCAAATTTACAAACATTGAAGGTTCATGAGGATATAAAGTTACAAAGTGTTAGTAGTAACATAGTTTATTTTGATAAAAAAAATGTATCGACAGGAAGTTGCTGACTACATTTCTTCTAAGAATGTAGATGAAATCCTCAAATATGAATTTCATGGAGCCTCAATTGTAAATTTATACATGAGTTATGTTTTATTAATTTAATTTTCCAAAAAATGATATACTGTGTTAATTATGACTAAATAAATTTCATATTTTTTGCATGTTTATATATCAAAAACTATTCAATGTATTTTACAATAAAAAGAGGACTCATTAGTACCTACGTCACCTCTACAGACAAAAAAATTTAATCCAATCAAATGGATGAAATAGTGGAAAACTTGGGAATATCGTTTGAAATAAACATGGGGATGAAATAATCTTCTTAATACCAATGATTCATGGGTAAAATGATAAAATTTAATCATATAAAATATATTTTCATTTCATTCATTTCTTATTACTTTATCTATTTTTATGAAACACTAGATGCTCATTACAATCAATTCGGATACTCTAAATATTTATTCTGTGGATTCACTGCATGGATTTTCAACAAACATACAACACATGGTGATGTTTTTCAATTTTTAATTCACTACATCCAAAAGTTTAGAAATATAAATATAATTATATAATTTATATTATGTTTTAATTAGGATTCAAATATTATAGGGCACTGTGTAAATATCATCTAAATCATGGCCTGAGGACACATATTGCGTACAAGGACCCTAAAAAGTTCTAAAAATGGATAATTATTATGGAATATATTATAATATTTATCTATCCAAACACATATCAAAACAAATAACATATATTCTATAATTTTTATATAGTGTATGAAACAAAAAATGGAAAATATTATGGTTATTATGTTTGTAAATTTATGAGAGAGATCATATTCCATAAAAAAAACACATCCCCAAAGAGGTATTTTTAATGTTAATTACTAATTAATTTAAAATATTTATTAATCCATTGTTTATTTATAATTTTCCAATTCTTTTATGACTATTTAAAAAAATCATATTCATAAGAAGATATACATTTTCTTTGAAAAAAATGTTCATCATACCTGATCGTAAAATTTACAAAAATAGCATGAAGGTAAGAATTATATATAAGTAATGGATTATTTCATATTTATGTTTAATTTATATATTTTTAGTATTACTCACATGAGAATAGTTTTCTAATACTGGAGGTTTCATTGGATGATAGGATTGTTTTCAGACTTTGGGACATGTAGGAATCAACAACACCTCAATATGAAATACGATGTGATCGATATGACTTCAGTTGTGTCATTTTTATTTAAGATTGACATTAATTTTAGTAAAATATACAAATAACATACTCAAAACCCAAAAAAATAATTCAAATTGTTTTGATACATTATTAAAATAATCCATAAGTCATATACAATGTTTAGAAATCAGCTGCACCTCAATCCAATAAATGGTGTGACTAGTATGATGCAAAGTGTCTGTTATCTGTTTAAAATATAAATTTTACATCAAAATAAGTCACTCATTAAAATTTGAGAAAACATGTTCATATTTTCATTATAATTTAGTAAATAAATTTATAAATAACTTATATTGTTTATGAATTGGTCTCATGTAAAACCAATAAATGAGGTGACCGGTATGAGTTAACGTGTGTGTTTCTTGTTTAAAATGAAATTTTAGTAAAGAAGACAAGTGACATACTGAAAACCAAGAAAAAATATTTGGATTGTTTTAATATATTATGAAAATGATCCATGATTAATTTGGGATGTGTAGAAATCAGTCAAACCTCAATACGACACATGGTGTGACTGGTAAAACTCAATGTATATCTTTTTATTTAAAATTAACATCAATTTTAGTTAAAAGGAACAAGTGGTGTACTAAAAAATGAGCAAACAAATTCAGATTGTATAGATACATTAGGGGAAAAAAATCCATGATTCATTTGAGACATATAGGAATCATCCACACCTCAATTTAATGCAAAGTGTGACTGGTATGAATATAAGTGCGTATTTTTTATTTAAAATATACAACAATTTTTGTAAAAAGGTCAATTGACCTACTCAAAACTAAGAAAACACATTTGGATTGTTTTTATATTGTAGGAAAATGATCTATGAGTTAGTTGAGATGTCCATGAATTAGATGCACCACAATTTGACCCTCAACAACTCCCTAAAGTAGCTATAAAATGAGCCACATCATTGTCCTCTCTCCTAACAAAGGAAAAATGAAAAGAAGAGAATAAAAGCACTAATGATATGATGGTGTCGATAATAGACCCAAAGGCCTGGTGGCCACCTTCTTACTCCTCCAGTGCATCAATAATAAATTGATAATCAGATTCTACCACATTATCCATTGAGCCATGAGATGAAATGAACATACTACCGTTCTATATAGTCTTGGGCTCTACTATCAGAGGAGACAAGAAAAAAATTTATGAGGAATGATATGCCACAAAAATAGAGCCTCCATGGTCCTAGAGAACGACCAAAAGGACAACAGAGACACAACCAGGAATTGATGAATCATTATTAATTTTAAAATCACCTTGAGGGGGAGTAAATCATCTAATAGGAGGGGATGAAGAGTTATTTAATAACTAATGTTAAAATCCACATTTTGACGTCAGTTATTTCATAACTGAGGTTAAAACTCACACTAACAATGTTTTAACATTGATTATCCATTAACCGATGTTAAAACTCTATCTGTGTGAGTTTTATCTTTTGTAATGTATAAATAACAATCATGTTGAATACATAACATATGTGTACATCAATTATAATCACACATCAATATATTTATTAACCCAATTCATTGGAAACATGAATTGGTTGAAATATAAATTTATTTAGTTATAATTATAATTATAAATATATATATATATATTAAAAGTATTTATATACATTTATAAATATGATAAATATAAAAAATATATTTATTATTTAAAAATTATTTATAATATTATATTAATTTAAATATACATTTATTTAATTATAATCTTATAAATAATTTTTTTAAACAGTATATATATATTTGAATTATTAAAAAATATATATTAATCATACATATGAATTTTTTAATTAATTTTAAAAAATAAACATTATTTTTGGATATAAATATTACAATTTTACGTAAATCAATATTATTTTTTATTAAAAACTTTTATTTGTGCTAATAATAGTGTTATGCCTGGATTATTTGGTTTTTCCATAACAATTTCAATTTTGAGGACATTTTTAAAGATAATAGGGTTTTGATTTACATGATTCATAACTAGGTCTCTCAGTGGATAGATATTGAGGATGTTCATCCACCTTCGCTTGTTCATTCCCCTCCGGTTAGATGACCCCCCCTTTGGATGTTCTCAAACATAATACTTATGCATCCACCCTTGGGGATGGTATTGTTGGCCTTGGGGCAATCCTCTGGGATCACGTTGACTCTCTTATTTTGGATCAGCATTCCTAAAACATTGTGTGTTGGTCTCCTCCTCTAGAAGAGTCTATGGATATTTGGAAGGGTATGCATTTCATCGTGACTCTTGGATGGAAGGATGTTGTGGTTGAGTCTAATTGCTAAGTTATTAACAATGCACTGAAGGATGATGAAGGTTTCCTCAAATCCTACGAGTCCATTATCGACATCATCCGATCTTTGGTGCCTTTTTTCTCTTTCTGTTTTTTTCCATTATTAGGAGTGAGGAAAATTGAGTGGCTCATTTTTTAGCTGCTTTTGGGAATCATCGGGGGATCTAATTGATGGCTTTCATCTTTTCCTCCAAAATTATTTACATTGGAATTGGATTCTATCTTAGGTTGGAGGATTATATTTTTGAAAAATATATAAACCCCCATTTATCAGTGATAAATAAAGCACTGATAAAGGGTACACATTTATCAAAAACAAATTTAGTGCTAATTAAGGGTAGATTTATTAACGCTTTTATCCAGTGCTTATAAAGGCCCCCATTTTATTAGCGCTTTTTGCATAGCGCTGATAAAACCAAATGCGTCTCATGCTTGGATCTATGGTATTGAATGTGAGGAACCACTGCATGTTGTATACAGATATCAACTTTAGTGGTAGTTTAAACCACTTCCAAATAAAATAGTAACTTTCGCTAAATGACACTTTTCTTGTAATGGATACATAACTCATTTATGATGTCTAGTAATTGACTACACGTTAATCCAAAATATGATGTGACTGGTATGAATCAATGTTTGTGTGTTCAATATAAAAGTTTCATATTATTTCAATGATATAATTATTAACAATTATTTAAGTAATTAAGAAAACTAATAGGTGATAATATAATTAGTATATTTAGTAATAACCAATATAATTTATAGAGATAATTAATTAACAATGGCATTAATAATTTATAATATAATTATTAATAAAAATAAATAATAATAACTAATAAATAATTTATAATTTACAATACAACCATTAATAATAATATTAGTAGTATAACTGATAATATAATTAATATATATTGTAACTAACAATATAAATAATCATATGTGAATAATATAACATTTAAATTAAAATTTGTTTATTTTTTAGGAACTTCTACTATGATAAACATTTGTTTTATCAAGTGGGAAAACCATTGTAGGAATTTTGATCATCGACGAAATCCTACTAATGTTAAAAAAAATACTAATATTAAAAAAATTCTACCATAATTGTGTAATAAAAACTCAAAATTATATATAAATCCTTATATTCAAAAGGATGTTATTGAAAATAATTCAAATTTATAAACAAAAATTTATAGTTATTTGTTATACTCTATCTCATAAGTTATTTAAAATATTTAATTAATGACAAAATAAAAAAATTATGAATTCAGTTATTTTATCAGTTTTCAGTTATTAAAATTAATAATCAAAACCAATAGAAAATATGTTATTAACCAAATAATTTTTTTACTAACCAATAATCATTTTAGTGTAACCCTTCAATTTTATTTTTAGTTTTAAACTAACTGTTCTATCAACCACATATTTGACCACCCCTAGGTGCAATTAGAGATTGGGAGGTAAGCTCTACAAAAATATATTTCCATTTATGAGGGGTTAGATAAAAATTAAAAAGATTCCATATATATAGAGAGAATTATATATATATGTGTGTATATATATATATATATATTAAATGTTGTATAAAGGTTGATACGATTCAAATGTTAGATTATTGAATTAAAATCAACATAAAATGTTACATGTGAGTCAAATATTCTCACAATCTATTCTACATTATTAAATTAAAATTGAACAGAATTATTAAAATATGCGACTTTGATAATTAGGTTTAAAATGTTCATTAAAAATCACCCAAAATTGAGGTGGGATGTGGATGTGCCGATTTGTGGGGCAGATCATGGTACAGTCACTTCGAGAGGTCATGGTAGAGGCCGAATGCGGATGAGGTGGGATGTAAATGTGCCAACGTGTGAGGCGGTCATGGTGGGGTGGAGTGTGGTCACGTAATGCATTCACAGAGGAGGTGGAACGCAGTCGATGTAGGAACGATTTGGGACTGGAATTCATCAGCGCAGTCATAGAGGTGGCAGAATCGAGGCAGAGACGGAGGTAGTGTGTGGGGAAGAAAGTCTTCGGCTCTCTGGTTTGTGTGGGGATTTTCATTGAAAATCCAAGAAAAAAACAATTATTATTTATTTTTATTGATTAATTTCATTTTTCTAATTTTTTATTATATAAATAATTAAAATAAGGTTAATAATAAATATTTTATAATATTAATTGTAATTTTAAAATATATCGTTTTTATCTAAAAACATTTTGATACATTATTTATATATTTATAATATATAATCACACACACACACACATATATGTAAACACAAACATATGATTATAAATATATATGTATACTATAAAATATTTTATATGACACAAATATATAATTTTAAATGTAATCCATTTTTAATGCATTCATATATTTATTTATATAGCTCATAACACTATGTTATAATATTTATATATCACTATAAAAATAATGACTTTTTTGACCAGGTTTTTATGATAGATTCCCACCGCAGAGAGATAATTGTGATAGGAATTCATCACAAAAATATACCATGGTAAATCACAACATAAATAAATATTTATAAATATAAATATATAAATATAACTAACTATATATATATTTTAATATATGAAGAAATATAATATTTTTTTAATATTTTTTAACTATTATCAATGCTTTTTTAGCGCTGATAAAAGAGGCATTTATCAATACTTTTTTTCAGCACTAATAAAAGGGACCCCCTTTTAATAGGACATCAACTATTAGTGATTTTATAGAACTGATAAAGGATTTTATAGTGCTAATAAAACTCTGTTTTTTAGTAGTGATTGTTGTATAGTTGCATTTGACCAATTTGAATTTCCAGATCACCGAAAAATATTCTCTATTCATCGCCCTAGTGGTTATGAGAGGGAGATTTATGGGTTATCCAACATTGATTATGAAGGGATCCAGTGTGTTAAATATATATATGATGGAATACCTTGCCCCATGGGCTGCGTTTAGCATGTCACAATAACATTTACATAGGCTTACAATTGTGCATGAAGATTCTACACCAACACACAAAGACCTATGGTTTAGATATGTATTCATATTCCCATATGTGACATAGAGAAACCTCCTATACATCGATAAAGACATTAGTTATTATATTTACATTAAACGTGTAATTAAAACTAATATATGTATGCAATTTATTTGTGAGTTTTTTAATTTTAGCATCATTTTAGTTAGAAAATGGCCTCTTAATTTTGTTAATTCATTCAAAAACATAATATTAATTTCATATTATATAAGACATATTTAATCTATGAAAATTAATTTAAATAAGTATCAATAATCAAACTATTATTATTTTTAAACAAAATTAATAATGTTAAAATATTTATGCAATAATTTATGGATTATTTTTAGACTAACAGTGTGGCTTCTATGAACATCTTTCATGCATTCAAGGACCCGGTTTTGTAAGATTATTTTGACTTATCCCATATCAAGAAATTAACTCCATTATTTCATTTTAAAAAATTCAACAAAAAGTCATTTATTTAAAAATAAAATAAATTAAATGAAAAGAATGTCCATTACTACGTTTTTATAAAATAATAAAAAAATAATTCATTTGAAAAATTCATAGAAAAAAATTAGTGTATATTAAAAAAATAATATCAAATATTCACTTAAAATTTAGAGTTTTTTTTATTTTCCGTTAAAAACAAAATTTCCTTTCTATAAAATCAAAAAATTACCAAATAAAAAACATCTACTTCAATTTAAAATAATTTAAAAAAATAAAAAAATATCATTTGTTGAAAAATAAATAGATAACATTTCATTTCAAGTATTTTTAAAGGTAAAATAAAGAATTTTTACGTTTATCTTTAATTATTTTAATTGAAATTTATAATTTTTTTGAAAGGATATGGATGATTGTTTTGGTAATTTAAATTTAAAACGAGATCATTTAGAAAAGGGTAAATTTTTTTATCTTAATATAAACAAAAAAAAATTTATTCACCAAATAAATAATAAAAAATGTATATATATATTTTTTAAAATAAATTATTTTTTAATTAATTTTTTAATATGAAAACTGATATATTATTTAAAATTTTCTAAGGGAAAAATAATTTTTTACTAATTTTTTTTGTTTGGAATATATAATTTTTTATTATTTCCTATGGAAAATGGATTTTTTATTAATTTCTCTTAAATAAAATTTAGTGTTTTATTTTATTTTTCTGAATAATAAAAAATAAATTTTATTTTTTAAGTTAATGTATGATTTATTTTAAATTTCTAATTTGAATTTAATTAATGAAAAATGAGTTTTTATATTTTTTTAATAAAAAATTATATTTTTTAAATTGAGAGAGAATTTTGGTATAAAATATCTTTATAAAAAATAACTTTGTACTTATTTTTTACTCTTTAAATTATTAATGGAGAATATTAATTTTTTTAAAATTTTCAATATTTTAAAAATAAGGTTTTTATTTTTTAAAAAACTGATCATCGCTCCTTCATGAAATCCGTGGTGATATATGGTTGTAATCCCATTATATCATGAATTTACCGACTTCCTCATCTAGAGACGCAACACGTACTCATTGGATTTATGACCACAATGACTTCATGTCCTTTTCATTTTATGTCTTCAAATAGATATCATTGTCACTACAAAAAAATTGAATTCCCGCAACAAAAAATATACCTTTTTCACAACGAAAAGAGATTTAACCACGCTAAAAAACACTGATGTCGTCAACATCATTAAAATGAGGACCCATTTATCATTGTTTTCATTAATGTTGATAAATTCCCTACTGCTTCAACGTGTTGTTTGAATAACAATACACTGCACCAAATACACCAGTATGAAAATGCACCAACCTGAAAATTAGTAATTTAATTGAAATAAAATTTACAATTAAAATAATAAAAATCCACATTATATACATTTTAAAAAATATTTTATATAACTAAACATTCATTTACTGTCCACAAACATTTAAGAAGACCAATGTTTAATTTTCATTAGCACCTGCAACCCCCTTTCAAAAAAACAAATCACTGTATCAGCTGCAAAAAAACCGCACCAACCTGAGAAAAATAATTCATTTATATAATAAAACAATTCTTATATAAATAATACTATAAAGAAATAAATTAATCATAAATATAAAAGAATATATTTTTAATATGTCAATTTTAAATAAAATGATACACATGGATCACTACCAGAGAAGCAAATTTATGCAGTGCGACCCATTAACAATGCTAAAAAATGCCCTGATAAAGTGGGTACCTATATCCACGCTAAAACAACCACTGATAAAATGTGATTTTAATAGTTCTAAAAATGATTTTAAAAGTACCCCTTTATCAGTGTTTTTTTCACTAACAAACATACCCCTTTAACACAATTTTTTTGCACTGTGAAAGATACTCCATTTATCAGCACTTTTTTAGTAGCATTAATAAAGGGGGATTTATCAATATTATTTTACTAGCGTTGATAAATGATATCTTACAAAAAAATATATCATATTTCATTAAAAATAAAATATATATTAGATAAGGATAACTAGACAGTTACACTTAAAATATAATATATTTAGTGAAAATAGATTATAAAATAATTAAAAAACTATTATTAATTAATAAATTTCAAATCATTATTGAGTGATAGTCGTTTATTAACAATTTTAAGATATAAAAAAAATTAATAAAAGATCTAAAATAAATTGAAAATGTAACTTGACATTCAAAAGGATAGAACATTTTATCTGAGTGTCTATTTGTGCTCTGCCATATATCAAATCAACAATTGAGACAGTATCTACACACTAATGATAGAGAGGATTCCCCTATTACATTTTCCAAGGCCCAAACTTTCCTATACGACCATTAAAAATGAGTTTTTAGTTGGTGTATCCTATGTTTTTAACATTCAATGGACTTTCAGCCTCATTTAATTGGTTCTTTTTCATTTTTTAGGAATGTGTTTTTTGTTGGGAGTTAGGGTCTTGTAGTCCGTCGTTGTCTTATTTTGAAGGAAGTTATTTGGTATTAAAATCTCAAAATACTCAAGTAACCACATTGTTGTTATGTTTTAAGCCCTAAGTTCCCCTTATTTATTATTCATTGAGTTCTATGGGTGGCCTTCCTTTCATGATAAGGGAAAATCATGGAACATGTAATATAGGATTTGTGAGTACTTTTATGGTTCTATCAACATTAGGGGTGATTTCAATGATATTTTTGTCATATCAGAAAAAATAAAGTCACCTCTTAAGGTGTGATGAAAATATAAATGATTATAAGAAATCCCTACTTTTGAACTCCCACCATGATCTAGGATTTTCGGGCTCTCCTTTCACATGGAAAATGGGTACCTCAATAGAGGGATGCATCGCTGAAAGACTGGAAAATTTTTTTGTGATAGATGACTAAAAATATTTCTTTCGTGCATTCTCTATTGAACACTTGGCCCCTGTTGCCTCTAACCCCTCTCTGATCCTTCTTTCAACATCCCCCAATGGAATCGGTGTATAGGTGGGTGTATGTTTAGGATTGAGAGTCTATGGTTCTACGATGGGAGTTGTGAGGATTCCATTAATGCTATTGGGGGGGGGGGTCTAAAATAATGCTTTAGCTCTCAAACCCAGAATGATAGTATCAGTCTTAAGAATTAGAGTTCATCTAATTTTAGGCCCATAGACAGACACATTAATAGGGAAGAACGATGGTTAAAATTTCTTTATGCCCATAATTTTTCTGACTCTATGATTAAGGATATCTCAAAAATTGAGAGGTATTTGAATGTTGTTGTTAAGGAAAATGAAATATAATCATTCATCTAGGAAATATAATCTATCATTAACAAAGGTGACCATAACACTAATTTATTCCACCAAAGATATACAACGAGATTGAGAAAAACCCACATCTCCCACCCTAAAGATTTTCATGGTAGAGTGATGGAGGATACTGTTAGAATTCATTAAATTATTAGGGAATTATTTGAAATATTTTCAACGTAGACTACATTGAAATCCCTCTTAGTCTCTCAAGAAACATCCCAATAATTTTTTCTGATGATATGAACTGTTCTCTAGAGAGGGAAAATTATGATGAAGAAATGTGATGGGATCATCGCCTTTTTCATTATATGAATTTTTTGGTCATGATGGGTTTCATGCCCTTTTCATCAAATGGATTTGGCACATTTTCGGTCTGGAAATGATCAAGAAGATGAAGGATTTCTAAAAAGGTATGAATTACATAGAAAATATTAATGAGACTGTTATTACCCTCATCCCAAAATCTAAATTCCCCCATAAGATTACGGGGTTCCATCCTATCATCCTCTGCAATGTTATTTACAAAATATACTCTACGATTTTGGTGTCTAGGTTGAGAGTTTTACTCCCTCATCTAGTGTTTTAAGATATGAGTTATTTTTTCTCACAGATGACCATTAATGATAATACATCCATTTCTTATGAGATATACCACTACATGATGACCATCTCCATAGAAAAAAATGAGTCCTGGCATTGAAACTAGATATTATGAAAGACTATGACATAGCCGAATGTCATTTTATCGATCTTGTACTATCAAAACTGTGGTTTTGAGATAAATGGATGCTTAAGATTATGAACTATGTTACTTCAGTTTTATATAGAATCAACATAAATGGGGAGTAGTTTTCTAGTTTCACACCCTCGAGAGGTTTAGGATAAGGGTACCTAATCTCTCCCTACATTTTAATTCTTGTAGTGAATTTTTTTTCTCATATCCTTTTAATGGCGATGGAGAATGGTGTTATTCATGGATCCAAGGTGTGTTGCAATGTTTCTAATCATTTCTTTTTAGATGATTCCCTTCAGTCTTCTCAGGCTACTACCCTTGAGTGTTACTCAATCATGATGATTTTCAGCCTTTTTGAGAAGGATTCTAGGAAATGGATTAATTCCTCTAAATTTGAATTATCCTTAAACAAAGGTGTTCCAATGATGATTCAACAAGAGAATCAGATGTTATGAAGGTTTCTTATGGTCAAGAAAAATTAGAAATACCTGGGGCTCCCAACATTTATCCGAATATCAAAGAAACATGTTTCGTGTCAATAATGGACAACGATGATAATTTCATCCGTGTTTGGTATAGTAGAAAAATATCCAAGGTGGGGAATAAAGTGCTTGTAAAATATGTGTCCCAAGTGGTCCAGTCATACGCCATTTCCTTTTTCAAGTTCCCAGTTACCCTTGTTGATCAGATTCATTCTCAAATGGAAAACATATGGTGGGGTTCTACTAATGGAAAACCCAACACCCACTGTATCATGTGGGATAAGATGTTTGATTCAAAGTCATGTGGTGACCTTAGGATTAATAACTTTCAATGGTTCAATGATGCCCTTTTGAAAAAAAATGGTGGCGCCTCATGTCCTTTACTAATTCCATTTTCTCTACAGTCATTCGAGAAAAGTATATCCCAAATTTTGACTTCCTACATGCTTCAATTGGACCCAAGACTAGATTTATGCAGATAATATTCTATGGTGCTATCCTTATGATCAACCATGGCAGTGTTTGGTGGAATGCTAAAGGGAAAAAGGTGAATTTATGTGGAGACCAGTGGTTGTTCACGGGGGTCAACATTAGAGTCTCTTCGCCTATCATTCCAGGGATCAAATATGCAAATGTTCAGGACCTCATTGATGATTATTTATAAGAGTGATATTGGTATAGATTTTGTGGTTGTTTCAATGAAACATATCTATGTCTTATGTTTAGCATCCTGATTACATTTGTAGTGGGTGGTGACCAAATCTTTTGGTTTGGGGATGCTTCTAGGAAGTACACTTTTAGGTCGGGGTACTTCAATTTGTTGCATGGGTCTACTCAGGCTCATCCAGACGATCAATGGAGGAATATTTTGTAACTCTACAACCCCCACCCAATTCAATTTTTTATAGTTGTTGGTTTTATTGGGTGTCCTACTGATGTGAAACATTCTTACTCTATGACACATGTGGGAGGATGATGTGTTCCCCCTGTGATTTCAACAGATTGAAACACCTTTTCATAATATTATTATCTTCCTGGGAGTGGAAAGAGTGTCTAATGAATGTTCCCTAGGGTGTAAGGAGTCCCTAGTCCCATATTTGGAGTTGGCCCATGTTTTCAATGATTGGGTTTCCTATTTGGAACCAATGGTTTTCGGGTTAGTGTGTACTCTTTCTTGACTTGTTTGGTCTCATAAGAATGAATGGGTTTTCGAAGAGAAGTCCTCACTTGATCAAATTTGGGTGGATAAGGCTATAAATGGAAGAACTGGTGGATGTCGAACAAGGAGTGGCCATAAGTGCTCTAATCACAGAAAACTTAAACTTGCTGGCTTCCCCTCCTGAATGATTCATTAAAATCAATATAGATGCGGCTGTCTCAATAGTGTCTTGAATTGGGGTGGTTCTCATTGCCTGACAACATAATGGTCAGGTGATTGATGCTCGGTTCATGGTTTTCAATGGACGTTGGATCCCAGTTTTCATGGAAGCATCATCAATTCTTCAATGGATCCTCCTTTCCCAGGCTAAAGGATAAAATTAGGTGGTTTTGGAGTCTGATTGTCTTGAATCTGTTAATGATTTGTCAAACAAAGGAGAGAATTAATCTTTGGGATTTTTCTATGGAAAATATGGTCTCTTTATAATTAATTGTCAATATGAAAATTCTCCTTCATCTTGTGTGAGGTTAATCTTAAAACCCACCGTCTGGCGAGCTATAGGAGGTCTTGGGATAACCATTTTTGGGTTGATCATTTTCTTGATTGGATTTCATGTATAGTTCAATTGATCAATAATATATCATTTCGTTATTTAAAAAAATATTGATATTATATTTTTTAAATTTTATCAATTATCATAATGTTGTTGTATTTACAATCAAATATATAAAAATATTTGAATATTTCATATATATTCACACATAAAAAGTTAATTTTATAAATATATATGTAACCATATTTATATGTCAAGATTATTTCTAAATATATAAACCTCATCTAAATAAAAAATAATATCCATTTTATTTAAAATAAAAATGTATAAATATTTATATACATATACAATTACTGTATATATAATGTTTATATATATAAATATATTTATTAGTGCATTGAAAAAATGATATATATTTATCTATATATTCTAATATATGTATATACATAATAATATATCATATATGTAAATAAATATAAATATGTATAATTATAATTATACATGAACATACATATATAAATATATATATATATATGTATGTATGTATTTATAAACACACATACACACACAAAAAATATATTTTATATATGTATTTAAATAAATAAATATATATATATATATATGGATAAGAAAATAAAATGAAATGAAATAAATATAAATATATAGATATATCATAAAATACATAAGAAAACGATATAGGTGTGAGGAAAAGGAGTGAGATTATGAGGGATGTCCTAGTTTTGAATCCCAGCTGAAATAGGGGCACATGCGGGTGGGTGATGCATGTCCCTAGTGCTGTTAAAACATGGGGGGACTCCTAAAATTGTTAATGGGATGGGGAGGATAGACTATCACTATTAAAAGGGGGGTCGAGCATATATAAAAGTGGGAATGTCCCACCATCCAATTTGGATATTTTTTAAATTATTTCTGACTTTTATCAGCGCTAAAAAATCATCAATTAAGGTCCCTTTTATCATCATTTTTTTAGCTTTGATAAAGGACCCCTTTTTTCAGTGATGTTAAAGGGGCCCTTATTAGTGATTTTTTAGCATTAATAAAAGGTACCCCCTTTTAATAGCGCCAAAGATAATAACACTTATTAACATAGTAAATGACCATTTTAGCGCACTATTAAAGGTCATATATACAATAGTGAAGTCATACCAATCACCCCATTTATAAGATTGAGGTGGGTATGATTCCTACAGATCACAAATGATTTATGGTACATTGTTACAAAAGTTTCAAAAAAATCAAAATATATATTCATTTCAGATAAATATAGATATTAATTAAATTAAGCTAATCATTGGGGTCAATGAAGAGATCTGAACTCCTACTCGATGGTGTGGGTTGGTAGGAAATCACATGGGATAGTTGAAAAAGAAGGCCTCTGCTCATCATGGCTGCCGAAGGTAAGACTCAATCCTAGGCATGATGGTGAGGGATAACAAGGAGGGAAAATCCGTACTCGAGGATGGGGTTGATAATATTAGGGGAAGAACCCACTTTTGTAGGGTATGGTGATTTTCCAGGAAGGTTTCCGACATTATTAGCAGATTCGTCCACCCTGATAAAGTTCCCAATAGTTCCAAAATGAATCTATGGTTTCGGTGTCTAGGTCGGCGGTTAAATGGATGGATGGCTATCGTGGGGGTTTTCAATCAAATCCTAATTCTAGGTTTTTCTACCGTAGTATTTCAGGCTATATGCATTTTACTTTTAGCTAATTAGATTTTCTACCATTTATAATTTCCTTGTCTTTATTTGGGGCATGTTGTGTTTGGGGATTAAGTCATGTAGTGGGTTCTATCTCGATCTAACTTAAAAGGGATAATAATTTTCTTAATATAGGGGTTTCCCAAATTATTCTAAAAATACTTTTCACTAAAAAATAAAATACCAAAAACAAAAAATTACTATAAAATATAAACATTTATAATATAAAAATAGTTTACAATAAATAACATAATAATTGTGTCACTAAGAGGGTGGGGGATAACTACATTAAATGGAGGTAAATACGTACCTAAATTATGTGTAAGTCACCACATATAATCCATCATTTGATCATGTTCTTGAAGCTGCTACTGATGTTGCTACTCCTGAGGTATTCGCTACTCTTCCTGCTCTATAAATAATCTCTGAACAGTTTCATCCTGAGCTGAAAGCCTTGCGTCGTACTCTACAGATGTGAAAGATTATGATCTCATACAAAATAAATTTTGTGAGGAATTATGAAATCACTTCAATTCCATAGTAACTAGTCAGAGTTGATCATAAACCAATGTCAATCACCATGCCTTTCTAAATACAACTTTTCACTACCAACGTCAAATTTGTTTCATCAAAACATGCCTGCACGAGGCATTGTCCCCACCATTAGTATTACCCTAACTCCCAAACATATGACAAATATTTTTCTAATATATCTGATATATTAATAAAAATATAAATAAAATTATTAAAAAATTAAATTATATTAAGCTACAAAACTTTAAAAAACACTAACCATAATCGGTTACTGTCTCTCACCAACAATCATTCCAACACTACTATCATTGTACATCCTATTGTAAACATCGAACTATGTAATAGATGAATTGTCCATAAAAAATATGAATTTATCAAATACATATCATATTAAATAATATTATTTACCAACTTTTTATGATGTATTCTAAAATTACGACTCTCAACTCTATGTGTGACATCCTTCCCGCAGCAATTATATTAACTATAAGATGGTAGCCTCTTGAAAGTATCATATATCCAGTAAGTTAAAAATACCAATGAATCCTAGGTGGTGACACTACCATAGAAATAGGTTTTCGTAGTGCCACACAATATCAACCCTAAAAAAACACTGATAAATGGGGTACCTTTATTAGCGGTAAAAAAATAACTGATAAACTTCACTTTTAACAGTGCTAAAAATGTACTGTTAAAAGTACACTTTTATCAGTGTTTTTTACCACTTTTAAAGGGACCCCATTTATGATTGCTTTTTTAGTAGTACTAATAATGGGGGGTCTTTATCTGTGCTTATTTTACCAGTGCTCATAAATGGTATATTTCAAAAAAAATCATTAAAAATTGTATATATTAATATATAAATATATAAATATATATATACTGATCTAAATAAAATATATATATATTAAATATGTTTTAGATAAGTATAGATTAAATTTACACCTAATATATAAGATGTTTAGTAAAAAATATTATAAAATATATAAAACTTATCATTAATTAATAATATTATAATTATTATAAAGTAATAATCATTTAATTACAATTTTAAGAAACAAAAAAAAATTATATGATTAATAAAAGATCTAAATTAAGTTGAAAATTTTACTCAAACCTCAAACAACAATAACATTTGATCCAATTGTTTGTTGGACCTAAACTACATATCAAATCGAATCCTAAATTGAGCTCTATGCACTAGTGCCATTTGAGAACCATCTTCCACATTTTTCTAGGCAAAAAAATGCTCAAAAGGCCTACAAAACAGAGTTTTTAGTAGATATACCCAAATATTTTAACATTCTATGGAATTTTAGCCTCATTTAAGAGGGTCATTTTTTCCTTTTTCTATATAGATTGAATTTATTCATAGGTATTACATTCATATTGATATTATTGATTTAAAATTTTATCATTTACCCAATGTACTTTTATTTATAAATAAATACATAACAATAAATACATATTTTTTATATATTGAAACAAAAAAAAATTATTTTATAAATAAATAATTAAACATATTTACATATAGAATTTATTTATCAATATATAATCATTATCTAAGTAAAAACTAAAATACATTTTATTTAAAACACAAATATATGAATATTTATATACCTATATAGTGTGTGTGTGTGTGTTCATATATATATATATTAGTGTGTGTCTGTATTAACAAACTGATATATATTATTTATATATTATAACATATGAGTATTTATATTAATATATAATATATGTAAATATATATAAACATGTATAATTATACTTACAAATACTCATAATATATATATATCTGTGTGTGTGTGTGTGTGTGTGTTGTATATATGTATTTATTTCTTTATTTTTACACATATAAAAACATATTTTAAAAACAAATTTAAAAATAATCTTATAAATATATATTAATATACTAATAAATTTACGGATAAAAAAATATAACTAAATATATATATATACAAATAGATGTAAATATAAATATATAAATATATAAATATATATATATATATATATATTAATATTTATATATATTAATATATGAATATATATTAATATGAATATATATGAATATATTAATAAATATAACTAAATATTTATATAAATAAATAGATATATCATTAAAGGGAGAACCAAACAAGATGAATGAGTGGTAAAAACTACTACACATATGTCCTTTCACAATGCGCAAAATGGCCTTTAACATGGCTAAAAAAGTGTTGTTAATCACAATGATGATAAGTGGGGCCATTTATCAGTGCTTATATAGTGCTGATAAAGGCCATGCCCCATGCAGTGTTTTGTTTATATAACAACACACCGAAAATAAAACCTGCAATTAAAACTGTACACCCAGAATCAAACCAGCTATATAAATTTCATTGATATCATCAATACAAAAATTTCCACCCCCAATATATACAAAAATAGATGATATTTACATTTCAAACAAAAAGTTTGATAAAATTACTTTTACAATGGTCCAATAAACATTCTAAAACATTAATATTTCATATTTTGATGATCGTGACCCCCTCTCAATAATGTCCTACCATGGTATTAGTTGTCGAACATATCATCTCAACCCGAGAAAAATATTCCACCTATATAAGAAAAATAATATTATGTTAGTAATAGTATAAAAAAATAAATTAAATATTAATATGAAATAAAACATTAATAAAAGGCCAATATTTAATAAAAATGACACATTTGGAGTTACACTAATCATACCGTGTGCCGTATTGAGGTGGGATAGATTCAGTCACGTTACAAATGAGTTATGGATCATTTTCCTAAAATATTAAAATAATCAAAATGTGTTTTCTCATTTTTAAGTATGTCACTTGTTCTTTTATTAAAATTAATGTAAATTTTAAATTTTGAAATATTTGGAGTTATATCGGCCACACTATGTGTCATATTGGTGTACGGATGAATCATAACAGTCAAAAATTATTGATGGATCATTTTTTTAAAGTAAAAAAACAATCCGAATTCTTTTTTTATGTTTTGAGTATGTTAGTTTTTTTTACTAAAATATCATCTTAGACTAAAAATACACATTTTGAGTCATACTGGTCATATTGTGCGTCGGTTTGATGTAAGACCTCTTCATACACATCATTAATGACTTATGATTTTCTATCATAAATTATCAAGACAATCAGAGTGTTCTTTCTTGGTTTTCAGGAAATGACAAATTTTTAACTAAAATTTCCATTTTAAAATAATAACAGAATAGTTTGGTCATACCGGTAACACCGTGAATCAGATTGAGGTAAAATTGACTCCTACGCATCACAAATGACCCATGGATCATTTTTTAAACCATTAAAACAACCGATAGCATTTTTTTTGAGTATGTCACTTGTTATTTTTATTTAAATTAATGTCAATTTTAGATAAAAAGAGACACTTAATGTTATACCAGTCACACCATGTGTCGTATTGAGGTCTGAATGATCCCTATACGTCATAAATAACTATTAGATTATTTTCCTATAATAAAAAAACAATATGAATTAATTTTATCAGTTTTTATTATGTCACATGTTGTTTTTACTGAAATTAATGTCAATTTTATACAAAAAGAGATACTTGGAGTGATACCAGCCACACCGTAAGTCGTATTGAGGTGCAGCTGATTCCTATATGTCACAAAAGTATAATAGATCATTTTCCTAAAATATAAAAATAATCTAAATTCATTTTCTTTATGTTCAGTAGGGCACTTTTTGATTTTTGTTAAATTCATGTCAATTTTAAATAAAAAGATACTCTTTGAGTTATAACAGATACACCATTCATTGTAATGATGTACGATTGAGTCTTACATGACAAAAATTAATCATGGATACTTTTACTAAAGTATCAAAATAATATGAATGTGTTATATCAGTTTTTAGTATGTCACTTGTTCTTTTTACATAAATTAATGTCAATTTTATATAAAAATACACACTTGGAGTCATACCAGACACAGCATGTATCATATTGAGGTTCAGTTTACTCCTACACAAAAAAAATTAATCATGGATCATTTTATTAAAATATAAAAACAATAAAAATACATTTTCTCGGTTCTCAGTATTCCCCTTATTGTTTTATCTTAAAATGATGTCCATTATACATAAAAAGAGACAATTTGATTATACCGGTCAGACCGTGCATCGTAATGAGGTGAGGCTGATTCCTACATGTCAAAAATGAATTATAGATCAATTTTCAAGAGTATAAAAACAATATGAATATATTTTCTTGATTTTCACTTTGTCAGTTATTTTTTTACTAAAATTTCATTTCAAACTGGAAGCACACATTTTGAGTCCTACCAGTATCATCATTCATTAGTTTGATGTGAGACTACTTCATACACGTGAAAAATGACTTATAAATCACTTTCTTAAATTATAAATACAATCACAGTGTGTGTTCTTGGGTTTTAGTGAGTGACACTTTTTGAACTAAAATGTCAATTTTAACTGAAAACGGACACTTTTAGTCATATTATTCACACCGTGCATCGAATTGAGGTGTGTTTGATTCTTACACATCAAAAATGAATCATTGATTGTTTTCCTAAAGTATCAAAACAATACGAATTAATTTTATTTGTTTTCAGTATGTCACATTTTTTTTCAATTTAATGTCAATTTAATATAAAAATACACACTTAAAGTCATATCAGCCACAACGCGCATCATATTGTGGTTTAGTTAATTTTTACATGTCACAAATGACTCAATAATTATTGTCCAAAAATATCAAAACAATATGAATGTGTTTACTCAGTTATTAGTATGTCACTTATTCTTTTTAATAAAAGTAACACTACTGAAAATGTGGGTTTTACCCACGGTTCTTTACCAATAGTTTGCTTAAACCATTGGTAAATAAGGGCTAGGAAACCCTTTCCAAACGGTTCACTACAACTGTTGGGAAAGGATACCCCTTTTCCAATGGTTCCATAAAACTATTGGCAAAGGGGAGTTCAGGTTACCCTTTCCCAACAGTTTTATAAAACTGTTGGGAAATTTAACCCCTTTGTAAATGGTTCTGATGAACCGTTTGGGAAAGGGTACCCTGAACACCACTTTCCAAATGGTTTTTAAAAATCGTGGGTAAATCTTTTCCCCAAATACAATCGGGCCGCTGCTCTCCCCCAGTCGCGACAGAACCCTAAAATCAATCCGGTGCTCGGCTCCACTCTCGAACTCCCCTATCCGAACAGGTGAAAATCTATCTGAATCATCTCAAATCAGATATTTTATTCTTCATACATATATGATTACTTTTGTTAATGTCATTGATCTAATATTTTAGTTATTTTATTTATGATTTTGATGTGATTTCACCCTAAAAAATAATGAAATGAATGAATATTTTGTTAATTAAATAGTCTCCCATGGAATATAATTTGTGTTATAATGTCCATGCTAAATAAAGGGGTAATGTTATAGAAGACATTGAATAAATTGTGGATGTTGTATGTTGCTTCTATGAGAGGTTTTTTGTTGTGTTTCATTGTATGTTATAGGCTGTTGTATGGTGATTGAGGTGACCAGTTGGGCTTTGTGATATGTGGGGTTGTAATGTGACGGTTAGTGGGCATGTATGTTACATGTGAAGTTGTGTGATAGTGATGATGTGTGGTGGTGTTGTGCCTTGTGGAGCTGTTGTGTGATGAGGTTGTGATGTATTATGTGGTGAGGCGGTTTTGGTTGTGTGGTGGTTTGTGATGTGCAATATTTTTGTTGTGATATGTGGTTGTTTTGGTTAGATTGTTGGCCGATGTAACATGGTGAAGATGGTTATTGTGAGATGGTGAGTTGTTGTGTGGTGGTTTTATTTGTTTCCTGGTTATCTACTGATTAAATTATGTTGTTAAAACAAAAAAAAGATCGTAAATAAATTATATGGAATAGAAATGGATGTGGGGTAAAAGGATTTAATCAATTTAACATTAAATTAATGGACAATGTAAGTGTGAATGAAGTGGCTTATAAATGAACGTGGGAAATGCTGTGTGTCTCGTGTGGTGGTGGTGTGGTTTGTTCCATATAGGCGTGAAATTGTTTGAGATGGTTTATGTGTTGTATGGTAGTAGTGAAGTGTGTGATTATATATTTAATGTGAACCCATATGTTGGGTATTCTGTTCTATCTATATATCATGTATTTTATGTTATTTCTACACATTCCCAACTAGTGTTGGATAAACTTACCAACGATCAGAGGTTTTGAGTTATGGGTATTTTTTCTAATATCTAGGATGGTGGTTATATGGTTGGATAGCTACCATGTCTTCCCTACTACACCTTCATAAGTGATTGACCAGGTGTTTTTAGGCAAGATGTGATGTGATTGACCATGTGTTTAGGTGATATGTACAATGATTTCCCTAGTGTTTTCAGGTGAGGTGCGATGTGATAAGGCTATAATAAGATGTGGCATGTTGTTGGGGTATTGTAGGGTAGGAGTATTGAACATGGTTGATGTTATTCATGTTCATGATGCCCAACTAATATGGTTATGGGATGCGGCATGCTGTGATGTGATAACACATTAAGTTCCTGTTGATTTTACATGTTTTCAATAACACATTAGTATGTTTTTTTTCACATGTGTAGTTGATACCTTGATTATTTTCTTCCCTTATTGTTTACTTATATGTATTTTCTATTAAAGTTTAATCCAATGTAATTGTTTATGAAAAATTTACTTATATAAATTCTTTTTACAGAATGGACATATGTTTGATGTATGAAACCGATCGAATCTCAAGCAATTTTCAAAACAATTTGGAGAGCTTTATAGAGTTTCCATTTCACAATGCTTCAGATAGTGGTCGCATACACTGCCCATGTTACAATTTTGTTATTAGTCCTTGGTTGAGCTGTGAAGAAGTCAGCTACCACGTAACAAAAAATGTTTTTCAAGAAAACTACTTTGTGTGGTATCACAATGGGGATAAAATGAAATCTCAAATTGGTGATGATCGAAATGAATGGTCCGGAATCGAGAATTTGTTAGATGATAGGTTTTATTTTATTTGTCATCATGAAAAAGAACGGATTTCGACTTAAAAAGACTTCAATATGAGGATAGATGATGCAACTAGTGAAAATGATGATATTGATATGGTGAAAAAAATGAATGATGTTTCCCCGACTCCAGTATATCGACAATGCGATAAAAAGAAAAACCGGGAATTTTTAATCCAATTGATTCATGGGAAAACTATGTATGGGATTTATAATACAATAATCAATAACATTCTTACCCTCTTGAAGTATTTACTTCCAGATGATGCAGATATTCCCTCAAACCACTATATGGAATAGAAGTTAGTTGAGGAACTTGGTTTTTCAAGAAACAAAAAATCATGATTTCCCAAAATATTTCAGTTTATTCTGCGAGGAAACCGCTGAACGAAATGATTGTATAAAATGTGGCACATCCTACTAGAAGTCAAAATCTGATGGAACACCATCCCACATTCCACAAAAAGTAATGTGGCACTTTCCATTGATTCTAAAACTCCAGAATCTTTTTATGTCTCATGACATATCAATAAAAATTAGATGGCATGATACCAAGAGAAACAAGACTAATGATGATTTGGTTTATCCAGCAGATAGATTTTCATGGTAGATATTTGATGCTCGACATCCTGTTTTTGTAGCTGACGTGCGTAATGTGAGGTTAGGTCATTCATGTGATGGTTTTAATCCATTTGGGCAGATGATTACTTCGCACAACACATGGACATTTTTTCTACACATTTATAATATTCCCCCATGGTTGTGTATGAAAAAACCTTTCACATTCATGAGTATACTCATATCGTGTCCTTTTGATCCTGACATTGATATTTATTTATACATGAAACCTTTAAAAGAAGTGTTGAAAATTCATTGGTATGTGGGTGTGCGAACATACAATGCATGTTTGAAAGACATATTTTAGATGCGTGTTGTGCTTATTTGGACGATCAATGATTTTCCGGCTTATGAAATGATGTCTGGATGGTGAACGAAGGAAAAAATGTCATGTCCAGTTTGTATGAAGAATACACGATCCAGAAGACTGAAACATCGTTGTAGTTTCAGTTTTATTTGACAACGACAATTCTTGCCAAAGGATCAACCATATAGAATGAATCGTCGAATATTTGATAATACCATAGAGACCGATGATCCACCTCAGCGTATGTATGGAACTGATGTGTTTAATGAATTGAAAGATTTCAGTTTTTTGTTCAGGAAGGGTCAAATGGAATCTGGAAAAAGAATGAATGTTTCCACTGAAACCTGTTACAATTGGATGACGAGGAGTATCTTTTTTGATTTGCCTTATTGGTAAACGAATTTGTTGCATCATTTCTTAGACGTAATGTATATTGAAAACAATATATGTGAAATATTTCTTTCGGTTCTTCTAAATGTCAAGGGGAAGACAAAAGATGATTTACAATCTCGACATGACTTGGTGGATTGGGGCATCAGGACAGAATTGCATCATGTGTGTATCAATGAAAATAAATGGAAACTTCCATGTGCTTATTATGTGATGACACATATGAAAAAATAATTCTAGAAGTATTATAGACTATTAGAGTTCAAGATGGATATTCTTGAAACATATCTAAACGGGTCAATAGAAGAGAGTTGAAGCTAAAATCATTGAAGACTCATGATTATCACATTCTACGGTATGAGTTTCTTCCAATAGCAATCTGTCATCTTTTTTCTAATAATGTAAGGGTGGCTATTATTCGGTTGTGCCATATGTTTGGAGATCTTTGTGCTTATAAGTTTTCCAAGTATTTCTTGCAAAAAAATTGACAGATGCCCCATTAATTGTTTGTGAGTTGGAGAAAATATTTCCTCCATCATTTTTCACATGCATGCTGCATCTGACATTCCATATCGCCACTGAAATACATCTCAGAGAACCTTATTATTTTCTTTGGATGTATCCAACTGAACTAAATATGTTCACATTAAATTATTATGTCCGAAACCAAAATCATCCAGAAGGTTCTATCGTGAATGGTTAATTGTCTCAAGAATGTATGGATTTCTGCTCGATGTATTTGTCTGATCTTACTACAATATTGAAAAAACCAATGAGAAATGAAGAAGAAAAGTATGAGAAAATTGACCCCAATTTTCCATCACTTCCACAAATAGGAGGAATTCCTGGATCATATACATTTAAGACATTACGCCATGAAGAGAAGGAGATGTCACATGGCATAGTTTTGTTCAACTGTGATTTGTTCGATGACTATATCAGGTAACTAAACTGATTATGTATATCTTACATATATATATAAGTTAAACTATTCATATTTTTTATCTACATGGAACATAAAACAATGATAAATAGGAAGAATCATTCTTTATCTTTGAGAAGGAGAGAGACATTTCATTGCAAAGAGTTTTCTACTTGGTTAAAGTTGAAGGTAAAAATATTACTATTTAAAATATTTATATCAATATTTAATTAAGTTTAATAGTCATTTATATTGCAGGTATTGAGTTTGTCTGCTGACTCTGTCTCTGAGGAACTAAGATCTTTGGCTTTTGGTCCTAATACCATGGTTCGTGACTATAAATCAATTGTTATCAATGGGTACAAATTTATTGTCACTGAACAATAAAAGAACATGAGAATGCAACCTGATGGTGTTATGGTTACTAACATAACAGATTTTTATGCCAGTGTATTAGATAGTAGACCGCGATTTGAAAATGTGAGTTATTATGGAGTTGTTGAGAAAATAATAATATTGGATTATTACTCTCAAAGAGGAGTCACAATGATGAAATTCCATTGGTTTGATTCAATGACGAGACATGGAACATTTATTGATGATTGTAGATTTCAAGTAATTAATATGACTCAAAATCTTGCTACCGAAGAACCATATGTGTTGGAATCAATGGATAAACAAGTTTTTTATGTTAAAGACGAACTTCGACCTGAATTTGGTGTCATGGTTAATGTAATTCCAAGACATATTTTTGATGATTGTGATGATGTAATTAACACTGTCCCAAGTGCCATTGGAACCAATCCATTTATTTTTTTTGATTACTCCAATAGCTCAATTGTCAGAGTTGATTGTGAACCTAATGTTGTGGTTGAATATATATAGAATCATTTATCCATGTTCTCAATTATTTTGGTTTACCTCAAGTTGGGTTGTTAAGGATGGTAATATTAAAATTGATTTTGTATTGATCACAAATATTTTTTAGCTGACTTGACTGTTATGTAAATTTTCAATGTTTATTTATTCTAGTTTTATTTGAATTTCATTTTCTAATTTGGAATTGAACTATATTCAAAACTAGTCAAACAATATTTCTAACTTGGTGAACATTACAACTTTTATGATTTATTAAATCCATTCAAGCTCTTCTAAAACAATTGATAGCTAAATTACCAATGAATCCACCTATTCCCTCATATATTTAGTTTTTTGGATTAAAAAATAGTTTCCTTTTCCAAATTAATAACATATTTGTTTTCAAAAGAAGGAAATACAACCAATTGAAGAGAGACGAAGGAAAAAATGATGGAGAACAATCATCGAATGGCAGAGTTGGGAATTCCATCATTAGTGCCTGTAGTGAGTACTTTATTTCAAATTGATATATTTAAAGAATATATAATGTCTATTGGTTAATTTTATTGTAAACATTTTTGTAGGATCCACTTATACGTCGACAATTATTCGACGAGGAGGCTAGTACTGATCCTAGTACTCAGGCTGGTGGTACGAGGAGGGTTCGTACTCGAGGTGGACGAGCAGCTGTGCGTACCCTACTAGACCCTACCCCTACCACTAACATGTCAACCTTCCCACATTATGATCCCAGTGTGTCATTAGGGACACATATGATATTTAGGCCTCCCATGTTTTCACTACCTTCTTCATCATCTAGCCCATAATTTTCACATCCCATGATGATTCCCACTCCCCAGTCAGAATCTGGTCAGACAGTTATCCCGTCTTCTTTTCCTTCTACTTATGTCTCTCCGAGCATCTATATTCCATCGTCTTCGACTTCTGTTCCACCCCAGGGTGTTCCGTCAGTTTCTGTGGATCCAGCGGCGCTCAGCGATCAGACCAGCGCATGTATATTTATAGAACCCTAACAAATTTTTATAGAAACATTTATTTTCACTATAACATGTTTTGATAAAATATTTGTTTTTCTTTCATGATAGATACATATACTGACAGGATGCATGGGCAGGGGCGTACACACATGCGTTTGGTGTGGAACCGCCGCACACATGTTATGGTGGATTATAATGAAGACAACCAAATGGTTGAGAAAACAGGTCAGTAATGTCAAAGTTTTTTGGCGACGCTTGCCAAATACTCGAAAATAATTCCCATCAGCCCGCTATCATGGTGAAATTTCCCACATGAGGTCAAGGATAGAGCTTGGGAAAAGATATGGGTAAAAAATATGTTCTATTTAATTCCATGAATTATTTTATTATTTATATGATTTAATATTTTGATGTCTGCTTCTATTTAGTTTATCAATGGTGAGGGTGCACGACTGGAACGTCTAAATGATTTAGGAGATATTTGGAGAGCATAAAAGCATGAGTTTTATAATGGCTGGGTTTCTAGAGTTGGAACTGACTTATAGGCGGTACCAGTGGTGGATGATTGTCCTATAGAGTAATATCGTCAGATGATTACTCATTGGACGAGTACCCAATTTAAGGTATTAATTCAATTTGATATATTTAAATTATAACTTTCATGTTTTTCATTAATACTATCGGTTTCATTTTCTAATTTTATTTAGGAATCATCGAGAAAAGGTAAAAATAACATTGATTCAAAAAAATACCTCCACACATTGGGAAGCACTACGATGTCTGATCATGGGAGGAAGCAGGTATGACAATTGTTTATATGTTTTCATTAAGAGTTACACTTTCTTTTATTTCCTAAATTATTTAATAGTTTTATAAAGTTTTCATATAAATTTATATTTTAATTTCATTATAGAGGAAAATACAAAATATTTAAGGACATGTACCTCGATCAAAACTATTTTTCTCGAGTAAACGGAAAAAGGATGGAAGTGTCATCAACGAAGTGACTTAGCAGCTGATTATAGGTTTTAATCTATTGATTTTATATTTTAATATCTATTTTGTAACTTAATAATATATTTATATTTGTAACAGGCTACTTTAGAGTCCCTCGATGCCCAAGAACCAGACAATTTTGGAACAACAAATAACTTACATCAGGTTTGGGGAGAGGAGCATCCTGGAAAAGTACACAGCCAACCTAGTATAGCCCCGACGATGTATTGGCCCTCCTCAGGTATGAGTTTCTGTGCCAATGAGCTGCAGAATGTTAGGGAATATGATGAACAGGCTGAAAAAATGGCCACAGATATGGCAGAACAGTCTTCTTGGGAAATAAGTGCATTTATGAAATTTATTAAAGTTCTAAGTTCCACACTTCCACCATAGCCCAGCCCACCTTTTAATGAATATATGTCGTCGATAAATTATATATATGGAGCACCAGGTGGAAGTTCTAGTGGCCTTTAAGATGATGTCCAAGATGACGATGATGATGGTGAGGAGTCTGATGCGGAATATGAGGGAGAGGAGGAGGGCGGGGTGGATGGCGAGGGCGAGGTGTAGGGTGAGGGTAAGGAGGAGGGAGAGGAGGATGAGGACAATGATGGGGATGAGGATGAGGGTGATGATGATGGTGATGTTGGTGATGGTGATGATGGTGTTGGTGATGTGGGACAAGTTGATCCATTGCATTTTTTGACTAATATTATTGAGATTTGATGTTTAATCTATTCTAGTTGTTGGTTTTATCCAGACCTATAGTATAGTATTGCAGTTGAGTTATTTTTATAAATTGTCTGTTTTCCTGGATGTTGATGTTTTTTAGTGGTTGTGTGTTTGTGAACTCCCTGGACAACCCCCCTCTTTCCTGGACCCTGGAAAACCCCCCAGCATCCTCCTTGGACCCCAGACAACCCTCTATACAGCCCCCTAGACGGACCCCAGGACAACCTCCACCATCCTCCTTGGACCCCAGACAGCCCCCAGAGAGCCCCCCCAACATCCTCCTCGGTCCCCGGATAGCCCCCCGAACAGCCCCCTGGACACCCTCCCGGAAAACCCCCAGACAGCCCCCACCCTCCTCCCTGGACCCTGGACAGCCCCTCGAACAGCCCCCCCGGACAGCCCCCCGGACAGCCCCCCCACCCTCCTCCTTGGACCCCAGACAACCCCCTCGAACACCCCCCGGACAGCCCCCCGCACAGCCCCCCCACCCTTATCCTTGGTCCCCGGATATCCCACTAGGCTCCCATTGGATAGCCCCCCGGACACCCCCCCCGGACAGCCCCCCGGACAGCCCCCCCGGATATCCCCACCATCCTCCTTGATTTCATTTACTACTAGAAAATCTATAATATATATTTTATTTATTGTCATCATTATAATCAATGTAAATCACATTTACACATCTAATCAATATCATAGTTTCTTGGTATGTTATAAAAGGGATGTATTCATTGGGCATGGCATTGTTAGCTCTGAAATGTTTCATAACATGATAAACTAAAATCTAATCCATACTAAGAATGATATTAAAAAATTCTATATGAATTTCCACAAGATTTTATGTAAATAAAATTCCCCTAATAGACACATGAGGATTCTCATAAATCAGGTTTACCTTAATATTTCCACAAGGATTTTTAGTAAAACTTTTATCTTCTATTGATTTTCTAATATTCACAATTTAAATGTAAATTTTTCATAAATAAATTAATTTAAAGACCCATAGTCAAATAGTGTATTTGAATAATGTGAATAAACAACTAACATACTACTCTAACTGTGTCACTTTTGATTAAAATGTACAGGATTATAAGTGGAATGAACAACTGACATATAGAAAACTAACCAAATGCATTCAGATTCTATTGATAATTTATCACAATGATCCTTGGGTCATACGTGACATGTACGAGCCATCTCGGGCTCAATACGAGTCGCGATGTGCCTGGGATCAGTCTAAGTGTCTCTATTTTGTTTAAAATGGACAAAATTTTAAGTACAAACTCAAATCCAACAAATCGCATTTCAAATGTGTTGATGATTTAGGAAAACGATCCATGGGTCATATGTGACATGTATGAGTCAACCCCATCTCAATCTGAGCTGCGGTATGGCCGACACCATTCATAGTGTCTTTCTTTTGTTTAAAATGGACATGATTATAAGTGAAAAGAACAACTGGAATACTGAAAACAGACCAAATACATTCTGAATCTGTTGATAATTTATCATAATGATCCATGGGTCATATGTGATGTGTACAAGCCAACCCGGGTGCAATATGAGTTGTGGTGTGGCTGGGATCAGTCTAAGTGGATCTCTTTTGTTTAAAATGGTCAACATTTTAAGTGATAAACAACAATTGGAATACGAAAATCTAACAAAATGCATTTGGAATGTGTTGATACATTAGCACAAAGATCCATGGGTCATATGTGACGTGTACGAGTCATCCCCGCCTCAATACGAGGCACCGTGTGGCCGACACCACTCTAATTGCATCTCTTTTGTTTAAAATGGACAGGATTATAAGTCAAAAGAACAACTGAAATACGGAAAACCGACCAAACGGATTAAGATTGTGTTGTTACTTTATAAAAATGATACATGGGTTATATGTGATGTGTACGCACCAACATGGGCTCAATCCGGGTCGCGGTGTGTCTGGGATCAGTATAAGTGTCTCTCTTTTGTTTAAAATGGACATAATTTTAAGTACATATGGAAAACTGACCAAATGCATTCGGTTTCCATTTAAACTAAAGGAGAACGATCCATGGGTCATATGTGATGTGTACGAATCAACCCCGCCTCAATCTGAGACACGGTGTGGCCAACACCACTCAAAGTGTCTATCTTTTGTTTCAAAAGGACAACATTTTAAGTGAAAAACATCACCTGGCATACGAAAAACCAACCAAACGCATTCGGATTGTGTTGATACTTTAGCACAACGATCCATGGGTCATATGTGACATTTTTGAGTCAACCCCGCCTCAATAAAAGACACGGTGTGGCCGACAACACTCTAACTGTGTCTCTTTTGTTTAAAATGGGTAGGATTATAAGTGAAAAGAACAACTGGCATACGGAAAACCGACAAAACGCATTAATAATTTTTAGATAAATTATCACAACAATCCATGGGTCATATGTGACATGTATGAGGCATCCTAGGCACAATCCGAGTCACGGTGTGGCCGGGATCAGTCTAAGTGTCTCTCTTCTGTTTAAAATAGACAACATTTTAAGTACATATGGAAAACCGACCAAACGCATTCATTTTCTGTTGAAACATTAGGAGAATGATACATGGGTCAAATGTGACATGTACGAATCAACCATGCCTCAATATGAGACGCGGTGTGGCCGGAATGACTCAAAGTGTCTGTCTTTTGTTTCAAAATGACATCATTTTAAGTGAAAAACATCAACTAGCATATGGAAAACTGACCAAACGCATCCGTATTGTGTCTATATTTTAGAAAAACGATCCATGGGTCATATGTAATGTGTATGAGTCAACCCCGCATCAATACGAGGCGCGGTGTGGCTGAAACCACTCTAACAGTGTCTCTTTTGTTTAAAATAGACAGGATTATAAGTGAAAAGAACAACTAGCATACGGAAAACCGACCATACACATTAGGAATATGTTGATAATTTATCACTACGATCCATGGGTCATATGTGACGTGTATGAGCCAACCCAAGCTCAATCCGAGTCACGGTGTGTTCGGGATCAGTCTAAGTGTCTATCTTTTGTTTAAAATGGACAACAATTTAAGTACATATGGAAAACTGAACAAACGTATTTTGTATCCATTGAAACATTAGGAGAACGATCCATGGGTCATATGTGACGTGTACGAATCAACCCCGCCTCAATATGAAATGCGATGTGGCTGGCACCACTCAAAGTGATTGTCTTTTGTTTCAAAAGGACATCATTTTAAGTGAAAAACATCAACTGGCATACGAAAAACTGACCAAACGCATTCAGATTGTGTTGATACTTTAGAGTAATGATCCATGGGTCATTTGAAATGTTTAAGAGTCAAACCCATCTAAAACCAAGATTTGGTGTGTCCGGAACCACTCTAATTGTGTCTCTTTTGTTTAAAATGGATAGGATTATATGTGAAAAGAACAACTGGCATTCAGAAAACATACCAACCACATTTTAAATGTATTAATTCTTTAGTAAAATGATCTGTCGGTCATATGTGACGTGTACGAGTCAACACCGCCTCAATTTGTGGCCCGGTGTGGCCGGGATCACTCTAAGTGGCTCTCTTTTGTTTAAAATGGACAACATTTTAAGTACATACGGAAAACTGACCAAATGGATTTTGATTGTGTTGATAAATTAGAACAACAATCCATGGGTCATATGTGACGTGTACAAGCCAACTCGGGCTCAATCTGAGTCGGTGTGTGGCCGAGATCTGTCTAAGTGTCTCTATTTTGTTTAAAATGGACAACATTTTATGTACATACATAAAACCGACCAAATGCATTCGGTTTCCATTGATACTTTAGGAGACCGATCCATGGGTCATATTTGATATGAACGAATCAACCCCGCATCAATCTAAAACACGTTGTGGCCAGCACCACTCAAAGTGTCTGTCTTTTTTTTCAAAATGACATCATTTTAAGTGAAAAACATCAACTGGAATTCGGAAAACAGACCAAACGCATTCGGATTGTGTCGATACATTAGAACAATGATCCATGGGTCATATGTAATGTGTACGAGTCAACCTCGTCTAAATCCGAGATGTGGTGTGGCTAGAACCCCTCTTACTGTGTCTCTTTTGTTTAAAATGGATAGGATTATAAGTGAAAAGAACAACTGGCATTCGGAAAACCTACCAAACAAATTAAAAATGTGTTGATGCATTAGGAAAATTATCCATGGGTCATATGTGACATGTACGAGTAATCCCTGCTTTAATCCGAGGAACAATGTTGCCATGATCACTCTAAGTGTCTCACTTTTGTTTAAAATGGACATCATTTTATGTACATATGGAAAGCTGACCAAACGCATTAGGTTTACATTGAAATTTTAGGAGAACGATCCATGGGTCATATGTGCCGTGTACGAATAAACCCTACCTCAATCTGAAATGTGGTGTCGCCAGAACCACTCAAAGTGTCTGTCTTTTTTTTCAAAAGGACATCATTTTAAGTGAAAAACATCAACTGGCATATAAAAAACTAACCAAACGCTTTCGGATTTTGTTGATACTTTAGGAAAACGATTCATGGGTAATTTGAGATGTGTACGAGTCATCCCCGTTTAAATATGAGATCCGGTGTGGCCGACACCACTCTAAATGTGTCTCTTTTGTTTAAAATGGACATGATTATAAGTGAAAAGAACAACTGGCATACGGAAACCTGACCAAACACATTAAGAATCTATTTATAATTTATCACAAAGATCCATGGGTCATATGTGATGTGTACGGGCCAACCCAGGTTCAATCCGAGTTGCGGTGTGGCTGAGATAAGTCTTAGTGTATCTCTTTTGTTTAAAATGGACAACATTTTAAGTATATACGGAAAACTGACCAAATGTATTCATTTTCTATTTAATATTAAGGATAACTAACCATGGGTCATATGTGACATGTACGAGTCAACCTCATCTCAATCTGATGTGCGGTGTGGCCGAAACCACTCAATTTGTCCCTCTTTTGTTTAAAATTGACATCATTTTTATTGAAAACAACAACTGGCATACAAAAATCTGACCAAACGGATTATGATTATGTTGATACTCTATAAAAATGATCCATGGGTTATATGTGACATGTACGAGTCAAACCCGCCACAATCTGAGATGCAGAGTGGCTGACACCATTCCCAGTGTCTCTCTTTTGTTTAAAATGGACATCATTTTAAGTAAAAACAACAACTGACATACGAAAAACTGACCAAATTAATTAGAAATGTGTTGATGCTTTAGGAAAACGATCCATGGGTCATATTTGACGTGTATGAGTCAACCTCGACTTAATCTGAGGCACGGTGTGTCCGAGATCACTCTAAGTGCTATCTTTTGTTTAAAATGTACAACATTTGAAGTACATACGAAAGAAATGACCAAATGGATTTTTATTGTGTTGATACATTAGAACAATGATCCATGGGTCATATGTGATGTGTACGAATCAACCCCACCTCAATCTGAGACACGATGTGGCCGGAACCACTCAAAGAGTCTGTCTTTTGTTTCAAAATGACATCATTTTAAGTGAAAAACATCTACTGGCATACGGAAAACCGATCAAACAATAGTGGAACATGTTGATACTTTAATACAATGATCGATGGGTGATTTTTGATGTGTACGGGTTAACCTCCCCTAAATCCGAGGCATGGTGTGGCCAGTATCACTCCAGTTGTATGTATTTTGTTTAAAATTGAAATCATTTCAGGTAAAAATATATGGTATACAAAAAACCGATCAAATAATGAATTAAATTACGAATTCCACATATAATTTTCATTTAAATTTTAAATTTAATTCTAAATGAATTATGTAAGTTTATAATTACATTATGAATTCTAATTTATTTATGGATGTGTATAGTTCCGTGTTGCAATATATGTTAAATGTGTATGAATTGTTTCTCTATATGTATGTGTTAGTTGGTTATTGCAGTTACAATAATTGTATATGTATGTGTTATTTTATTGTAGGTACAATAATTGGATTGAAAATGAGAGGGAATGAACAAAATGAGGCATACATTGAAAATTGCAGAGCTGCTATGCAAATTGCAGGCTTCTGTGCAATTTGCACAGCAAAGGCTATGCCAACGGTTTCAAACCATTGGCATAGAATCTCTGATTCTTTTTTTACCAACGGTTCAATGAACCATTGTTAAAAATCCTTTCCAAATGGTTTAGAAACTGTTGGGAAAGAGAAGAATCCTTGGGTTTTCCCAACGGTTCAAGCCAAACCGTTGGAAAAAACTATCCCAATGGTTTGGTACAACCGTTGGGATAGGTTAATTTTTCCCCACCCCATCCCAATGGTTCACTGTAAACCATTGGGAAAATATTTTCCAATGGCTTACTTCCCTACAGTTTGCAAAACCATTGGTATAACATATACCAATGGTTCTTTACCCTTTCCCAATGGTTCAAAACTGTTGGGAAAGTCTGTATTTCCAGTAGTGTAATGTCAATTTTAAATAAAAATACACACTATGAGTGATAGCAGTCAATTTTTATTTTTTCTCAATTTTGAGTAGGTTAGTTTCTCTAATACCAACTATATTGACCCGGATATTTCATACATATATATCATATCATAGTTGATTAATATTCCTTACATAACATAATGATCCATTCCAAAATAGTTTAGGACTAATGCTTTTGGAAATATGAAAACATAAAGAACTAGTTCATAAGAGTCTCTCATTATGTTTTTATTTACTAGAAACCTTCTTAGACATAACATTTCTGACACCATTCGTAAAAACCTAAGGATATGAAACCTAATAAATGGTGATCATAGATGTTTAATAAGTGTAAAAAAAGGAGATATCAATTATAATATAAGGATAACATGAGAATAAATATGTTTGGAGGTGATATTAGAATTATAAAATCATACATTTCCACTAGTGCAAAAAAAAATTTATGTCAGTTATTTATTATTTTTTTACATCAGTTTTTAGCTGACATTATTAAAAGAGACATTATAAATATTTATTTTTTATGTCAGTTATTTCAAAACTGACGTAAAAAGCATAAATATGAATATTTTTTCACGCCGGTTCCTAAATAAGTGATGTGAATAACCCTTCATAGGATCGATTTACCACGTCGGTTATTTAATAACTGGCATGGTATATAGTTTTCCATGTCAGTTATTAAATAACTGACGTGATTAATCAAACCTCTGAAGGGTATTTCACATCGGTTCCTAAATAACTAACGTGGAAAATAATTTACGATGTTTGTTATGTAATAACCAACATAATAAAATATACCCATTCATTTATTTTTTCAGTTATAAAATAACTGATGTAAAAACCATTATTTTGATAAAACTGCAATATCATTACTATGATCTTCCAAAGTAGACATGAAATAAGCAGAAACTAGACTAAAAGAAAACCAAAACCAGATCAGAATCAGTTACAAAAAAACGTTAGAACTAGTCCAAAATAAAAAGAACCCAAGAAAAATTAATTATTCACATATATAACATTAAAAATATACAATTTCAACTAAAAAACATAAATCTAACCAAAAAAACTACCAAATACACAATAATAATTACAATATTAAAAATTACATTTTACTCTACAAAAAAACTAAAATCCAATCAAACCTATAAATTAATTTGACTATTCAACTTGTAAGTATTCGAAATCTTGAGAACTATAGAGTTGATGGTCATAAAATAGCTACAAATTAAAAGGAATGTAGTTAACATGTATAATGAATAAATCAAATGAAATATTATGGCAATGTTTATAAATAAATATAATCTAGTCAAAGTTCATTATTATTCTAGTCATAATTATTTCTTATATAAATCATAACATATAATATCCTCATTCTATGATGCCTTATTTTTCATGAAAATTTCTTTAAATGAGTGTCAATTCAAAATATCATTTTTATGTAATACATCAAAAATTAAAAATTATAAATGGATATTTACCTTTAATTTTACATATTTAATCTTGGAACTCATTTTTTTAGTATTTTTTCTAAATTATTCCCATACCCTATTAGAAAATAATATAAATTGGATAAATTTAATATTTATTATAATATAAATAACTATTTATAAATTGAATCTTTCTTTTCCAACATATTCTTCAAACATCCCCGCACATCGCCATGGACAAAGCATATCCAATAAAGTGTCGTCTCCTGGGAAAAAACCCTAACATCCAATGATCATTATGATAAAAGAAAATGTAAGGTTAGTGATTTTTTGTATTACAATATAAAGAATACTTTTCAAGATATATATTTCATAACTCTCACAAAAAGGAATCATCCAACACTATGTGACTGTATTCTATTCAAATATATCGGCAATATAAAGTGTTCATTTTTCCTCATCCAATGAATGTTCTTTAGGGGAAATCATATGCAGGTCAATAAATCCATATACATATGTTCGCTCATTCTTCTCACACATGTTATAAAGATACACAATAAAAAACAGGCATAAGTATAAATTTTTAATAAATATAATGTAGGGAAAGGTGTTAAGACTTACATGGAAAAAATATGCATAACATTGATGCTGAAATTATCTCTAGTAACAAGATCCATTAAATCATTTTTCACAATCCACACATTTATTACACGTCCACAAACATGAACATCCATTGGAAAGTAAAAATGATCTGCCAAAAAATTTGAATATCTTGACAATCTGTTAAGAATACTAGAATCTATATCTAATGTCATATCCATTTTTATTTGTTGTTGTATATACAATATTTATTTACCTTTGATTTATTACTATAAATAGATAGAAAAAAATACTAGTTTTCAAATGTTAAAAAAACTTTAATAAAACGTTAAAATAAAAGATATAACATACATACCTATATGGTAATGAGTCTCATTAGTTTGGATGGCCAAACTAAAAAGTGACTGATTCTACGTCCAACTATCATCACCTCATCTGTAGGTAATGGAACATGAGATGATCTATCTATAATATCATATACAGTGACCCTATAATTCTCTACCTCAAACTATTGATGATGAACTACATATCCTATACAATATACCAGCCCATATGAAACTATATGATATTGAGGATCATCAACATACAACTCACAATAAGTAGGAAGATGTGGTGGAGGAGTAGGAAAAAAATTCGGTTCGTAGGCTATGTTGGGGGAGTGGGAGCTTCTAGAAGAGGTGGATAATAAATAATGGGGACTATAGGGGGATGTAGATGAGTGGGAGATGCAATCTAAAATTGTCTCTGCATGTCTTCAAACATAGACTGTAATAACACTCTAATATTTTCCTCCATTATCTCATTAATATTATGAACATCAGACTCCAATGATTCTATTTTTTTATAAACACCGTCAATGGAATACGTTAAAGAATATAGAAACACTTTTCTTACCTATACACTCATCAAAAATCCTCGTACATGACCGAGGTGTTCGGGATTTCCCAATGTTGTAGATAAAATATCATGCCTCTCAGTAGCTGTAAATACCCCATATGAGCTCTACTCCTCCATAGAATCATGTCTTAATTAATTTAACATTTAAATAATGATTAAAATTATATAAAGAATATAATTATCTTAAATAATTAAAAAAATATCTTTCAATACTCTTAGCTATGATTCCCGATTATTCTAGATGATATTTCCCCTTTTTCACATCCAATATCTCTTCCATTTTTCATGTTTAGATAGGCGGGATGGAGGGAAACCTCTCCAGATATTTAAGACTCGGCACTCAGTTTTTGTAATTTTTCTACCATCATTTGTTTTTCCAATAATGTGTACTCTCCTTGAGATAAACTATGAGGGTATACATTTTTAGATTGGATATCCAGATGAGATATCCTTGTTTTTTGTAAATTAAGAATAATAAATCATTAACAAAACATTAATAATATCATTTATATAAGAAATGTTATAAATGATTTCATTTCCCTTACCAAAAATTAATCGTTTCTTCTACTTTAAAAAAATTGTCTCCATGTGTCTTCATTTATCAAAGGATATATTTTACTTGGATTGTCATGATTCCTATGACCAAAAATGAAATTATATGTGAGGGTTGATTTAAAATCCCTCCATCTCCTAGAAGTCATCTATAAAAATATCCTCCTGACTTCTCTGGTGTTAGGAATATCAAATGTCATATGATAAAGAATAATTAAAACATATTATACTAGAAACATTTAATGATTAGTTAAACAATAGAAAAATATCATACCAAAATTGTCTCCCACAACTAAGATATAGTTGCTTTTTTACACACTTCTCCAATCATCATACAAAATTCTTACTTTGTTTTTACACTGAGTTGATAAAAAACTCTTAAAATATTTTTCATTTGGACCTATAGTAATATCATTCTCATAAAACTCAACGAGTATCCTTTGGTCATGGATATGGTAAAGTGATAATTTTGGTAAATGTGTGCAGCCACGTTTACCAACTCTTGAACTCTTCTTTATCGTTATGGGAGAACATGAGGAATATTGGGGAACATAAAGAGGATCATGTGAATGTTCCTCCCCATAGGTATGATCATGATGATCATCTCCAGAATCATGTGGTTGATCAACTGATAGATATGTCATTATCCTTAAAATCAAAAAACCAAAATTAATTCAAAAATATTCAAATTCAAATATTATAATACTAATGTAAACAAAAAATGGAAAACTGAACTATGTTATATAATAGTAAACATGGTCAATATGGTAATCATGTTATACAATGGTAAATATGGCAAACATGGTTAACATGGTAAACATGGTACTGTAATTTTCATTCAAAAAAATCAATAAATATATAAGTTATATAAATTTAAACAATTGTAAACTATGGTAATCATGGTAAACATGGGAAACATGGTAAAAATGGTAAACATGGTAATGTAATTTTCATTAAAAAAATCAATAAATATACAAGTTAACTATTGGTAAACATGATAAACTAAAATAAATAATATTAAAATAAAAAAACATTTCTTCTTATTTGTTTTAATACACATTTTAATAAAGAAAAAAATTACAATATCTAACATTTTATATAAATAATAAATGTAAATAAGAAATACAAATATGTTACCTATAGTATTAGGAATACACAAATGGATTGTTTTCCCAAATTTTATCATCATGGTCGTTCCTTATGGCACAAACCATGTCTTCAATATGACCAACATTATTTTCAGATAATCTTTCCATAGAAGTAGGGATCTCACATAAATCATCATCTTCGTCAATTTGATCCTCACCAACATATTGTTTTTCCCTTGTAAAACAATAGAACACTGCATATCTCATTGATCATATACATAGAAAATATATTTTTCATGTGTTTTCATTATAAAAAAATCTATTGTGCCTTCTAATCTATTCATATTAACAACTATCATTCAAAATTCATTATGTTTGACAATTTTGTTACCGATAAACCATTTTCAGTTAAAAATAGGAATATTAATTTTAAAGTAATAAAGTTCCAATATTTCTTCAATGATTCCATATTATGAACTTGATGCAGAAATTGGGTTTTTTTCTTTAGAACTTGAAAAATGAATTGGTTCTACAAACAACAATACACCACTATTCTGAACTTCACTTGTATTGTCCTGATATTTGGTATGAAATGTATATCCATTAATGTCATACTTGGACCATGTTATCATATTTAAACTTGGTCCACCATCTAACCGTCTTAATGTCTCTGATACATCGGATCTACCATGTAAGGTCTTTTTAAACCATGGAAAAAATGTTTTATTATGCTCATTCAAAATCCACATTTCATTGTTCTTTAGATGACATTGTTTCAACACATTAATATGACATGTGATATACAATTTAGCATCAACTATGTTATTCAAGATGTATAATTCCACCTTCTTCATCTGTTTATCTGTTAATGATCTGACATTCAAGCCACAAATCCTCTTACCCTCATTATTAAATCGTTCATGGTTAGATGGAGGAGAATTTATGTGCTCCTCCATAGCCAAGTAGCTCGTACAAAACTTCGCAACCTCCTCAGAAATATACTTTTCAATAATGGAGGCTTCAGGTCGTTTTGGATTCTTAACAAACCCCTTAAATATTTTCATAAACCTGTCAAAAGGATACATCTAATGAAGATATACAGGTCCATAAAGATATATTTCTCAAACTAGATAAACCATTAAATGCACTATTATATCAATAAAAGATAGGGGAAAATACATTTCCAATTGAAAAAGAATATAAATTTCATCCTTTTACAAAATTTTCAAATCATTCATATCAACCACCTTATTAAAAATTGAATTGAAAAAATAACACAACTTCATTATAGTATTTCTGACATGAATGGACAGTATTCCACGCAATGAAACAAATATAAGTTGTTGCATCATGATGTGAAAATCATGATATTTAATACCTATCAACCTCAAATCCTTCAAAGAGACAAATTTTTTTTACATTTGAAGAATAAACATGAGACACTTTGATATCATGAAGAAGCAGAAAAAATCTATTTTTCTCCCTCTTGGATAATGTATGAAAAGATAGAGGAAGAAATGTTTGTCTTATATTAAGAGTGGTAGCTAACTCCAAATGTATTCCAATTGATAGTAAGTCTAATCTTGCATTCAAACCATCATTATTAATTCCTTTAATATCTAACAATAAACCAATCAAACTGTCATAGATATTCTTCTCCACGTGAATGACATCAATATTATTTTTCACTTCATGTTATCTCCAATATGGTAACTCAAAAAATATTGACATTTTCTTCCAAATATTCATATCATTACCATATTTATGTGTATTTAAAAATGTCATATAATGTTTTCACACCCTCTCAAAATACACATCAGATGATGAAGGTTTTGTAGAAATATCAAATTCTTGTGATCCATTGAATGCCTTTTTTATCCTTCTATAAGGGTGATCCATAGACAAAACATTCGATGAACCTTGTATACTATTTTCCTCCCACAATGAAATTTACAATATAAAGTCTGTTGTTCACAAATTGGACAGGCTTTATTCCCCTTAACACTATATCCAATCAAATTTCCAAATGTTGGGAAGTCATTTATAGTGAAAATAATCACTACATGAAGTTGAAAATATTCCATTTTATAAGAATCATACACCTTAATACCATCCTCCCATAAAAGTTTCAAATCATCAATCAACGGTGAAAATAAAAAATCAATATAATTTACAAGTTTCTGCAGACCAGAGATCATTATTCTCAACCTGACATATTTTCACTTCATTAAATCTTCAGGTGAGAGGTTGTAAATTACAAATTAATAATGCCATGAACTATGTGTGCTACTGATGATTAGGTATGGATTCATTCCATTTGTGCACAACCCAATTCCAAGATTTCTAATTTCATTTCAAAATGTACGATATTGCTCAACAATTTTCTTCCATTGTGGACAATCAAATGGATGACATATTTTTCCATCACATTTCCTCTCATCAGCATGACACCTTAACCTTTTTGCATCATGTGAATTAGCATATAAATTTTTCAAATGATTAATTATAGAAGGTTACCAAAATACCTTTGTCATGGATCTTTGTCATCTCTATATGAGCCAGGGATTTTTCTTTCAAATTATGCCGTGATGTCCCACATTTAAGACTCTCTGAAAAAAAATTCATATTCCTTCCTATATATCATACAAACATTTGAAAATGCATGTATATTCTTGTATCACAACCCTATTGGGCATAATATTTTCATGGCCTTATAATGTTAATCTAAAAGATCATTTCCTATTGGAAGAATTTATTTCAACAATTATAGAAGCTCTATAAATCTTCTGTCACTCCATCCATGTTTCAACTATAGGTTAATCAATCATAACACTGCCGAAAAAACCGTAAAATCCATAAAACCAGGATACAATGGTTTTTCATCATCACCATATAGACATAAAACTACCTGTTCTATCTCAATATGTTATGGTACAATATCACGAATCATTTCTTTAATTCCATCGGAGTTACCATCTTGAAAATCATCATCATCAATAGATCTGACATTCTTTCTAGTATAACCATCGCAAATACAAGGGCTGATTAAAACCACGACAAATCAAGTGATCTTTGATCACTCTACTTTTCAAATTATTCATTTCAAACATTTCAGTAATGGACATAAAAAAATGTCGCTGCTTGGAACATTTCATTTAGAAAATGAACAAAATGCATCAAAACCTTCCTCATATTCATTACTCATTCTATATGCCATGATTCAACATTTACTCAATATTAAATATAAAAAATATAAATTTTATTCACCTTTTTAAGATATAAAAATTTCATATTTATATGGAAAATTTCATAATTTGAATGTAAAAAAATTTTGGAATATGAAAAAAATATATGCTTATCTGAAAAATATATGCATGAAAATGATTTCAAAAATTAAATATATTTAGATATAACAGATATATATTTATATGAAAATCATTTTATGATTACATCTATCTCATATGGATTACTATATTATAGTATAAGTTCATCTTGGATCCTTTCTTCTTAAGGTATAGAAAGAATAGATCTTGGTGCAACTGGATACCAAAATCACCCTTCTGTAAACAAGAAATATGAAGTATAAATATTAAAATATGTATACATTAAATACTAAAAATTACACTTATCCCAAATATTTAAAACCATTAGAATAGCCCCAGAAAACGTTGGGATAGAATATCCCAATAGTTTCACACACCATGAGGACAACCCCCCCAAACCCCTAGACAACCCCCACCGCCCGGACACCCCCACCCCTAGACACCCCATACCCCCTTGGACCGGCCCATCACCCCTGAATATCAACCCCACCCCTAGACACCCCTACCCCATTGGACATCCCCTCACACCTCTAGACACCACCCTCATCCCCTTGGACACCCCCACACCCATGGACAGCCCCCAACCCCTAGGCACCCCCAACCCCTGGAGAGCCCCCCACCCCCTGGACACCCCCACCCTTGGACACCCCACCCGCATAGACAACCCCCAACCCCCTAGACACCCCCACCCCCTAAACAACACTACACCCTTGGGAAACCCCCACCCCTGGACACCCCACCCCCCTAGACACCCCACCCCTGCACAACCTCATCCCCCTGGATAGCCCCACCCCCGGACACCCCCACCCCTTGACACCCCTACCCCCTTGGATAGCCCCATCACCCCCCTGGACACCACCCCCACCCCTTAGACAGTCCCAAACCCATGGAAATCCCTATCACCCCCTAGAAAAAATCCCACCCCCTTGTAAACCCCTTAGACACCCCCTTGGACAGCCCCCCTCACCCTGGACAACACCACACCCCCTGGACATCCCCACCCCCTAGACACCCCCACCCCTGGACACCCTGATCCCCTTAGACAACCCCTCACCCTTGGAAACCACCCCACCCCATGGACACACATACCCCCTTGGAAAACCACCTCACCCCATGGACACCACCCCACCCCATTGGACACCCCTAGACACCCCCACCCCTTGGATAACCCCCACCCCCTATACACCCCCACTCCTAGATGCCCCCACCCCCAGGACACCCCCACCCCCGGGACAACCCCCCAACCCCCTGGACAGGCCCCAACCCCAGGACACCCCAGCCCCTGGGACACCCCCACCCCCTGGACACCCCCACCACCTTGGACAACCCCTCACCCCTAGACACCACCACATACCCCCTGGACACCCTCTACCCCCTTGGACAGCCCCCACACCCCCATGGACACCACCCCACCCCTGGACACCCCAACCCCCTTAGATATCCCCCTCACCCCCCCTGGACACCATCCCCATCCCCTTGGACACCCCCTGGACACCCCCACCCCATTGGAAAACCCCCACCACCTAGACACCCCCACCCCCTGGACAGACCCCACCCCCTGGACACCACTACCCCTTGGACAACCCCCTCACCCTTGGACACCACCCCCCTGGACACTACCTACCCCCTTGGAAAGCCCCCTCACACCATTGGACACCATACCCACCCCCTTAGAAACCCCCTAGATACCACCACCTCCTTGGAAAACCCCCAAGCCCTGGATAGCCCCCGCCCCCTTGACACCCCACCCCCTAGACACCCCCACCCCCACAAACATGAAAGTACATACACACACAAGATAGAACAGACATGGTAGCAACAAAAATTGTAGAACATGAATGATATCGCTACCATGGTTTATTTTACCAGAAAAGAATTTATCAGGGTATAAAAGAACACTATTACACTTACCATGATATAAATAACAATGATATAAAAATAACATCTCAAAATACAAGTTTAGGGAATCGTGAAAAATAAAAAATGAAACTGAGGTGTGTGAGGCTTAGTTGAGTGTTGCGAGTCAACCTGATAGATATGGTGATAATAAACATGATTAATGATATTGATAAAACTAGGTTGGAGGGTACAACTTTGAAGAATCCATTCTAGGTTTTGTGCGTGAGAGAGATGAATCGCAGGTCGCCCGATCGAATAAAATAGAATGATAGAATACATGGCGTGATATATTATTTAAAAGCATTATCACATTGGTTATTTAATAACTAACGTGATAAACTATTTTTTATGTTTATAATGTTATTCATTTAATTACTGATGTAGAAAATCCTTTATCAAGTCAGTAATTTTATAATCGACTTGATAAATTTCCGAGATTTGATTTATCATGTCTGTTATAAAATAATTTACATGATAAATCGGCCAGATTTGATCTTTCACGGCGGTTATGAAATAACCGATGTGATAAATATAATATTGGTATTTTTTATATCATTTATTTTATAACTGATGTAAAAAACCAATTCTAGTTGATTTATCACATTGGTTATTTTATAACCGACATGATAAACCAATTTATACAGCTTTACACATCGGTTATGTAGAACCGATGTGAAAAATGCAGATGTGTTAAACATTTTTTTTCACTAGAGTGCATATCATAGATCAAAATCATGAGTCATGGATCAAATCATGGAAGTTCAAAAGGAATGAATATTAATGGATCAAAGAATATTATAAACTAAAATCATACACTTTGAGTCATACTGAGCCCACAGTGTATCAAATTTAGGTGTGTCTGATTGATATGCAGTTGATTAGTACACTTTTTAGGAAAATATTTATGATATATATTATGGGAAGACATACTATGCATTATAATACTAATAATTCATACTTTTCATTCAACATGTTCTCACTTTTATGGATTTTTGGAGATAGTTGAAAGGAAAATATGACTTCCCAAAATATCTGTAATATAAATAAATATGTATTAGATAAAAATGATAAATAACTTAACTTACAATTAGCAGATAAAATTATTAAAAAATTATTTAAATGAATAGGTTTTATGAATTCACGTTTATATATTCTTGACCCATTTAATTGTTTTCAATATCTCAATTGCATCCTCGAAGTCCAATCACTCACGAGCATGAGAATATTTGAACAAACTGCCTCGACTCGAACAAAGGAATCCACATGTATAAAAAATTACTTATGTGAGTAATATTAAAAATAAGTAAATTATAAAAAAATATGACAAAAAATCCATAACTTATATGGAAGTCACATATTAATGCTATTTGTGTTCATTCTTCCATCAGGTATGTTTCCCATTTTTTTTTTGAGAACATCTATATCACCTTGTAAATATGAGTATTTTCGACAGTCGTAGTAGTGCTTCAAAAATTTAAATACACAAAGGATTAACAAATATATTAAATGAAACAGTAATTATCATTGATAATACCTCTTCATTGATTCTAGTTTTTCATGAAATATAATCTCTCTCATAAATTTACAAACATAATAACCACAATATTTTACATTGGTTTGTTCTAGACACTGCTAAAACATTGAGTTGAATAAGTAATTTGTTTTTATATGTGTTTGGATAGTGAAATATTAATATATACCTTGATACTTATCCAATCATAGATCTTTTCTTCTTCCTTGGTCTTAGTCTGTTGCCTCATTTAGTGTTTTTCATGATATTGATGCACCACCATATCATAACAGAATCCTCATTGAATGGTAATATGAAATATACAACATAATGACTAGTTCTAAAATGTTGGATTCAGTGTATAAAAAATTTAAAAACTCCATTATATGTGGATATTATTTTGGATATCCATGAATTGAATCTGGGAAAAAATTCTTTAGGTTATCCAAATTTACTGAAATTAGTATACAATTATATCGAAAAACACAAAAAGGAATAAGTGATGAAAGAAATGAAAATAAATTTGATATGATTAAATTGTAGAGTCTTACCCCTGCATCACTGGAAATAAATAGAGTTTTTCATCCAAAATTTATCATCCAATGTATTTGATTAGACCTTACACTATTTCATCCTATTTTTGGGTCCTATTTTTTCTTGTTCTGTAGAGGTGATGTGATGAGTAAAGAGTCAAAACTTTTTGTCATGGAAAAATCCCTTCAATTGTTTTTCATATATACGCCTGCCAAAAATATGAAATGTATTTAGTCATAATTAAAACAGTATATCGGCTTTTTGAAAATGAAATCATGGATAAATACCTCATGTATACATTTACAAATGAGCCACCCATCCAATAATAGAGGAGGATTTTAGTTTCACTCTTAACACCTATAAATTCTTGATATTTCTCTACATACATATTTTATTCGAATTCAACTATGTGGTTGCAACCATATTTAAACTTTCTATACACATGAGCCTTGAATGAAGTAAATGTGGATATTTAATGATGAGGGTAATGGTGTTTTTGGTATATCTATTTGATCAGTTTCACAATCATTTCGATGGGTTTGATTCGGTTTTTTATTTCATCTTCTCCTCATTGTCCGTCTGTAATAAAATTCATCATTTTAGATATATTTTGATTATTTGTCAAAAATTTTGCTTAAAAAGTAAAATAAAAATGAATAACTTCATATCATTATTTTTTTACATGATGTGACAGCCATGCGATTAATTTTCCAATAGTTTTTTCAACAGTATTATTATCTTCCTCATGAATTGGAACATGTAGCTCGATATTTGTCTAATGGGATACACTAATCGAAACACACACATGTCATGTTGGATGTGGTTTTTTGTGTATAAAGTCATTTAAAATATTTAACACCATATCCCAAGCCAAAAGGTTTTGGTTAGGTATTTATATATATAAATAATAGCCATTATAACCCTTTAGAATACTAGTATAAGAAAGGTATCATTTTCTGTATGATTCACATTTCACAGAAATATCTATTATAACATTGATTACGACTTCTAAGACATGTCTTTGAGTGTAATCACTAGCCTCATAGTTGATGTGGGTGGTGAGGGATCTCTTAGTGGTGGTTGTTGTTGAGTTGATTCTTCTATTTTCCTCTCCCTCATTAAAGATTCCATCATCTCTATATTCCGTTAGAATTTTTCATAAAGGGGGGATATTCTTTCTCTCATCTATTTTATTATTTCACTTTGATAATTATCTTGTTTTTTCTCAAAATATATTCCGAGCATCACCCAAGAAACCCACACCTCTAACACGAACACACTATTCTGGCTACATCAAGGCCACCAGAATTTTGTGTTCATCTGAAACATGTATTCCTAATTCTTGTGACAATTTCATATATAAAATATAGAAAAATAAGTGATCATTTTTCTTTAATAGTGATTTAATGAAAAAAATATATGATTTAATACTTACACATGTTTCCCACACTTTTTATGTGTTTTCATCTATTAGTATCACGTCATTATTTTATGTGCCTCCTTCCATAGCACACAACGTGGGATGGATGTGGTTTTTCATTTCATATCATAAATCTAAATATAAATAGTGGAATATAATTTTGGTGTTTCTTCATGTCACATAAAATAATTACACTTGATTAAAAATATGTACCCATTTCTTTTAAGTGAGGCATACACTATCCTTACACTACAGTAGGGGTATATTGGTTTTTTTGCTCATTCATTGTTTCCATCACCCATTTTCTATTTCATAAATAAAAAATTATCAATCAATGTGATGAATAAATGCATCATCAAACAATTTATTACTGACCAAAATGTACATGAAAAGACACATCTTCATGATGTTCAATAAATGCACCCCACGCTTCATGGGTTATCCTGTGTTCATAGATAACCGGTGGGTGCAGGTTTATTTTCCCTTCATCATCATTAAGATGATTTATTGTTAGAATTTTTCGAAATCCTTTATGAATCCTTCTAGAAAGAATTAACACATACTTATTTTTTTAGTCAAATAATATAATTTCCCTCTACAATGGAAGATTAAGAGTAAGTTAATGAGTTATTATTTTATTTTTTAAGTAAAATAATGAAATGATATCATAATTTTATCATAATCTCTTCCCACATCAGGGCCTTCATCCCATGAACAACTTGTTACCACTAATATCGGAATGAATTACTGAGTTATGATTCCAATATAAATACTGAACATGGCCTTGTTTGGGTTAACATGCTGACCCTGTGCATTCTATCCCACCTAAAATTTGATGCCTTTGACTTTCACCTTAATAATTTTTTCTAACACCAAGAAACTATGCTGATCCTATTTTTTCAGGGAAACTGGTCCTTCATCACCAACCACTTCCTTGGAATCAACAATTTCAATATTTTCCTCTAGAGAGATAGAATTGACATGTGCTGATGGCCATTGTACCTCTACACTGGGATCAGTAGCAGGTTGAGAAACCTATTGTTCCTCAGGTTTGGGATCAACAACATGTGTATAAGGTCATTCCTATGCACTACAAGATGAATCTAGTTGAGAGACCTTTTGTTCCTTATGATTGGAAGAACAAACATGTGTTGAAGTCATTATCTTCTGAAATGGTTTAATATTTAATTTAGAGTACACAAATATAGAAATAAATGGATAATAACATGAGGTAACATGATTTATATTCCAAAAAAAAATTTAACCTGAATATTGAACACTATTTTATTAATGGATGAGGTGATTTTAACCATGTATCAATGTTCCAAATCCCTTCATTGTGGTTTCAACTCTCATACAAAACTATGTCAATATTGGGACCACTGCGAAATGATTGCAATACCCCAATGAAATGGTCATCCTCAGTTGAATTTTCATCTGACCATTCAGTGTTTTTGTTCAATAACAAAACAATTTACCACTTTCAATCTATGGGATCTGCAATATAAAATACTTATACTTCCTATAATTCCATTTTAAATGGTTTTTCTTTTTAAACTTCCTTAATAAAATCATCTTTCATGAATCCCAATTCATATATTTTAATTGAACTCCTATTATTAACCCACTTGAATTGAAAAAATAAGCACTGGTAATTGTGTATAATCCAACTGCCATTATTTTTATGATGCCAAATTATGAAATATTCTAGTAAATTTGATTTATTTTTCTAGTAATAGAAACATGCATCGCTTCATCCATGAGTATAACTTCACTAATTTTAATGGTACCGTCTTCATCATGATAATTTTTATAGAATGTATAACCATTAATTACATACCAATTTTAAGATAACACATTCACCCTTGTTCCTCCGGCTAACTATTAAAGTCTTTCTGAAATTGAATCAGGATTTTCATCTGATTCATTAAAAATATAGTCCCAAAATGAACCTATAATGTGTTGATTATGTGTGTCTGATATCTATATTTAATCCCTTTTTTGATTCAAATTCCCAATATAATTATTATGGGTTTCAACATATAGGAAAACCTCCAAACAGTTATGTAAAATGTAAAGGTTATTCTACTTCTGATCTATAATATTTATTCTGAAAACATCTCTTCCATAAATTCCATCACTCGTTAGCTCCCTATTGGGACAAGATTTAGGTAGAACTATTATTTCCACATCAGAAAGGTATTCATTATAGAATTAAATATCATCCTCAACAATATATCACTCTTTAATACAACCCTCTGGATGACATTTATTTTTGACATAACATTTCAAAATCGTAATATACCATTTAATGGGGTATATCCATCTATAGTGTACAATACCAGAGAGATTAATCACTCTCACCAACTGAACCATAAAATGAACCATCATACTAAATAATGTTGGTGGAAAGAAAATTTTCAATTCATATAATATGATTGAAATTTATCTTTCCATAGTTGGCAATTTCGTCGGGTCTATAAATTTGTTCCATATAGATTTAAAGAAGAAATAGAGTTTTGTTAATATATGATTGACATTATTTGAAAAAATGTATCAAAAATATATATCCATTAGATCTTTCATTAAAACATGGAATTCATGTGATTTTAGATCCTTTAAATTTAAATCGGTCAATGAAATGATATTATTGATATTCTATGAATACCCCTATAGAGCCATTACATCATTCAAGAAGTTGTAAAATTGATATCTCTCCTTCCTGGAAAGAGTGTACAATGTTATAGGAATAAAAGTTTGTTTTTCACCCATTCATGGTCCCAACTCTTATCGTATTCCCATGTTAACCATTTCCATCCAAGTCTTACTTCCATCCTTTTTTTTCTGGTGCATTCAGCAACATGCCGATGAAACTATCAAATAAATTTTTTTCAATATGCATAACATCAATAAAATGTATGACGCACATAAAATTCTATTATGGTAATTAAAAAAACTAATCTCCTTTTTCAAACTAGTTTTATAATGTTTTAATAGAATGGTTTATCAAAATTAGATTCCATAAATTTTACCCTCTCAAACATTTGATCACCTATTAGTGGAACTAGTGCTTTACATTCTTCTAAACATCCATTGAATGATGTCGTCCAAGATCGGTACATATGTCATCGGTGTAGAAATCAGCGATGTCTTAGAAACATGATTTTCAATTAGTTTTTTTCCGTGATTGTCTATGTACCTTTTCAAAGATGGGGAGTCCTTGAGTTCCTTTAATGATATATCCTAAAAAATTTCCATAATCAGGAATGCAATTTATCACCCCATACAACATGGATCTAAAATTGAAATATTCATTTATGTAAGCATCATACAACATAACACCGGAATCCCATAATAATATCAAACCCTTGATCAGTGGAGCCAAATACATATCAATATCATTACCTAGTTGTTTTGGTCCGGTTATAATCATAGATAACATGATTTATTTTTGTTTCATGCATAACAAAAATGGATAGTTATAATTTACCAACATAACCGACCATTTGCTGTGACTGATTCTTTTAAAACCAAATTGATTCACTCCAACTATAGTTAACTGAAGATAAAGATTTCTTGGATTGTTTCCAAATTCAGGATACTCATTATCAATTCTATTCTACTAAGGAGAGTTTACTAGGTGACGAAGTTTCCTATATGTATTTCCTATATCTACGTGCCACATCAATTTCCCTTCAGTTTCATCACTTCCATATAGGCAATTAAACCATGGAGTGATTGGAAAATACCATACAATTTTGTAGGACCAGATTAATCATTATAGTATCGAGAAGCACCACACTATGGGAATTCTGTATGTGATATATAGTCTTTGAAAAAAATACAATAACTTGAGTAGGCATGTATTCTTTCAGATATCATACACATTGAGTGTAGAATTCATGAACTGCTTCTAAGATAAAAATTGGTTTTATCGGGTGGAAAAACCTTTGTACAATGTTTGATCATTAGAGGAAGCCAACTAATGTAAAAAAATCCTTAAATTTTAAAACAAATCCACCCTAATTGTGTCGAACAAAAACTCAAAATTATATAAAAATCCTTAGATTTTATAAAGAAACAAATTATTGGAAAAAAATATAAATTTATAAACAAAAATGTATTGTTTTGTTGTTATAATATATCTCATAGGTTATTTAAAATATTGAATAAATAAATAAATAAATAAATATAAATTAAATTATTTTATCAATTTTTCGTTATTAAAATTGATAAAAAACCAAAAAAATATTAGTTATTAACCAATTAAATTTTTTACTAACAAATACTCATTTTAGTATAAAAGTTCGGTTCTTCTTTATTTTGTTTTCAATTAACATTTTTTGTTAACCACCAATTTTCCCACCCTTAAACACCATTACAGAATGGGGGGTAAGCTCTACAAAAATTTATTTACTTTTACAACTTGTTAGATAAAAAATTACAATAATACATATATATATATATATTAAATGTTGTTTAAAGGTTGATATGAGTCAAATGTTATATTATTGAATTAAAATCAACATTAAATATTATATGCCAGTCAACTATTCTAAATATCAATTCTATATTAATAAATTCAAAGGAAAAAAATTATTAAAATCTACAACTATGATAATTAGGATGAAAATGTTCATTAAAAATCACCCATCATTAGGGAGGTTGACTCATCAAGTACCCATGAAATTTGGGATAATCAAATGCCAACACGGTTGATTTTTTTCAATCCCTAATCCATTTATAACCCATTTATTTTTTAACTCATTATTTTTAAATATATTCGATTATATTTTGAAATATATCCAAACCAGTTTAATTAAAGATATTTTTTTATTTTAAATTTTAAACATTATTTATAAATCTAAAATCAATTAATATCAATGAAAAAAATTATTAATTTTATTTACATTTTAAAATAAATCATTATTTAGTTAACAATAATTAATTTAATCTGAATTAGAATTTAGATTCTATTTCTAAATTTAATATTAAGAATAATCTAAATACAAAAATAAATTGAATATTTTTGCTATCTTTTTAATATTCAGTCAATAAGTTAATTATAATTAAAAAATAGGGTTTGGTACTTCCTCAATATTAATTAGTGTTATAAATAAAATATTTTTCTATCCCTCCTTTATATCTATTAAAGGATGAGAGGAATGTTTTTGGAGGGAAACAAAAATATAAGGGAATATGTTACTATATAATGGTGGAGGATGTGTTTTCAAACTCCAAGCCTCCAACTAGATTACTGTTTTCTGTAAAACCCCTCTCCCCCCGACGATGATGATAATAATGTTATATAGATAAATGGTTGGAACCTGGTGGATGTCATGTTTTGGAGGAATATAATTAGAAACGGTCAAAAATCCAGAGTAGTACCTTGGATTCCCATGACCCCTCATGAAGATGACAATGAGGTCTTCAATAGAATATGCTATTACCAATTTTCCGATCTTATTCCAGCAAATAATGGAGGAATCCTACGAGGGACCCTATCCCACTATCCCCTTCACCTAGGAAAACTATGCTGGGGTACATAAGAAATGAGATCTAAAACATAACCCATCCCCGGAACTGTAGAACCCTAGGGGGACGACACCTGTCGATGATTTTTATGGAAGGTGGTGTCCAGCTATCCCATTCCCCAAGGAACACTCCCAAGGGGTACCCAAGAATGGAAATATCGAAGGTACCACAACTCCTACACCGGAAATCGAAACTCCTTAGGGGTACCCAATCATGGGGATCCCAAAAAAACCATAACTCCCCCAAGGCACCGAATACACATGAATGAAATCCCCAACCTGCAATGTACTAGATTTTAGCCAACCTATTCTAATAGGCCAACGATTCTCATCAAAAAATACTTATCCATTGGGCCATGTTTTTACGAATGGTTTCAATGGGGTTGGTGTCCAGTTCTCCCATTCACCTAAAAACACTTCCCTAGGATGACCAAGGAGATCCCTAAGTCATACTAATCTGGGAGGTCCTAGTAGAGGTGGAACATGGTTGAGGCGAGATGTGTATGTGTCGACGTGTAGGGTTGACCACAGTACGGTTTCTCTGCAAGGTCATAGCATAGGAAGACAGTGGTAGAGGAGGTATGTGGATGTGTGAGAGTACAGGGAGGAGCATGGTATGGTTGCTATGGGATTTCATAGTGGAGGTAGAGTGTGGTTGAGGCGGGATGTGGATGTGATGACGTGCAGGGTGGTCATGGTGGGGTGGAACGCAGTCACAGTGTGTGGTCATGACAGAGGTGGAATGCAGTTGAGGTGGGGATTCTATGCGGCTAACCATCATCAGTGCGGTCATGCAGGTCATGGAATTGAGGCAGAGACAGATCTGGTGTACGGGTCAGTATGGCTTTAGCTTTCTCGTGTATAAGATTTTTCTCATGTTCAAATCCATGTGGAGTCAGTGGTGTGCAGGTAGGTGTAGGGTGGTATTACACTATTAATGGATGGGGTGTGCGACTAGCGTGGTTAAATGGAGGGAGGTGGCGCACATAGGTGGGACTTCCTAGCACTATTGAAAGGGGATCAACTGCTATTAAAAGAGGCCGGGTCTACCCTTTAATTTACAGAATTTTTTTTAATTTTTCTAATTTTATCATTTTTTTTGCAGTGATAAAATGTTCATTTATCAATGCTTTTTTGAGTATTGATAAATTGAACCCCTTTTAATAGTGCCTCGACTATGAATTCTTTTAAAGCAGTGATAATGGTTTTTTTATCATTGATAAAACTCTGTTTTGTAGTAGCGATTGTTGTTCAGTTTCATTTCAGCACATTGAATTTCCCCATCACTGTAAAATAATCTATGTTCATCGCCCTAGTGGTTACGAGAGGGAGATTATTGGGCTATCCTACATCGATTATGAAGGGGTACAGTGTGTTAAATATATGTATATGGAAAACCCTTGCCTCATGGATCGGGGTTAATAATTCCCAATAATATTTACAAAGGCATTCAGTTGTGCATGAAGATACCACACCAACACAACAAGACCTATGGTGTAGATATGTTTTCATATGCCTGGATGTAACATAGACAAACCTTCTAAACATCAGTGTAGAAATAATTTATTATTTTTACATTAATCATGTAATTAAACCTAATATATGTATGCAATTTCTTTTTTAGAATTTATTTAGCATCATTTTAGATACAAAATTGCCTCTTAATATTTTTAAATTATTCCAAAAATATACTATTAATTTCATATTATATAGTACATCTAATTTTCATAAAACATAATTTAAATCAATATCAACAATCAAACGATTATTTTTTGAATAAAATTAACAATGTTAACATATTTATGCACTAACATATTGATTTATTTTTGACTAACAGTGTATCTTTTGTGAACATCCTTCACACAATGCAAGACCTGATTTTGTAATAGTATTTTGACTTATCCCATATCAACAAATCAACTACATTTTTTTCATTTTAAAAAATTAAATGACAAAAGAAAATTCTATAATAAAATTGAATTAAAGGAAAATAAATCCCATACTATATATATTTTAAAAAATAATAATTCCTTCCAAAAATCAAAGGAAAAAATTATTATTTATTGAAAAAATAATATCCCCATTTCACTTATAAAATCACAGTTTTTTAAATTTCCGTTAAAAAACTAAAATATACTTAAATTAAAATCAAGCAATTAAAAATTAAAAATAAATATAATTTAATTAAAAATAATTTAAAAAATAAAGAAATAGAATTTTTTAAAATATAAATAGATAACCTTCATTCTAACATAATTTTTAAGGGAAAATGAAGAAGATTTATTTTTAAATTTATGTTTTTTGGTTGAAATTTTTTATTTTTGTGTAAAGGAAACAAGTTTTTTTTAGATTTAAAATGGGATCATTTATAAAAATTAAAATTTTTATTTAACTTAATATAAAAGAATGAAATTCATTTTTAATTCACAAATACATCAAAAAAATGGATATTTTATTTTTAATTTTTTTAAAATAAAATAATTTAATTTAATTAAATTTTTAAGAGGAATATTGGTATATTTTTTAATTTTTAATTTTATACCGGATCAATATTTTTTTGATACAATATTTTCGGATTACAAATATATTATTTTTATTAATTCATATGCAAAAGGGAATTTTTTATTAATTGTTCATAAATAATATTTAGTTTCTTATTTTATATTAAAAAAATAATTTTATTTTTATTTTTTAAGAGATTGTTTGATTTAATGTAAAAGATTTATTTGAATTTTATTAATGAAAAATTAGTTTTTTTAATTTTTAATAAAAATTGATTTTTTTTAAATTGAAAGAGAATTTTGGTTGAATATATCTTTATGAAAAATAGTTTTCTACTTTTTTTACTCTTTAAATTATTAATGGAGAATATAAATTTTCTTTTTAATTTTAATAATTTTAAAAATAATTTTTTATTTTAAAAAAACTGATCATCTCTCCTACTTAAAATCCCTGGTGATATGTGGTTGTAATCCCATTATATCATGAATTTACCTCCTCCCTCATCAAGAAACACAACACATACTCATTGGTATTATGAACACAATGTCTTCGAATCCTATTCACTTTATTCCATTATAAGGATATCATTGTCACTACAAATAAAATTGAATTCCCACTACCACAGATAGACCTTTTAACATAACGCAAAGTGTTTTAACAGCACTAAAAAAAGATTTTCGTCATGAAAGTCATTATAATGAGAACCCATTTATCATTGTTTTCATTAACACTGATAAATGCCCAATTATTGCAATGTGTTGTTTAAATAAAAACACATTTCACCAAATACACCTGTATGAAAATTCCCCAGTGTGAAAATTCACAATTTAAGTGAAATAAAATTTTCATTACAAATATAAAAAAATTATAATATATAAATTTCAATCAATTATTTCTACAATTAAATTTTCATTTACTATCCACAAACATTTAAAAACATCAATGTTTAATTTTCTTTGGCACCTATGAACCCCTATCAAAAAATCATAAACCTGTTATTAGTTTTCAAATACACTGCCCCAACCTGAGAAAAATAATTCTTCATTATAAGAAAACAATTCTTATTTTAATAATACTATAAATAAATAAATTAAACATAAATATCAATGAATATATTTTTAAAATTTCAATTTTAAATAAAAGGACACACATGTATCACTACCACAGAAACAACTTTTCACAGGTCCAACCTTTAGCAATGCTAAAAAAATGTGCTGATAAAGGGGTACCATTATCAGCACTAAACAACTAGTGATTAAAGGATATTTTAACAGTGCTAAAAACACTGTTAAATGTACCCATTTATCTGCATTTTTAGCGATATTAATGGTACCCCTTTATCAACGTTCTTTTAGCGCTATTAAAGGGACTTCCTTTATGAGTTCTTTTTTAGAAGCACTGATAAATGGGGATTTATCAGTGATTCTCTACAAGCACTAATAAATGGTATATTTCAAAAAAATCATTAAAAATAACATATATTTTTTAAAATATGTTTTAGGTAATGATAAATAGACATTTACAATTACAATATACGATACTTAGTGAAAATGGATTATAATATAATTAAAAAATATTTTTAATTAATAACTTACTTATTATTATCGACTAACAGTCATTTATTATCAATTTGAAGACACAAAAAATAAAAAATGTAATAAACGATCTAAAATATATTGAAAACGTAACTAGGATTTCAAAGGGTCATAACTTTTGATCTGTGTGTCCGATTTAGCTCTACCACATATCAAATTGAATCTTTAAATGTCACATTCACACTAATTATAGGGATGAATCCCCTATTATATTTTACAAGTCCCAAAAAGTCTCTAATTGGCCTTTAAAACTGATTTTTTAGTCGGTGTATCCTATTTTTTTAACATTCAATAGACTTACATCCTCGTATAAGGGGGTAGTTTTTCCCATTTTCAATGGGGAATAAATTTATTCACAAGTATTACATTCATATTAATATTAATATTTTCAAATTTTATCATTCTTCATAATTTAGTTTTATTTATAGTAAAATATATAATAATATATACATATTTTTAATATATTCACACATAAAAATTTAATTTTATAAATATATATGTAAACCTATTTACATGTAAAGTATATTTATAAATAAATAAACCTTATCTAAATAAATCAAAATATCCATTTTATTTATAATTAAAATGTATAAAAATGTATATACATATACAATTACTGTATATATAATGTTTATATATATATAAATATATTTGTGTGTGCATTGACAAACTGATATATATTTATCTATATACTCTAATATAAGTATAAAAATATTAATATATTTTATATTTAAATAAATATAAATGTGTATAATTATATTTATAGATTAACAAACATATATAAATAAATATTTATTTATTTATATGTATGTATGTATTTATAGAAACACATACCCACAAAAATAAATATTTTATATATGTAATTAAATATATACATATATGGATAAAAAAATACAAAAAATTAATAACATAAATATATAGATATATCATAAAATACATAAGAAAACAATATAGGGGAGTGGAAAAGGAGTGATATTTTGAGGTGGACGTCTCAGTTTTAAAACCTGGCTGAGGCATGGATGCACACGAATGAGTGAGGCAGGTACATAGCATTGTTAAAGGGTGGGGGATTCCTAGCATTGTTAAAGGTGTTGGTAGGATATACTAGTACTATTAAAATGGGGTATTGAGTTCTAATAAAAGGGGGTATGTACCACCATCAAATTTGAAGAAAAATAAATTTTTTTAAGAAATTATTTTTTTGACTTTTATCAGTACTAAAAAAAGTGGGGATAAAGGTCCCATCTATCAAAACTTCTTAAGCATTTATAAAGGCCCTATTTTATCAATGGTGATAAAAAGAGACTTTATTATCATTTTTTATTAACGATAAAAGATACCCTCTTTTTATAGCATCGAGGATAATATTGTTTTTTTAATCAATAAATGCCCATTTTGCGCGTTGTTAAAGGCCATATCAATAGTAGCTGAGTCACACAAACCTTGTGAATCAGATTGATGTGGGGATGATTCCTACACGTCAAAAATTAATTATGGAACGTTTTTCTAAATTATCAAAACAATATGAATTTATATTCATTTCAAATAAATGTTGATAAAAAATAAGGTAAAGTAAGTGTAACGATCAACAGAAGGATATGAACTCCAATTCGATGGTGGGGTTCGGTAGGAATGAACTAGGAATATTGGAAAATGATGTCCTCTACTCATCAAGGTGGATGAATGAAAGAATCGGTACCTAGCATGATGGTGAGGGCTAGAAATGAGGGTCAAACCTTACCCGAGGAAGGGGTCAATGACAATAGAGGAAGAACTATCTCTAGTAGGGGATGGTGATTTTTCAGTCGGGTCATCACCATTATTAGTAGAACTGTCCACCTTGTTGATATTCCCACTGGTTCCTAATGGAAGCTATGGTTTGGGTGTCAAGGTCAGTAGTGAAATGGCATGATGACTACCTTAGGGGATTTCAGTCGAAGCCTAATTCTAGGTTTCTCTACCTTAGTCTTTCAGAATATATTGATTAGAATTTTAATTAATTGGACTTACTGCTATTTACAATTCCCTTTTATTTTTTTAGGGCATTTTGCATTTGGGGATTCAATAATGTAATGGATTATATCTCAATCTATCTTAAAAGGGATTCTACTATTCTTAATAGTGCAGTTTTTCCAACCTATTCTAATAATAAATTTCACTAAAAAATAAAAAAACATTAGAAATTATATAAATATAAACATTTATAACATAAGAATTCACAAAAAAAGGAATCTAATAATAGTGTCATTATAAAGGTGGGGATTAACTCCATTATATGGATGGAACTCCTTCCCTAAACCATTTGTAATTCATCACAAAAACTCCATCATAAAATCATTTTGTTGATGTAACTATTGTCATTGATGTTATTGATGTTGTCTATACTCTTCCTACTCTCCATCTAATCTCTGAACACCCCCATCCTGAGCTCATATCCATTCCTCATACTCTATAGAAGTGAAGGATGATGATCTCATACACACTATGTTTTTTGATGTAAGACATTATGCTGAGAGAAAATATTAATTATGGGAACCACATTCATTTGGAAATATCCCGGTGACACGTCGTGGTGACACCCAACCCATGATTCCCCATTTAATTTGGTAACACAAATTTAATAAAGGGGAAGCCAAAAGAAGGTGAAGGAAGTTCATAAAAGGGGATCTCCAGCACCATTTTTTATCATTAGATTCAGAAGAAACACATCTTCATCCTTTAGTGTAGTATTTTGTGAGGTGATTCTCAATATTTTTAAATATATAATTTCTTGTGTGTTTTCTACTTGTAATTGATATATAGAGAGTTTGTACACACATTTTACCATAGTGAAATCATTCTATTTTCTTGTAGTTTTTTACCCCTTTATTTTTTGGGGTTTCCACATTACATATAGTGTTATTTTAATTCCATAATATTTCAATTTATTTATACCTCAAAATTATAATTGAATTTATTAGAAAATTGTTTAGGATCCTAACCATTGGTATCAGAGGAATTATGGTTTGTCCTGAGAAAATTCTGGACCAATGATGTGTCCAAATGGCGGCGAAATACAAGATCAATAAATTCAATGGAAATAATTTTTCATTGTGGACAATAAAGATGAAAGAGGTGTTGTGGAAAGATAAATGCCTAAATGTGATTGGAGAGAAACTATTGGGTGTGACAGATGAAAAATTGAGTGACATGGACAAGAATTCTATTTACAACATCCATTTGTCTTTGGAAGATGCGGTCATGTCAAGCATTGTGAAGAACAAGACGAAAAAAGAAATTTGGGACTATGCCAAATATGCATAAGGAAAAGTCACTCCATAATAAAATTTTATTGAAGAGAAAATTATACACTCATCATATGGTAGATTCATCATCAGTGACTAACCACATTAACACCCTCAGTACCCTTTTTTCACAACTTATAGTATGGAGATTCAAAATTGTGGATACTAAACATGCATAGATTCTATTCCAAAGGTTTACACATTCATGTGATCAACATATCATAAAACTCACCAATAATATCCTAATGGATATGTTTCCATTCAATGATATTGTAGATATGGTTATTGAAGAAGAATTTTAGTGAAAGAACAAGGAATACAGACATACAACATCACACTAATTAGAAGATCTGTCAATGGAAAGAAAAAGAATGATGGAGTGTAGTTCCAATGAGAACCAGAATCATGGAAGTTCTAAATCAAGGAGACGGAAGAAAAAAATAAAATGTTACAATTATGGTAAGAGGGGAAGGGTGGTGAGAAGATCTCTCAAGTAAATTTGGTGAGTACATCTGGAAATGGAGATGCACTAGTAAGTGACGTGCCAACAACTTCTGAAAGAAGACAAAATCACGACGATGCAAGGATTATTGACTCAGGAAGAACATGGAACATGACATCTCTAGGGGAATGGATTGAACAATATAAAACTATCTCATAAGGACTTTTTTAAATGGGAAATGATCATAAATTGAATATCGTTGGATTTGGAACCATCAAACTGAAGATGCATGATAATATAGTCCAAACCATCCAAGGTGTACACCATGTGGTGGGCCTCAAGATGAAAATTTTGTCTTTGGGAAATTATGATGATATCAGATGAAAGACTCACACCGAGAAAGGGATGATGAATATTTTAAAGGGAGAACTTTTTCTAATAAAGGTGGACAAGATCTCAAATAACTTTTATGTTCTTATGGGTGAAATGTACAAGGAATTAGAGATAGTTGTCTCATCAACTACCTCAATGTAAGAGTTAACGACTTTATGGAATCATAATCTTGGCCATATGTCTGAACTAGGCCTAATGATTCTTGTATATCAAATGTTTTTTCCTATGATTATGAAGGTATCCCTATCATTTTTTACGAATTTTTTTTTTGAGTAAGTAACACATGTTGAAGTTTGGAATGTCAATGAAAAGGAGTAACTAGATCTTAGAGTTGATTCATTCAAAGGTTTGAAAATCACTGGTTGTGTACCTATGATGAGTAAAATACATTTTATATTTCATTAATAACTATTCTATGAGATGTTGGTTGTTTCTAATCAAGAGGAAATTTAATATCTTTGAAGTATTGAAAACATTCAAATTGGAAAATCAAATTGAATCTGAATAGAATATCAAGTGTTTGAGGACTAACCATGGTGGAGAATATAAAAGCGACGATTTTGATTATTTTTTATAACATGAAATAATCAAGAGGTATTTCATGGTGGAATACACTCCTTAGCATAATGGAGTGGTATAATAGATGAATATAAACTTGTTGGATATAATAAGGGTGTTGCTGATGATTGCAGGAGTTACCAAGACATTCTGGGAAGAAGCAGTAAATATTGCCTACTATGGGATCAATCGATCCCCTTCAGTGGAAATTGATATGAATATGCTGATGGATATGTGGAATGGTAATACCAATAATTACTCTCAATTAAATAATTTTTGAAGTCATGTATATGCACTATTTCATAGCCAGGAAAGATCGATGTTGGACTCAAGATCGAGGGAATGTATCTTCTTAGGATACGCTTATAGTGTGAAGGGGTATCATTTGAGGGATCCCATTGCCTGAAATATTATTACCAGTAGAGATGTCATATTTTCCAATGACATACTGAAAATGAATATTTATAAAGACGTGATGAAAGAGAGTAATGAAACTACAATAGTCAAGGTGAATGATGAAACAAATGATGAAACATTTTTCTTTAAGGAATTACCAGAGCATGATGATCAAGTACCAGATAATACTAGACTACAACGACCAAATCGAGATAAAAGAGTGCCAATGTGGAACTCAGATTATTTTACTGAGAGAAATGTTGAAAATTTCTTATTGATAGAATATGGAGAGCTATCATCTATTTTGGAGGATACCCAGAGTCCATATATATCTTCATGGATGGAAGCAATGCAAGAGGAACATGATGCCCTGCACATGAACAAGAATTTTTATCGTGTTTCATTACCTCATGGATGTAAGACTATTTGGAACAAATGGGTCTACAAAATCAAGAGGGATGAAATAGACCAGGTGGAAAGATATCATGTGAGACTGGTGGTCAAAGGTTATTCTCATAATGAAGGTATGAATTTCAATGAAATACTTTCTCGTATTGTTAGACTAACAAATATTCAGGTAGTGATGGTGATGTGTGTTGCATCCACTCTACATCTAGAGAATCTAAATGTGAAAACAGATTTTCTACATGGTGACCTTGATGATGAAATCTGTATTCACTAACGAGATGGTTTTCTGAATAAGGTAAAGATAACATGGTTTTGAGGTTGATTTTTTTTTAGTCTCAAACATGTGTTGAGGTGTTGGTACAAGATATTTGATTCATATATCATGAGCCTTCGATACAAGAGACTTAATTCAGATCCTTGTTCTTATTTCTGGGGTCTATATGGTACTGATTTTATCATTATACTATATTATATGGATGAAATTTTCGTCGTTGTCCCAAATATTGATCAAATACAGAAGACGACGACACAATTGTCTTGGGAGTTTTATATGAAGGACTTGGGGCTAGAAAACAAAATTCTTGGGATGAAAATTTACCGAGACATGTATAATGGAATGATTTGGATATCACAGGAAAATTATTTGTGGAATGTCTTAAAACAATTCCACATAAATGAATGTAAGTAAATTTTTACCCCTCTTCCCATAAATTCCATGTTATACTCTATGATGAGTCTTAGTAGTGAAACAGAGAGGATGTAAATGTCTCATGTATCATATGAATCAACAGTGGTGATTCTAATGTTCCCCATGGGTTTTAATAGAATAGATATTGCACATACAGTGGGAGAAGATATTTGGTACATAGAAAATCTAGGAAGAAAGCATTAAATCATGGTGAATAGGATCCTGAGATACATCAAGGAAACCTTAGATGATTCATTAAGTTTGGGAGGATCATATTTCACTATCATAGGATATGTTGATTCAGATTTTGCAGGTGATTATGACAAGATAAAATCTATTAATGGTTATGTGTTTACTCTTGAAGGAGGAGCAATGAGATGGATTTCAATGTTACAGTCAGTTGTGGATCTATCAACGATGGAGGCAGAGTACATGGACTCTACATGGTCATGAAAAGAGGTGATTTGGATTAAATTGTTTTTAGAGGTGATCGGGAACAAACAAGATCATATTTTATTGTTTTTTGATATTATGAGTGACTTTCACATTACAGGGAATCCATATTTTTTTTCTAGGATAATGCACATTGGCATACAATATAATATTGTTTGAGATGTGGTGGAAGAATGATGTTTCAACTTGTAGAAAATTCACACTAAAAAATATGGAAGATTTTTTGGAAAAGGTGATTGGTTCTGATAAGTTCAAATGCTATATATCCTTGAGAATCCTTATAGAGACATGAGCAGTAAGATTGGAAGATAGAAAGGATTTTTGGAGATATTATTGGAACATAATCAAATATCCTAGTTGGAGATATATTGGAAGACGCTATGGAGAGATGAATTATTAATGATGGTCGTCGCATTCATTTGGACACGTTGTGGAGACAAGTCATAGTGAAACCCTACCATTGATTCCCAATTTAATTTGGTAATATAAATTTAATAGTTAGGAGGACAAAGGAGGGTTATGGCAGACTATAAAAGGGTATCTTCTCCACCAGTTTTTATCACCAGATTCTGAAGCAACATATCTTCATTCTTGAGAGCAGTATTTTGTGAGGTATTTCTCCATCCTTGCAAAGAGATAATTTCTTGTTGTTTTCTCCTTGAAATTGAGAGAGAGAGAGAGAGAGTGTTTTTTCCAACAAATTTTTATAGTGAAATTATTCTATTTGCCTTTGGGTTTTTACCCCATTCATTTGGTGGATTTCCCACATTACATCCAGTGTTTTTTTCCTCACATTTTCACTTTATTTCTATCTCACAATAATCATTGAATTGATTGAACAATTGTTTAAAAACCTAATTTTTTTTCTAAATTATGACATCAATTCAATTCAATACTAACTAGTCGAAGTCGATTTCAAACCAATTTCAATCACCATGTCTTTCTAAATACCACTTTTCACCACTAATAACTATGTTTTCTCATTAAAACATGCTCACATAAGGCCTTGACCTGACCATATTTCTTATCCTAACTCCCACACATATGAGAAATATCTATCTAATATATATCCTCTAATTGAAAAAATATAAATAAAATGATAAAAAATTATATTATATTAATTTAAAAAACATAAAAAAACACTAACCACAATCGGTTACTATCTCCCACCATCAATATTCCCAATACAACTATAAGTGTATATCATCATGAACACATCAAAAAATGTAATAAATGGTTCAACCACAAACAATATTAATGTATCATATACATATCATATTATATAACATTTTTTACTAACTTTTGATGATTTATTCTAAAAGTAAGACTCTCAACTATGTGTGTGACATCCTGCCAGCCCCAATTATATTAATTATAATATGGTAGCCTCTTGAATGTATCTTATATATAGTAAGTGAAAAATAACAGTGAATCCTGGGTGGGGAAACTACCATAAAATAGGTTTTCACAGTGCCACCATTTTGCAATGCTAAAAAAACTAATAAAGTGGTACCTCTATCAATGATTTTTTTTGCGTTGATAAATGTATCGCCTTTATCATAAATTTTATGAATTGTTAAAGGGGACCCATTTATTATCACTGATAAAGGGTATATTTCAAAAAAATTAAAAATAATATATTAATATATTAATATATAAATATAAATATATTGATATTAATATAAAATATATTATTTAAATATGTTTTGGATAAGTATATGTAGAAATTTACAACTATTATATAAGATGTTTAGAGAAAATAACTTATAAAATATTTAAAATATATATTATTAATTAATTATTTTCTAATTATTATCATGTAATAATTATTTAATAAAAATGTTAAGATCCAAAAAATCAAAAAAATAATAAAAGATCTAAAATAAGTTGAAAACGAAACTCAAACATCATATGATGATAAATTTTTATACGGGTGCCTTTTTGAACTCCTCTACATTTCAAATCAAAGACTACGATTTGATCTATGGACTAGTGACATAAAAAATCCCTTTGTAACATATTTCTAGGAAAAAAATCCCAAAATTCCGTCAAAAATGAGTTTTTAGCTGGGATACCAAAATTTTTTAATATTCGATTAAATTTCATCATCGTTTAAGAGGGATGTTTTTTCTTTTTCAGTGGGGAATAAATTTATTCAGAGTTATTACATTCATATTGATTTTATGGCTTTACATATTAATCATTTTTCACAATGTACTACTATTTATAACCAAATATATAACAATATATACATATTTTTTATATATTGTTACATAAAAATTAAATTTTACAAATAAATGATTAAACATATTTACATATATAAAATATTTTTCAACATATAATTCTTATCTAAGTAAAAACTAAATTCCATTTTATTTAAAATAAAAATATATGAATATTTATATACTTATATAATGTGTGTGTTTGTGTGTGTATATATATTAGTGTGTGTATGTATTAACAAACTAATATGTATTATCTATATATTATGACTTATGAATACACATATTAATATATAATATATATAAATATTTATAAATATATATAACTATGTATAATTATACATTCATATACACATATATTATATATGTGTATATATATTTTATATATGGATAGTTTTTTGTGACAAGATTAATTATTGGAACCACAATTGGACTGGTAAATATCTCAGCTTTTCTGGGTGACTGACTCCTAGAATTTCATTTTTTGAATCCTTATCCTTTATTAACATCATTCACACAACTCATGATGCACAACAGTGTGAGATTTTTGACAGCATACATCTTTCTTCTAAAACAGATAAACTCATCATCACGGGAGCATCATTGAGAATTTTTTCAGTTATGTGATATTTTATCTCATTACAAGGTAATAATATTGTGTTAATGAGTAAGTTTCTTTAGTGCAACGAAATTCCAATCAAATTCAACTTTCTTGTGAGGCGTATCTGGTATTGTTCCCTTCCAACCGATGATACAATTAAGCGTAAATAGATAAGTATGTTGTCATAATGTTTTTGTTGTTCTATATATAAGGAGGAATCAGTAAAACACATGTTCTTTGAGGGATATTGGCATGAAAGTTTTTGGAAAATCTTGGGAAACTTTTTGGCATTGATATTTAGGAGGGTGACGGTGAGGTCTTCTACTTCTCATGGTTTCACTATATAGAATAGAATAGGTTGGAGAAGAAGCAGAGGGCTGCCTTGATTTTTTCTAGTTGCTAGATCATCTGGAATGCAAGAAACAAATCTCGAGTGGATTGTCTTTCTAACTAATGCTTTTATATTCATACTTGGGTCTAGTGTATTATGGTGGATCTATGGGATCTTCTGAAAAGCTGTGAAAAATCCAAATCCATGATAATTTTCATGATTAGCTAGTGAACCACATCCTTTTCTCAATAGGGGCCTTCACTGTGTAGATGGATCTGATAGAACCCCCGGTATAATGGATTCAAGATCAATACTGACAGCTCTTATAAACTTGGCATCATGAAAGGGGGAGGCATTGTTACTGACTCCGATGTTTTAGTGGGGATTTCTTTGAGAATCTTTTATGGTCATGGAAGCTCTCTTATTTCAGAGGTGGTGTATTTTTTTAATGTTTTGGAGATTTATCTCTCTAATAATATTTCATCCATAGAGATTAAAATTGATTCTTTATTTACTTGAAACTCATTCCATGAGATATGTGAACCTCCTATGTCTATCATTTATATTTTCTGAAGATGCAAGGAGTTTATTGGTCGAGCTACCATGAAGCATACAAAGGGGAAGGGAACGTTTCTACAGATAGACTAGCCTCGTGGGGGAATCTGAGTAGTCCTTGTATCATTAATTATACCCTGGGCTCTCTTCCCACCGAGTTTGTTAATTTTGTGATGGCTGATTCCTTAGGGCATCATTTCTTTTATCCACCCTGATGTGACTGATTTCCCCTCCCATTTTTGATCAATAAATTATCCTACTTTGAATGAATGAATGAATATATGAATATATTTATATAAATCAATATTAATATACGAATAAATATTACTAAATAGATATAGATAAATAGATATATCATTGAATGGAGAACCAACCAATATAGATGAGTGGTGAACACTACTACACATATGGCCTTTCATAGTGTAAAAATGGCCATTAACATAGCTAAAAATGGGTTATTAATCACAGTGATTATATGGGGCCTTTATCAGTGCGTTTTTAGCACTGATAATGGCCTAGCCACCTGCAATGTGATATTTATATAACAACACACCCTAAAGAAAACCTAAAATTTAAAAAGCACACCCAGAAGAAAAACTTCTATATTAATTTAATTGACATCATCAATAAACAAAACGTCCACCCATGGTATATAGAAATAAAACACCGATATTTACATTTCAAACAAATATTTTATATAATTCCATTTTCAATTTTCCAAAAAACATTCTAAAACATTAATATTTCATATTTTGAAGCCCATGATCCCCTATGAAAAATGTCTTCCCATGGTATCAATTTTCGAACAAATCATATCAACCCAAGAAAATGTTTCCTCTTATATAGGAAAACAAATATTATGTTACTAATAGTATAAATAAGTTAATTATACATTTATATGAAATAAAAACATTACAAAAATGTTAATATTTAATAAAAATGTATCATTTGGAGTTATACGAGTCATATTATGCATCATATTGAGGTGGTTTTGATTCCTACCTGTTACAAATGAGTTATGGATCATTTTCCTAAAATATAAAAACAATTCGAATGTGTTTTCTTGATTTTTAGTATGTCACTTTTGTTTTTATTAAAATTAATGTCAATTTTAAATAATGATACATTTGGAGTTAACTACAAACACCATCCATCGTATAGAGGTAAAAATAATTCCTACTTGTCACAAATTACAGATGAGTTTTTATCCTAAAGGATCAAAACAATCCGAATATGATTTCTCAGTTTTCAGTATGTCCATTTTGTTTTTTTACTAAAATATCATTTCAAACTAGAAACTCATATTTTGAGTCATACCGATTGTATCATGCATCTTTTTGATGTGGTAATTCTTCATACATGTCACAAATGACATATTAATCTCTGTATTGAATTATCAAGACAATCAGAGATCGTTGTCTTGGTTTTCAGTGAGTGACACATTTTGAACTAAAATGTTAATTTTTTACTGATAATAGAGACTTTTAGTCATATTAGTAAAATCATGCATCGTATTGAGGTATGGTTGACTCCTACACATCAAAAATTATACATGGATCATTTTCCTAAAGTATAAAGGCAATCTGAATTCATTTTCTTAGTTTTTAGTATTTCAATTGTTGATTTTACTTAAATTAATGTCATTTTTAAATAAAAATAGACACCTTGAGTTATACCGGCCACACCATGTATCGTATTCAGGTGTGGTTGATCCTTACAAATCAAAAATCACAAATAAATCATTTTCCAAAAATATAAAAACAATATGAATTCGTTTTCTTGGTTTTTAATATCTCACTTTTTGTTTTTACTTAAATTATTGTGATATTTAAATAAAAAGAGGCACATTGAGTGATACCAGCCACACCATGTGTTGTATTGAGGTTAAACTGATTCCTACATGTCAGAAATAATTAATATATTGTTTTCGTAAAATATCAAAACAATCAGAATTGTTTTTCATGGTTTTAAATATTTCACTTGTTGTTTTTACTTAAATTCATGTCAATTTTAAATAAAATGAGAAACTTTGAGTTATACGAGCCACACAATGCATCTTATTGAGGTAAGTCTAAGCCCGACATGAAATTAATGACTCATGGATCATTTTACTAAATTATCAAACAAATATGAATGTTTTTTATCAGTTTTCAATATTTCACTTTCCTTTTTACATAAATTAATGTCATTTTAAAATAAAAAGACACACTTTGAATCATACCGGTCACACAATGCATCATATTGAGGTGCATTTGAATCTTACACATCAAAAATTACTAATGAATTATTTTCCAAAAATATCAAAATAAAAAAAATTAGTTTTCTCAATTCAATGTATGTCACATGTTGTTTTTACTTAAATTGATGTCAATTTAAAATAAAAAGAGACAGTTTGAGTTATACTGGCCAAAACGTGTGTCGTATTGAGGTAAAGTTGATTCTGGAATTGCGTTGTATGATTATTACATAAATGAAGATTTCACATTTAGAGCTATGTTTTAAGAGATGATAAATGACTTTCTTTCTTATGGAAATTTTTCAGGATACAACATTAAAGGATCTAAAGGTTGTCTCGTTTTCAAAAAAGGTACAAAGTCAATTAAGTTGAAACATTCATCAAAGACTGTGTTTCTAAGAAATTGTATATTTCTACCATGATGGGATATGTCCCTATCTTGGACAACATCATTCGATGAATGTTTATAAGAACTAAAAACACCATTTACACAAATATGTGATCAACTGTTTAAGAATGTAAAATATGTGGACACTGATTTTGTTAAAAAAAATTGAAATTTTTTAAGAAAATCAGTTGGAAATGGTGTTTAGATTTTTTTAATTATCATAATGGAATTTTCTATATGACAGATATTTTCTTGATGTTATGCATAATGAAAAAAAATCTATGTGATAGTTTCATCGGTACACTGCTAAATTCACCCAAAAAAAGGATGGAATTAAGGATAGGTTGGACATGGTTCACATGGGAATATGAGAAGATTTGGTGCTAGTGACGGGTGAAAAATGAACTTTTCTTCCTCTAGATGTATATATTCTTTCTAGGAAGGAGAGATATCAGTTTTTCATCTTCTTGAATGATATAATGTTTCTATAGGGGTATTAATTGTATAACAAGAATATTGAGTCAATAAACGATTTAATGTTAAATGTTCTAAAATCACATGGCTATCATGTTTTACTGGGAGATCTAATTTCTATAGCTTTACATTTCATTTTTTCTAAGAATTTCCTTTATAAATTAACCAAGAATTATTTCTTCTTTAAAGCTATATGCAGTAAAGTTATAGATCTGGTGAAATTGAAATCTTTGGAAAGAGAAATTATTATCATATTATGTGATTTAGAAATGTTCTTCCTACTAGAATTCATTGATATAATGGTTCATTTTATGGTTCAAATAGTGAGAGAGATTAGACTATGTGGTACTATACAATATAGAGGGATACACCCCATTGAATGGTATATAAATATTTTGAATGGTTATATACAATATCAAAGTTGACCAGAGGGTTTTATTGCTGATTGATATATTTTTGATGAAGCCATAGAATTATGTACCAAATGCATGCGAGGTGTGGAAATCATTGGTATACTAAAATCTCATCACACTAGGTGGATAGTGGGTGAGGAATTTCTGGAAAAGATGTAGTCACAATAAATATTGCAGATCATGAGTGGGCACACCTTAGCATTTGGAATAATGTTTTGGAAGTTTCCCCATATGTTGAAACCCACAAATAAATTCTTAGGCTTTTGAATCAATCAAGGGATAAAATATGGATATCAAATACACATAATCAACAGTTTATAGAATGGTTTTGGGACTATATTTTTAACGATTCAGATGAAAATCCTAATTCTATATCAGCCCAACTTTGATGGTTATCTAGATGACCAAGTGTGTATGTATTATCTTACCATAGTTATGTAATTAAGGGTTATACATTCTATAGAAATAGACATGATGAAGAAAATACTGTGAAAAATAGTGCAGTTACAATTCTGGATGAAGCGATGCATATTTCTGGTATTAAGGACAGAAATCTAATTGAAGTGAATATTTCATACGTTGGAATCATCAAAAAAATATGGGATTTGGATTATACAACATTCCATGTTACAATTTTTCAATTATATTGGGTTGATAACATGAATGATGTTAAAATAGATTAATTTGGATTAGTGAATATTTATTTTAGTAAGAAAGGGTGAAAAGACAAAGCATTTAAAATGTAATCATAGGAAGTACAAGTATTTTATGTTCTAGATACCACACACTGAAAGTGGTCAATTGTAATGTAATCGACCAAATCCACTGAAGGGTCAGATGAAAAATCAACCGTGGGTGACACTTTTATTAGGCCATCGCAATCATTTTATAGAGGTCCTAATGTAGATGGTGTTTTTTATTGTCAGAGGAGACCAAAATGAAGGGACTGAAATAGTCGATAGAGGGGTCAAATACCTTCATCCATTAAAAAAAGAGAGTTCAATAATTAGGTTATTTTTTTAAATATACATTGTGTTACCTCATGTTATTATATGTTCGTTTTTGTATTGATGTAATAAAAATTAAATTATAAACCACCTATGCAGATAATGAATTATGCGCATGTTGGTGCTCCCAATCCTGAGGAACATTTGGACTTTCAACCTATTGTTTCTTTCATTGTAGATGAACAATAACCTTTTTCATGTGTTGGTAATCCCAATCCTAAATAATAATAGGTTTTTCAATCTGTTGTTGCCCCCGATGTTGAGGTTCAACAACCATCTTCACATGCTGATGCTACTGCTCTAGAGAAACAACATATTGAAGATGTTGAATCCAAGGAAATGTTAGGCGATGAAGGACCAATGATTCAAATAAAATAGGTTCTCTATATTTTGATGGTTTTAGAATAAATCATGAAGGAAAAAATCAAGGGCATCAAATATGAGGTTGGATGGAATGAACGGGGCTAGCATGTTAACCCCAATAAAGTCCTTTTTAGTAGTTACATTGGAATCATCACATGGTTATGCAAGCCAGCTAGTGTAGTTTTGTGGCACCATATTGTTCTAGCGCTTAATACACTACCACAAAACTAGGCAAGGCCATCGCCACCCTTTATCAGTGCTAATGAAAAAGAACTGATAAAGGGGGGTACCTTTATCCAGGCTAAAAAAAGCATTGATAAAGGGTTCTTTTATCAGCGCAAAAAGAATAGCTTATAAAAGTACCCATTTATCAGCGCTTTTTTTAGCACTGATAAAGGTACCCCCGTTAACCGCTCTTTTTTTAGCGTAGTAAAAGGGTACCCCTTTTTTAGCGCTTTTTTTAGTAGCACTGATAAAGGGGGATCTTTATCAGCGCTTTTTTTAAAAGCATTGATAAAGGGTCTACATCCAAAAACAAATTATTAAAAAATAGATTAATATTTAAACATATAGATATAGTTATACTGATATAAATATAATATATATTTTTTAAAAATAATTTTAAATATATTTTAGATAAGTATAAATGTACATTTACACTTAATATATAAGATATTTAGTAAAAATGTCTTATAAAAAATTATAATTTTTTAATTATTAATTTGCTAATTATTTTGGAGTAATAGTCATTTAATAACAATTTGAAGACTAAGAAAATTAAAAAAATTAAAAAAAGATCCAATATATGTTGAAAACAGAACTCGAACTTCAAACGGCCATAACTTTTGATTCGGGTGTCCCGTTTGAGCTCTACCACATATCAAATCGAATCCTGCGACGAGATCAACGTCACTTTAATTTTGGGGGACTAGGTCAAGTTTTTTCGAGGCCAAAAAAGTCCCAAAAGGCCTCCAAAACTGAGTTTTTAGTCGGGGTACCCTGATTTTTTAACATTTTTTGGATTTTCAGCCTCATTAAGGGGTATAATTGGATTTTTTTAGTGGGGACTGAATTTATTCCAAGGCATTACATTCATATTGATATTATGTCTTTAAAATTTTATCATTTTTTATAATTCTCTACTATTTATAATCAAATATATAACAATATATACAAATTTTTTATATATTCAAACATAAAAACTTAATTATAAATATAAATGATAAAATATATTTTCATATAAAATATATTAGCTTTATTTAAATAATATCTAATATCTATTTTATTTAAAATAAAAATATATGAATATTTATATACTTATATATTAATCTAACAATATATATATATTAATATAACAACATATATATATTAATATAACTACATATATATATATTAATATAACTATAAAAATATATATTAATATCACTATAAAGATATATTTTAATATAACTATATATTTATATTAATATAACTATATATTAATATTAATATGACTATATATATATTAATATAAATACATATTACTATAAAAATATATTTTACTAAATATATATATATATATATACCACTAATAGGAGAACAAATCAATATAGGGGAGTGGTAAAGGCTTCAGGCACGTAGGGGGAGGTCTCTATATCAAATCCGGGTGGAGTCACGGACGCGCGCGCATGAGTGAATCTGGGGATAGCGCTGATAAAGGGTGGACGAGTGAATGCGGGCGCTGGAGGGGGGTAGAAAAGCGTTGTAAAAGGGGGGGGGGGGGCTCAAGCGCTATAAAAGCCCCCTGATTGGGAAGATTTTTTTAATTTCATTAATTTTTTTTATTTTTTTTATTTTGTTAACTTTTTTCAGAACTTTTAAAAAAGATATGATAAAAGGGGTATTTTATAATTGCTAAAAATAATGCGCTGATAAAGGAACCTTTTATCAGCCCATTGTTTTAGCACTGATAAAATACCCCCTTTATCAGTTCTTTTATAGTGCTAATAAAAGGGGTATTTATCATAGCTTTTTGGAACGCTAATAAAGGAGACCCCCCCCCCCTTATCTTCATCGGATTTAACAGCACTTTTCTAGCGTTGTTAAAGGCCATTATTCGCGCTGATAAAAGTCATATTTGTAGTAGTGATACACTGATGTGGGATTATATTACAGTAACAATATGATATCATTTCTTTATTTTACGAAAAAATAAAATAATGAAACAATGAATTATTCTTCACCATCCCATAAAGATTGCATTTATAGTAGATGAATCCCATAATAAATATATATTGATTATTTATAGATTGATTAAGAAAGGATTTCACACATGTCTATTGATTCATCATCTAAAATAAGCCTATGGGAAAATAACCCCACACCCACTGCTTATGTATGCACACCTGATAACCAAACAAGCATGAGATTTGTTTACTAGAAGTCATACTGATGTGTCTTTTCAAGTACATTGTGGCTAGTAATATGTTGTTTGACAATACATATATTCATCACTTTGAGTGGAAATTTTTTTTTATGAAATAGAAACTGAGTGTTGAAAATAATGGAGGGGCCACAAAAGCAACATACCCCTACGGTAAAGCAAGGATGTGGTACGCTTCACTTAAAAAAAATGGTACATATTTTAAATCTACCGTAACACTTTTATATGACATGAAATGTCAAAATAATTATGTTCCTCTATTTATATGAATATTGATGAATAAAAATCTAAATCCACTTCTATATACACCATGTGTTGTGTAAAGAGGAATGTGTAAATAAATATGGGAAACTAATAGGTGAAAATACAAAAAAAATGGTGGGAAACATGTGTAATTTTCAAATAATAAAAATTTGTTTTTTCTTTAAATCAAAATTTCATAATAATGATTACTTATTTTCTTATATTTTCAATCCATATTTGTCACATGAATATTCAACAACTGTATCATATGAACACCTACTATCAGTGGCCTTGAAGCGGACATAACATTATGGTCACATCAAAGGTCCGGGTTTTGGGGTGACAACCAAAAACATGTTTTTATAAAAAAACAAGAGGAGGATAAAGATAAAGAAATGAAATAGATGAAATAAATATTATATACAATTTAAGAAAAATTTCAATAGCAGAGAGAGTTACTAGATACTTTTATAGGGATAAGCAAAGAGAAAAAAGATCTCAAGAACAACCATTTCCTGAATATCCCTCCCCATACCCACTAGCTTTGAGGTGAGCCATTCCCCTAGAAAAAAATGACTTGGAAATGGTAATCAATGTTCTAATAACTGTTTCTATAAAATGTGAATCAGATCGAAACTAATACCTTTCTTGTACTGATATTTTACAAGATGATAATGACTGTGATTTATATCCATCAACACCCACCCATCACCTTGTATTGAGGGATACAATGTTCAATATCCAAAATGATGTGATAAATATTATACCACTTCCAATAGGTCTTGTGAGATTGTCTATTAGCATAACCCATGACTTGAGGGCTGATCGACCTATTTTAATTGATGATGAAGATATTCATAAGGTTGAACAACTATTGTAACATTCATCACATGGCCATTAAATCTTGAAAAAAAATATGTCGACAAGGAGGTATTCATTTCCGATTTATTTTTTTGATTTACATTTAATAATTAATGAAAAAAGTTCTAAACTGACGAATGCTATTAAAAATTGTCAAAGGGATGAGGGTGAAATGAAAGGTAGACTTAAAAAATCAAAATGATCATCCAAATGATTGAAAAGATCTTCTTAAAGCACATTTACCCTGCCCATTGAATATCCACATTTACTGACATTAAATGTTTATGTGGATGCAAATTTACAAAGTGGTAGTAGTCACATAGTTCATATTGAGGAAAAAATATGTGTATTGGATGTTATTGACTACATTGCTTCTAATAATGTAGATGAAATTTTCAACTATGAATGGCTAGGTGTCTCAGTTGTAAATGTATACATGAGGTACGTTTTTATGATTTAATTTTCCAAAAGATGATATACCATGTTCATTATGACTAAATACATTTCATATTTTTTTAAGTCGTATACATCAATACCAATTCAATGGATTTTCCTATAAAAAAATAGGACTCTTTAGTCCTCACGTCACCTCTACAGACAAAACAAAAATAGAATCCAAAAAATAGATGAATGAGTCGAAAACATTGGAAAATCGTTTGAAAGAAAACTTGGGGATAAAATAATTTTCTTAATACAAATGATTTAAGGATAAAACTCTGCAATTTAATCATATTTAATATATTTTTCATTTTCTTAATTACTTATTCATTTTTTTAAGAAACCCTGTATTCTCATTACGATCTATTTGGATACTCAAAATATTTATTTCTTGGTTTCACTACATAGATAACCAACAAACCGACTACACATGATAATTTTTTTTAATTTGTAATACACTACAACAAAAATTTTAGAACTAAGAATCATGTTTTATAATTATATTGTGTTTTAATTATGATTTTTTTATTATAGGGTGGTGTGTAAATATCGTCTAAATCAAGGCATGAGGACAAGAATTGCACACAAGGACCCAAAAAATTTCTACTGGATAAGTATTAAGGTATATATAATAAGATATAAATATCCAAACAAATATAAAAAAATTACCTATTTTCCTTAATGTTTCTACAGTGTCTAAAATAATCAAATTGAAATTATTATGGTTATTATGTTTGTAAATTTATGAGAGAGATCATATTCCATCAAAAAAACACACATCCCCTAAGAGGTATTTTCAATGTTAATTACTACTTTATTTAAAATATTTATTAATCCTTTGTGTAATTATATAATTATAGTACTATTATGACATTAAAAAAATTATTTATAAAATGATATAAATTTTCGTAGAAATAAATGGGAATCATACCTGATCATAGAATGTATAGCAATGGTATGAAGACATGACTTCTATATAAGTAATGGATTGTTTCATATTTATGTTTAATTTATTTATTTTTAGTATTAATAACATAATATTTTTTTTATTATACTGGTGGATTCCTTGGAATTTAGGATTATTTCAATACTTTGGGACATACAGGTATCAACAGCACCTCAATTTGACATACGACATGATCAGTATGACTCCAAGTGTCTCTTTTTATTTGAAATTGATCATAATTTTAGTACAATATACAACTCAAAAAACAAAAACAAAAAATTAATTAAATTTTTTATTATAATTTAGTATAATTATCTATAAGTCATTTAACATATGTATGAATCAGCTACACCTCAATCCAAAAAACAGTGTGACCAGTATGACTCAATGTGTCTGTTATCAGTTTAAAATTGACATTTCACTTCAAAATTCATCAGTCATTAAAACCAAGAAAATGCACATAGATTGTCTTAATAATTTAATAAATCAATTCATTAATCATTTTTTATGTGTAGGAATTGTTCTCATATCAATATAATACACTAGGTGACTAGTATTAGTCAATGTGTGTGTTGTTAGATTATAATGAATTTTTTCTAAAAAATAAAAGTGACATACTAAAAAACAAGAAAAATATATATATATTGTTTTGATACTTTAGTAAAACTATCCATAAGTAATTTTGGATGTGTGTAAATTAGTCTTACCTCAATCTGACGTACGAAATGACTTGTATGACTCTAAGTCCATCTTTTTATTTAAAAGTGACATTAATTGTAGTAAAAATGAACAAGTGACATCTTAAAAATTGAGAAATCACATTCGGATTGTTTTGATACATTTGGGTAAAAATACATGAGTCATTTGAGATTCTAGGGATTCTTTTTCACCTCAATATGAGGCATAGTGTGACTGGTATGACTACAAGAGCGTCTTTTTTATTTAAAATATACATTAATTTTATGAAATTGGACAATTGACCTACTCAAAAATGATAAAATGAATTTGGATTATTTTGATATTGTAGTAAAATGATCCATGAGTTAGTTGGGATGTGTATTCATCAACTGTAACAAAATATGACCCTCAACAACTCCCAAAAGTAGCTATAAAATGAGTCGTATGATTGTCCTCTCCCAAAAAAGGAAGAACAACAAGAATAGAATAACAACACCAATGATATGATGATATTGATAGTAGACCCAAAGTATTGGTGGCCACCTTCATCCTCTTCTAGCACGTCGATAATTACATGGAAATCAGATTCGACCATAATATCCTTCTATCCGAGAGATGAAATGAATTGAATACCTTTCCAGATAGTCTTTCCCACTTCTACAGGGGGAAACCAACAAGAAATTTCTTGAGGAATGACGAGCTGCAATGATAGAGACTACATGGTCCTAAAGAACTTCCATAAGGTCATCAGAGCTATCACCAGGAATCACCGCATCGATATTAAGTTTGAAAATACCCTGTTGGAGATGAAGCCATCTGACAGGAGGGGGATGAAAATTATATGATAACTAATGTTAAAACCCACATTCTGACATGGCTTATTGCATAACCGACATTAAAACTCTCACGGACATGGTTTAAACATCAGTTATCCACTAACTGATGTCAAAACTCTATTCATGTGAGTTTTAAAATTTGTAATGTTTAAATGAAAAATCGTGACGAATTCATAACATATTTGTATGTCAATTATACTCACACATAAAAATATTTATTGAACAAATTCATTGGAAACATATATTTATTTCATTATATTTATAATTATAAATATATATATTTAAAAAGTATTTATATATATTTATAAAAATAATACTAATAATAAATATATTTATTATTTAAAAATTAATTATAATCTTATAATTATTTTAATATATATTTATTTAATTATTACTTTTAAATACTTTTTTAAAACATTATATATATATTTTAATTATTAAAAAATATATATTAATTATCAACCTGTGTTTTTTATTTAATTTATACAATTAGAAATTATTTTTTAATATAAATATAATAATTTATTATAAATTAATAATATTTTTTATTAAAAAAATTTATCAGCGCTAATAATAGAATTGTGTTTGGATTATATGTTTTCACCAAAACACATTAATTTTCACGATCATTGTTTAAGACGACAGGGTATAGCCTTCAAAGATTCAAAACTGGGGCTCAGAGTGGTTGGATATTGAGGAGGCTCTTCCACCTTCACCTGTTCATTCCCTTCCTGTCAGATGGCTCCCTACCCCCTTTGGGTGTTCTCAAACATAATACTGATGTAACGACCACTAAGGATGGTTTTTTTTTGAAATTAGAAAATCCTTTGGGATCACGTTGTCTTTCTTATTGAGGCTCATCATTCCTCGGACATTACGGGTTAGTCTCCTCATGTAGTAGAGGCCATGGTAATTTGGAAGTGTATGCAACCCATCTTGTCTCTTGTCTGGAAGGATTTTATGGTTGAATCAGATTGTCAAGTTATTATCAACGCACTGAAGGAGGATAATGGTGGCCTCTAAGCCTATGGTTCTATGATCGACATCATTCGATATTTGGTTCCTTTGTTCTCTTCTTGTTGTTTTCCCTTTGCTTATAGAGAGGGAAATCGAGGAGTTCATTTTTTGGCTACTTTTGGGAATCATTGGGGGTCTAATTGATTGATTTCATATTTTCCACCAGAATTATGTACTCTTCCTTTGGTTGATATCTAGGGTTTTAGGATTGTTTTTTTTTGAAAAAAAATTGCCCCCTTTATCACTAATAAACAAAGTCATGATAAAGGGTACACCTTTATCAACCTTTCTTTAGAACATATAAAGCGAAGAATTAGCAGAACTTTTAACTAGCGGTGATAATCCCCCCCTCTTTATTAGTGCTTTCTTCTTAGCACCGACAAAACCTGACGCATCCCTTGCTTCGATCCGTGGTAGTGAATGGGAGGATCTTCCGCATGTTGGAAGCCAACATCAACATTAGCGGCAGTTTAAACTACCCCAAAATCGATCAATAACCACCGATAAACGATGATTTTATAGTAGTTGATACATAACTCATTTATGATGTGTACGAATTGACTACATGTCAATTGGACATATGATGTGATTGATATGACTCAAAGGTTATGTTTTCAATATAAAAGGGACATTTTAGTATAATGATATAATTATTAACAATTATTTAAATAATTAAGAAAATTAATAACTAATAATATCATTATTATATTAAGAAATTGTTAATATAATTTACAAAGATAGTTAATTAACATAGTAATTTAGAATTTTTATGAAAATTATTAATAAACATTTAAAATTTTAATTTATCATTAATTTTAAAATTTCAATATAATAAATAATAATAAAATTAGTAGTATGAATTATAATATCATTAATATATATAGTAATTAACAATATAAATTATCATATGTAAATTACATATCACAAAATTTTAATTTTTTTTACTTTTATATGAACTGCTACTAAGATAAACATTGTTTTTATCAGGTGGACAAAACTTTGTACAAAGGCTGATCGTCGGAGAAAGCCTACTAAAAAACCGTAAATTAAAAAAAAATCTACCCTAATTATGTCGAACAAAAACATAAAATTATATATAAATACTTAAATTTCATAAACAATAAAATTATTTGAAAACAAATATAAATTTTTAAACAAAAATGTATTTTTTTGTTATAATATGTGTTATAAGTTATTTAAAATATTAAATTAATAAATAAATAAATAATTATAAATTCAGTTATTTTATCAGTTTTTGGTTATTAGAATTAATAATCAAGACCAAAAAAATCAGATAACTAAATAAAATTTTTACTAACCAATACTCATTTTAGTATAACCCTTTGGTTATTTTTTATTCGGTTTTCAAATAGTAGTTTCGTTGACCACCTTATTTCCCACCCCTTGGGGTTAATCTCTACAAAAAATATATTTCTATTTATGTGTCGTTAGATAAAAAATCAAAATATTGCAAATATATAGAAATATATATATATATACTAAATGTTGTATAAAGTTTGATACAAGTCAATGTAAGATTATTGAATTAAAACCAACATTAAATATTAGATGTGAATAAAATATTCTCAAAATAAATTCTACATTATTAAATTAAAATTCATCAAAATTATTAAAATCTACAACATTGATAATTAGGTTTAAATTTTCATTAAAAATCACCCAACAATAGGGATGTCGACACGTCATGTATGCATGAAATTTGGGATAATCGAATCCTAACTCATTTTATTTTCTCAAACCCAAATCCATTTACAATCCATTTATTTTTTACAACACTATTTTTAAATATATTCTATTATATTTTGAAACACACTTTTAACTTCCCAAACGGATTAATTGAAGAGACATCTATTATTTTTAATTTTAAAATTAATTTTTAAATCAAAGGCAATTGATATCATAGAAAGAAAATAAATTTTAATATTTTATTAACATTTCAAAAAAATCATTATTCAGTTAATAATAATTAATTTACTTATATGAGAAGTTATATTTCAATTATAAATTTAATAGGAAAAATACTCAAAATAGATAAATAAATTGGGTGGTTTTAGTATCTTTTTATTATTCGGTGAATAAATTAATTAACATTCCATAAATATGGTTGGTTAATTCTTCATATTAATTGATGTTATAAATAAAAGATTTAGGTATCGCAAAAATAAACTATGATGGTACTATATAAGGGTGGAGGGTGTTTTTTAAATATATATATCATTAAAGGGAGAACAATAAAAGATGGGTGAGTGGAAATGGTGCAAACGCTCAAGGGAGAGGTCTTAGGTTCAAATCCAAGCGGAGGCAGGGGTGCGTAGGTGGGTGCAGGGGGTGACTAACATTGTTAAGGGGTGGGAGATGTGTGCATAGAACTGTTAAATTCTTGGAGGTGGTGCGTGCGGGTAGGGCTTCCTAGCGTCGTTGAAAGAGCGCTATTAAAAAGAGGTCCAAACCCTCTAATTTACAAAAAAAATATATTTTTTTTACTTTTATCAACTCTTTTTTACTACTGATAAATGGGAAATTTAGCATCACTTTTTTGAGTGTTAATAAAAGGACCCCCTTTTAAAAGAGCCTCAACTATCAACACTTTTTTATCGATGATAGAGGGTTTTTACCGAAAACTATGTTTTTTAGTATTGATTGTTGTAGAGTTGAATTTGAGCACTTTGAATTTCTCGATCACCAAAACATGTTCTCTGTTCATCGCCCTTGTGGTTTTGAGGGGATATTATTGGGTTATCATGCATCAATTATGAGGGGGTCTGGTGTATTAAATATGTTTATGAGGGAAACCCTTGCCTCCTAAATTGGGGTTAAGAAGTCCCAATAGCATTTACACAGGAATGTAGTTGTGCATGATGATTCCACAAACACCAAGACCTATGGTGTAGATATGTATTCATATGCGTGGATGTGACATAAAGAAACAACCTAAACATCGACTTTGACATAATTTATTATTTTTACATAAAACATGTAATTGAAACTAATTTATGTATATAATTACTTAGGGATATTTTTATTTTTTACATCATTTTGGATACAATAATTACATTTTAATATTTTCTAGCTCTTACAAAAAAATTATATTAATTTTATATTATATATGACATCTCATATCCATCAAAATTAATTTATATTACTATCAGTAATAAAACTATTATTTTTTTAAAAAAAATAATGTTAAAATATTTATTCAATAACATATTGATTATTTTTTGACTAGAATTGTGGCTTCTGTGAACATCATTTACACATGCCAGGGACCGGTTTAGTATAAATATATTGACTTATCCCATATCAACAAATCAACACCAATTTTACCTCTTAAAAAATTCAATGACAACACATTTTTTAAAATGAAATTAATGTGAATGAAAATAAAGTTCATTACTATATTTTTAAAATATAATAAAAAATACTTCCTTTAAAAAATCAAAGAAAAAAACATTGTTTATTGAAAATATAATATCCCCCTTTCACTAAATAAATTTCAGTTTTTTTATTTTATGTTAAAAACTAAAATTACATCAAAATAAAATCAATCAATGACAATTTAAAAATAAATCTACCTTAATTAAAATACTTTTTAAAAAAATATCCTTTGTTAAAAACTAAAGAGATATCATTTCTTATAAAGTAATTTTAAAGGAAATATGTATAATTTTTTCTTTGAACTTTATGTTTTCTAATAAACTTTTTTCTTTTTTTTTTGAAAGGAAAAGGGGAATTTTTTGATATTTTAAATTTTAAATGGGATCATTTAGAAAAAGGTAAAATTATAATTTAACTTAATATAAAAGATGAAAATAAATTTTTAACTTCCAAATAGATCATAAACAAAAGGGATATTTAATTTCTTATTTTTAAAATAAATAATTTATTTTAATTAATTTTTTAAGATGAAAATTTGGATATTTTTTAAATTTTATAGGGGATAAATATTTTTTGATAAAATATTTTTTAATTTGGAATATATAATTTTTTATTACATAATATGGAAAATGTAGTTTTTATTTATTTTTCTTAACTATAAATTCAGTTTTTTATTTTATTTTTAGGAAAAATAATTTTTCTTATTTTTTAAGTGAATATCTTATTTCTTTAAAATTCTTTTTTTTAATTTCATAATGAAAAATGAGTTCTTATATTTTTTAATAAAAATTGATATTTTTTAAATTTATTGAGAATTTTTTATGAATATATCATTATGAAAAATAGTTTTGTACTTGTTTTTTACTCTTTAAATTATTAATAGAAAATATGAATTTTGTTTTTAGTTTTCATAATTTTAAAAATAATTATTTGTTTTTTAAAAAATAGTTTATCGCTCCTGTATGAAATACATGGTGATATATGGTTGTAATCCCATTATATCTTGAATTCACCTCCTCCCTCATCTAGTGATGCAATAAGTACTTATTAGTTTTATAACCACAATGTTTTCAAATCCTTTTAATTTTATGCCTGTATAAGGATATCATTGTCACTACTAAAAAGTTGAATTTCCACAACCAAATATAGACCTTTTAACACTTTTCATAGAGATTTAATGGTGCAAAAAAACACTATCGTCATCAGTGTCATTAAAATGAGGACCCCATTATCATTGTTTTCATTAACGCTGAAAAATAGAAATTAATGTCCATTTTATTTCAAACACAAATATATGAATACTTATATAATTATATAATGTGTGTGTGTGTGTGTATATATATATATACTAGTAAATTAAGCTATATCCATGCCTATGAAGCCACGGATTAAAAAATCCATTGCTACACCCCCACAATTAGCCACGACACTATGGCTGAATACCTCGACCCATTCATTTCTTCTTCCTTCCACTCGATCCATCCTCCACAAAACACCTCAAAAGCCTAACACCCACCCAAACACCTCCTCTCTGTGACCCTACTCATCCAGAGAAGCTGCTTCGAGTAGCCTCCCCTCCTCCTCTCTTCCTACCTGACCCCTCCCTGATGCCTCCTCTCCGACGCCTCCTCGCCAACAGCCCTCAATACCAACAACACTGCCTCACCGTGACCCTCGTCCCCATGATCCTCACCCTCTAGAGAAGCTACTCCGAGTGGCCTCCATACCTCCTCCCTTCCTTACTGACGTCTCTCACCCACAACCCTCAACACCCCGAACGCCGAGGTCGACAACCCCCACACCCAATCATCAAGGTATTTGAAAATTTATTTTATTTCTTCTGTTCTTTCTTGAATCTGAAACTAATACTCTATGTGGAGTTAACTAATAAGCTATGGTATATGGTCTTTTTCTTTTTCAATTAATAACTCGATAGTCCTATTTATTTGTGAAAGGATGTTTCCAATTCTGGGTTCATTCCTTATTCAAAACGTTTTCGTGCAGTGGTAGATAATGATAGAGGGAATTTAGAATAAATTTCATACATTATCTTGTTGTGAGATGGGATTTTGGATGATTTTATAAATAGAGTAACCATTTTAGATCCTTTTGATCCTAATAGGTTCTCATGATAATTTGGTCATTTAAAACAGCTTACATATTTACCTCTAATAAATATTTAGAGATAATATAAACCATTTTTACTTTATGAAATGTGGTTGATGATGATGCATGGGGATTCTAACATAGAAATGTCATTACATCTTGAGAATGGTCCAAATAAATTTTCATGGGGTTATTCCATGTTATGGTTTGAATACTATACTGATGGGGTATTGGGGAAACTAGTTTGATGGGTGTATAAAAAAATTGGATTCTCATAGATCCTTTAATGTCATACTATCCTTATAATTTATTGGGTGGAATAGAATTATATCCCAACATTATAATAATTTTGAGTGAGTTTCATCCTCATGATATTTTTTTTGAGATTTTTGAAGACTCCACATGTTTGACTACTAGTGTTGGAAGACCTAATTACATTTGTCACAGTGGAACAGTGTTAGGTATTCATCTGATCAATGATAAACTATCAAGTTCAATCCCTAATGATAAACAAGAGGTAATGATGGAGGAATTTATTACAACTATGACACAATTTAAAGAAGATATGTCCATGAAATATAAAATTCTAGATTATATACCTATAGTGGAAGGTGAACATAGTCTGGTTCCCAATATTGTCATCTAGAATCAGGTTTAATGAAAGTGGGCTTGGTTCATGTTTTTACCTATCATGATATATAATCCTTTAGAGAAAATCTCTGATAAAGATGACAACATTCAACAACGTTCCTTGGCCTAGGTGTAGGTGTGTTTTATTATCGACATTGGCACATCCTTGTTCACAATACTCTCTTTTATTGAGTGGATTTAGCCACCCATGAATTTGATCTCATGAAGTTTATTTTTCCAACCACCATACTACATATATAAAGTATAAAAATACTGATTTAAATCTCTTAACTATAGAGGAAGTGAAACTTCATGATTTTATTTCTATACAGACTGTAGAGATGCATGAATATGTGGATCACATGGATAGAATAAAGGCACATCTATCATAAAAAAATAGGTATAGAATCCATAAAATATAATATAATAGAGCTAAACATCTTTTTTTACAAAAAATCATACTCTATCAAAAGATGGATCTATTCAAAGAACCAATCTCGAGTAGGCCCTTAACACCTTTTGTTATAAATTGGCAGATCTATTGAATCAGGTAGGTAGAATTTAACTATAGTCACATAATTTCCATTTCATTTCCTAATAAGGTCAATAGATACTCTAGGATGTGTATACTCCACCATAGTTTTTTCAATTAAAGGAATATTTTATGCTCTCAATCATATGTCCCATCATTACAACTTTCCATTGAAATTTTCATAGGAATAATGGATTATACATATTTTCTTGTCAGAATTTCTAAATATTAGAATGTTAAGATTATAATAATGGTATCTTGATAAATACTCTAAAATTTAAAAGATTAGGGCCTTACATGACCAAATTACACTAATGTTTTTGGATGAATGGATTTTACTGATAGTTATTGGGGGTAATTACACCATCCAAGATTTTTTATTCCATGAATATGAGATTCACTACATAGATAAGACTCATGTGTTGGGAGATAAAAATTTTCTTTTTCTATATTATTGGAATGTGCCCAAAAATAGAGGAACATGTTGTAGAATATTCTATACCAATCAAACACATATGAAAAATGCATATATATGTAAGTGTAAAGGGGTATATGCATGTATAAACATATATCTAAGGACCCCATTATGCATATTTTTCCATGAAAATATGTACATAGGGGCTATGTGTCCTTATATATATATCTGAAGTTTCATATGCGTGCGATCTGAAAAAAGGAAGATTCGAGTTATCATCGTCAAAAGAAACTGGTCTTGAGGTTGAGGTAGGTTCCCTCTACCTAAACCATTAATTTTAATTCTATAATTGCATGATTGTTTTAAAAACATATTTCAATAATTTATTAATTGTTTTAAAAAAGGATTTTCTAATAACCACTATCTTTTTCAAGGAAGAATATGGATATAGTCATTGATAATGTGAACATATATTCTATAAGAAACCAAAAAATAATTATTAATAAATTTATAATAATTATATTAATGATTCATAGGATTATACTGATAAATAATTGAGGACTGAGGAGAACTCTCCCACATAATTAGATCCCTCAAATATGAAATGATTTTAATTCTGAATATAATATTGTTTGAGTATGAATATTGATCAATGAAGTGTGAGTACCCATGTTTTAGGAATCTGAATATTTAGTTAAAACATGGGAAATAATTTTCTTGAAGACATGGGCATCAATTTTACTGGTGATGTGATCTTATACTTATAGAGATATCGGAACATGTATTATTGAAAAGTATAAGTTTTATTATGTGATACGAATATGATGATTCACCTTTCCTAATGCATCATAATCTCATCCTTCCTCATGCGATGAGCATGGAATTCCTTGGGTGATGAGCCTCGTGTTCATAAGGTGATGAGCCCAAAAGACCTCAGGTGACTAGCCTATAGAGGATGAGTATCATTGGGAATCGACTTCAGGGATTGGTGAACCTGTTAAGAATTTCATATCCTTAAAAATTAAATAATGAGTTATATAGGGAATATTAGTCATCATAATCATAAAAACAGTCAAATTTTGATTCAAATTATCTTATGGAATTCCAAGTAATATATTTGATAGGCAAGGTTTCCAAAACATTTCTAATAGGTGTAGGGGTAGAATAAGTTCCCATGATTCTACTAAAACCCATGATCACCCTAAAATGGAAATTTTATACCTCTATTCTGATGAAATGACTACTATCGCCCTCACCCAATTTCCCTTATAAAGGTCATGTAGTGGGGGGTTATCAATACACTGGAGAACCACTATGAGTAGAAATAAATCATAAAAATAATAAAAATGGCCAAGGATGATCTAGAATCAATTGTTACACATTAAAAAAACAAATATAAAAGTCCCTACATGGGGGGACTGGCAGGGGGAGGGGGTGTCCAGGAGGGTCTGCGGGGGGGAGGGGAAAGGGGGTCTGTAGGGGTGGTTGTGCGGGGGCGAGGGGAAGGGGGGTGTGATTATGGTAAAACCTCATGTGGTTATTGAACCTCCTTCAGCTTCTTCCTACAAATAAATTACACAGCCTCCCTAGGATTAGAAAAATAGATGTTTGTTGTATAAGGGAGATCAGAGCCCCCTATTAGTTCCAAACCTACTGTCCCTCTCAACAACAACATGCCTAATGAATTAATAGATTCACCTATGGAACACCCATCCATCCATTTGATTATGCTTATTGTATTTTCAACTTGTATACTGGATACTTTTAGTTATTTTTTTCACATGTTCTTTTCAGGTATTTGAGGATGCCTTGAAGTCACAATTAAGCATCATAATTCTTGAGGACATTGAGAGGTAATTACAATAAATTTCAACGCAATGATACATTGGGTCCTTTCTTTCGATAACCACTATGCTATTGTTTTTAGTACAATATTTTGGAGTACATTGCCATTGGACCTCATTTTTCCAATATTATTTCTCAAATTCTGATGGTCCTTTTGAAACGGCTTCCTCCCCATGCATTCTTATAAACCTTTTATTAGTTTAACTCATCCCGAATATATATTTATGAGGTTTTATTTGTCTCAATGTCTTCACAAGAACTAGATTTCGTGTTTGTATGCTTTATCATGAAAGGTTGTGTCTGTGGATAGGGATTCATGTTATGCAGAGAACTAGCAACAAAACATAGCCCAGGCTTTTGAATGTAAGAATATATATAAGTATCGTCTTGTTGTAGTTTATTCTTATATAACTTGGTTGAAATTATTTCATTTATTTATTCCATTTTAATCCATACTCTTATCATTTGAGACACCACATGCATCTCCAAAGATTTGTTTTGACTCACAGGGGGGTGTGCAGGCTTGGGGGGCTAGTGCAGGCTAGTGGTGGTGCATGTTAGGGGGGCTGGTGAAGGCTAGGGGGCTGTTCAGGGGGGCTGTGTATGCAAGAGGGCAAGGTGGAGGGGGTAGGGGAAGGGGGAAGGGGGAAAGGTGGAGGGGGGTAGGGGCAGGTCTGCAGGGCAGGGGGTAGGGGGCAGGGGGAAGGTGGAGGGGGGAGGGGGGGAGGGGACAGGGGGCAGGGGAGAGGTTTGTAGAGCAGGGGCAGAGGGTAGGGTGCAAGCAGTGGGTGGAGGTGGGTAGTGGTAGGGGAAAAGGGAAGTTGAATGGGTAACCATATTTTATCAAATTATAATGTTTTATATAATGCATACTATTTTAATATGTTCTCACACCTCATGTATTTAGGGATTTTAGGGTTTTTGACTCTATATTATGTTTTGAGTAGGGCGTTGGATGATTTTGTGTTGGTTCGGGTGGATTTGGTTCTCCTAATCGAGTAAAGGATTTAATGTCGTCGGTTGGTTTCTCACTAGTGATGTAGCATCCTTTATGTGTTTTAATGTTCATAATATCTATTGTGTAGTGCGTTGATCCCTGCTCATTGGTTTCGAGTATCCAAGTTAAGGGCGACATGCCTGTGTGTGCATAGGTAAGAAAGTCTATGTATGTGGGTTCCCTTGTTACGTGTATAGTCAACCATGGTAGTGATTATGCACGTATGGGGATATGTGTGCCCATGTATATATATAAATTCATACACAGGTGAGTGGAGACTGGTATATGCATATAAGAATATGTGAAAGGATCCCCTTGCACATGGTCATGGCCATGCGGGTGTGTGCATAGGGGCTAAGTGTCCTAGCATGTGTGTGAAGGTGCATATAACCAGTGTGGGAGTAGAAACATTTAGTTATAAAGCTCCAAGTGATGAAGTGGATGGGTTGGTTCCACCTTGAGGTAGGATCCCTCTTCTATCCTCTTTAATTCACGAATGCTTTAAATTTATTTTAGCTTCTTTCTTAATTCTGCTTAATTATATTGAATTGCATATCATGAATAAGTGTTATTTAATACAATTGTTTCATTTGATAAATAAAGTCATGAATTTATAATTAAACCCCTCCAACGGAGGTGCACTATCTGTGAAAACTCACAGTGATAGTTATGTTGATCTAGTTTCTTAAATTATTGCATTTGATTTGTGATGAATGAGATTTAGAATAATTGTTAAATATAATTAAATGAATTTTGTGATAACGAAATGCCATGATTTGATAATAAAACCCTTCCAATGTAGGTGTGCTATCTTCTAAACCAAAGAGTATTAATAATTATTTATATCATTTTTAGATTTAGTTTGAGTCTTTCATATTCCTCTTGTTTGTGTTTGTTTTGTGTCTAGTTAGATTTTGTTTTCTTTGAATAATATAAATTGGCTTATCATACTCATTTAACTCAAACGGCATTTCCCGAGTAGGCATATTCCTTGACCATGACACATTCCTTTCCATGCTTTGAATATTATAAATAACATTTCCATGTTTAGGAAAAGTGAATAAATTTTTAAATGGTTTTTGTAGGGTGTATGATTCTTTTCCATCATTTTGTTGAACTTTAGATGTTGTGTCATTGTGCCGCTCATTATAACCTTCTCTGGAGATCCCTTGTTATAGAATATTAAATAGTTGATCTATTATATCATTTTCTGGTGGGGCGACGGTCGGAATGTTTCCCCAACGCCTCCCACTCCCTTCGCTCCTAGATGGAAGATGCTACCCCACATATGTCATTAGACCAAGCCAACATGCCACGGTCATGCCACAGTCATGCCGCGGTCACACCACAGTCACACTTCGGTCATGTAGCAATCAAGCCATGGTCACGCCGTGGTAATGCCGTGATTTGGACCTGCTCCAGGATGACACCCTGTGGAAGTTCACAGTGATAGTATTCCATGAGTGTTGTGATCAATTTTGAGACTGACAAATCACAATTTCTGTCGGTGGGGCGACGGCCGGAATGTTGCCCTGCCTCCTCCTGCTCCCCTCACTCCTGGCCGGAGGATGCTGCCCCATGGATGTTGTTGGACCGGGCCAACACGCCGCGGTCATGCCCTAATCACACCACGATCACACCGTGATTTGGCCCTACTCCAGGAAGACACCCCATGGAAGTTCACAGTGATAGAATTCCATGTGTTTTGTGATCAATCTTGAGACTGACTAATCATAATTTCTTCCAGTGGGGCAATGACCAGAATGTTGTCTTGCCTCCTCTTTCTCCCGTCATTCCTGGCCGGAAGATACTACCCCGCCAAGGTCACTGGACTAGGCCAACACGTTGCGGTCACGCAGTGGTCACACCATGGTAACGCCATATTCACACCGCGTTAATGATGTGATTTGGCCATGCTCCAGGATGACACCCTGCAATGGTTTGAATTTATAGTATTCCATGATTCTTGTGATCAATGTTTAGACTAACTAATTGCAATTTCTGCTGGTGGGGTGACGGTCAGAATGTTTCCCCACCTCCTCCCACACCCTTCTCTCCTGGTCTAAAGATGCTGCACCGCAAATGTCACCGGACCAGGCCAACATGTCGCAGTCACGCCGAGGTCACGCCGCAGTCACACCACGGTCACTCCGCAGTCACGCCTCTATCATGACGTGGTCATGTCGCGGTCAGGATATGGTAATGTTGTGATTTGTCCATTCTTTAGCCACATCTAGCCCACATCAGCCCCCTTCCACCTTCATTTTATCCCACTACCACTAGCATTTGAGCCCACAACAACCCCCTGCCACCTTCAAATCAGACCGCACCATACCCCCAGCACCTACAACCATCACCCTTCCACCTGCATTCTAGCCCCCTTCCACCTGCATTTGAGCCTTCACTAGCCCCCAACCACCTGTAGTCCAGCCCGCACTAGCCACCACACCAGCCACCACCTCGCAGCCTCCTGCAAAACACTCATGTCAGCCCTCTGCCACCAACAAAACATCCACATCCACTAGTTCCATCCCTCGCCAGCCCCTGACCTCCTATGACCCAGCCCACACCAGCCCCTTCCACATGCCCAACAACCCCCAACCACCTAAAATCCTGCTAACACCAGCCCCCTGCCACCTATTCTAGCCCACACCAGCCCTTACCATACCCCTGCCTCCTACCTTCCCGCCCGCACCAGCCACACCAGCCTGTACCAGCCATCGCACCAGCCCATGCCTCCTGCATTCTAGGATGCGTGAAAAAAACTCCATGCAAATCAGAAAAAGGAAAGGTGAAAGAAGATCCCCTTTTCTGAGCCCTCTTTTCCCAGATAAGTTTCCATGTAAACTACCATTAATGTTCATCGAGAACATTGGGGTAGAGACGCATCTTTTAACCTAATATGGGATCCTAGACAGAAATATGAGCAGAGCCAAAGCATCCCATAAGAATTCCCACCTAAACGAATCAAAATCATGGAATAAATCGATCCTGAAGGCACACCTAGGAACCCCAGAATCAAGATGGTAGCCCCACCATAATTTCTGGGAAAAAATATTCTTAGGATGAATTTGTTTTGGTACTGAAGTTTGATGATATTTTTATCTAGATTTATATTTATAAGTATCTTAAGGTTGTTTTTGTAACCATCCTACTAGAGGGTCTATGTTATAATTGGTGGAAGTCTATTATTTAGACTATGCCAGACAATGTGTGTTTTTGGAAAAGTTTCAAGGCATTGTTCATTTAGAATTATTTCATAATGATGTGAAGGTACTGATGGCTAACGAATTTTCTAGGAGGGGCTGTCTAGGTGGGGTGTCCAAGGGATGTCTGGGGGGGAGCCGGGGGTCTGCAGGGAAGGTGGGGGTGGGGGGGTAGGTGGGGTGTCTAAGAGGGGTTGTCTCGGGGGGGTGTCTAAGGGCTGTCTGAGGGGGGTCACTAGGGCAGGGTGCAGGTGGGGGTGTCCAAGGGCTGTCTGTGGGGGGGGGGGGGTGTTGAGGGGTCCGTAGGGAAGGGGGGAGGGTAATGGTGGGGTTTTAAGGAGGGGATGTCCAGGGGGTGTCCAAGGGTTTTCCGGGGGGGTCGGGGAGGATGGGGTCTGTAGGGTGGGGGAAGGGTGAAGGTGGGATGTCATGGGGGGATGTCAATGGGGGTGTCCAAGGGCTGTTCGGGGGGCTGATTTGATGAGATAAACCGACGAGAAATGGGACCTAACCTCATAGAAATAATTTTGATAATGATTTTTGGAAATGTTTTCCCAATAACAATAGGTCTGAAATCCTTTACATCCACACCATTTACCTTATTTGGGACCAGGAAAATATAGTTGAAGTTGATTCCATAGGACACTGAGGCATGGTTAAAGAACTCCCTCATAGCGTTAAGGAGCTCATCACAAACTATGTCCTAGTAGAACATAAAGAATAAATTTGTGAACCCATAAAGACCAGACACACTATCTAGATTTAGAGAAAAAGGGCACTCTTAACCTCTTTCTCATCAAGGGATGCAACAAGGGAGATTGTTGGATTGGTGTAGCCTGATCCGGTTGGGTCGAATGCTTGTGGCCTGAAACTGTCGCGGGTCAAGCTCCGCGGTGAGATCGTTGGCGGTTTAAGAGGGCAACGCGCCCCTGCTCCAGGGGTTTGGGGGATGAAGTCCCCGGTCCAAATTTTTGAGAATTGTAGCAACTTTGACCACTTTAGCAGTGCGGACTTTGGAGTTCACTTTACATTTGCACATTTGACATTTAGCCGACAGCCACAAGATTATTGGAAACATATATGAAAGGATTTATAAGATTTAAAATGTTTACAATAATATTTCCTCATCTCTCCATACTACTATAGAAATCTTCTCCTCCTTGAATAGCTTGAGTAGAGTTGTCATCACTTTCAACTGGTCAACCTATTCCTTGAAAACCCATTCTATAGAATCTACCTCAATTAATCCTGATGAGATGAATGCACATAACCTATAAAAACATGGAGATACTATTTGACTATAGACTAGATCAAATCAACATCAACTAAAACCGAGGGAGGTTGAGAACTAGATGTAGATGCAACAATAAGAGGATCCTGATAACTCAAAATTCCACTGAAATCTAAAACAATTATTTCTCTGAAATATTATAAATATACTACGGATACAAAATATGAAGGCACAAGGGAAACAACTCTCTCAACACTAGGTAAAAATGCCTCAATAGGTTATTATTTGGTCGGTACATCTAAGTAAAATTCCTGAAGCTCACCTGCTTGGTCAATATGCTTAACTAAGGATCCCTTAGGACATGTGCAAGGGATGTGTAGGGGGGCTGCTGTCTAGCAGGGGGGATGTCTAGGGGGTCCAGTAGGGGGGATTCTGTCTAGGGGGGTCCAATAGGGTGGGGTGCTTTCCAGGGGGTCCAGAAGGGGTGCTGCTATCTAGGGGGTCTAGCAGGGGGCTCCTATCTAGGGGATCGAGCTGGGGGGGGGGGGGGGGCTGTCCAGTGGGGTCCAGCGGGGGGCTACTGTCCAGGGGGATGGGGCTACTGTCTAGAGGGGGCTTCTATCTATGGGGTCTAGTAGGGGGGATCGTGTGCAAGGGAGGGTGCAAGGGTGTGTGTGCAAGGGGTGAAAGGGATGTGTGTGGGGGGGACTGTTGTCCAAGGGGTGCATGGGGGCAGCAGGGGTGAAAGGGGGTGTCCAGTAGGGGAGGTGAAAGGGGGGTCCAGCGGGGGGGGGGGAGTCTTTTGTCCAGTGCTCCAGAATGGTGGGTTGCTGTCCAGGGGGGTTCAGCAGGGGGCCGCTGCTGTCCAAGGGGGTCCAATATGGGGCTGCTAATGTCTAGGGCGGTCCACCGAGGGGGGATGCTATCCAGGGTGGTCTAATAGGGGGTGGGGGCTGCTATCCAGGGGGTCTAGCATGGGGCAAGGGGTGTGCATGGGGTGGTGGTGCAAGGGTGTGTGTTCAAGGGGTTCAAGGGATGTGTGTATGTGGGGGGCTGCTGTCTAGGGGGTGCAAGGGGGTGTCCAACTGGGGTGGTGCATGGGTGGTCCCGCAGGGGTGGGGGGTGTTGTCCAGGGGGTCCAGTAGGGGGCTGCTGCTGTCCATGGGGGTCCAGTAGGGGGGGTGTCCAGCAGGGGGGGGGGGGTGCTATCCATGGGGGATGGGGCTGCTATCCAGGGGGGTCCAGTAGTGGGTTCATGGGGTGTGCAAGGGGGTGAAAGGGGGGTGTGAAAGGGGTGAATGGGATGTGTGTGTGGGGGGGGGGGGTGTGGTGTCCAAGGGGTGGGTATCTAGTAGGGGTTCAAGGGGGGTGTCCAGTAGGGGTGGTGCAAGGGGGTCTTGTAGGGGGGCTGCTCTCCAGGGGGTCCAACAGTGGGGCTTCTGTCTAGGGGGTCCAATAAGGGGGTGGGGGGGCTGCTGTCCAGGGGGTCTAGTAGAGGGGGGGCTGCTGTCGAGGGGGGTCCAGGAGGGGGGGTGTTGTCCAGGGGGGTCTAGCAGAGGGGGTGTGGGGGCTGCTGTCCAAGGGGGTCCAGTAGGGGGGAAAGGTGTGTACAAGGGGGGTGCAAGGGGTGCAAGGGATGTGTGGGGGGGTGCTGTCCAGGGGGGTTGGTTTTTTTATGAAATTCGTAGGGTTTTAGCAATGGTTCATTGAACCGTGGATGGTATTTTTGTGGCTATAGGGACAAACCTATAGCCACGGTTTGAAACAGTGTCTATAAGGCGATATCCATGGTTTGAAACTGTGGATATAGGGCTATATCCACGGTTTGAAACCGTTGCTATAGGTCTATAGTTAGATTTGAAACTGTGGCTTTGGGCTATAGGCAGGGTTTTGAAACTGTGGTTATAGGGCTATAGCCATGGTTCGAAATCGTGGCTATAGGTTTGGCCCTATATCCACGACAATACCAGCCATGGTTCATTGAACCGTGGCTATAACCTATAGGTACAGTTTGTGGGCTAACAGCCATGGTTCCAAAATGTGGCTATAGCCTAATTTTCTAGTAGGGATATATATATATATATATATATATTAGTGTGTTTCTATATTAAAAAACTGATATATGTTATCTATATATTCTCACATATGAATATACATATGAATATATAATATATGTGAATATACATAAATATATATAATTATACTTATAGATACACATAATATATATGTGTGTGAGTGTGTGTGTTGTATATATGTATTTATTTATTTATTTACACACACACACACAAACATTTTTTATAAATGTATTTAAAAATAATCTTATAAACATATTTTAATGTACGAATAAATATAGGGATAAAAAAATTTAAATATATATATAAATAAGTAGATTTAAATATAAATATATAAATATAACTAACTACATCTATTAATATATTTATATATATGAATATATATAAACCTAAATTAATTTATGAATAAATATAACTATATATATATATATATAACATTAAAGGGAGAACCAAACAAGATAGATGATTGGTAAACACTAATACACATATACCCATTCACACCATTAATAATGGCCTTTAACAGTGCTAAAAAATCATTGTTAATCAGATATATGATAATGGGAGCCTTTATCAATTCTTTTTTTATCATTGATAAAGGCCTAGCCTCCTGCAGTATGCATTTTATATAACAACACACACAGAATAAAATTTTCAGTTTAAACAACTCACCCAGAAGCAAAACTTCTACATAAATTTAATTGATATCATCAGTATAAAAATTTCCACCCATGGTATTTAGAAAAAAACCAAACTATTTACATTTCCAACAAATTTTTTATATAATTACGTGTACAATTGTCCAAGAAACATTCTATAACATTAATATTTCATATTTTGATGCTCGTTATCCCTCTAAAAAATGACCGCACATGGTATCAGTTTCCAAAAAAATAAACTCAACCTGAGAAAAAGATTCCACCTATATAATAAAAAATATTAAGTTATTATTACTATAAATAAATAAATTAAACATTAATATGAATGAAAATATTAATAAAATGTCCATATTTAATAAAAATGAATCATTTGGAGTCATACCAGTCATATCATCTGTCCTATTGAGATGGGGTTGATTCTTATATGTTGAAATGAGTTATGGATCATTTTACTAAAATATCAACACAATTCGAATTTTTTTTCTCAGTTTTTAGTATGTCACATTTTCTTTTACTAAAATTAATGTTAATTTTAAACAATGAAACATTTATAGTTATACTGGACACACCGTGTGTCATATTGAGGTGTAGATAATTTCTACCAGTCACAAATTATTAATGGATAATTTTTATAAAATATCAAAACAATATGATTTCATTTTCTTGGTTTTTAGTATGTCCATTGTGTTTTTTTACTAAAATATAATTTCAATCTCGAAACATGCATTTAAATTAATACTGGTAATATCGTGAGTCAGTTTGTTGCGAGACTACTTCATACACATCAAAAATGACTTATGAATCATTTTAATAAGGTATTACGAAACTCAGAGCATGTTTTCTTTGTTTTTAGTGAGTGACATGTTATGAACTAAAGTGTAAATTTTAAATTGATAAGAGAAACTTTTAATCATACCGATCACACCATGCATTATATTTTGGTTTGGTTTACTCCAAAATTTCACAAATTACTCATGGATAATTGGCCCAATGTATCAAAATAATCTGAATGTATTTTATCAGTTTTTAGTAAGTCACTTGTTGTTTTTACTTAAATTAATGTCAATTATAAAGAAAAATAGGCACTTAGAGTTATACCGACCAAACCATGAATCCTATTGAGGTTTGGTTGATCCCTATAGATCAAAAAATAACTAATATATAATTTTCATAAAATATCAAAACAATATGAATGTCTTTGATCAATTTTTAGTAGGTCAACTATTGTTTTTACATAAATTAATGTTAATTTTAAATAAAAATAGACACTTTGAGTAATTTCTATCATACTGTGTGTCATATTGAGATAATATTGATCCATTAAAAACATAAATGACTAATATATCATTTTCCTAAAATATAAAATCTATAAATATGTGTTTTCTTGGTTTTTAGAATGTAATTATTTGTTTTTACTTAAATTCATAGCAATTTTAAATAAAAAGAGACACATTGAGTTATACCGGAAAAACCATGCATCATATTAATGTATGGTTGAGTCCTACATGTAAAAAATGACAAATTAATCTTTTTAATTGTGTATAAAAATAATATGAATTTTTTTTCTCTGTTTTCATTATGTCACTAGTACTTTTTATATAAATTAATATCAATTTTAAATAAAAATACACACTTTGAGTCATACCGGTCACACCATGCGTCTTATTGAGGTGAAATTGAATACTACACATCACAAATGAATCATGGATAATATTCCTAAAATATAAAAACAATAAAAAAATGTTTTCTCAGTTATCAGTATGTCACTTTTTGTTTTTACTTAAATTGATGTAAATTTTAAATTAGAAGAGACACATTGAGTTATACCAGACACACCATGCATCGTACTGAGGTGGGGATGATTTAGATATTATGTTTAATGATTCGTACATAAATAAATATTTCACGTTGAGATCCATGTTGTGAGGGATGATAAATTACATTCTAGCTTATGGAAATTTTTCAGGATATTGCATTAAAGGAACTAAAGAGTGTCCTGTTTGTCAAAAAGGTACACATTAAATTAGGTTGAAACATTCATCAATTATTATGCCTCTAGAATATTTTATATTTATACCCTAATTGGATAATTACCTATATTAGGTGACATCATTTTATGGAAGTTCATAAGAACATACAACACCGTCTCCCATAATAGTTGATCAACTGTTTGAGAAAGTAAATGATATGGAAACTACTTTTGGTAAACCATTTTTAAAAAACCATACGAAAACCAGTTGGAAAATGTGATCAGTTTTTTGTTTGACTTATTATTCTAGAATTTTCTGTACACCTGACATTTTCTTGATGTTATTCATTTTCAAAAAAAAATAATGTGATAGTTTCATCTGTAAGTTTCTAAATGCACCGAGAAAAAAAGTATGGAATTAATTCTAGGTTGGAGATGGTTCACATGGAAATATGAGAGTAGTTGGTTCCTATGAAGGGTGAAAAATGAAATCTTCTTCCTCTGCCTACTTACACTCTTTCCAGGTAAGAGAGATATCATTTTTTTCAACTTCTTGAATAATGTAATGGTTCTATATGGGTATTCATCAAATATCAAGAATATTGGGTCAATAAATGATTTGAAGTTAAAGGGTTTGAAATCACATGAATGTCATAATTTTATGAAAGAACTAATTACTATAGATTTATGTTTCATTATTTCCAATAACACCCTCCATACATTATCGAAGATTTATTTCTTCTATAAAGCTATATCCAAAAAAGATATAGATCTGATGAAATTTTCAACTACGGAATGATAAATTATCATCATATTATGTGTATTGGAAATGTTCATCCCATAAAAAAATCTCTGATATAAAGGATCACTTTATGGTTCACATAGTGAGTGATATTATACTATGTGGCCCTATAAACTATAGATGAATGTACCACATTGAATGGTAAATTATGTTTTTTAAAGAGTGTGTAAAAAATAGAATTTAACCAGAGGGTTTTATTGTGGAGTGATATATTGTTGAGGAAGAAATTGAATTATTTACAGAATACATATCAGGTGTGGAAAGATTTTGTCTACCAAAATATCATCACATTGAGAAGCTTGTGGGTGAAATAATTTTTGGAAGAGATGTTGTAAAAATCAATATTGTATATCAGAAGCAAAACAACCATTACCTTTTTCATAATGGTTTATAGGAGCCACCATATGTTGATATACACAGTGAAATTCTTAGGCATTTTAATCCATCATGGTATGAATGTTAGAAATCAAATACACATAATCAACATTTTATAAAATAGTTTTAGGACAATATTTTTAACAAGTCAGATGAAAATCCATATTAAATTTTAGAATGAATTAGATGGTTATCAGAGGACCAAGTGTGTATGTATTATATTACAATGGTTATGTAATTATGGGATATATATTCTATACAATTGGACATGATGAAGACAATACGATGAAAAATAGTGGACTTACACTTATGGATGAAGCAATGCATGTTTCTAATACTATGGAGAAATATATAATTTACATTAATATGTCCTACATTGGAATAATTGAAAAAATAAGGGAGTTGGATTATACATCATTCATAAGTACTGATTTTTCAATTCAAGTGGGTTGATAATAGGTGTTCTATTAAAATAGATGAATTGTGATTCATGAAAGTTGATTTCAGTAATGAAGGGTAAAACGATGAACCATTTATAATAGAATCATAAGAAGTACATTTATGTTATGTTCTAAATCCTATAAAGTGAAAGTGGTCAATTGTTCTGTTATCGTCCAAAACCACTAAAGAGGCATATAAAAATTAACAGAGTATTGACACATTCTGTAACGACCCGAAATTTTGAATAAATCTTATTTCCTAATTTTATGTGTTGTTTTATTTTATTTTTATACTCAACAAAAATGTTTCATTTGATAACATGAGTATAATTAAAATGAGACTGTTGGGTTTTGACTATTATTTGACCATTGGTCAATATAACCGCTGGAAAATAAATGTTTTGATTACCGTCTCTAAATACAAGCAATCTTGGTTAATTAATATAGAAAGAAGATTTGATGGCCTCACCCAGTAGTCTTGGACCGATCGAAGCCCATCTAAAAGAACTTGGGAATGAGGTAGCATCACCGGGATTTGCTCTGGACCAAACCCAAGCTGAAATTCATCATGTGAAGCTAGAACGAGATCGCCTTCGTGAGAAGTTCAAACTAATAGAAATTACGACTCGTGCAATGTTGGCCGAGCCTCCCTCGGATTCTCTCACCTTAGCACACCTTACACTTAGGTCCTATGCTGGTGTGATAAGGGGCTATGTAAGGAGACAGTAATTGCCTTGTGTAATCATTTGTTTTAAATAAAAATTTGGATTTCTTCTTATGATGAAGTTTATGAATTTTCAAATGTCCAGATAAATATAGTATGCATATTTTTGATAAATTTTAGAGAAAGGATATTTTAAAAATGTTTATGTAAACCTTAAATAAATAAAAATGTGTAATGATTTTCAAAAAATGGTCTTCTACAATTATGTTCACTATGAAATTTCGAGTCTAATAAGATCAACTTGATTTTTGATGAATAGTAAATTATTAATAGTGATTTTACGCTTAAGATTAGTAATGTGACCAAATGGATTAGTAATCTCACTTAAGGAAAGTATTAATATAATCTAGGCACCTTGATTAAGTAATGTGATTCAATAAAATGGTTAAATAACCGTTTCATAAATTATTATTCAAGTATTAGTTTTTCGGGTGAATAGTGTTTTTTAATTAAAAATTTAATTAAAAATATTTAGAAAATTATTTTTATAAAACGGATTTCATTTTTGAACTTAGAGCACCGATATTATGCTATGGTAATTTTTGGGGTTTTTCTGAAAAAATGAATTTTTGGTGAATAGTGTTTTTATTTAAAAATTAAATTAAAAATATTTAGAAAATTATTTTTATAAAATGGAGTTCATATTTGTAATCAGAGCGTTGATATTTGGTTAAGGTGAAATTTTGGGATTATTCTGAGAAAGTTGAATTTTCGATGAATAGTGAAAATACAGTTTTTAAGTTACGGGTGTCTAATGACATCATTAAATGATGTATTAAGTATATATTCAATATGGTCGAATTGTGAATAGTAAGATAAGGTATGAGGTGTCCCAAGTGGCCAATGCCATGGGCAAATTATATGGGCAAGCCCATGGTTTTGCCACAACCACTAATGAGGTGTCCCTTGGCCATTAATGCCTTGTCCCCTCACTTTCCCTATAAATACCCACCCATTCCTCCTTTGGTTTTCACTCCGAACTCTCCCCAACGAAGTTCTGGTCTCCTTACCTCCCAAGTAGTCCTCCCAAGGTTCCCCCAAGCCCTCAAGGTCCAAAACATTGAGTTTCAAGAGTCATGTTTTAAGGTAAGGGATCCGACCTCTCTCTTTCATTTCAAGTAATCTCTTTTATGTCATTTCTTTTATGCTACATGTTCTTATGTTGGAGGATGTTCTATTATACTCCTATTACTGCCCTTTTTATGTTCATATAATGAGAGATCCCCTCTTACTCTCATTATTTTGTTTTATGAAGTTTTAAGTGGTGTCGTTAGGCTGCCGAAATTTTTGTAATGGACTCTTTCTCCCTTCTCATTTTTCAAGATCTATTTTCATGTAAAGTATTTCAAGTTCTTTTTTATTATGTTGGGTTATTATCTCTAAATTTATCATACTGATATTTTATTATCATATGATGAGAGACCACATTTTATCTTTTCAATTCAGTATTTTGAAGTTTTAAGTTGCGCGCCGTTAGGCTGCCGAATTTTTAAGTGGTTCTTCACCCTTCTCGTTTTGAAGTTCTACTTTCATGTCAATTATTTAAAGTCCCTTTTTTGTTATGTTGGGGTATGATCTCTATATCTATCATACAGGACTCTTATGTTCATATGATGAGAGAACCCATTTGATCTCTTCAATTCAGTATTTTGATGTTTTAAGTGGCGCCGTTAGGCTGCCGAATTTTCAGGGGATTCTTTCACCCTTCTCATTCTTTTCAAAGTTCTACTTTCATGTCAAGTCTTTCAAGTTCCTTTTTAATTATGTTGGGGCATTATCTCTATATCTATCATACTTAACTCTTATGTTCACTTGATGAGAGGCCCTATTTGATCTTTTCAAATCATTGTGTTTGAAGTTTAAGTAACGTTGTTAGGCTGCTGAACTTTCATAAGAGAAATCTAATTTTTGTCTTTCTTCCATGTTTTTTCATTTCAAATGGTATGTCCTTGAAATTTCATTACCATGATCATGTATCCTTCTTATTCTGTCCATATACTATTTTATGGGTCATTTATGATTGTTTGACCCATTTTCCCTCTCTTTTTAATGTCTTCTAAAACCTCGTAACATAGCCGTTATGCTGCAGAATTTCCATCTCAAAATGCCTCTCTCTTTTTCTAAAGTTCTTTTATATTATTAATTGAATACTCAAAGCTCTTTCTTCTAAAGGGGTTTTCACATATATACTAAAATGTTCTATTTTAAATTATGGGATTTACATACATGAGACCCACCTTCCTTTTCTGTGGGTTTTAAAGTGATGTAAATATCATGTCTTTAAAGCAGTTTTTAAAACGTTATGATTACGAAATGAAACCCATTTATTTTGTGCTACATGGGTTCTTTATGACATGTTTGATGATGATATATGTGTCTCACATGATAATAAAGGCAAATTTAAGGGTGAGCCCTGATAGCGCTCCAATGCATTGGGTAAAGACTTAATCTCTAGAGATGACCATTTTTTACGACACCTTGGTGAATAACCTTGGTAATTTTTAATGACACCTTGGGGATGGACCTTGGTGAAACGAAATTATTGTCAATATTAAATGTTGCAGCCACATCTTCACGTTAGGAAAAATTTTATTTTTATTATGAAATGCCTCATGATTTCTTTCTCATTCCTTAATGTTCTTTTCATGTCCTTATTGAAGTATCTCAAGTTCACATGTAAAATGTTCATCTTGTTTCTCTTACTGGGCCTTTTGCTCGCCCTTTCTTTTGATGTATGTCCCCAGGTTATGAGATGTAGTATTGAATCTAGGATGAAAATAAGGATAATCCTTTCAAGTGTTTAAAAGGAATGTTTTATGTTGTTTTCATGTATTATGTTCCTAGTTTCCAAGACACAAAACCTTAAAGATCCTCAGTTTTGTGTAATGTAATGAAAGTTTATGTTATAAAAAAGAGGGATGCTATAGTTGGTATCAAAGGATGGTTTAGTTATTTGTGGAAATTATGATATGAAAACTCTAGGAAGAACCCTATAGAAAAGTTAAAAAAATAGGAAATCTTCCAGGTATTTTGGTGAGTATTGAGTAAAGGGTTGCCAAATAGATACATCCATGTCTGGATACGAGCAGGTAGAGGTGGCTCTGGCACAGATGTACATAGGGGTAAAACCCGAAAACACCGCTTTGAGCTAGACTCGAACGGGAACTGGTACACGACAACGGGCCTTGCTGAACTCTTGGTTACGACACTCCCGGGGGATATGCTTTGGTAAATTCATAAGCTTAGTGTGAACCATTGTTAAAGGAACAAAGATAAAATAAAATAAAGATTCACATAAGAATATATGATCATGTATAACCTAGATGGGAACCTAGGGGATCACAAGTTAGGGTATACTTTTCTTCTACAAGTTACCCTTATATGCTTTCAGTTCCTTTTCATGACTATTGGCTAAGTAATTAAGCCCCTAATTATGATTTCTCTTCATAGTTAATGGTGGGAAATGGAAGAACATGTCCAAACAACCAATGTGATAGGAAATGCGACAATTGTCGTATTGATATGACAGGGATTATTAGGGGATTAAAATATGATTATTATTTTGGAAGCTTTTCACTATTTTGGGGACCCTATATGATCGAGGTAAATAGATTACTATGGTATTTCCATTGAAGAGAAGGGTTGACTTATATTTTGAAGAATCGATGAATTTAAGGTGGAATTATAGTAATTTAGGTTACTTATGGAAATTATTAACCTATCTTGGGGTAAATATATTTAGGTTAGTTTCTTTTTTTATAAGATGTTAGGAGTGGTTGATGTTGTTTGGAGTGAATGATAAAGTTTACCTTGGAAGAATATGTTATCAAATCCTTCTTGTATTTGGGTTTCAATCTTAGTTTGTTTTATTTTGAGGATTTTTTTACGGACAGTTATTTATGGAATGGACTATGATGAACTTTGGTTAGTACCATGGAACTTTGAGGATTTAAAAGTATTTTCCATTCCAATGGGATTATTTCTTTTTGAAGAGTTGTTTTACCTTACCCTTTCTGTTTTTGGGATAATGTTTAAAGATAGAAGAAATAGATAGTTAATATTTTGTTGATTATGAAGACGATTCTTGTGTTTTGATGAGACCAAGTAGTTTTTAATGCTCATAATTTGGATAAAAGTTTAGTTTTGGGTAGAAACTTATTTAAGGATGAAACTCTACATGAAGATAGGTATATTTTCTTATGTTTTTGTTTTATGTTGTAAATGAATTCCTAAAAATTATGAAAAGGAACGTGAAACAAAAATGTTGTTGGTTTACATTTCCTACTTGGTAATCAAAGACCGTTTACACACATCATAAGTTTGGGATTTTCTTATGGTTAACGTTCTCCTAATCATGTTCTCTATCACTCTCCCCCAAGAATTATCCCTTTGTTTTTCTTCCACGTCCATGTTTTCCTCCATGGAATCCTAGTATGGGTTAACTCGGGTGACCTTTGTACTTCCCTTTCTTTCTTTTAAAGTAATAGTTTTACTGACTCCTTTTCCGATGTGGGACTTTCAATGAAATTTCAAAACCCAATTTTAAAAATTGCGAGGACGCAATTTCTTAAGGGGGGAAGATTGTAACGACCCAAAATTTTGAATAAATCTTATTTCCTAATCTTATGTGTTATTTTATTTTATTTTTATAATCAAAAAAATGTTTCATTTGATAACATGAGTATAATTAAAATGAGACTGTTGGGTTTTGACTATTATTTGACCATTGGTCAATATGACCACTGGAATCTAAATGTTTTGATTACCGTCTCTAAATACAAGCAATCTTGGTTAATTAATATAGAAAGAAGATTCGATGGCCTCACCCAGTAGTCTTGGACCGATCGAAGCCCATTTAAAAGAAATTGGGAAGGAGGTAGCACCACTGGGATTTGCTCTGGACCAAACCCAAGATGAACATCATCGTGTGAAGCTAGAACGGGATCGCCTTCGCGAGAAGTTCAAACTAATAGAAATTACGAATCGTGCGATGTTGGCCGAGCCTCCCTCGGATTCTCTCACCTTAGCACACCTTACACTTACGTCCTATGCTGGTGTGATAAGGGGCTATGTAAGGAGACCGTAATTGCCTTGTGTAATCCTTTGTTTTAAATAAAAATTTGGATTTCTTCTTATGATGAAGTTTATGAATTTTAAAATGTCCAGATAAATATAGTATGCATATTTTTGATAAATTTTAGAGAAAGGATATTTTAAAAATGTTTATGTAAACCTTAAATAAAGAAAAATTTGTAATGATTTTCAAAAAATGGTCTTCTACAATTATGTTCACTATGAAATTTCGAGTCTAATAAGATCAACTTGATTTTTGATGAATAGTAAATTGTGAATAGTGATTTTACGCTTAGGATTAGTAATGTGAACAAATGGATTAGTAATCTCACTTAAAGAAAGTATTAATATAATCTAGGCACCTTGATTAAGTAATGTAATTCAATAAAATGGTTAAATAACGGTTTCATAAATTATTATTCAAGTATTAGTTTTTCGGGTGAATAGTGTTTTTTAATTAAAAATTTATTTAAAATTATTTAGAAAATTATTTTTATAAAACGGATTTCATTTTTGAACTCAGAGCACCGATATTATGCTATGGTAATTTTTGGGGTTTTTTCTGAAAAAATGAATTTTTGGTGAATAGTGTTTTTATTTAAAAATTAAATAAAAAATATTTAGAAAAATATTTTTATAATATGGAGTTCATATTTGTAATCAGAGCGTTGATATTTGGTTAAGGTAAAATTTTTGGATTATTCTGAGAAAGTTGAATTTTCGATTAATAGTGAAAATACAGTTTTTAAGTTACGGGTGTCTAATGACATCATTAAATGGTGTATTAAGTATATATTCGATATGGTCGAATTGTGAATAGTAAGATAAGGTATGATGTGTCCCAAGTGGCCAATACAAAGGGAAAATACCATGGGCAAGCCCATGGTTTTGCCAAAACCACTAATGAGGTGTCTGTTGGCCATTAATGCCTTGTCCCCTCACTTTCCCTATAAATACCCACCCATTCCTCCTTTGGTTTTCACTCCCAACTCTCCCCCAACGATGTTCTGGTCTCCTTACCTCCCAAGGAGTCCTCCCATAGTGCCCCCAAGCCCTCAAGGTCCTAAACATTGAGTTTCAAGAGTCACGTTTTAAGGTAAGGGATCCGACCTCTCTCTTTCATTTCAAGTAATCTATTTTATGTCATTCCTTTTATGCTACATGTTCTTATGTTGTAGGATGTTCTTTATACTCCTATTACTGCCCTTTTTATGTTCATATAATGAGATATCCCCTCTTACTCTCATTATTTCGTTTTATGAAGTTTTATGTGGCGTCGTTAGGCTGCCGAAATTTTTGTAATGGACTCTTTCTCCATTCTCATTTTTCAAGATCTATTTTCATGTAAAGTATTTCAAATTCCTTTTTATTATGTTGGGGTATGATATCTAAATTTATCATACTGATCTTTTATGATCATATGATGAGATAACCCATTTTATCTCCTCAATTCAGTATTTCGAAGTTTTAGGTGGCGCCATTAGGATGCCGAATTTTTAAGTGGTTCTCCACCCTTCTCGTTTTGAAGTTCTACTTTCATGTCAATTCTTTCAAGTTCCTTTTTTGTTATGTTGGGGTATGATCTCTATATCTATCATACTGGACTCTTATTTTCATATGATGAGAGACCCCATTTGATCTCTTCAATTAAGTATTTTTATGTTTTAAGTGGCGTCGTTAGGATGCCGAATTTTTAGGGGATTCTTTCACCCTTCTCATTGTTTTCAAAGTTCTACTTTCATGTCAAGTCTTTCAAGTTCCTTTTTAATTATGTTGGGGCATTATATCTATATCTATCATATTGAACTCTTATGTTCACATGATGAGAGACCCTATTTGATCTTTTCAAATCATTGTGTTTGAATTTTAAGTAACGTCGTTAGGCTACCGAACTTTCATAAGAGAAATCTAATTTTTTTCTTTCTTCCATGTTTTTTCATTTCAAATGGTATGTCCTTGAAATTTCATTACCATGATCATGTATCCTTCTTATTCTGTCCATCTACTATTTTATGGGTCATTTATGAATGTTTTACCCATTTTCCCTCTCTTTTTAATGTCTTCTAAAACCTCGTAACATAGCCGTTATGCTGCAAAATTTCCATCTCAAAATGCCTCTCTCTTTTTCTAAAGTTCTTTTATATTATTGAGTGAATACTCAAAGCTATTTATTCTAAAGGGGTATTCACATATATACCAAAATGTTCTATTTTAAATTATGTGATTTACATACATGAGACCCACCTTCCTTTTCTGTGGGTTTTAAAGTGATGTAAAGATCATGTCTTTAAAGCAGTTTTTAAAACGTTATGATTACGAAATGAAACCCATTTATTTTGTGCTACATGGGTTCTTTATGACTTGTTTGATGATGATTTATGTGTCTCACATGATAATAAAGGAAAATTTTTATTGTGCTCCCTGATAGCGCTCCAATGCATTGGGTAAAGACTTAATCTTTAGAGATGACCATTTTTAACGACGCCTTGGTGAATAACCTTGGTAATTTTTAATGACACCTTGGGGATGGACCGTGGTGAAATGAAATGATTGTCAATATTAAATGCTGCAACCACATCTTCAAGTTATGAAAAATTTTATTTTTATTATGAAATGCCTCATGATTTCTTTCTCATTCCTTAAAGTTCTTTTCATGTCCTTATTAAAGTATCTCAAGTTCACATGTAAAATGTTCATCTTGTTTCCCTTACTGGGCCTCTTGCTCGCCCTTTCTTTTGATGTATGTCCCCAGGTTATGAGATGTAGTAATGAACCTAGGATGAACATAAGGAGAATCCTTTCAAGTGTTTAAGAGGAATGTTTTATGTTGTTTTCATGTATTATGTTCCTAGTTTCCAAGACACTAAACCTTAAAGATCCTCAGTTTTGTGTAATGTAATGAAAGTTTATGTTATAAAAAGGCGGGATGCTATAGATGGTATCAAAGGATGGTTTAGTTATTTGTGGAAATTAGGATATGAAAACTCTAGGAAGAACCCTATAGAAAAGTTAAAAAAATAGGAAATCTTCCTGGTATTTTGGTGAGTATTGAGTAAGGGGTTGCCAAGAAAATACATCCCTGTCTGGATACGAGCAGGTAGAGGTGGCTCTGGCACAGATGTACATAGCGGTAAAACCTGAAAACACCGCTTTGAGCTAGACTCGAATGGGAACCGGTACACGACAACGGGCCTTGCTGCACTCTTGGTTACGACACTCTCGGGGGATATGCTTTGGTAAATTCATAAGCTTAGTATGAACCATTGTTAGAGGAACAAAGATAAAATAAAATAAAGATTCACATAAGAATATATGATCATGGATAACCTAGATGGGAACATAGGGGATCACAAGTTAGGGTATACTTTTCTTCTACAAGTTACCCTTATATGCTTTCAGTTTCTTTTCATGATTATTGGCTAAGTAATTAAGCCCCTAATTATGATTTCTCTTCATAGTTAATGGTGGTAAATGGAAGAACATGTCCAAACAACCAATGTGATAGGAAATGCTACGATTGTCATATTAATATGACATGGATGATTAGGGGATTAAAATATGATTATTATTTTGGAAGATTTTCACTATTTTGGGGACCCTATATGATCGAGGTAAATAGATTACTATGGTATTTCCATTGAAGAGTAGGGTTGAATTATATTTTGAAGAATCGATGAATTTAAGGTGGAATTATAGTTATTTAGGTTACTTATGGAAATTATTAACCTATCTTGGGGTAAATATGTTTAGGTTAGTTACTTTTTTTATAAGATGTTAGGAGTGGTTGATGTTGTTTGGAGATGAATGATAAAGTTTACCTTGGAAGACTATGTTATCAAATCCTTCTTGTATTTGGGTTTCAATCTTAGTTTGTTTTATTTTGAGGATTTTTTTAAGGATAGTTATTTATAGAATGGACTATGATGAACTTTGGGTAGTACCATGGAACTTTGAAGATTTAAAAGTAGTTTCCATTCCTAGGGGATTATTTCTTTTTGAAGTGTTGTTTTACCTTACCCTTTCTGTTTTTGGGATAATGTTTAAAGATAGAAGAAATAGATAGTTAATCTTTTGTGGATTATGAAGATGATTCTTGTGTTTTGATGAGACCAAGTAGTTTTGAATGCTCATAATTTGGATAAAAGATTAGTTTTGGGTAGAAACTTATTAAAGGATGAAACTCTACATGAAGATATGTATATTTTCTTATATTTTTGTTTTATGTTGTAAATGAATTCCTAAAAATTATGAAACGGAATGTGAAACAAAAACGTTGTTGGTATACATTTCCTACTTGGTAATCAAAGACCATTTACACACATCATAAGTTTGGGATTTTCTTATGGTTAACGTTCTCCTAATCATGTTCTCTATCACTCTCCCCCAGAAATTGACCCTTTGTTTTTCTTCCATGTCCATGTTTTCCTCCATGGAATCCTAGTATGGGTTAACTCGGGTGACCTTTGTACTTCCCTTTCTTTCTTTTAAAGTAATAGTTTTACTGACTCCTTTTCCGATGTGGGACATTCAATGAAATTTCAAAACCCAATTTTAAAAACTGCGAGGACGCAATTTCTTAAGGGGGGAAGATTGTAACGACCCGAAATTTTGAATAAATCTTATTTCCTAATTTTATGTGTTATTTTATTTTATTTTTATACTCAACAACAATGTTTCATTTGATAACATGAGTATAATTAAAATGAGACTGTTGGGTTTTGACTATTATTTGACCATTGGTCAATATGACCACTGGAAACTAAATGTTTTGATTACCGTCTCTAAATACAAGCAATCTTGGTTAATTAATATAGAAAGAAGATTTCATGGCCTCACCCAGTAGTCTTGGACTGATCGAAGCCCATCTAAACGAACTTGGGAAGGAGGTAGCACCACTGGGCTTTGCTCTGGACCAAACCCAAGCTAAACTTCATCGGGTGAAGCTAGAATGGGATCACCTTCGCGAGAAGTTCAAACTAATAGAAATTACGACTCGTGCGATGTTGGTCGAGCCTCCCTCAGATTCTCTCACTTTAGCACACCTTACACTTAGGTCATATGCTGGTGTGATAAGGGGCTATGTAAGGAGACCGTAATTGCCTTGTGTAATCCTTTGTTTTAAATAAAAATTTGGATTTCTTCTTATGATGAAGTTTATGAATTTTCAAATGTCCAGATAAATATATTATGCATATTTTTGATAAATTTTAGAGAAAGGATATTTTAAAAATGTTTATGTAAACCTTAAATAAATAAAAATGTGTAATGATTTTCAAAAAATGTTCTTCTACAATTATGTTCACTATGAAATTTCGAGTCTAATAAGATAAACTTGATTTTTGATGAATAGTAAATTATGAATAGTGATTTTACGCTTAGGATTAGTAATGTGACCAAATGGATTAGTAATATCACTTAAATAAAGTATTAATATAATCTAGGAACCTTGATTAAGTAATGTGATTCAATAAAATGGTTAAATAACGGTTTCATAAATTATTATTCAAGTATTAGTTTTTCGGGTGAATAGTGTTTTTTAATTAAAATTTGAATTAAAAATATTTAGAAAATTATTTTTATAAAACGGATTTCATTTTTGAACTCAGAGCACCGATATTATGCTATGGTAATTTTTGGGGTTTTTTCTGAAAAAATGAATTTTTGGTGAATAGTTTTTTTATTTAAAAATTAAATTAAAAATATTTAGAAAATTATTTTTATAAAATGGAGTTCATATTTGTAATCAGAGCGTTGATATTTAGTTAAGGTGAAATTTTGGGATTATTCTGAGAAAGTTGAATTTTCGATGAATAGTGAAAATACAGTTTTTAAGTTACGGGTGTCTAATGACATCATTAAATGATGTATTAAGTATATATTCAATATGGTCTAATTGTGACTAGTAAGATAAGGTATGAGGTGTATTATGTGGCCAATACCATGGGAAAATACCATGGGAAAGCCCATGGTTTTGCCAAAACCACTAATGAGGTGTCCCTTGGCCATTAATGCCTTGTCCCCTCACTTTCCCTATAAATACCCACCCATTCCTCCTTTGGTTTTCACTCCCAACTCTCCACCAACGAAGTTCTGGTCTCCTTACCTCCCAAGGAGTCCTCCCAAGGTTCCCCGAATCCCTAAAGGTCCAAAACATTGTGTTTCAAGAGTCACGTTTTAAGGTAAGGGATCCGACCTCTCTCTTTCATTTCAAGTAATCTCTTTTATGTCATTCCTTTTATGCTACATGTTCTTATGTTGGAGGATGTTCTTTTATACTCCTATTACTGCACTTTTTATTTTCATATAGTGAGAGATCCCCTCTTACTCTCATTATTTCGTTTTATGAAGTTTTATGTGGCGTCGTTAGGCTGCCGAAATTTTTGTAATGGACTCTTTCTCCCTTCTCATTTTTCAAGATCTATTTTCATGTAAAGTATTTCAAGTTCCTTTTTAGTATGTTGGGGTATTATCTCTAAATTTATGATACTGATCTTTTATGATAATATGATGAGAGACCCCATTTTATCTCTTCAATTCAGTATTTTGATGTTTTAAGTGGCGCGCCGTTAGGCTGCCGAATTTTTAAGTGGTTATTCACCCTTCTCGTTTTGAAGTTCTGCTTTCATGTCAATTCATTCAAGTTCCTTTTTTGTTATTTTGGGGTATGATCTCTATATATATCATACTGTACTCTTATGTTCATATGATGAGAGACCCCTTTTGATCTCTTCAATTCAGTATTTTGATGTTTTAAGTGGCGTCGTTTGGCTTCCGAATTTTTAGGGGATTCTTTCACCCTTCTCATTCTTTTCAAGGTTCTACTTTCATGTAAAGTCTTTCAAGTTCCTTTTTAATTATGTTGGGGCATTATCTCTATATCTATCATACTGAACTCTTATGTTCACATGATGAGAGGCCCTATTTGGTCTTTTCAAATCATTGTGTTTGATGTTTAAGTAAAGTCGTTAGGCTGCCGAACTTTCATAAGAGAAATCTAATTTTTTTCTTTCTTCCATGTTTTTTCATTTCAAATGGTATGTCCTTGAAATTTCATTACCATGATCATGTATCCTTCTTATTCTGTTCATCTACTATTTTATGGGTCATTTATGAATGTTTGACCCATTTTCCCTCTCTTTTTAATGTCTTCTAAAACCTCGTCACATAGCCGTTATGCTGCAGAATTTCCATCTCAAAATGCCTCTCTCTTTTTCTAAAGTTATTTTATATTATTAAGTGAATACTAAAAGCTCTTTCTTCTAAAGGGGTATTCACATATATACCAAAATTTTATATTTTAAATTATGGGATTTACATACATGAGACCCACCTTCCTTTTCTGTGGGTTTTAAAGTGATGTAAAGATCATGTCTTTAAAGCAGTTTTTAAAACGTTATGATTACGAAATTAAAACCCATTTATTTTCTACTACATGGGTTCATTATGACATGTTTGATGATGATATATGTGGATCACATGATAATAAAGTCAATTTTAAGGGTGCGCCCTGATAGCGCTCCAATGCATTGGATAAAGACTTAGTCTCTAGAGATGACCATTTTTAACGACGCCTTGGTGAATAACCATGGTAATTTTTAATAACACCTTAGGGATGGACCTTGGTGAAACGAAACGATTGTCAATATTAAATGTTGCAGCCACATCTTCAAGTTATGAAAAATTTTATTTTTATTATGAAATGCCTCCTGATTTCTTTCTCATTCCTTAAAGTTCTTTTCATGTCCTTATTGAAGTATCTCAAGTTCACATGTAAAATGTTCATCTTGTTTCCCTTACTGGGCCTTTTTCTCGCCCTTTCTTTTGATGTATGTCCCCAGGTTATGAGATGCAGTAATGAACCTAGGATGAACATAAGGAGAATCCTTTCAAGTGTTTAAGAGGAATGTTTTATGTTGTTTTCATGTATTATGTTACTAGTTTCCAAGACACTAAACCTTAAAGATCCTCAGTTTTGTGTAATGTAATGAAAGTTAATGTTATATAAAGGCGGGATGCTATACATTCATTTGGACTATGTAATCATTTTACAGTGGTCGCAATGTAGATTATTTTTTTATGTTAGAGGATACCACAATGAAGTGATATTGATAGTCGATAAAGGGGTCAAATCCCTTCATCCTTTAAAAAAGGGAGTTCAATAATCATGTTATATTTTTTGTAATATAAATTGTGTTACCTCATGTTATTATTTATTCGCTATTGTATTTATGTTCTCTAAATTAAAGTTTAATCCAATTCTCTAGATAATTAGTTTTACAAATGTTGGTACTCCCAATCCTGAGGAACAACCGGTCATTGAATATAATGTTTCTCATAGTACAGAGGAACAACAACCTTCTGTATGTGATTGTGCTCTCAATCGAGAGGAATAATAGTTTTCTCATTATTTTTATACTCTTAGTGCATAGGTTCAATGACTATATTCACATGCTGATTCTACTAATCCATATAAATAATATATTGGTGAGTTTGAAACCAAAGAAATGGTAGGTGACGAAGGAAAAAAATAAGAGTTCCACAGTTTGATGGTGTTAGAAAAAATCATTAAGTAGAAAATAAAATACATCAAATATGAGGTTGCATGGAATGCACATGGACATCATGTTAACCCCAAAAGGGCCATATTCAGTAGTTACATTAGAATCATCACTCAGTAATGTGTTCCAATTGATGTAGATTCATGGAACCATGTTGGGACCATTATTAATACATTGATGAGGGAAGATATTACGGAAACTTTATGACATAATTTCTTTATTTTTTGAAAAAATAAAATAACAAAACATAGAATTAATCTTCACGATCCCTTGATGTGTGAGTTTATATTAGATTAATCCCATAATAAATATGTATTAATGATTTCTGGAAAGATTTATAGAGGCTTTCACACAATTCTAATGAGACATAATCTTAATGATACTGAATGGAAAATAAAACCACACCCACTACTTATGTATGCACACCTGATAACCCAATATGCATGGGAATTGTTTAATGGACATTGTGTGGTTTTGTCTTTTTAAGTACATTGTGGATATTAATACATTTTTTGGAAATACATATATTCATCACATTGATCAAATTTTTTTGTTTATTAAAATGATACTGAGTCATGAAAATTAGGGACGGGCAGAAAAACCAACGTACCCCTACCATAAAGTAAGGATGGGTAATGCTTCACTTGAAACAATTGTTATGTATTTAAAATCTATTGTAACACTTTTATATGTCATGAAACAAAAAAATAATTGTTTTACACTATTTATATAATGATTGATGAATACAAATCACAACCAATTTTCATCTCATGCCATGTGTTTTGGAAGGAGGAATGTGTAAGTAATAACGGGATACTAATAGATAAAAATACACAAAAGGGTGGGAAACATGTGTATGTATGACATAATAATTTTTTTGATTTAAATCCCTATTACATAAAAATTATTACATATTTTACTATATTTTATATTTGAATTAGTCATAATAATCTTCAACACCTGTAACGGATGAACACCTACTATCAGTGGCCTTGAACAGACAGAACAGTATGGTCACGTCATAGGTGCGAGTTTTAGGGTGACACCCCGAATATATTTTGATTAAAAAAATAAGAGGATAATGATAATTAAATGAAATAGAAGTAAAAAAGACTAGTTAGAAATGATGAATATTTACAACGGTAAAGAGAGTTACTAGAACATTTATGGGGTTAAGAAAAGAGTAACAAATTACTCAAGAACAATAATTTCTTGAATATCCAGCCCCACCCCCACCATCTTTGAGGTGATCCATTCACCTCAAACTGCTATATTTTCCATGGTAATAAATGACCTAATAATTTTTTATATAAAATGTAAATCATATAAACACTAATAGTTTTCCTATACTAATATTATATTTGGTGATAATGACTGTGATTTATATCTATCAACACCCACCCATTTCATTATAGAGAGGGATACAATGTTCAATATTCAAAATGACATGCTACACAATAGAAAAATTTCAATAGGTCATGTGACAGTGTTGACTTGGATAGACCAGGAGTTGTGCACTTAGATACCATTTCCAATTTATGAGAAAGGTATTCATAAGGTTGACCAAACTATTGGAACGTTAATTTCATGTCCTTCACATCTTGTAAAAAAAACATGTCTACAAGGAGGTATTAATTTCCAATTAATATTTCATACTAAAACATTAACAATTAATGAAACAAGGTCTGAATCGATTAATATTATTATAGAAAAACAAAGGAAATGTAATGAAACAAAAGGTCGACTCAAAAACATCTATAGGATCAACCAACCGATAAAAAAGATCATCTAAAAGCACATTTACCCTGCCCATTGAATATTCGTATTTACGAACATTGATGGTTTAAGCGGTTAAAAAGATACAAAGTGGTAGTAGGGACATAGTTTATTTTGAAGAAAAAATGTATATAGAGGAAGTTAATAACAACATTTCTTCCAATAATTTAGATGAAATCCACAACTATGAATGTCTAGGAGACTCAGATGTAAATTTATACATGAGGTATGTTTTCATGAATTAATTTTCTAAAATACGACATACAATGTTATTTTTGACTAAATAAATTTCATATTTTTTGTTGGTGTATATATCAATACAAATTAGAGGGATTTACCCTTTAAAAAATTGACTCATTAGTCCTCACATAACCTCTAAAGGACAAACAAACATTAAATCCAAACAAATAGATGAATTATTGGAAATCCTAGGAAAATAGTATGAAAGAAAACATAGTGATGAAATACTCTTCTTAATACTGATGATGCAAGAATAAAACTCTCTATTTTTATTATATCACACACATTTTTCGATTATTTAATTAATTGTTCCTTTTTTAGGAAACACTGGAGGCTCATTATGGTCAATTTAGATACTCTAAATATTAATTTCGGGGATTCACTCCATGTATTACCAACAAACCGACCACATATGATGACATTTTTATATTTTTCATACAATACATCAAAAAATTTAGAAATAGAATCCATGTTATGTAATTAATATTATGTTTTAATTAATGTTCTATTATTATATGGTGGTGTGTAAATATTTTTTAAGTCATGGAATGAAGACAAATATTGCACACAAGGACCCTGAAAAATTCTCATCCATCATAAGTATTAGGGTATATATAATAATATTTCACTATACAAACACATATCAAAACAAATTAATTATTTTCTTCAAAAATTCTATAGTGTATGAAACAAGAAAATGGAAAATATTGTGATTATTATGATTGTAAATTTATGAGAGAGATCATATTCCATCAAAAAACAAACATCCCCAAATAGATATTTTCAAAGTTAATTACTAATTCATTTGAAATATTTATTAATATTTTGTGTATTAATATTTTTTTAGTAATATTATAACTTTTGAAAAAAATCATATTCATAAGATGATATACATTTTCTTAGAAACAAATGGGCATCATTCCTGATCACTGAATGTATACAAATAGCATGAAGATGTGACTTCTAAAGAAGAAATGGATTGTTTTATATTTAAGTTTAATTTATTTATTTTTAGTATCACTCACATAAGAATCTTTTTCTCATACAGTAGGATTACTTGGAAGTTTGGATTGTTTTTAAACATTGGGTCATGTATGAATCAACAATGCCTCAGTCTGACACGTGGTGTGATTGGAATGTATCCATGTGTGTATTTTTATTTAAAATTGACATTAATTTTAGTACAATATACAACTCACAAACTCAAAACTGAAAAAAAGAATACATATTGTTTTCATACATTAGTATAATGATCTATAATACATTTAAGATCTATAAGAATCAGTTGCACCTCAATCTGACACACACTGTGACCAGTATGAATAAAAGTGTTTTTTATCAGTTTAAAATCGACATTTTACTTCAAAATGTGTCACTCACTGAAAATAAATAAAACCCACTCATATATTATTTATAATTTAGTAACTTGATTCGTAAATCATTTGTGATGTGTAGGAATTAGTCTCATGTAAAATTGATACATGATGTGACCAGTATGATTCAAAGTGCGTGTTTCCAGTTTGAAATGAAATGTTAGTAAAAAAACAAGGGACAGACTGATATCCATGATTTGTTTTTTAAATTTTATGATAGTTTTGAAAAAAATGATAAATGGGTCCTTTTGGACGTGTAAAAATCATTCACACCTCAATATGACGTACGATGTGACCGGTATAACTCCAAGTGCGTCTTTTTATTTAATATTGACATCAATTTTAGAAAAAATGAACAAGTTTCGTACTAAAAAATGATAAAAAACATTCACATTATCTCGATAATTTAGGGAAAAAATCAATGAGAAATTTTGGATCTGTAGGAATCTTCCACACCTCAATCTGAGGTATGATGTAACTGGTATGACTACAAGTGCGGCCTTTTTATTTAAAATATACATAAATTTTAGTAAAAAGTACAATTGACTTAATCAAAACCAAAAAACGCATTCTAATTGTTTTGATATTATATAAAAATGATCCATGAGTTAGTTTAAAAGTGTATGAATTAGCTTCAAAACAATCTAAGACATGGTGTGATCGGTATGACTCTAAGTCCATCTTTTTATTTAAAATAGACATAATTTTTTATTAAAAATTAGAAATTGATGTATTTAAAACAGATAAAACTCATTCATATTGTTTTGATACATTAGTGAAATGATCCATCAGTAATTTGGGACATCTAAAAATAATCTAAACCTCAATATGAGGCATGGTGTGACCGGTATGACTCCAAGTGCGTCATTTTTATTTAAAATTTACATCAATTTTATTAAAAAGGAAAACTAACCTACTCAAAACCATGAGAATGAATTATTACTATTTTTATACTTTAGGAAAAACATTCAAGAGTAATGATAGATTTTTAAGAATTATCCAAATATCAACCTGACTCACGGTGTGACCGATATGACTACAAGTGCGTCTTTTTATTTAAAATTGATATCAATTCTAGATAAATGAAAAATTGTCTTACTAAAAATTGAGAAATTTAATTTTTATTGTTTTGATAATATAATAAAATGATCCATGAGTTATTTGGGATGTGTATGAATCAACTACACCTCAATCCGAGTCACGTTGTGATCGTTATTACTCCATGTGAGTCTTTTTATTTAAAATAGACATCATATTTAGTAATAAAACAAGTGTTGTATTGAAAACCCAGAAAATGAAATCCTATTATTTTTATACATTAGGTAAATGATCCATGAACCATTTGGAACATGTATTAATTATTCAATCCTTAATATGAGGCACAATGTAACAACTATGACTCCATGTTCATCTTTTCCATTTTCAATTTAAATCAATTTTAGTAAAAAAGACAACTGACCTACTCAAAACTGAGAAAACATATTTGAAATGTTTTGATACATTTCGAAAATAATCCATGAGACATTTTATACTTGTATGAATCATCCTCACCTGAATATTATGCACGGTGTAACTTTTATGACTATAAGTACGTCTTTTTATTTAAAATTGATGTCAATTTTAGAAAAAGGAAGAAGTTTCTTACTGAAAACTGAGAAAATTAATTTGGAATGTTTTGATACTTTAGATAAACAATTAATGATTTATTTGGGATGTGTAATAAGTATCCACACCTCAATATGAGGCACGATGTGACTGGTATGACTCTAAGTGCTACTTGTTATTTAAAATTGACATCATTTTTTAGTAAGAAGGAAGAAGTGATGTACTGAAAATCGAACAAAAGAATGTAGATTGTTTTGATACATTAGGGAATTGATACATGAGTTATTTTGTTTTTTTAGGAATCACCTGCATCTCAATACAATTCACGGTGTGACTGGTATGACTCAATGTGCCTGTTAATTGTTTAAAATTGACATTTTAGTTGAAACCTTATACCACTCACTAAAAACCAATAAAATGAGCTCTGATTGTATTGATAATTTAGGACAACAATTAATAAGTTATTTGTGACATTTAAGAAGGATTATCATGTAAAAAAATACATGATGTGACCTGTATGACTCAAAGTACATGATTCCAATTTGAAATTACATTTTAGTAGAAAGCACAAATAACATACTAAAAACCCACCAAACGTATTAAGATTATTTTTATACTTTATGAAAATGATCCTTAAGTAATTTTTGATATATAAGAATCAGTTGTAACTCAATCCCACACACAGTGTGATCGGTATAACTAAAAATGAGTCTTCATTTAAAAATGACATTACTTTCATTAAAAAGTACAAGTGAAATACTCAAAACTGAGAAAATGTGTTTGAATTGTTTTGATACATTAGGATAATGGTCCTTACCTCATTTCAGACATGTTGGAATCAGTTATACCTCAATATAATTCATGGTGTGACCGGTATAAATCAATGTGTGTTTTTTATTTAAAGTTGTAGTTTTTATAATGTATTTGTTCATAATAATGTTTAATTTATTCTTTATAATATTACTAACAGAATATTAGTTTTATTATATATGTGGATTATTTTTATCTGGTTGAAGAATTTTTTGAGCAACAGATATCAGGGGTAGACCTTTTTGAGATGGGATCACGGGTGCCAAAGGCAGAAATTAATGATTTAAATTGTTTGCATATAGTAATTATAAATTTAATTATACAAAACATTGTTTGAAATGTATTTAGTAGTTTATTTTATAATTATGATGTAAATTTTATTTCAATTAAATTATATATTTTCTATATAGGAGGTTGTGGTGTGCTGTTTTTAGGTACATGAGATTTTTTAAGGTGTTTTCATACAAACAACACAATGTAGTAGACGTGGCCTTTATCAATGCTAAACTATCGCTGATAAAGGGCTCGCCCTTTAAAAGCGCTAAAATTAACATTTTTTTCCATTTTTAAAAGTAGTTTTTCCTGATGTGAAAGATCATATTATTATTAGTGTAAATAAAAACAATTATAACCATAATCAAATTATAACATTATGAAATTTATAATCAGAAATAAATTTTAAGAAAAAATTAATTACAATCACGAAAATTTATAACCAATAAAAATGTGTGTATGAAAAAAATATGTGAATGAATATATTTTATAGAAAAAATAATAATAAATAAATATACTAACCATAAAAAATAAAATCTGAAATTTCAAAAGATAGAGATTAAGGTAGAAGATCCATGAATAATAGAGACAAAATTTAGATAGGCAATCTTCAGATTGCAAGAAATGAAAAATTGGTTTAGATGAAAATAGATATTAAAGGATGATAACGGTATAACTTGAGTGAGATAAAATGCATGAATCTTTTGTGGGAGAAATGCAGACGATCATGGTGGAATGTGAGGGAATCAGGGAGAACATGACAACAAGAAGGGGAAGGGATGCAAAACGTGATGAAATATAGTTGAAGGAAGGAGATGGAGCATAACCATGTTTCATGAATGTTAGGGTTTCAAGTGATTAGGAATCAAAATAATGAGTATAAAATAGAAAATCTTATATTTTAAATTTTATAAACGATTTTAAGGTTCCTTTTGAAATGAATCCTCAACATAGATATCATCCAAATATAATGTACATAACTCTAAGGGAAAAGATGAAATTCAACTATTTGACCCTCAAAAACTCCCAAAAGTATCTCTAAAATGAGCCGCATGATTTTCCTCACTCCCAACAATGGAAAACGACAAGAAGAGAATAAATGAACCAATGATCTGATGATGTCGATAATAGACCCAAAGGCTTGGTGGCTACCTTCATCCTCCTCCATCACTTTGATAATAACCTGACAATCAAATTCCACCACAATATCCTTCCACATAATAGATGAAATGAACTTCATACCCATCAAGATAGTCATGTCCTATTCTACGGTAGGAGACTAATAATTAATGTTTGAGGAATAACAAGATACAATTATAGAGTCTTCATGGTCCTGGAGAACTCCCACAAGGTCACCTAGTCCATCACCTGGAATCACTACGTCAATATTAAGTTTGAAAACACACTATGGGGGAGGAATACATCTGATAGGAGGGGGATGAAAAATTATTTGATAATTTATGTTAAAACACACATTTTGAACTCTCTTATTGCATAAAAGATGTAAAAAACTCACACTAACATAGTTTTAACAATGGTTATCCATTATTTGATGTTAAAACTCTATTAATGTGAGTTTTACCATTATTAATGTATAAATGAACATTCATGATGAATACATAACATATTTTTGTGTCAATTATACTCACACATTAATATATTTATTGACCAAATTCATTGGAAACATATATTTATTTAAATATATATATATTTATTTATAATTATAATATGAAATATGAAAATTTAAAAAGTATTTATTTATATTTAGAAATATAATAAAAATAATGAATATAAAAAATATATTTTTTATTTAAAAAATTATTTTAATATTATAATTAAATAAATATATATTTTTTTAATTATAAATTTATAAATATTTTTTAAAAATTATATATATATTCAAATTATTAATTTTTTTTATTAATTATAAAGATACATTTTTTATTTAATGTATAAAAATAAAAATTATTTTGGAATATAAATATAATAATTTTATATAATATATTAATATTTATTATTAAAAACTTTTATTAGCCTTAATAATAGTGTTGTGCCTAGAATATATGGTTTCATCATATTTAATTAATTTTTTAGAAAATTGGTAAAGATGATAGGGTCTGGCTTTCCAAGACTCTTTACTAGGGCTCTCAGTGGTGGATGTTGAGGAGGCTCGTCCACCTTAAACTGTTCATTACCATCTTTTCAGATGAATGCCCCCCATTCGGTGCTCTCAATCATAATATTAACGCGACGACACCGTGGGATGGTTTTGTTGACGTTAGGAAAATCCTCTGGGATTAGGTTGGCTCTATTATTACGGCTCGTCATTCCTCATACATTGTTGGTATGTCTCCTCCTTTGGAAAAGGCTATGACTATTTGGAAGGGTTTGCAGTTCATCTTGTCTCTTGGATGGATAGATGCTGTGGTAAAATTAGATTATTAAGTTATCATCAACGAACTAAAAGAGGATGGAGGTGGTCTCCAAGCCTATGGGTCTATTATTGACATCATCAAATATTTGGTGCCTTTTCTCTCTTGGTTTTTTCCTTTGTAAGATGATAGGGAAATCAAGTGGGTAATTGTTTTGCTGCTGTTGGGAATAATTGGGTGCCAAATTGCTGGATTTCATCTTTTCCTTTGGAATTATGTAATTTGTATTTATATGATATCTAAGGATTGAGTATTTTATTTTAAAAATAAATAAATTCCCCCCTTTATCATCACTAAATAAAGAATTGATAAATGGGTACCTTTATCAGCATTTTTTTTAGCACTGATAAAGTTTATATTTATCAGTGCTTTTATCCAGTGCTAAAAAAGGCCACCCTTTTATCAGCGCTTTCTGCTTTGCACTAATAAAACCTAGTGCATCACATTCCATGATCTGTGGTAGTGAATGGAAGGAATTACAATGTGTTTGATTCCGAAACAAGTATTAGCAGCGGTTTAAACCATCGCTGAATCAAAAAAAATTACTGTTTCTAAATTATGTTTTTCTTATAGTGGATACATAACTCATTTATGATGTGTATGAATTGTCTAAATATTAATACAACACATTATGTGACTACTATGAATCAATGTTTTTTATTTCAATATAAAATTTTCAATTTAGTTTAATGATATAATTAGTTACAATTAGTTAAATAAGTATGAAAATTAATAACTAATAATATCATTAATATATTCAGTAATTGATAATATAATTTATAACAATATTTAATTAACAATGTAATTAACAATTCAATATAATTATTAATAAAAAATATATTTAATAATTAATAATTAATTTAAAATTTAAATTACATTCATTAATAATTAAATTAGTAGTATAACTAATAATATCATTATTATATATAGTAATTAACAATATAAATTATCATATTTGATTTATATAACTATTAAATTAAAAATATTCTATTTTTTATGAACTGATACTAAGATAAAAATTTGTTTTATCGGGTGTAAAAACCATTATACAAAGGTTTATCAATGGAGGAAGCCTACTAATGTAAAAAAACCATAAATTTTTAAAACATTCCACCCTAATTATTTTGAAAAAAACTAAAAATTATATATAAATTCTAATATTTTATATAAAAAATTTATTTGAAAAAATATATAAATTTATAAACGAAAATGTACTGTTTTTTTGTTATAATATGTCTCATAAGTCATTTGAAATATTGAATTAAAAGAAATAAAAAATTATAAATTTAGATATTTTACCAACTTTAGTTATTTAAATTGATTAAAAAACCAACAAAAAATTTTGTTATTAACCAATTATGTTTTTTACTAACAATTATTCATTTTAGTATGACAGTTCGGTTCTTCATTATTAGGTTTTCAATTAATAGTTCTAATAAACACTTTTTCTTCCACCCCTAAGAACCATTATAGATGGGGGGTAATCTCTATAAAACATTATTTCCATTTACGAGTGGTTAGATAAAAAATTACAAGATTAAAAATACACACACATATATATATATATATTAAATATTGTATAAAGGTTGATGTGAGTGAAATTTTATATTATTGAATTAAAATCAACATTAAATATTATATCCCAGTCAACTATTCTAAAAATCTATTATATAATAATAAATTCAAATTCAATAAAATTATTAAAATCTACAGCTTTGATAGTCAGGTTGAAAATGTTCATTAAAAATCATCCAAAATTAGGGATTTTGACTCATCAAGTAGCCATGAATTTCAGGGTAATTAAATCCCAACTCGTTTAATTTTTTTAAATCCCTAATCCATTTATAACCCATTTATTTTTTAACTCATTATTTTTAAATATAATCAATTATATTTTAAAATAATCCCAAACCGGTTTAATTAGAGGGACTTTTATTATTTTTTATTTTAAATTTTTTTTATAAATCTAAAATCAATTGATATCAATGAAACAAATATTTTTTTTAATTTTATTTACATTTTAAAATAAATAATTATTCAGTTAACAATAATTAAATTAATAAGATTTAGAATTTATATTTTGTTTTAAAATATAATTTGAAGAATTCTCAAATTACATAAATAAATTGGATAGTTTTACTATTTTTTTAATATTCAGTAAATAAATAAATTATAATTAAACAAATAGGGTTTTTTACTTCCTCGATATCAATAGGTGTTATAAATAATAGATTTTTCTATCCCACCTTTCTAGATTTTAAAGTACGGGAAGAATGTTTGTGGAGGGAAAGGAAAATATAAATGAGGATGTTACTATATAATGGTGGAGGGTGAGTTTCCAAAGTACAAGCCTCAGACTTGATTACCCTTTTCTATAAAACCCCTCACCCCTCGATGATGATAATGAAGATGATACATAGATGAGTGATTCGAACCTAGTAAAAGTCATGTTTTGGAGGAGTATCATTAGAAAAGGTCAAAAAATCTAGACTAGTCACTTGGAGTCCCATGACCCCTGATGAAGCTGAAAATGAGGTCTTCAATATAAATGGTTTTCACCAATGTGTTGATCTTATCCCAGCAGAGAATGGAGGAATCCTACAAGGGTCCCTGTCCATCTTTCCCCTTCGCCTAGGAGCACTTCCCCATGGTACCTAATAATGGAGATCCAAAACGTACCCCAACCCCAGAACTGTAGAACCCTGGGGTGACGACACTTTTGGATGAATTTTGTTGTAAGAGGTGTATAACCATCCTAGTCACCTCAGAACACTCCTCGGTGGTACCCAAGAAAGGAAATATCGAAGGTACCACAACTCCTGCATCAAAAATAGAAACTCCCTAGGGGTACCCAAGAAAGGGGATCCCAAACATACCCTAACTCCCCCATGGTACACAATATGCATGAATGAACTCCCCAACATGAAATGTACTAGATTTTATACAACCTATTCTAATAGGCCACCGGTTATCATACGAAACGATTCTCCATTAGGCCATGTTTTTATGAATGGTTACAATGGAGGGTGGTGTCCAGTCCTCCCCTTCACATGGGAATACTCGCATGGGGTGACTATGGATATACAGAAGTTATACCAATCAGGGAGGTCCTAATGGAGGAGGAATGTGGTTTAGGTGGGATTTGGATGTGTTGACGTGTGTGGTAAAGCACAATACGGTTGCTCTGCGAGGTCATAGAATAGGAAAAACATGGTAGAGGAGTGATGTGGATGTGTCAGCGTAGAGGGAAAATCATGGTACAATCACTCGAGGATTTCATAGCGGAGGCAGAGTGTGGTTGGGACAGGATGTGGATGTTATGATGTGTGGGGTGGTCATGGCGTGGCAGAGCGCGGTCACAGTGTGAGGACATGGAAGAGGTGGAATGTGGTTGAGGTGGGGATTCTTTACAGCTGACCCTCATTAGTGCGGTCATAGAGGATGTGGAATTGAGGCAGAGACAAAGATGGTGTGCGGGTTAGTAGGGATTTAGCAGTCCATTGTATGATATTTTTCTCAAGTTCAAATCCAAGAGGAGTCAGAGGTGTGCTGGTAGGTGTCGGAGGGTCTTGCACAGTTAAAGGGTGCGGGGTGTCCGAATAGCGCGGTTAAATGGGTGGCAGTGTCTCACACGGGTGGGGATTACTAGCACCATTGAAAGGGGGTCAAAATCTATTAAAAAGGGATGGGTCTACCCTTTGATATAAATTTTTGTTAATCTTTTTAATTTTATCAGTGATTTTTTTAGCATTGATAAAAGGGTGATTTATCAACTCTTTTTTTATTGTTGATAAAAGGGACCCCCTTTTAATATAACCTCGACTATCAAAGCTTTTTAAGCGGTGATAATGTTTTTTTAGCATAGATAAAACTGATTTTCATTGTAGTGACTGTTGTATAGTTTCATTTGAGCACAATGAATTTCCCGATCACTGAAAAGTATTCTATGTTCATCGCCCTAGGGGTTGTGAGAGGGATATTATTGGGTTATTCTACATCGATTATGAAGGGTTCTTTTGTGTTAAATATACGTATATGGGAAACCCTTGCCTCATTGATCGGGGTTAACAAGCCCTAATAATATTTACAAAGGCATGCAGTTGTGTATGAAGATACCACACCAACACACCAAGTCCTTTGGTGTATATATATTTTCATATCCATGGATGTAACATAGGCAATCCTTATAAACATCGGCTTTGACATCATTTATTATTTTTAAATTAAACATGTAAGTAAAACTAATATATGTATGAAATTTCATTTTCATAATTTTACTTTTAGCATAATTTTAGATTCAAAATTGCCTCTTAAAATTTTTTAATTCTTCCAAATATATATTATTAATTTTATATTATATAATACATCTTATATAGATAAAAATTAATTTTAATCACTATCAAAAAAATAACCTATTATTTTTTTAAAAAAATAACAATGTCAAATGATTTATGCAATAACTTATTGATTATTTTTTAACTAATAGTGTGGCTTCTATGAACATCCTTCACACATTCCAGGACATGATTTTGTAAAAGTATTTTTACTTATCCCATATCAACAAATCAATTCCCATTTTTTCATTTCAAAAAATTAATAACAACATAATTTATAGAATCAAAGTGAAGTAAAGGGAAATAAATCCCATAACATATATATATATTTTTAAAAATAATTCCTTCAAAAAATCATAGGCAAAAGTTATAATTTATTAAAAAAATAATATCCTACATTCACTAAAAAAATCCCAGTTTTTTAAATTTCTGTTAAAAATTTTAAATTTCCTTAAACAAAAATCATGTAATTAAAAATTAAAAATAATTCTACTTGAATTAAAAATAATTTTTAAAAAAATAAAGGAATTGAATTTGTTAAAAAATAAATATATAACCATTATTCTAATGTAATATTCAAGGGAAAATGAAGAAGTTATATTTTAATTTTATGTTTTTAATTGAAATTTTTAATTTTTGTGGAAAGGAAAAGGGTTTTTTATATTTTAAATTTAAAATGGAATCATTTAGAAAAGGTGAATTTTCTATTTATCTTAATATAAAAGAATAAAATTCGTTTTTAATTCCCAAATACATCATAAACAAAATGGATATTTAATTTTTTTTAAAATAACAGAATTTATTTTAATTAATTTTTTAAGAGGAATACTGGGAAGTTTTTTTAATAAAATTTATAGGGGAACAAAGTTTTCTGATACAATATTTTTTAATTAGGAATATATATTTTTTACTACATTATATGTAAAAGGGACATTTTTATTAATTTTTCATAAATAAAATTTAGTTTCTTATTTTATTTTTAAAAAAATATTTTTATTTTTTAACAGAATGTTTGATTTCTTGTAAATTTTATTATTTGAATTTTATTAATGAAGAATTAGTTTTTATATTTTTAATAAAAATGATACTTTTTAAACTAAAAGTGAATTTTGGTTGAATATATCTTTATGAAAAATAGTTTTTTATATGTTTTTTTCTCTTTAAATTATTAATCAACAATATGAATTTTGTTTTTAATTTTCATAATTTTAAAAATAATTTTCTATTTTTAAAAAAACTGATCATCACACCTGCATGAAATCCATGGTGATATATGGTTTTAATCCTATTACATCATGAATTTACTTCCTCCTTCATCTAGCGACACAACACATACTCATTGGTTTAATGAACACAATTTCATCAAATACTTTTCATTTTATTATTGTATAAGGTAATCATGGTCACTCCAAACAAAATTGAATTCACACTACCATAGATAGACCTTTCAACACAGCAGAGAGAGATTTAACATTGCAAAAAAATCGTCAATTTCATTAAAATGATATCCTCTTTATCATTGTTTTCATTAACATTAATAAATGCCCTACCATTGCATTGTGTTTTTTGAATAAGAACACACTGCACCAAATACACCTGTATGTAAATGCACCAATATGAAAATTCATAATTTATTTGAAATAAAATATTCATTACTAATAAAAAAATATGTGTACATTTCACACAATATTTTCTACAATTACATTTTAATTTAATATCAACAAACATTTAAAAACATCAATGTTTAATTTTATTTGGCACATGTGACCCCCTCTCATAAAATACTGAACATTGTATTAGTTTACAAACAAACCACCCAACCAGAGAAAAATAATTCTCTTTTTTAAGAAAATAATTCTTATTTTAATTATACTATAATGAAATAAATTAAACATAAATATCAAAGAATATATTTTTAAATTTTCAATTTTAAATAAAAGGACACACATGTATCACTACCACAGAAACAAATTTACACAGCTCCTCCCTTCAAAAATGCTAAAAAATGTTTTGATAAAGGGGTACGATTATCAGCACTAAAAAACTTGTGATAAAAGGAGATTTTAACAGTGCTAAAAACACTATTAAATGTACCCCTGTATCATCGTTTTTAGCAATGATAATTATACCCCTTTATCAACGTTCTTTTAGAACTATTAAAGGGACACCCTTTTCAATGATTTTTTACAAGCACTGATAAAGGGGGATTTATCAGTGTTTTTCTAATATCACTAATAAATGGTATATTTTAAAAAAATATATATTTCATTATAAATAATATATATATTTTTAAATATGTTTTAGATAAGGCTAAATTGAACTTTACAATTACAATATAAGATATTTAGTGAAAATGGATTATAAAATAATTACAAAATATTTTTACTTAATAACTTACTAATTATTATTGACTAAAAGTCATTTATTAACAATTTTAAGACACAAAAAATAAAAAATTTCATAAAAGATCTAAAATATATTGAAAATGTAACTCAGATTTCAAAGGGTCATAACTTTTGATCAGTGTGTCCATTTTAGCTATAACACATATCAAATTGAATCTTGTGATGACATATTCACAATAATGATAGGGAGTAATACCCTCTTACATTTTTCAAGGCCCAAAAAGTCCCAATAAGGCATTTAAAACTGAGTTTTTAGTTGGTGTATCCAAATTATTTTACATTCAATGGAGTTCCATATTCGTTTAAGAGGGTTTTTTCCCTGTTTTCAGTGGGGAATGAATTTATTCACAAGTATGACATTCATATTGATATTAATGTTTTGAAATTTATTCATTTTTCATAATTTAGTTTTATTTATAATCAAATATATAAGAATATATACATATTTTGTATATATTAACACATAAAATTTTAGTTATATATATATATATGTAAAACTATTTACATGTAAAGTAGATTTATAAATAAATCAAACATATGTAAATAAAAAATAATATCCATTTTATTTAAAATGAATATATATAAAAATGTATATATATATACAATTACTGTATATATAATATTTATATATATATAAATATATTTGTGTGTGCATTGAAAAACTGATATATATTTATCTATATAATCTAATATAAGTATATAAATATTAATATATAATATATTTAAATAAATATAAATGTTTATAATTATATTTATAGATTCACACACATATAAATTTATATATATATATATATGTATTTATTTATTTATTAACACACACACACGACATATTTTATTTATGTAATTATATATATATATATATATATGGATAAAGAAAAAAAATTATATAAATTTATAGGTATATCATAAAATGCATATGAAAATTATATAGGGGAGTGGAAAATTAGAGAGATTATGAGGAGGACATCTCAGTTTCAAAACCCAGCAAAGGTAGGGGCACACACGAATGAGTGATGCAGGTCCCTAGAGTTGTTAAAGGTTGGAGGGATTCCTAGCATTGTTAAAAATGTGGGGAGGCTATACTATCACAATTAAAGGGGGATTGAGTGCTGATAATATGGTGGATGTCCCACCCTCAAATTTGTTGAAAAATAAATTCCTTTTAGGAAATTATTTTTTGACTTTTATCAGTGCTAAAAAAGTGTTGATAAAGGTCCCATTTATCACCAATATTTTAGCACTGTTAAAGGTCCTCTTTTATGAATGATGATAAAAGGGACCTTTATTATTATTTTTTAGTAATGATAAATGAGACCCCCTTTTAATAGCATCGAGGATGATAATGATTTTTAAAAGATGTAAATACACAATTTTCATGCTGTTAAAGTCCATATCTATGGTAGTTCAGTCATACCGGTCACCTTATACATCTGATTGAGGTGGGGAAGAATCCTACAAATCAAAATTAAATTATAGAACATTTTTATAAAGTATCCAAACAATCTGAATATATATTCAATTCAAATAAATATAGATAAAAAATAAGATAAACTAAATGTAGGGGTAAACAGCAAGATCTGAACTCCTTCTCAGTGGTGGGGTTTGGCAGGAATGCACCAGGGATAGTGTAAAATGAAGGCCTCTGCTCATCAAGGTGGATGAAGGCAAGAATAAATCCCTATCATGATGGTAAGAGCTAGAAATGAGGGCTGATCCTTAATCAAGGAAGGAGTAAATGAAATGAGTGGAATAACCTTCTCTAGTAGGGGATGGGGATTTTTCAGGAGGGTCATCACCATTATCAGTAGATCTATCTACGTTGATGATATTCTCAGTGGTTCCCAATGAAATTTTTGGTTTGGGTGTCTGGGTTAGCAGTCAAATGGTAGGATGGATACCTTGGGGGATTTCAATCCACGCCTAATTCTTGGATTCTCTACTATAGTCTTTTAGGCTATATGGATTTGATATTGAGCTAATTTTTATTACTGCTATTTACAATTTCCTTGTGTTTTTTTAGGGCATGTTGCATTTGTGGATTCAATCTTGTAATGGGTTGTATATAATTCCAGCTTAAAAGAGATTCTACTATTCTTAATAGTGGGGTTTTCCTAACCTTTTCTAATAATAAATTTCACTAAAAAAATAAAAAAACCATTTAAAATCTATAAAATATAAAAAATTATAATATAAGAAAATCAGAAAAAAAGAACCAAATAATAGTGTCATTGTGAAGGTGGCAGATTAACTCCATTAGATGGATGGAACTCCATCCCTAAACTGTTTGTAAGTCATCACATCAACTTCATCATACAATCATGTTGTTGATGCTACTGCTGTCGTTGATGTTGTTGATGTTGTATATACTCTTCCTACTCTATAACTAATATCTAATAGTCACATCATGAACTCATAGGCTTTCCTCATACTCTACGGAAGTGAAGAATCATGATATCAAACACACTATGTTTTTTTGGAAGATATTATGGAGAGATAAAATATTAATGATGGTTGCCGCATTCATTTGGACACGTTGTGGTGACACGTCATGGTGAAAAGCTACCATTGATTCCCCATTTAATTTGGAAATATAATGTTAATATAGGGGTAGGCAAAGGAGGGTGAAGTCAGGATATAAATTGGGATCTCCAACACCAGTTTTTATCATCAAATTCAGAAGCAACACATCTTCATCCTTGAGTGCAGTATTTTGTGAGGTGTTTATCCATATTATCAAAGATATAATTTCTTGTGTGTTTTATCCTTCTAATTGAGGGAGAGATATTATGTTCCAACATTTTACCATAGTGAAATCATTCTATTTTCATGTGGATTTTACCCCCTTATTTTTTATGGTTTCCACGTTACATCTGGTTTTCATTTAATTATGTACTTTTGTAATTAATTTCTATCTCGCAATTATCGATGAATTGATTAGAAAATTTTTTAGGATCCTAAAAAGTGGTATCATAGGAATGAGGTTTTTGCCTGATAAAATTATGGATTAACGATGTGTCTAAATGGAGACGAAATACAAGATCTAAAAATTCAATGGAAATAATTTTTCATTGTGGAAAAAGAAGATAAAAGAGGTTCCGCGGAAAGATAAATGCCTACAGGTTATTGGAGAGAAATCGGTAGGTGTGATAGAGTAAAAGTAGAGTGACATGGATAGTAATGTTATTTCCAAAATCCATTTTTCTTTGGAAGATGGGGTCCTATCAAGCATTGTGAAAAAAATACGGAAAAAGAAATTTGGGATACTCTGAAAAACCAGTATGAGGAAAAGTCACTCCACAATAAACTATTATTTATGTGAAAATTATACACTCCTCGAATGGGGCATTCATCATCGGTGACTGACCACATCAACACCCTCAATACCATTTTTTTCTCAACTTACAGTGTGGATCTATATAATTTTGGATACTAAACATGCAGATATTCTACTCAAAATGTTTGAATATTAATGTGATCAACTTCTCATCAACCTCAAAAATAATTTCCTAATGGATATATTTCCCTTCAATGATGTTTTAGCTAAAAGTATTGAAAAATAATGTTGGCATAAGAAAAAGCAGTACAAACATACAACTTCACACTAAGTGGAAGCTCATTCAATGGAATGATGAAGAATGGTGGAGTGTGGTTCCAGTGAGAACTAGAATCATGGAAGGTCCAAATCAAGGAGCAGGATGAAAAACATCAAATTTTACAATTTCATTAAGAGGGTGTATGTTAGCAAAGACTATTGGAATAATATGGTTGGTGAGAATAATTCTCAAGGAAATGTGGCGAGTACATCTTGAAATGGAGGCATACTAGTCAGTGATGTAGAAATGAATATTGATAGAAGAAAACATCTCGAAGATACATGGATTATTAACTCAAGAAGAACATGTAACATGAAATCTCTACGAGAATGGTTTGACCAATATGAAAATATCCTAGAAGGGCTTTTGAACATGGGGAATGATAATAAATTTCATGATCGTTGGAGTTGATACCATCAATCTTATGATGCATGATAACATAGTCTGGACCATCTAAGGAGTATACCATGTGGAGGGTCTCAAGTAGAACATTTTTTCCTTGGGAAAATTTTATGACATCGGATGAAAGACTCACAATAAGAAAGGGATAAAGAATATTGTGTATGGAGAAATTGTGTAGATAAAGTCAGAGAATATATTAAAGAACATGTACGTTCTTATGGGTGAAATGTACAAGGAAGTATAGATAGTTGTCTCATCAACTACCTTGATGGAAGTGTCAATGATGTTATGGAATCGTAATCTTGGCCATATGTCCGAATGAGGACTAAAGATTCTTGAGGATCAGAAGTTTTTTCCTAGGATTATAAAGGCATCCTTACTATTTTTTAAGAAATGTGTTTTGAGTAAGAACCACTGGTTAAAGTTTGGAACATCAACGATGAGGAGTATCTAGATCTTGGATTTGATTCATTCCAAGGTTTGGCAAGCACCAGTTTTGTCCCTAGGAGGAGTAAGGTACATTGAATCATTCATTGATGAATATTCCAGGAGATTTTGGTTGTTTTGAATCAATAGGAAATTGAATAACTTTGATGTCTTAAAAACATTCAAAGTGAAAAATCAGATTGAATCTAAAAAGAAGATCATGTTTTTGAGTACAAACCATGGTAGAGAATATACAAGCGACGATTTTGATTCGTTTTGTTAACAGGAAGAAATCAAGAGGTAGTTCATGGTGGCATACACTACTTAGCAGAACTGAGCGGAAGAGTAGCTAAATATAACCTTTATGAACATAATAAGGGGGTTTCTAAACACTACAGGAGTTACCAAGACATTTTGGGCAGAAGCAGTAAATATTGCCTGCTATGTGATCAATCAATCCCCTTTAGTGGAAATTGATATGAAGATGTCGATGGAGACGTGGAATGGTAAACCCGATATTTATTCTCAATTACATACTTTTGGAAGTCATGTATATGCCCTATTTCATGGCCAGGAAAGATCAAAGTTGGACTCAAGATCCAATGAACGTATCTTCTTGGGATACGCTGGTGGTGTGAAGGGGTATTATTAGTGGGATCCCATTTCACACAATATTATCATCAGTAGAGATGTCATCTTTTCTGAAGACAAATTGAAAATGAATATTGATAAAGACACATAGAAAGACATTACAGAAACTAAGACAGACGAGGTGAAGGATGAAACAAAGGAATATCCCATTTCAAATGAGTAATTACCAATGCATGATGATCAAGTACTAGATAATCATAGACTACAACGACCAAATAGAGAGAAAAGAGTGACAACATGGAACTCATATTTTTTTACTGAGAGCAATGTTTCAAATTTATTATTGATAGAAGATGGAGAGTTATCATCTATTTTGGAAGACACCCAGATTCAAAATATATCATAAGGGATGGTGGCGATGCAGGAGAAACCTGAATCCCTAAACATGAACATGACTTGGGATATTCTTCCATTACTTCATGGGAGTAAGGATATTGGGAAAAAATTGGTCTAAAAGATCAAGAGGGATGAAACAGACTAGGTGGAATGATATCGTGTAAGACTGGTGGTCAAAGTATATTCTCAGAAGGAAGGTATTAATTTCAATTAATGATTTTCTTGTATTGTTAGACTAACAAATATTCAGTCAGTGATGCTGATTTTTGTTTCATACACTCTACATCTAGAGTAGATAGTTGTGAAAACCACTTTACTCCATGTCAACCTTGATGATGAAGTGTATATTCTCTAATGAGATGGTTTTGCTGAATAAGGTAAAGAGAACTTGGTTTTCAGGTTGAAAAATTTCATTATAGTCTCAAACATGTGTTGAGGTGTTGTTACAAGAGATTTTATTCATATATCATGAACCTTGAATACAATAAACTTAATTCAGATCCTTATTCATATTTCGAGGGTCTATATGATGATTATTTTATCATTATACTATTTTATGTGGATTAAATGTTGGTTGTAGGCCCTAAAAATGATCAAATCTAGGATATGAAGGCACAGTTGTCTTGGGAGTTTCATATGAAGGACTTGGGACCAGCAAACAAGACTCTTGGGATGCAAATTTACTGAGACACGAATAATGGAAATATTTGGATATCACTAAAAATTTATTTGTGGATATTCATGGAACGATTCAAAATGAAATACTATAACAAAATTTCTAACCCTCTTCCCATTAATTCCATGTTATCGTCTACAATGAGTCCTAACAGTGAAAAAATAGAGGATGGAAATGTCTCGAGTGCTGTATGAATCAACAGTGGAGATTCTAATGTTCCCCATGGTTCGTACATGAACATACATTTCACATACAGTGGGAGAAGTTAGTAGGTACATGGAGAAACTAGGATTAAATCATTGGTGCATGTTGAATAGGATCCTGAGATACATTAAGGAAACCTCATATGTTGCATTATGTTTTGGAGGATCAGATTTCACTATCATAGGATATGTTGATTCAAATATTGTAGGTGATTCTGACCAGAGAAAATCTGCTACTGGTTAGGTGTTAACTCTTACAGGATGATCTATGAGATGGATTTCAATGTTACAGTAAGTTGTGGATTTATCAATGATGGATACAAAGTACATGGCTTATTCACTGTCATGAAAAGAGGTTATTTGGATGAAATTTCATTTGGAGGAGATTAGGCCCAAACATGATCATATTTCATTGTTTTGTGATAGTCAGAGTGCCTTTCACATTGTAAGGAATCCATATTTTCATTCCAGGATGAATCAAATTGGTGTAAAATATCATTTTTTAGAGATACTGTGAAAGAAATAAGTGTTGACTTTTAGAATATTCACACTAAAAAAATATAGAAGATTTCATGGTGAATACGATTGGTTCTAATAAGTTTAGATGATGTAGATCCTTGAGAAACCATGTAGAGACATGAGTAGTAGGTTTTGTAGATAGAATGTATGTGTAGAGATGTGATTGGAACTTAATGAAATATCCAAGTGGGAGATATGTTGAAAGACGTTATGGAGAGAGAAAATATTAATGATGGTCACCGCATTCATTTGTAAAGTCATGGTGACACCCTACCATTAATTCCCAATTTAATTTTGTAATATAAATTTAATAGTGAGGAGGCCAAAGGAGGGTAAAGGCAGGCTATAAAATGGGATCTTCTTCACCTATTTTTATCATCGGATTCCGAAGCAACATATCTTCATCCTTAAGTGAAGTATTTTGTTAGGTGTTTCTCCATATTTTAAAAGAGATAATTTCTTGGATGTTTTCTCCTTGAAATTGAGAGAGCGAGAGAGAGAGATTTTGTACCCACATTTTTTCGTAGTGAAATCCTTCTATTTGCCTGTGGTTTTTTACCCCATTCATTTGGGGGTTTTTCCACGTTAAATCCAGTGTTTTTTCCTCACTTTTTCACTTTATTTCTCTCTTGAAATTATCATTGAATTTATTGGACAATTGTTTACAATCATAAATTTTTTTTCTATATGGTAACATCACTTCAGTTCTATAGTAACTATTCTAAGTCTATTGAAAAAAAATTTCAATCACCATCTCTATCTAAATACCGCTTTTCACCACCCATGACTATGTTTTCTCATTAAAACATGCTCACATGAGGCCTTTACATGACCATATTTCTTATCCACAATACCAAATATATGAGAAATCTATATCTAATATATCCCCTCTAATTACAAAAATATAAATAAAATTATAAAAAATTATATTATATTAATTTAAAAAACTTAAAAAAAACTAACCACAATTAGCTACTATCTCTCACCAGCAATCTGCCTAATACTACTATCTGTGTATATAATATTGAACACATGAAAAAATGTAATAAATGGTTCAACCATAAACAATATTAATTTATCATATATATATCATATTAAATTATTTTATTTACCTACTTTTGATGATTTATTCTAAAAGTACGACTCTCAAATCTATGTATGAAATCCTACTAGCCTCAATAATATTATCTATAAGATGGTAGCCTCCTGAAAGTATCTTCTATTCAGTAAGTGAAAAATATAAATGAAATCTAGGTGGGGAGCCTACCAAAAAAATAGGTTTTCATAGAGCCACCCTTTTTCAACTCTAAAAAATTCTGATAAAGGGGGTACCCTTATCAATGATTTTGTAGCACTGATAATGGTACCTCCATTATCATCGACTATTTGTACTATTAAAGGTCCCCCCTTTATTAGTAATGATAAAGGGTATATTTCAAAAAAAACATTAAAAATAATATATTAATATATTAATATATTAATATATTGATATTGATATAAATATAATATATATATTTTTAAATATGTTTTTGATATGTATGGATAGAAATTTACACCTAATATATAATATGTTTATAGAAAATAGATTATAAAATATTTTAAAAAATTATTATTAATTAATAATTTTCTAATTCTTACCAATTAGTAATCATTTAATAAAAAACTGAAGACCCAAAAAAATCAAAAAAAAAATTAAAAGATCTAAAATAAGTTCAAAACATAAATTAAAATTCAAACGGTGATAAATTTAGATCCAGGTGTCTTTTTGAGCTCTACTACATATCAAATTGAAGCCTATGGTGAAAAATGAATTTTTCTTCCTCCAGCTTTTTATAGTATTTTTAGGCAGGAGAGATATCAGTTTTTCAACTTCTTGAATGACATAATGGTTCTAGAGGGGTATTAACTGTATAGAAAGAATATTGTTTCAATAAATAACTTAATGTTAAAGGTTCTAAAATTGCATGATGGTCATGTTTAACTATGAGATCTAATTCCTATCGCTTTACGTTGCATTTTTTCAAAGAATGTCCTTTATAAGTTATCCATGATTTGTATCTTCTACAAAGCTATATGTAGTAAAGTTATGGATCCGGTGAAATTGAAAACTATGGAAAGAGAAATTATTATAATATTATGTGATTTAGAAATGTTCTTCCTACTAAAAATCATTGATATAATGGTTCATTTTATGGTTCAATTAGTGAGAGAGATTAGACTATGTGGTCCTATACACTATAGATGGATGTACCCAATTGAACGATGTATAATGATTTTGAATGTGTATATAAAAAAATCAAATTTGATCAGAGGGTTATATTAAAGATTGATATATTTTTGAGGATTCCATTGAATTATGTACCAAATTCATTTAAGGTGTGTAAAGAATTGGTCTACCGAAATATCATCACACTAGGTGGAAAGCGGGTGAGGAATTTCAGGAAGAAATTTAGTAAAAATAAATATTGTAGATCATGAGTTGGCCCACATTTACATTTTGAATAATGTTTTGGAGGTTTCCCTATATTTTGAAACCCACAATGAAATTCTTAGGCATTTGAATCTATCAAGGGATAAAATAGGGATATCAAATACACATAATCAATAGTTTATAAAATGGTTTTGAGACTATATTTTTAAATATTCAGATGAAAATCCTAATTCAATATCATAAAAACTTCGATGGATAGCTAGAGTACCAAGTGTGTATGTATTATCTTATTATGGTTATGTAATTAAGGGTAATATTTTCTATACAAATAGACAGGATGAATACAATACCGTTAAAAATAGTGGAGTTACACTTGTGGCTGAAGCGATTCATATTTTTGGTACTAAGCACGAAAATCCAATTGAGGTGAATATTTCAAACATTGGCATCATTAAAAAAATATGGGAGTTGGATTATACAACATTCCATGTGCCGATTTTTCAATAATAGTGGGTTGATAACATGAAAGATGTAAAAATAGATGAATTTGGATTATTGATGTTCTATTTCAGTAAGGAAATGTGAAAAGATGAACGATTTATAATGACATCATAGGCAGTACAAGTATTTTATGTTCTACATACCACAAACTGAAAGTGGTCAATTGTTATGTTATCGACCAAAACCACTAAAGGGTCAGATGAAAATTCAACTGAGGGTGACAGTTTCATTAGGACATCATATTAATTTCATAGAGGTCCTAATATATATGGTGTTTTCTTTGTCAGAGGAGACCCAAATGAAGGGACTTAAATAGGAGATATAAGGGTCAAATCTCATAAGCCCTTAAAAAAGAGAGTTTAATAATTATGTTATTTTTTTAATATAAATTGTGTTACCACATGTTGTTATATGTTTGTTGTTGTATTGACATAAAAAAAATTAAATGTTAATCCACTTCTGTAGATAATGAATTATGCACATGCTGGATTCTTGGTCGTTAATAATAGTCCAAGGGTTCCCTCAAGTTTTGGTTTTTTACACAGGTGTGTGGTTTAATTCATTGGGGAGGTGGATGAGCCCATATGGGGATCTACCTAACTCGGGTTTCCCCAATCTCCGTCTCATCTTATCACCTTAAATCGACATCAGAGCTCTCTTAGGAGCTCTTTATCGGTGTTTTCGTAGTGGCGGTTCTTCTTCCTGGTGTGGCGACGAGGTACCATTGTGGGTGCGGCCGTCTGGGATTTTTCCAACGTTTTCTTGTCTGTTCTTATGGCAGCACGGTGTTGAAAGCCATCGTAGATCCAGCTCATCCTGGATGGTGGTCGACGCTTTGATGTTGTTTTGGTTGGGGGCGCGTGTGGCTGTTCGTTATGGATTCCAGGTGAGTTTTCGAAGGTGGCAACATGATCTGGCTCTGATTTGCTGCTAGGCGTCACAACTATATTTGTGGTTTTGTTCTCCTTTTGATTTTTTACCCTTTTGATTTGTCTATGGGTGTTGTTGAGCCCTGTTTGGAGCACGGTGATTCTGGGTTGTCATTTTGTGGTTCGTTCGAATCCGACGTTTTTGCAACGGCGACATGGATGAGATGCGTTGGGTTTCTTGGTGAATTTTAATTGCGAATTTCTGTTTTAGTGATGATTTTTCTTTTGTTTTCATCAACAACTTGTGTGAGATGGTATTATTTGGGTGGAGGACCATGTGTTGTTGATAGAATTCATGGTTTTGGAAACCGATGAAGGATTCAGTGTGGGGTCTTGGATCGGGTGTGTTTGCGTTGTTTGGGGACATCATAAGAGGAGAATTCAGGTGGCCGCGAAGATTGTTTGAGGTGATATGTGTTATTTGATCTGGTTATTTTGGATTTCGGATTTCGGATTTTGGATTGTGGATTGTGAGTGGTTGGTTTGATTTCTGTAGGTTCTCACTAACCCAAAAAGTGACATATTTGGAAATCAAAAAAAGAAGTTTCAGTCAGAATTATGTACATGCTGGTGCTCCCAATCATAAGGAATAGTAGGTCTTTCAACCTGTTTTTACTTTCATTGTAGAGGAACAATGAACTTCTTCATGTTCTGGTAAACCCAATCCTGAGGAATAATAGGGTTTTCAATCTTTTTTTGACCCTAGTGTTGAGTTTCAACAACCATCTTCACATGCTGATGCTACTTCTCAAGAGAAACAAAATATTGATGATGTTGAATATATAGAAATGTTAGGTGACGAAGGGCCAATGATGTAGAAAAAATAGTTGCTCCATATTTTTATGGTTTTAGCAAAAATCATGAAGTAAAAAATGAAAGGCATCAAATATGAGGCCATATGGAATGCACGGGGCCAGTATGTTAACTCCAACAAGGTCATTTTTAGTACTTACATTGGAATCATCACTTGGTTATACATGCAAACTGGTGTAGTTTTGTGTCACCATGTTGTTCTAGCACATAATACACTGATGTGGGAAGAGATTACAGTAACATTATGATATCATTTCTTTATTTTACTACAAAATAATATAATGAAACAATGAATTATTCTTCACTATCCCTTGAAGATTTCATTTATGTTAGATTAGTCCTATAAGAAATATGTATTAATTATTTATATAAGGATTTATAGAGGATTTCACACAATTCTACTGAGTCATTATCTAAAATAAGACGAAGGGAAGATAAACCCACACCCACTGCTTATGTATGCACACCTGATAACTGAATAACCATGAGATTTGTTTACTAGACTTCATATCGATGTGTCTTTTCAAGCACACTGTGGCTAGTAATATAAAGTTTGAAAATAAATATATTCATCACATTGAGTGAAAATTTTTTATTTATGAAATAGAAACTGAGTGTTGAAAATAATGGAGGGGCAGAAAAATCATCATACCTCTACCATAAAGAATGGATGGGGTACGCTTCACTTGAAAAAAATGGTACATATTTTAAATCTAACGTAACACTTTTATATGACATGAAATGAAAAAATAATGATGTTCCTCTATGTATATGAAGATTGATGAATCCAAATCTAAATCCACTTCCAAATACACCATGGGTTGTGGAAAGAGGCATGTGAAAATAAATATGGGGTACTAATAGATGAAAATACATAAAAATGGTGGGAAACATGTATAATTATGAAATAATAAAAATTTGTTTTTCATTAAATCAAAATTACATAAAAATGTTTACTTATTTTCCTATATTTTCTATCCAGTTTAGTCACATGAATAATCAACAAATGTATCAGATGAACACCTACTATCAGTGTCCTTATAGAGGACAGAAAAATATGGTCACATCAGAGGCGTGGGTTTTGGGGTGACAACACAACCATATTTTGATAAAAAAAAGAGGATAAAGATGAAGAAATGAAATAGATGAATGAAAGACTAGATAAAATTTAATAAAAATTCCAATAGAAGATAGAGTTACTATGAACTATTATATAGAGAAGCGAAGAAAAAAAGAAATCAAGAATAACAATTTCCTGAATATCCCGCCCCACACCCACCAGCATTGAGATGATCAATTCCCCTAAAAAGATATCTTAGAAAAGGTAATCGTTGTTCTAATAATGTTTCCTATAAAATGTGAATAATATAAAAATTGATACCTTTATGGTGCTGATATTATACAGCGTGATAATGATTGTGATTTATATCTATGAACACCCAGGCATCACCTTGTAGTGACAGCTACAATTTTCAATAACCTAAACGATGTGCTAAACAATACACCACTTCCAATAGGTCTTCTGAGAGTTTCGATTAGTGTAGCCCCTGATCTGAGCGCTGATAAACATATTCCAATTGATGAGGAAGATATTCATAAAGTTGACCGACTATTGGAACATTCATCACATGGCCGTAAAATATTGTAAAAAAAATATGTCGACAAGGAGGTATTCATTTCCTATTTATTTTTCATGCTAAACATTTAATAATTAATGAAAAAAAGTACTAAACTGATGAATGCTATGAAAAATGGAAAAAGGGGTGGGGGTGAAATGAAAGTTAGACTCAAAACTATTTAAAGGATCAACCAACTAATTGAAAAGATATTCCAAAGCACATTTACCCCACCCATTGAATATCCAAATTTTCTAACATTAATGTTTTATGCGGATACAAAGTTACATAGTCCTAGTAGTCATTTAGTTGATTTTGATGAAAACTTTTGTGGAGAGGATGTTACTAACTACATTAATTATAATAATGTAGATGAAATCATCATCTATTAATGGATAGGTTCCTCAATTATAAATATATACATGAGGTACGTTTTTGTGATTTAATTTTACAAAAGATGATATACCATGTTAATTATGCATAAATATATTTCATAATTTTGTAGTCATATATATAAATACTAATTCATTGGATTTACCCATAAAAATTGGACTCGTTAGTCCTCATGTCACCTCTACAGACCAAAAAAAAGAATCCAAACAAACGAATGAAAGAGTGGAAAACCTGGGCAAATCGTTTGAAATAAAACTTGGGGATGAAATAATATTCTTAATATAAATTATATCGAGATAAAATTCTACAATTTAATAATCTATAATATATATTTCCATTAATTCATTACTTATTCTTTTTTTTAGGAAACACTGGATTCTCATTACAATAAATTTGGATCATCTAAATATTTATTTGTTGGATTCACTAAATAGATTACCAACAAACCGACAACACATGATAACATTTTTTAATTTGTAATACACTACATCCAACATTTTTGAACTAAAAATCATGTTATATAATTATATTATTTTTTAATTAGGATTCTATTATTATAGGGCGGTGTGTAAATATCATCAAAATCATGGTATGAGGACAAGAATTATGCACAAGGACCCAGACAAGTTCTACAACTAGATATTTATCAAGGTATAGATAATAATATTTAACTATCCAAACACATTTAAAAAAATTACTTATTTTTCTTCATTTTTTCTACAGTGTCTAAAATAAAAAAATGGAAAATATTTTGGTTATTATGTTCGTAAATTTATGATAGAGATCATATTCCATCAAAAAACACATCCCCAAAGAGGTATTTTCAATGTTAATTACTAATTTATTTAAAATATTTATTAATCTTTTGTGTATTTATATTTTTCCAGTACTAATATGACGGTCGAAAAAAATAATATTTATAAGACGGTATAGTTTTTCTTAGAAACAAATGGGCATCATAACTGATCATGGAATGTTTAAAAATGACATGAAGATGTGACTTCTATAAAAGTAATGGATTGTTTCATATTTATTTTTAATATATTTATTTTTAGTATTACCCTCAGAAGAATTTTTATTCTTATACTGTAGGATTCTTTAGAATTTTGGATTCTCTTGAGACTTTGGGACATGTAGGAATCACAAACACCTCAATCTGACATATGAAGTGATCAGTATAACTCAACATGTGTCTTTTCTTTAAAATTGACATTAATATTAGTACAATATAAAACTCACCAACTCAAAACCAAAAAAAGGAATTCAAATTGTTTTTTTACATTAGTATAAGGATCTATAAGTAATTTAAGATTTCTAGGAATCATCCACACACCAATCCAAAAAATGGTGTGACCAGTATGACTCAGAGTGTCCGTTATTAGTTTTAAATCAACATTTTACTTCATAATATGTCACTCAATGAAAATTGATAAAAAACACTCATATTGTATTAATAATTTAGTTAATTGATTCATAAATATTTTTTTACTTGTAGGAATTGTTCTCATGTCAAACTGATACAAGATGTGACTGGTATTAGTTAAAGTGCATGTTTCTAGTTTATAATGAAATTTTACTAAAGGAGACAAGTGACATACTGAAATACAAAAAAATATATTTGTATTATTTTAATACATTATTAAAACTATCCATAAGTCACTTGGTATGTTTAGAAATCAGTTTCACATCAATATGATGCACAGTGTGACATGTATGAATCCATGTCCGTCATTTCATTTAAAATTGACATTAATTTTAGTTAAAATGAACAAGTGACATACTGAAAAATGAGAAAACACATTCAGATCGTTTTAATACTTTTGGGTAAAAATTAATGAGTCATTTGGGATTTATAAGAATCTTTTTCACCTCAATATGAGGCACATTGTGACCATTAGGACTATAACAGCATCTTTTTTATTTAAAATATACATCATTTTTAGTAAAATGGACAATTGACGTACTCAAAAATGAGAAAACACATTTGGATGTTTTTGATATTGTAGAAAAAAGATCCAAAAGATAGTTGGGATGTGTATGAATTAGCTGGACCACAATTTGATCCTCAACAACTCCCAAACGTAGCTATAAAATGAGATGCACAATTTTCAACTCTCCCAAAAAAGGAAGAACAACAAGAATAGAATAAATGAACCAATGATCTAATGATGTTGATAATAGAACCAAATTCATGGAGGAAAATTTCATCCTCCTCTAGTGCATCGATAATAACTTGACAATCGGATTTGACCATAAGTTGAGAGATGAAATGAATTGCATACCCTTCTAGATAGTCATGTCCACTGCTACAGGAGGAGACCAACAAGCAATTTATGATTATTGATGAGCCGAAATAATAGAGCCTACATTGTCCTATAAAACCGCCACAAGGTCAAAAGAGCCATCACCTAGAATTGTCACATTATTATTAAGTTTGAAAATACCCTGAGGGTGATGAATCCATCTAACCAGAGAGGGATGAACAATTATTTGATAACTGATGTTGAAACACACATTTTGGCGTCGCTTATTGCGTAACCAACATTAAAACTCTCACTAACATAGTTTTAAAATATCTTATCCATTAACAGATATCAAAACTCTATTCCAATGAGTTTTAACATTTATAATGTATAAATGAACAATAATGATGAATTCATAACATATTTGTACATCAATTATACTCAGGAATCAATATATTTATTAACCAAATTCATTGGAAGCATATATTTATTTTAATATAAATTTATTTCATTATTATTTTATTTATAAATATATAAATTTAAAAATAATATATATATATTTATAAAAATATTAAAAATAATAACTATATTTATTATTTAAAAATGAATTATAATATTATAATTATATATATATATATATATATTTAATTATAACTTATAAATTTTTTTTATAACATTATATATATATATATGAATTATTAATAACGATATATTAATTATCAACATTCATTTTTCTATATAATTTATACGAATAATAATTATTTTTTATTATAAATGTTAAATTTTTATATAAATTAAAAATATGATTTATTAAAAAATATTTACAGCGCTAAAAATAGCATTTTTCCTAGATTATATGGTTTCTCCAAAATGATTTCATTTTTTAGATAATTGTTAATGATGACATGGTTTGTATTTCAAAGATTCATAACTAGGGCTCTTAGTGGTTTGATATTGAGGAGGCTCATCCACCTTCACCAGTTCATTCCCCACCTATCAGATGGCTCCCCCTCCTTGGGTGTTCTCAAACTTAATACCGATGTAGAGACCCATGGGGATGGTTTTTTTGGCCTTTGGGCAGTCCTCCAGGATCACGCTGGCTCTGGTATTGCGGCTAATCATTCCTCGAGCATTGTGTATTAGTCTCCACATGTGGCAGAGGCCATGGCTATTTGGAAGGGTATGCAGTTCATCTTGTCTCTTGTCAGGAAGGATATTGTGGTCGAATCTGATTGTCATGTTATTATCAACAAACTGAAAGAGGTTGAAGGTGTAATCCAAGCCTATGGTTCCATTATCAACATCTTCCGATCTTTGGTTCATTTTTTCTCTTCTTGTTGTTTTCCCTTTTCTTAGAGATAGGACAATCGAGTGGTTCATTTTTTGGCTACTTTTCGGAATCATTTGGTGTCTAATTGATGGTTTTTTCTTTTCCTCCAGAATTATGTACTGTGCCTTCAATTGATATCAAATGTTTTAGGATTGTCTCCTTGAAAAAAATAAAGTCCCTCTTTATCAGTGCTATCGAAAGGGCTGATAAATGTTACACATTTATCGATGTTTCTTTAGCGCTGTTAAAAGGAAGATTTATCACCACTTTTATCCAGCACTGAAAAAGTCCCCCCTTTTATCTGCACTTTCTTGTTAGTGCTGATAAAACCTGATGCATCCCTTACCCCGATCTGTGGTAGTGAAAGGGAGGATCCGCCGCGTGTTGCCGACATCAACTTTAGCAGTGGTTTAAACTGCCACAAAATCAAAAAATAACCACTCCTAAATGATTATTTTCTAGTAGTGGATACATAACTCATTTATGATGTGTTCGAATTGACTCCATGTTAATCTGACATATGGTGTGACTAGTATGACTCAATTTTTGTGTTTTCATTATAAAAGGGAAATTTTAGTTTAATGATATAATTATTAACTATTAATTAAATAATTAAGAAAATTAATAATTGATTATGTCATTAATAAATTTAGTAACTGTTAATATAATTTATAAGGATAATTAATTAACATTTTAATTAATAATTCATAATATAATTATTAATAAAAATTAAAATTTTTAATTAATAATATAAAATTTTCAATATAATAAATAAAAATAAAATTAGTATTATAACTTATAACATCATTAATATATAAAGTAATTAAAAATATAAAATATCATATGTGAATTATATATCATTAAATTTAAATTTTTATTTATTTTTTATGAATTGTTACTAAGATAAACGTTGTTTTTATTGGGTGGAAAACATTTGTACAAAGGTCGATCATCGGAGAAAGCCTACTAAAATAAAAAAAACATAATTTTTTTTAAAAAAAACCATCGTAATTGTGTCGGACATTTACCCAAAATTATATATAAATCCAAAATTTTTATAAACAAAAAAAATTATTTGAAAACAAATATAGATTTATAAACAAAAATGTGTTGTTTTTTTGTTATAATATGTATTATAATTTATTTAAAATATTTAATTAATGAAGAAATAAAAAAAATTATAAATTACATTTTTTTATTTGTTTTCAGTTATTAAAATTAATAATAAAGGCCAAAAAAAATTCTATTATTAACCAAATAAATTTTAACTAACCAATACTCATTTTAGTATAATTCTTAAATTCTTTTTTATTCATTTTTTCAAATAATAGTTCGGTTAACCACCTATTTTCCCACCCATTGGGGGTAATCTCTAAAAAAATATAGTTCCATTTTTTAATGGTTAGATAAAAAATAAAAATACTGAATAAATATATATACATATATATATATGTACTAAATGTTTTATAAAATTTGATACTAGTCAATGTTAGATTATTGAATTAAAACCAACATTGAATATTAGATGCGAGTCAAATATTCTCATAATCAATTATACATTATTAAATTAAAATACATCAAAATTATTAAAATATACAAATTTGATAATTAGGTTTAAAATGTTCATTAAAAATCACCCAACATTAGGGATTTTGACCCGTTAAATATGCATGAAATTTTGGATAATCGAATCCTAACTCATTTTATTTTTTCATACCCAAATACATATATAACCCATTTATTTTTTAAAACACTATTTGTAATTATATTCTATTATATTTTGAAATGAAATTTTAACTACCCAAACCAGCTTAATTAAAGAGACATCTATTATTTTTAATTTTAAAATTTATTTATAAATCAAAAATCAATTGATATCAAAGAAAACTAATAAATTTTATAATTTTTTTAACATTTTAAAATAAATCTTTATTCAGTTAATAAAAATTAATTTATTTAGATTAGAATTTAGATTTCACTTATTAATTTAATATGAACAATACTCAAAATACACAAATAAATTAAATAGTTTTACTATCTTTTTAATATTCAGTTAATAAATTAATTAACATTAAACATATAGGTTTGGGTAATTCCATGATATTAATTGGCATTATAAATAAAATATTTGTGTATCACACTTTTCTTGGTATTATGAGGAATGTATACGGAGGTAAAGGCCAAAATAAATGAAGATGGTACTATATAAGGGTGGAGGATGTGTTTTCAAACTACAAGCCTCTGATTGGAATTTCCCTCTTCTCTGAAACCACTCACAGCCTGATGATGAAGATGAAGATTTTGAAGAGATGGATTATTAGAACCTGGTGTAATTCATGTTTTGGTGGAATATCATTAGAAATGTTCAAAAATCTGGAGTAGTCGCCCGGAGTCCCACGACCCATGATGAAGCCGACAAAGAGGTCTTCAATAGAAGACGTTATCACCAATGAAATGATATTATCCATATGGATAATAGAGGAAGACTATGAGGGACCCCTTCCATCTATCCCCTTCTCCTGGGAACACTTCCCTAGGGTAACTATGCAAGAAGATCCAAAACGGACCCAAACCCGACACCGAAACTAGAGAGCCCAGGGGTGACGGAACATGTGGATTCCTATTATGGTGGGCAGTGTCCAGCCATCCCATTCTCCTGGGAACACGCCCAAGGGGGACCCAATCTAGGGGATCACGAATACAACCCAACTCTTACCCATGAAATCTCTACTCCCACGGGGAAACCAAGTGAGGGGATCCCAAATTTACCCCAACTCCCCTTGGGAACCCAATACGTGGTAAATTCTTCTCTAATGGGTGACTTTTGTGAGAATGGTTACAATGGAGGGAGGTGTCCAGTCCTCCCATTCGCCTCAGAGCACATCCCTAGGGTGACCAAGGAGATCTGGAAGCCATACCAATTCAAGAGCTCCTGGAGGAGTTGGAACAGAGTTGAGGCAGGATATGGATGTGTAGGTGTGCGGGGTGGAGCACGGTGCAGTCGCTCTGGGAGGTCCTGGTGGAGGCAGAACATGGTTGAGGCGAGATGTGGATGTGTATGAATACAGGGAGGATCACGGTACAGTCACTCTGGGAGGAAATGGTGGAGGTAAAACATGGTTGAGGCGAGATATGGAGGTTCTGATGTGTGGGGAGGTCATGGAATGGCAGAGTGCAGTCGTGGTGTGAGGTAATATCTAAGGCGGAATATGGTCGAGGCGGGGACGCTTTGCGACTGACTTTCATTAGAGCGGTAATGGTGCGGGGATTTTCTTTTATAATCCTATAAAAAACAATTATTAAATATTTTTGATGATTAATATCATTTTTTAAACTTTTTATTGTATAAATAATTAAAATAAAGTTAATAATTAAAAATTATTTAATATGAACTTCAATTTTAAATTATATAGTTTATATGTACAAATATTTCGATATGTTATTCATATAGTTCATATCACTATGTTATAATATTTATATACAACTATAAAAATAATGGCATTTGCAATAGGTTTTTTACGACGAATTCCCACCGCAAAAAGTTAATTGTTATAGGAATTCATCACAACAAATCATCATGGAAAATCAAAATGTAAATAGTAGAAATTGTGAAGGGACGTGAAAATTAACCTTAGGGTGATACAATTTATGACAAAACTATTTAGCCATCACAAATACTATTTACGATTGAACTTTTTTTCATTGTACAATATTTTATTCTAGATTATTTGCAATTGAATTACAAAAGAAGTTAATTTTTAAATAAATAATTAAAAATATTTACATATAAAATATATTTCTCAATATATAAAACTTATCTAAGTAAAAAATAATATCCATTTTATTTAAAACACAAATATCTGAATATTTATATACCTATATACTGTGTATATGTGTGTATATATATATATTAGTTTGTGTCTGTATTAACAAAGTAATATATATTATCTATATATCCTAACATAAGAATATACAAAAAAATTAATTTTATAAATAAATAATTAAACATATTTACATATATAATATATTTCTCAATATATAAGCCTTATCTAAATAAAAACTAATATCCATTTTATTTAAAACACAAATATATGAATATTTATATACCTAAATAATGTGTGTGTGTGTGTGTCTATATATATATATATTAGTATGTGTAACAAACTGATATATATTATCTATATATCCTAACAATGGAATAAACATATTAAGATATAAGATATGTAAATATATGTAATTGTGTATAATTTAAATTTCACATACACATAATATATATATATATATGTATGTTGAATATATGTATTTTTTTATTTGTTTGATTATTTATACACTCACAAAAAAAATATTTTATAAATGTATTTAAAAATAATATTATAAATATATATTAATAGATGAATAAATAAAAAATTAAAAAATATAACTATATATATATAAATAAATTGTTATAAATATAAATATATAAATATAACTAACTATATATATAATTAAAACTAATATATGTATGCAATTTCTCTGTGATATTTTTATTTTTAGAATCATCTTAGATACAAAATTATCTCTTAATATTTTTTAATTCTACCAAAAACAGATGATTAATTTCAAATTATATATGTCATATCATATCCATCAAACTTAATCTAAATAACAATAAATAATCAAACAATTATTATAAAAAAATTAATAATGTTAATATATTTATCCAATAACTTATTAATTGTTTTTTGACTAGCAGTGTCGTTTTTGTGAACATCGTTCACACACTCCACGACCTGTTTTTTTAAAATATTTTTACTTATCCAATATCAACAAATCAACTACATTTTTTCAATTTCAATAATTCATCAAGAAATCATTTTTTAAAAATAATTAAATTGAATGAAAAAGAACTCCATTACTACGTTTTTAGAAAATAAAAAAAATTATTCTTTCGAAAACCCATACAATAATTATTGTTTATTGAAAAAATAATATACCCATTTCACTTAAAAAATAACAGTTTTTTATATTTTACATTAAAAAACTAATATTTCCTTAAAATAAAATAAACAATTACAAATTAAAAACAAATCTACTTTAATTTAAAAAATAAAAAAATAAAAAAATTATGCATTTTTTAAAAAATAAATACATCGAATTTCTTCTAAAGTAATTTTGAAGGGAAAATGATGAATTTTTCTTTTTTAACATTACTTTTTATAATTGAATTTTTTTATTTTTGTTGAAAGGATAAGAAGGATTTTTTGATATTTTAAATTTAAAATAAGATCATTTAGAAAATGGTAAATTATTTAATTATAATAATATAAAAGAATCAAATTCATTTTTAATATCCAAATACATCATAAAAAATGAATATTTAATTTTTATTTTTTGAAATAATATAAATAATTTTAATTATTTTTTTAAATTTGAACATTTGGATATTTTTTTATTTTATAGTGGATTAATAATTTTTTGATAAAAGATTTTTAAATTTGGAATATAGATATTATTATTACTTCCAATGGAAATTGTATTTTTTTACAAATTTTTCATAAATGAAATTTAGTTTTTTATTTTAATTTTAAGGAAAATAATTAAATAATTTTATTTTTTAAGTGAATTTTTGATTTATTTTATTTTTTTATTTGAATTTTATTAATGAAAAATGAGTTTTTATTTTTTTTAATAAATAATGATATTTTTAAAATTGAATGAGAATTTTGGTTGAATATATCTTTATGTAAAATAGTTTTGGACTTATTTTTTACTCTTTAAATTATTTATGGGGAAAATGAATTTTGTACTTAATTTTAATAATTTTAAAAATAATTTTGTATTTTTTGAAAAACTGATCATCACCCCACCATGAAATCCCTCGTGATATATGGTTGCAATCCCATTATATACTGAATTTACTTCCTCCCTCATCTAGTGACACAACGTGTACTCATTGGTTTTACGACCATAATGTCTTCAAAACCTTTTCATTTTTTGCGTGTATAGGGATATCACTGTCACTACAAAAAAATTGAATTTCCAAAACCACAGATAGAACGTTGAACACCTCACAATTAGATTTAATGGAACTAAAAAAACATTGTCCTCGTCAACAAACTTAAAATGAGGACCCATTTATCAAAGTTTTTACATAATGCGGATAAATGCCCTACTATTGCATTGTGTTGTTTCAAAACAACATACTTTACCAAATATACCTATATACAAATGTACCAGTATGAAAATTCATAATTCAATTAAAATAAAATTTAGAATAAAAATACAAAAAAACATATTATATAAATTTCAAACAATATTTAGTATAATTACACTTGAATTTACAATCCATAATATTTTAAAAACATCAATGTTTTATTATCTTTTTCACCTAAGAACCCTTTCAAAAAAGTCTAACAATGGTATCAGTTGCTAAAAAAACCACCCCAATAAGATAAAAATAATTCACCTATATAAAAAACAATTATTATGTTAAAAATACTATAAGTAAATTTATTAAACATAAATATTAAATAATATATTTTGAAAATGTCAATTTTAAATAAATGGACACACATGGATCACTACCACATAAACAAATTTATGTACGTCCACCCATTAACAAAACTATAAAATGCATTGATAAAGGGGGTACCTTTATCACCGCTAAAAAACCAGTGATAAAAGGTTCTTTTTATAAATCTAAAAAGTGCTGTTAAAAGTAACCCTTTTTCTGCATTTTTTAGCGCTTGTAAAGGTACCCCTTTATCAACGATTTTTAGCGATGTTAAAGGGACTCCCTTTATCAGCACTTTTTTAGTAGCATTGATAAAGGGGGGATTTATCAGTTTTTTTACTAATGATGATAAATTGTATATTTCAAAAATAAATAACATATTTCTTTAAAATATATATATACTTTTTTAAATATGTTTTAGATAAGGGTTAATAGACATTTACACTTAAAATATAACATAATTAGTGAAAATGGCTTAAAAAAAATTAGAAAAAAATTTATTAGTTAATAAAATTCTAATTATTATCGATTATCAGTCATTTGTTAACCATTTGAAGATACAAAAAAATAAATAAAATAAATAAAAGATCTAAAATAAATTGAAAACAAAAATCGTATTTCAGAAGGTCATAACTTTTGATCCGAGTGTCCATTTGAGCTCTACCACATATCAAATCAAATATTGAAATGAGATCTACATATTATTGATATGTAGGCATCCCCTATTATGTATTCATAGAACCAAATATTCCATATAAGGACTTTAAAATGAGTATTTAGTCGATGAATCCTTATTTTTAACATTCGATGGACTTTCAACCTCATTTAAGGTGGTGTTTTTTCCATTTTCAGTGGGGACATAAATGTTCACAAGTATTACATTCATATTGATATTAATGTTTTTAAATTTTATCATTTATCATAATTTAGTTTTATTTATAATCAAAATATAAAAAATATACATTTTTTTATATATTCACACATAATAATTTAATTTTATAAATATACATGTAAACAAATTTACTTGTAAAGTATATTTATAAATAATAAACCTTAAATAAATAAAAAATAATAAACATTTTATTAAAATTAAAAATTAATAAATTATAATATACATATACAATTTCTGTATATATAATGTTTATATATGTATAATTTTTTTTTTGTGTGCATTCACAAACCGATATATATTTATATATATATTATAATATATGTATATAAATATTAATATATAATATATGTAAATAAATATAAATATATATATATCTATATTTATATATGTACACAAATATATATATATATATATACATATATATGTATGAATGTAAATATTTACAAAAATGCATTCACACACAAAAAAACATTTTTTATATATGTATTAATATATATATATATATATCTATAAATATATGGATATATAAATATTATGAAATAAATAAAAATATATATATGTATCATAAAATACAGAAGAAAACGATATAGAGGAGTGAAAAAGGAAGAGAGATTATGAGGGGGAGGTCTTAGTTTTGAAAACCAGTAAAGTCAAGGGTGTGCACGGGTGGGTGATGCAGGTCCCTAGCACTACTAAAGGGAGGGGGGATTTCTGGACCTTTTAAAGGAGTGGTAATGCTAGACAAGCATTGTTAAAAGGCGGGATCAAGAACTGATAAAAGGGCGGAGGTCCCACTATCCCATTTTCCGATAAATTTTTTTTTACAAAAATTACTTTTTCGTACATTTATCAGAACTAAAAAAGCATCGATAAAGGTAATTTTTTCAGAATTTTTTTAGCACTAATAAATTACCCATTCTATCAGTGCTGATAAAAGGGGACATTATTAGAACTTTTTTACAGATGATAAACGGAACCAACTTTTAATAGGACCGATTATAATAACACTTTTTTAATGCTGTAAATAATTGTTTTTCGGGATGTTAAAAGCCATATCTACAAAAGTAGAGTCATTCCGGTCACCCCGTTCATTGGATTGAGGTTAGGATGATTCATACACATCACAAATGACTTGTGGAACATTGTTCTAAAATACAAAAAAAATAAGAATATATATTCATTTCAAAAAACTGTTTATAAAAAAATTAAAGTAAACTAATTGTATGGGTCAACGGTGAGATCTAGACTCCTTATCGAAGGCATGGGCTGGTAGGAAAACACCGGGGCTAGTTGATAGGAAGGCCTCGAATTATCATGGTAGATGAAGGCAAGACTAAAACCCTGTTATGATGGTGATGGATAGAAATGAGGGTCAAAACATACTCAAAGAATGGGTCGATGACCTAAGAAGAAGATCTCGATCTATTAGGGGATGGTGATTTTTCAGATAGGTTGTTTCCATTATCAGTAGATCCATCCACCCTGATTATCTTCTAAGTAGTTCCTGATGGATGCTATGGTTTGGGTGTCACGGTTGGTGGTTGAATGACTATATGGCTACCTTGTGGGATTTCAATCATATTCTAATTCTATGATTCTCTACCTTAGTCTTTCATTCTATATGGATTTGACTTCGAGATGATTGAATTTAATGCAATTTACAATTTTCTTGTCTTTTTAGGGCATGTTGTGTTTGGGGATTCAGTCATGTAATTGGTTCTATATTTATCCATCGTAAAAGGTCTTCTACTTTTCAGAATAAAGGGATTTTCCTAACCAATTCTAACAATAATTATCACTAAAAATAAAAAACCATAATTCAAATTTACTAAAAAATATAATCATTTAAAACATATAAAAAGTACCCAAAAAGAACATAATAATAGTTCCACTAATAGGGTGGGGAATTAACTAAATTAGATAGAGTGAACTCCATCCCTAATCCATTTGTATGTCACCACATATACTCCATCAACTAACCATGTTATTGATGCTATTACTATCATTGTTTCTCTTGATGTTGTCTCTACTCTTCTTGCTCTCTAATTAATCTCTATACAGTCTCATCCTGACCTCTTAGCTTTTCATCATACTCTACATATGTCACGACCCGTCCCCCAGGTCCCATGCTGTGACTACCCCAAGAACGCCTTCCATAGGCTAGGGCTGGCGACTATCGCCGAAGGCATATTTCCCTAAATCCGGGAAGGAATTTCCTTTATGACCTATACACACACAACCATTCACATAACTAGATATGAACACAAGGTAAAATTAATAGCTAATAGAGTGAGTAAGTAAGTAGAAGGGGCCATAATACAATCCACACTGGAATGTACAAGAAAATGGAAGGTATAAGTAAACTGGACAACTCATGTGAACACCCACCAAGGATTCCACCTGAAGGGTAGGTACAGCTCTCAAACGGTCTTCTCTGTGGTATGCCTCATCTAGGGTCCACCTCCGAGCAACCTCCAGTCCTGGTACCCTCATCCTCAGTCAGCGTTGTCCGTCGTCTGCAACCAACACAACAAGGTGCAGGCATAGACCGTGTACGGGTGAGTATAACTATACTTAGTAGGGACCCCGAGACCCTCAAGGTCTCACAATATCTAAAAAAGAAAAACCTGAAATCATAAAATCAACAGACATCCCTACTTAGGTATATCCCGATACATATACCTCAATTATCAAGTATACCCATCTCAATCATGAGGAAACACAGAGTCCAACTCAATAGCCCAAAGCACAGCTATTCCACAATGGAAGAAATGCCACAATGTTAATTACCACACAGGTACACCACATAAAAGAATACCACCAAGGTATCACCATGAAGGAAAAATACCACAAGGTTCAGACTCATCTCACACCACGTTTATCTTAGGTATAGTAGTAGAGATGATTAGATATAACTACTTAATAATATTAATCTGTTAATAGAAAGACCCATGAAAGATCCTAAATCATCATCATACCCATAGAGGATTGTAGTACATCGTCAGACCCACACAGGATCCTAGTACGTCGTCAAACCCACACATGGTCCTAGTACAACGTCCGACCCTCACAGGATCCATGTACCTCACCAAACCCACACAAGATCCTATACATCGTTAGACCCACACAAGATCCTAGTACATCATCAGTACATCATTAGATGCACAAAAGATCCTAGTACATCGCCAGTACATCAGTAGACCCACATATGATCCTAGTACACTGTCAGTACGTCATCAGACCCACACAGGATCCTAGTACATCGTCAGTACATCGTCAGACCCAAACATGATCCTAGTACATCGTTAATCCATCGTCAGACCCACACAAGATCCTAGTACATCATCAGTACCTTATCATACCCAGACAGGATCCTAGTACATCCTTAGTACACTATCAGACCCACACAAGATCCTAGTACATCATCACAGTACATTGTCAGACCCACACAGGATCCTTGTACAATGTCACAGCCAGCTACAGGGTTCCTGCCCTAAGATAACTTGTCTCAGGAAGGGTTTTATCCTCAATACACTGGTCGATTATCCATCTTTACGAATTCCCATGAATAAGTACACCAAATGACTACCACGTATATGGGGTCTCAATGCAATAGACGATGCGTCAATCAGACATCTGTTCTGTAAGTTATTTCCTTTTTATCCCCGAGGGCCTAGTTGGATTCGTGCTCGATCCAACCCAGACGTACCCCAACATTATACAAACTCAAGTGGGGTATCCCAAAAGGACTGTCTTGATCCAAGGATTCTAGTGCCACATACAGTTCGTCATTTCGACACAATATGAGGGAGATATGTCGAATACAAGATCCCGTAATAAAAACAATAATATTATTGGGTCTTTCGTGAACCTGATCCACGAAATAGAATTAAATATTCAGCATTAGACTTAAATCGACTGTCATAATGATAGGATCACATTTCCATAGATGGTACATCAATCCGACGTCACACACATGAGTTATGGAGGGTCGAAGATTTAATAATATATTATTATTATTATTATTTGATCATTTCAGGTACCCGATAAAAAAAGCTGAAAAAGGCATACTATATTGGACTCATAATTTTTGTCTCGAAGTCAGGGCTGCACAGCCGCTAACGGTTTGTGAAATTGAGGTCACACGGAGAAGTTACAGATGAATAAGGGTTTTAACAACCATAAATAATAATAATATTATTATATTATTATTATTTTATTTCATTGAATGTTTCTCTCTCCAATCTCATTTGAGATTCACACAAAATAGGGGTATCTCATTTTGGTTTTCACAGGTCCAAATAGCACGTCTATATCTTTTTTTATATTCATTTTTATTTTAATTTTATTTCCTATCTATTCTTTTCTCACTCCAATCTAATTTTGTTCTTCCACGATTGTACACCCCTGTACATGAACTAGGAATCTGTTGCGCCTCTGCCTCACACACGGACTGCCTCTTCCGCACCGCCTACTCACGCTGCCGCCTAATCTTCCACGTCGTCGGCCGATGCCACTTGGCCCCGCTTGCTGCGCGTGCACCGCCTGTACCAGCCGTGCCAGACTACCCTACACCGCCATGTCACTCCTTCTGTGGGGTGTCTCAACTTCGTTATAACCCCTAAAAATAAAATGATCACATATTCATGATCCTCGGGTCAAGGTATCCACATCCATATGTCATGCTCAATAAAATATTGCATTTCCAGTACCAATAATCATTTGGCCGCCTTCTTCCGTGAGCCATTGTGGCTTCACTCCAACCCCGAAAAATTAAACGATCGCATATTTGCGATCCTTACTTTGAGGGATTCAAGTACATATATCTCTCTCACCAAAACTCTGTATTTCCAGTGCTAATAAATAGTAGGCATTGAAGAGCGCACGAATAACGTGCGAAGAATAAAGTGAAAGAGGAACATCGTTTATGTGAGGGATGATGGGATTTTTCATTTTTCCATCGTCATCATTAATTTAGGATTTGAAGAATCAATAAAAAAATTCAAACATATATAAAAAAGCCCACATCGATTGTCCATTAGAGGTGGCGTGAGGAAGAAGACGAAGTCAAGGAGATGGTGATGTCGGCGTTCATTGCTCAAGTAAGATGTTTCCGATCCAGGATCAAGCATCTTCCTCATTCTCTAATTCTGGAGGATGCTCTTCATTGTAGTGGATGATCTTCGTTGAAGAATCTCCTTCCAAATTTCCTATATATCTCCCTTTTTCCAACAATTCTCCAACCAAATGGTGAAATGACAAATAAGTTTATTAAATAAACAAATTGAGTTGGCACATCAATGGGAGGAAAACCAAGAGTTATCACCTATTAAAGGAGATGTTAAAGGGTAGGGTGGTCCCGACCTTTAAATTTAAATTGGGGGTTTTTAGTTTGGGTGGTCCCCACCACTGAACATATAATGGGAGGATTTAAAAATAAAATAAAAGTTGTTTGTTATTTTATTTTAATTTTTTTTAACTCTACCATGAAATTCAAGAACAATAACTTTCATCCTCGACCTAATGCTGTCAAGGTGAAGGCCTTCTTAAGCGAATATCGGCGCGACGAGTTCAACAGTGCCATTAGATTTCAATTCCGAGCACCGGTTCAAAAGTTATATAACACCGCTCCCGCGTTTACTGAACGTACCCGAAAAAAAAGTTCAGAAAAATTATAAAAATCACCCTTGACTCGTGTCGGTCGAGGTTAAGCTCTACCTAAGTGAAACACGCCCCAAAGAACCCAACGGTACTCTCAGATTTTAAATCTGAGTTACCGTTTAAAAGTTGTGGATTTTATGATTAAATAATTTTTACATAATATTTTATTTATGGCCAAAAACTATCTTTCACTACTGGCCTACACCGGGCAATGTTAGTATCTTATTAAATGACTAATGCCCTCAGGAGTATAGAGGTGGTCTCATATTTTCAATCCAAGCTACCTTATTCAAGATATAATCATTTGAAAAATACAATAATTTATTTAATTATTTTATTTTCGGTTATGCCATTTTTGGGTTTTCTCACAGGAGGCCTGCGCCGACTAAAATTAAGTCATGCTTAGGGTAAACCTGCCATCCTGAAGGCAATGGTACCCTCTAATTCTTAATTTGCGTTACTGTTTAGGATTTATTTCAATTTTTTAGGAAAAATCCTTATGCGCGCTAATTAAAACGCAACTAAACTTCGACTGATCATTCAGGGCACTCCGGGCCTCGAAATCACACACCTTCAAATTTCATGGTCTCTAAATAATTCCATATAATTTAAAAAAATTATATAGAATTTCTAGGACATTAAATTCTCCCCACCTTAGGGATATACATCCTCGAAAGCCAAAACAACGAAAAAAAAATAAAAAGAGGGTACTGAGCACGAATCTGAGCCTCTTACTCCCATGTGCTCTCCTAGAGGTTCCTGTGCTACCAGCGTAAGTGAACCAGAGGTATCGAACGCCCATGATGTAACCGCTCATGTCGATCCTCAATCTCCACTAGAACCTCCATAAACATCTCCCCATCGTCGAAGTCCAGGTCTACGTGTTCGATGATGTGAGATGGGTCATGCATGTATCTCCTCAGCTGGGATACGTGGAAGACGTCGTGCACCCTATCCATTTGTTGTGGAAGAGACAAGCAGTATGATACCTCGCCTATCCTCATAAGTATCTGAAATGGACCGATAAACCTCAGTGATAACTTTCCGCCTTGGCCGAATCGTTATTGTCCTTGTCGATGAGAGACTCGCACTAATACTTGGTTACCATCCTAGAACTCCAAGGGTTTTTGTATCTTGTCGGCATAAGACTTCTTCCAAATCTGTGTAGTATTCACTGGATGACAATTGAGACTTCGTGATAAAAACTCTACCACTGATTTCTTCATCTCTAGCTTCCAGTACTGACGCCGGAGGTCCTGGTATATCTTCACCACACCATGATGTACCACTAGAGGAGACGTATGGAACTCCCTCAACACCACCTCCCAAAGCACCACTGGTACCATGGTACGTCCTCTAAAGAATAAGACATGCTCCTCACATGCATAAAACCCATCAAGTGCCTACCCTGAGGATATCTGATCACGTCAAGCCTCGTAGTCAATTCCCCCAAGTTGCGCCTCCCCGACTTGCTGAAGGATTGGGGGAGTGAAAGTCATAGACTGATGGTAAGCATCTTCATCTCTATCCATGAAGGATATCTGCAGTGCGACTAGTTACCCTGATGCCTCACTCAGTAGCTGTAGGCCAGACCTCCTATTGAGTGCATATTCTACCATGTTCCCCTTCCCAGGATTATAGACCATCATAAAGTCATATTCCTTGAAGAACTTTATCCACTCCCCTTGGGAACTTAAAACTCAATACTTCTGCTGCCAAGAGGGTAAGGCTGATGAATCATTAGTTATTATCCACACCCTCCTATGCAGGATTATATCCTGTGCTTCCTAGGTTTCCTTTCTCGCTGACCAAGGAAACCCCCATTCCAACATTGTAGATATACCACAACCTTTTTTCCTAATACAATCAATCTGAGTATGAGCTGTGGATGTCCAGTCCATACCCAAACTAACATCGTAAGGCATCGAATCTGCCACCAAGAGGATCCAACCAAAAATCTCACCTCAAGGGGTAGATCAAACCATCAATGTATGTGTGATTATCGAGTCTCCTTTTAAAGATATCTATAGCCATGAGGGTCAATTCAATGTTTTAACATGAAACTCTAGGTCTTGGAAATGATTCTTGGAAGGTGTTAGAGTAGGTTTCCTGAGAACCAACTGTTTTTACTTTGATTACATGAATGTACACTTATTATATATTGTTCATTGTTCTTCATGACTATAATATAATAATGTCCTGTAATATTTGTTGCATTAATAAGGTCACTGAAGATCTCTTCTATGATGAGAACCTTGAAATTATATAACAATATTCTTAAATAATGTTCTATGGTAGGATGACAAACTATTATAGGACACATAGTATACAGTTTGTCATGTGAGATTACTCGTAAGAAGATTAGACTCTCTCTCATGGATTTCGCACTTGGTAATCTCCAAGATGGGAGATTATGATAACAGACCCACGAGTAGTAATTCTGCCTATCTTGGTTTTATCGTCCATTGCTATCTGTGAGCATGTGTAATGGTCCTTAGACTGGAATATTATAATTAACTCATTTCATGACTCACACAATTATATTTGATGAAGAAAACCATCATGATGACATTTGGTAGGAAGTAGGGTACGTTGGGTGCGTCACGAATGACATGTTTTTAATGGTTAAGTCGAGGAAGGATTTGTCCCTTCCATTTATGGAAGTTGATATCTTGACCGCTTGATTGAAATAGAACTGTCACATGAAATTCCATGTCCATGGTGTAATGATGATTTTATTTCAAGTAGTCAAAGAATGAAAGATCAAGCAAATCGGTTTATGACACTACCATGAAACCTGCTTGATGAGATATTGAGAGAAAGGGATTAAATAACATGGTAAGTGTTTGTATGAGGTGACACATCAATGCAGCGTCAACTTCTTTCTCTTGGGTTCCTTAACCCATTGCTAGATTGTAATCTTGGACTTTAGGCTATCCCGCTTAATGCCAATGAGAAAGAGGCCTAGAGGGTCACAAACTATGTGTATTCAATTATCTCATGTATAATAAAGATTATTCCCATACGTGGTTTAATAATTATTCAAGTATACCTAAATCGTTTTAATGTTGTATGAAGAATAAAATGAAAACAAGTACATGTCGTGTATTAATTATTACACACCATGTAGTTTTTATTTTGAAAACAAGTACACCCTGTGTAATAATGATTACATGCCGTTTAGTTTTCATTTTGGAAAGGCAATGAAGAAACAAGTACACGTTGTGTATTAATGATTATATGCCATGTAGTTTTATGAAAAACAAGTACACGTCGTGTATTAATTACTACATGACATGTAGTTTTTCTAGTTGGGATTTTGAAAATATAATATTATTTTATTAAATGATATTTATTATAATATGCATGGGTTCATGTCAAGGAATTAATTATTCGACATGTTGGTTTTCAATAAGAGTTAATGAAATAAATAAAACTCGTAACACGTTTATTTATTATCATAACTCTATAACCTCAAGCCCAATTATAAATATCCTCACAACCCCAACACATTTCCACAATCATTGTGCACAATAATTCTGGAGAATTCCCTCAAGGCCGAGAGAACCCCTTCCTCCAATAATGCTCTCAAGACCGAGAGAGATCCTCCTCCATTGGATTAAAATGATATAAGGCCAACAACAGAAGAAAATGTTTCTCCACGCTAGCACCCAAGGAATCCTTTGGCGACTTCCAGAGATACGTGGTGCACATGTGGATCACCGCTAGAGGAAGTCTACACTTGGATTCTGCGACACAATGACGAATCACATTGGTACATGATCAAGAATATCAACAAATAAAGAACACCCAAAAAGGTACTTCTTATCAATTAACTAAATTAATTATAGTAAACCTGTCATGGTCCTCGTTTGTGGTTCTGGGACTATCCATCTTCCTTGTCTATTTCTGTGATTCAATCCATGGTGACTAGATTTTATCATCATGTTCATCCTGAATTGATCATTTATAATGACAAAAAGCCAAGTGGACATATCTACCCATGAGCTTCCATTGTGCCCAGATCCATAAAATGGTATCAGAGTGATGTTATAGCATTGATTATAGTTATTTAATTTTCATTGATAATTTATGCATTTATATTTTATTCAATTCAATATAAATCATTCTATAAGTCTGAATGAATGAGATTTATTCTTTTTCCTTCGTTTCTAGATTGACATCATAGAAACGACTTTTTAATTTTATTTTTGGTTAAAATAAAAATGAGGAACACATCCGAAGGAGCCTCTATTTCTGTCTGTACAACATAAGAATACATGGCGTGTAGTGAAAACTATACATCATGTACTTAGGTTCAACAAACCGGTACTATTCCGCCAAACCACACCATGTAAATTGAGAATGCCTAAGTATTTATCACACCGTGTTCACCAGAATTGAATGGCACGTGGATACTGGAAATACAGGGCGTGTATGTTGAATCAACACAACGTGTAGTCTGATCCGGCCGAGGTGAAACCGTGTTCAAGGAGAAGCCATGTACCACATACTTGGGATTTCCATGCCGGTAACCACGTAACAAGGAAGTACACGCCATGTTAGATTAATCTACACTCCGTGTACTCTAAAATATCCAAAGTACAGAAAAAACGCCAAAGCCCCCGACATGTACTTTGGATAAAGTGTCAAAAGATCATGCTATGTAATATATCCAACACGTCGTTTACTTTACAGAAATAGAATTTCACTAGGTTTCATCCAATTTTCAAATACCATTATAAGGATTATGGGTGAGAATAATCTCATGGAAATTAAGAAAGGCATTTAAGATAAATAATTGATTAATTATAAGATCATAATTAATTTAATTCAAGGGTGAATTATTTTAAATAAATGACAGATTAAAAGAATTTGAATTCTAAATATGCGTAAATGTCATTGCAAGATATGGATTATCATGAGCTAGACCAAAGACCATTTGTGTGTGTATGGTTTCATTTAAAATTATATAATTTTAATTCGTTGGCCTGCATGCCTTATTCCAATAATATGTATGGCTTACTTGCCCATGGTTTCATTAATGTAAACCCCATGTAATAGAGGAACTCCCAAGTCAGAGGAGACGGTTTAGAACCCGAAGCTTAGGTGAAACTAACCCATGAAGATACAATGGTGGATAGGTGGGAGATGCAAAACATGAACCATTAGGCTCAAGGTGTTTTTCCCTAGGTCAGGGTTATCTTATCAAAACTTCTAGATAATCTAACCAGTAGAAACTCATGATCATGCCATCTTATTTTATTTCTTTCTTATTTCATGGTTTATTTATTATGTATGTGTTGTTGCGATCACATAACTAATGAAATAAAAAAGCATGCAAAGATGGAATAAAATAAAAACCAGACTATGCCTAAACAATATCGAAACATGTTTAATCACTTAAGAAATAATCATTTAACATTAACAAGAATGTGATAGTAAAAAAATATGAAAAAATAATAAAATCCCTCAAATACCATATTATGTAAGACCATGCCTTCTGTTAATTAATTAAGGGAAATACGCAATAAAACTATGTGTTTGACCATCCCTTGTTGGGACACTTACGTTTATAAAGGAACATCTTATGAAAGTTTTGAGTTTACATAAACATTTTACATCAAGAGGAGTATAACTTTCTAGACTTGTTGTAAAATAGTGGAACGTGTTGAAGAAATCTAAGTTAATATTTCAGGATTGGGGAGTCCACTCAACAGATCAAGGAATTGTAAGCTCATAGTTGGAAAAGACCTGCCTACCTAAATACCTTCAAATAGCTTGACCAACCCTTTTTGGGGATATGTGAAGGGTAATATGGATCCTTGCCTCTAGAATGACATGGAAACTGGACATTCCAAGTTCAATGGCAAGGTCCATTGGGACATGATAATAGAGTGGGAGAATTAATAAATTCATATATTATTTTTCACAAAATGTAATCACAAGGTACTGATAAATATGCTCTTTTAATTTGTAGAATTAATATAAAAAAAACATCATCCACATTTTATCTGTGATCAATTCTGGATAAAGACAATATCTTCATCAGTAGTAACTTTCAGAAATGGTTTAGGTTCTTTCAGGTTATCCCACACCATGAGCGAATGTTTTACGTGCTGGTGCCCTCACATTCTGATCCACCCACCCAAGGGGCGAGTGATGTATATTTCGTGGTCTATGATCAACATTTTAATGATGTAATCGACGCTAAATGTTTGATGTTATCATAAATTTCTAGTGAGCTCATGAAGTCTCATGAAGGCAAGAATTCCTATAGCATTCTCTAGCACCCTCGTGGTCTATACTATGATAGAGAAATATAAGAAAGGTTTGAGATCTCCAAGGCTCTATTCGAGAGAAATCGTGGAGAGGGTGCCCCAGCTGGGACTCATGTAGTCAAGATCATTGGCTACATTGAGCGCTTGGAGGTTCTGGGGTTTAAACACCCTGATGAACGGGGTACCAATATCATTCTTGCATCACTCCCCTAGAGAATCTCTAAATTTGTTGTAAATTTTAACCTGAACAACATTGAGAAGTCTATATATGACGTCTTTATCCTCATTCTCCAAGTGGAAAATGATATGAATCATGAAAACCCTATTGTCCTTATGGTGAATAAAAGTACTGGGAAGGTAAAGAGATTTAAGCGCAATGATTCTTCAAGGCCATCCATGAAAAGGAAGATCAAAGGGGAGGGAAGAGAACATGAGGCTATTTGTTTCGTATGTGTCAAGAAGGGCCAATATAAGAAAATATGCCCCTATCCAAGGAAACAAGGGGAAGCTTCAGGTGAATTAGTTATAGAATGCAATCTATCTGTTTCTACTAATTGGGTATTAGATACTACTTGCGGAGCTTGCATTTGTATCCAAATACAGGAACGAAGTAGATTTAGAAAGATTGACCAAGGTGAGGTGGATTTACAAGCAGCCAACGGAGCCAGACTCACAGTTGTAGCTGTCAGAGACTACCACCCAAAATTTCCTAATGGGATGATCTTGGTATTGATAGGATGTTATTATGTACCCTCTCTAACAAAAAAAAGTATTTCAGTATCCATACTATATACTGATGGATTCATCTTCATGTTTGGAAATGAATGTTGATACTTTAATAAAGATAGCAATTGTTTTGGTAGGGCACATTTATATAACGTCCTTTATGTGTTAGACTACACAAACCAAGTAATGGAATTCAATGACAAAGTTAATTCGCATGACTCATACCACACCCAAATTTGACATCACCGGCTTGGTCATGTCAATTTTAAATTTTTGACAAAATTACATCAAGATGAGTGTTTAGATTCTTTCGAAAAAAAACCACTTGGTGTATGTCATGCATGTCTACAAGGCAAAATGACCGAAGCCCTATTTTGTGGGAAAGGTGAAAGGTCTAAAGAGATTCTAGAATTAGTGCACACAGATGTGTGTGGACCATTTCCAGTTGAAGCAAGGGGTTGGTTCTTATAATTCAGAACTTTTACTGCTGATTTCAGTAGATATGGATATATATACATAATGAGGTATATGTTAGATTCTTTTGATTGGTTCAAAGAATACAAGAATGAAGTTGAGAACTATCTTGGTAAGAAAATTAAGAGACTCCACTCAGACAGAGTAGGAGAATATCTTAATCAGGACTTCATTGATTTCTTACTAGAGTTTGGGATTCTATCTCAACTTAGTCCTCCTTACACACATCATTGGAATGGTGTAAGTGAAAGGATGAAATGCACCCTTTTGGACATGGTGAGATTAATGATGATTCATGTGAGTCATCTATTATCCTTTTGGGGATATTCATTACAAACAGAAGAACACATACTAAACCAAGTACGAACTAAATCGATAAATGTTATTCCATACGAGTTATGGAGGGGAAACAAAGCCATGTTATCAAATTTATATGTGTGGGGTAGCAAAGCATTTGTTAAGGCCTCTTCAGATAACAAACATGCACCCTAAGGCACAAAGTGTATCTTTATAGGATATCTCAAGGAAACAAGGGGATATTCCATATACGACCCCTTAGATTAAAAGGTTATAGTGGCAAGACACACCATATATTTTAGAGGGAGCACGTCTCCAAAAGAGGTAGTGGGAGAAAGATAGACATCGATGAATTCAATGCTCAAGATAAAAAATATTTGTTACAAGAACATATTACAAAAAGCTCCATGGAAGAAGAATCTATTCTAGAGACACAATAACTACGTAGGAGCACAATATAGGTGAGAGAACCAGAATGATATGGTTTTCTGGTCACTGAGGATGGTGACTCAATATTTGTTGACAATGATGGTTCTCTTACTTACAGGAAAGCTATTGATGTCACATACGTTTCCAAGTGTCAAAAATCCATGAATTCTGAAATGGATTCAATATACCAAAACCAATTCTAGATTTTGGTAGATCCTCTAGTTGATGTATAGCCTATTGGTAATAAATTGGTATTCAAGAAGAAACAGGACATGGAGGAACAAGTCAGCACCTATAAGGCACGACTGGTTGGAAAATGTTTTAGACAACATCAAGGAATTGACTATGATGAAACCTTTTCACTGGTTGTAATGATGAAATCCATCATAATCCTATTGGCTATTTATGATTATCATGACCATGAAATTTGGAAACTGGATGTAAAAACAACAATCCTTAATGGGAACCCCCAGGAAGATGTCTACATGACACAACCTGAAGGGTTTGTGACTCCAATGGATGCCAACAAGGTATGAAAGTTTCATATATCCATATATGGATTAAATAAAGCATCAAGGTCATGGAAAATTAATTTTTATGAAGTCGTAACATAATTTTTCTTTGTTAAGATTTTATGTGAGACGTGTGTCTAGAAATGGTTTAGTGGAAGTGCAGTCGTTTTCCAAATAGTATATGTTGATGACATGTTACTAATTGGAAATGAAGTACCTTCCTTACAGTCAGTTATGGAATGGTTGGATAAATGACTCTCTATAAAAGACATGGGAGAGGCAACATATATTCTAGGGATCAAGATCCATCTTGATAGATCCAAGAGAATTCTGGGCCTGAGTCAAAGTACATAAATTGACAAGATACTGAAGATATTCAGTATAGAATAGTCCAAGACGGGATTGATGCTAGTGTCACATGGCATTAATATTTCCAAGAATATGTGTCCTTGGACACATGAGGAATGAATTAAATTTTAAAGGATCCCTTAAGCATCTACGATTGGGTCAGTCATGTATTCTATGCTATGTATGAGGCTAGATGTTGCTTATGAATTAAGTGCGGCAAGAAGATGTCAAGCTAATCTAGGAGACTGCCATTGGATGGTATTCAAGACCATCCTTAAGTATATAAGGCATACTAAGGACATGTTTATGTTTTATGGAGGATATGAGGAACTAGTCATTAGAGGACATGTAGATGCTAGTTTCCAAACTGATCAAGATGACATGAATTTTTAGACTGGATACATCTTCAATTTGAATGGAGGTGTAGTGATTTGGAAGAGCTCAAAGCAAAGTATGGTGGAAGATTATATAGTGGAGTCTGAGTATATCACAACTGATGAGGATGATAAAGAAGAAATATGGATGTGAAGCTTCGTCCAAGAGTTGGATGTAGTACCTAGAAGTAAAGATCCTATCACTCTCTATTTTGATAACACTCCAGTGGGGGCACTTGAAAAAGAGCCAAGGTCACATCAGTGGAAAAAGCACATACTTCGGAAGTATCATCTCTTGGGGGATTTTTCGCAGAGAGGTGAAGTTGTAGTGAGCAGTATTTCCACAAAAGACAATGTGGCAAACTCCTTGACTAAAGCCTTCACTAAGTAGAAAAATGATCATCATGTAAGGTCTAGTGGACTAAAAGTCATAGGCAATTGCATCTAGTCAAAGTGGGAGTTTGTTTGAGTTGCTGTCATGAGAACCAACTATTTGTACTTTGGTTACATGAATGTACACTTATTATATATTTATCATTATTATGCATGACTATAATATAATAATGTCATGGAATATTTTTTGAATTAATAAGGTCATAGAAGATCCCCGATATGATGAGATCCTTAAAATGATATAAAAATATTCTTAAATAAAGTTCTACGGTTGGATGACATACTATGATAGGACACATAGTATACAGACCGTCATGTGCGAGTAGTCATAAGAAGCCGAGACTCTCTCTCATGGAGTTTGCACTTGGTAATCTCCAAGATGGGAGATTATGAGAACAGACCCACCGGTAGTAATTCCTCATGTATTGGTGTCATCTGACATTACTATCCGCGAGCATGTGCAATGGTCCTTAGACTGGAATATTATCATTAAATCATGTCATGACTCGCGCACTTAGATTTACTGACGAAAACCATCACGAAGAAACATGGCGAGAAGTAGGGTACGTTGGGTGCGTCACGAATGCCATGTTGTTAATGGATAATTAGAGAAATGATTTGTCCCTTCCATTTATGGAAGTTGATATCTAGACCCTTGGATTGAAATAGAACTTTCACATGAAATTACATGTCCATGGTGTAATGACAGGTTTATTTCAGGTAGTCAAAGAACGACAGATCAAGCATATAGGTTTATGACACTACCATGAAACCTACTTGATGAGATATTGAGATAAAGGGATTAAATTTCATGGTAAGTGTTCATATGCGGTTACACGTCAATGCGTCATCAACTTCTTTCTCTTGGGCGCCTTGACCAATTGCTAGACAGTAATCTTGCACTTTAGGCAAGCCCGCTTAATGCCAATGAGAAAGAGGACTAGATGGTCACAAAATATGTGTATTCCAGTATCTCAAGTAGAATAAAGATTATTCCCGTACATGGTTTAATAACTATTCAAGGAAGACTAAATCGTTTTAAGGTTGGAGGAGGAATAAAATAAAAACAAGTACATGTCGTGTATTAATGATTACACGCCGTGTAGTTTTTATTATGAAAATAAGTACGCGATGTGTATAAATTATTACACACTGTGTAGTTTTTATTTTGGAAAGGAAATGAAAAAAAATACACACTGTGTATTAATGATTACACGCCGTGTAGTTTTATGAAAAACAAGTGCACACCGGCTATTATTTATTACACGCCATGTAGTTTTTCCAGTCGGGATTTTGAGGATATAATATTGTTTTATTCAATGATATTTATTACAATCATCATGGGCGCGTTTCAAGGAATTAATTATTATACATGGGGGTTTTCAATAAGATTTAATGAAATAAATAAAATGTGTAACATGTTTATTAATTTTCCTAACTCTATAACCTCAAACATAATTATAAATATCTTCACAACCCCAACACATTTCCCCAATCATTGTGCACAACAATTCTAAAGAATTCCCCCAAAGTTGAGAGAACTCCTTCCTACAAGAATTCTCTCAAGACCAAGAGATATCCTCCTACATAAGATCAAAATGATCTAAGGCAGACAACTGAAGCAAATATTTCTCCACGCTTACACCCAGAAAATCCTTTGGCGACATACAGAGATACGCCCTGCATGTGTGGATCACCACTAGAGGTAGTCTACACTTAGCTTCTATGACGCAACAATGAATCACATCAGATTGTGATCAAGAATATAAATGATGAAAAAACACCCAAAAAGGGACTTCTTGTAAATTAATTGAATTAATTATAATAAAACTTTGACGGTCCTAGTTTTTGGTTCCGTGACAATCCTTATTATTTGTATATTTCTATGATTCGATCCATGGAGACTGGAGTTTATTGTCGTATTGATCCGAAATTGATCATTTCTAATGAAAAAAATCCATGTGGGAACATCCACCCTAGATCTTTCGCTGTTCCCAGAACGTTCAAAAGGAAGGAATGATTGGTGTTGAGGTATGTTGATACGACAACTAGTAGTAGACACAGACCGTACCTCGAATCGTATCGCACTTTTTGACTGCATGCAGCTACTCCCTTCCCCTATCCCCCAACTCCCTGATCCTAGTGGGGACCACATAGGGGGTGGTTTGTAACATGTTGATGTGTACACCACCTCATGCTGCTCTCCTAGCTTAGTTTCCATGTCTGCAACCCTACAGATTTATCTGTCTGTATCATATCATCTTCCTGAAACATTTTATATGCCCAAGTCTTTGAGACTGGAGCTAGTTTCCTACTTTCCAACTACTAAAGTTCACTGGCTACATCCACTCATCCCAAGAATATTCAACCACAAAGGTTATCTCTAGCATCCTAACATAAGTAGGAATGCATAGATGAATAGTGCTAACTCGGATGTCCCTAAAGACACATAGCTCAGAGGTCCAAGCTCTGAAGCACTGATCGTATCGTATTCATTGAGTACAAGGAATGATTGGTACGCCTCAATGAATACTCAGCTACCGACATGTCATCCTGCCAAATATATAGAAGCTCTAGAGAACTCTCAGCCACCTACTCAAGCCAGTCCTCACCCTACTGTGAGTTGAGATCACCTCGGAACCTGATGGGTATCTGATGCTGAATCACACATAAGGCACTAAGCCTATATGTGTCCTCTACCGGTACCACCTATTGTAACTGCTGACCAACGGGAAGTGATATAGATGACACACTACTCGAAGGTACTATCTCAGGTAATGGTCCACTTTCAGATGCATCATCACTATGTGGACCTTCCTCATGGTCACTCAATGAAAAATTCTAGTTTCTAATATCTCCATATTCTCTACTGGTGTCTCAACTAGGCGAAGACTCTAGAAACCACCTCCAGCCAACCCTCAGATGCGAGGGAATCTATCTCTCCTAAAAACATCGGAGGCCTCTGGTGTTGGAACTCATGCAATATTCTCATTCAACGTCCACTATCCTCCAGTGCGGCTGGTGGAAATTTCTGCCCAATTAGTGTTGGAGCTACTAGTACACCACCCGAAGGTGCCAACATAGTAAGACGACCTTACACTGAAGCCTCGTCGCTCAGCGGGCCCTCATCATGTACTCTCTCGGGAATCATAGTTTTCTCTCTACATAGAGGCATCCTGATAAGGAACTGGTACGCCATTTCCATTTAGTTATACCTGGTCAGCTGACTCAAATAAAACACAAGGAAACTTTTCAAAACACAAACGCAATCATAGTTTTTATGCACTGAGTCAGAAATCATAAGTCGGGGTCGTAGTGTATAGATACGTCAGCCGCCTCACAAACACTGGATTCGCTAAACTGATAACCACACTCACTATACATAATACGTTTACCATTAAAAAGATCATAGTCTTATGTTCTACAGTAGAACTAACTCATCTGATACCAATTTGTCATGACCCATCCCACGGGGCCCGTTCCGTGACTACTCCAAGCCCACCTTCCATTGGCCAGGGGATGGCGACTAGCACTGAAGTCATATTTCCCTAAAACTGGGAAGGCATTGCCTTTATGACCTATACACACACAACCAATCACACAACTGGATACAAACAAAAGGTAAATGAATAGTACATAGAGTGAGTAAAATAAGTAAAAGGTTCCAGAATACAAGCACAACTAGAATGTACAAGAAACTAGAAAGAACAAGTAAACTAGAAAACTCCTAGGAACACCATCCAAGGATCCTACCTGAATGGTAGGTACAACTCTCGAATAGTCATCACTACGGTACACCTCATCTAGGGTCCACCTATGAGATAACTCCAGTCCTAGTACCCTCGTCCTCAGTCTACACTGTCCTTCGTATGCAACCAACACAACAAGGAGAGGGCATAGCCCGTGCAGGGGTGAGTATAACGATACATAGTAGGGACCTCAAGACCCTCAAAGTCTCATAAAATACAGATAGGATAAACCAAAAATCATGAAATCAACTAACAATCCTACTTAGGTATATGCCCATACAAATACCTAAGTTATCAAGTATACCCATCTCAATCATGAGGAAACACATATTCCAACTCAATATCCCAGAGCTCAACTGTTCCACAAAGGAAGAAATACCAAAAAGGTAAGTACAACACAGGTATACCACATAGAATAATACCACCAAGGTATCACCACGAAGTAAAAACACCACACGGTATAGACTCAGCTCACACCAGGTATATATTAGGTACAATAGTAGATATGATCAGATGTAATTACTAAATCATTTTACTCTGTTAAGAGGAAAACCCACAAAGGATCCTAAATCATCATTAGACCCATAGAGGATTGTAGTACATCATTAGACCCACACAGGATCCTAGTACCTTTCTAGACTCGCACGGGATCCTGGTACATTGTCAGACCCACACATGATCCTAGTACATCAACATTACGTCGTCATTACCACATAAGATCCTAGTACTTCATCATTACATTTTCCGACCCACATAGGATCCTAGTACATCACCAGTACGTCGTCAGACCCACACAGAATCCTAGTACATCTTCAGTACTTTTTCAGACCCACACATGATCCAAGTACATCATCAGTACGTTGTCAGACCCACACAAGATCCTAGTACATCGTCAGTATGTCGTCAGACCCATAGAGGATACTATTACATCGTTACGGTACATCGTTAGACCCACCCAGGATCCTATTACATCTTCACAACTAGCTAAACGGGTCATGCACTACGCTCTCTTGCCTCTAAGAGGGTCTTCTACTCAATCCACTGGTCAATTCTCCAACTACCACAGAGTCCCATGAAAAATTATCCCAAATTACTTCCATGTAAAAGGGGTCTCATCACAACAGACGGTGCGTCAATCGGATGTCCGGTCTGTATGTTATTGTCCTTTTAGTCCCAAGGTCCTGGATGGAATCGTGGTCGATCCAACCCGGACATACCCCAATTTTATCCAAACTCAAGTAGGGTATAACAAAAGGACCGTCTCGATCCAAGGTTTCTAGTTCAATAGGCAGTTCATAATTCCGACACTGTATGAGGGAGATATGTCGAATACAAGATCCCACAATAATAATATTATTGTTATGGGGTGTTTTGCGAACCTGATCCATGAACCATAATTTAATATTCAACATTAGAATTAAATTGACCGTCATAATGACAGGATCATGTCACTACAGATAGTAAGTCAATCGGACGTAATACACAGGAGTAAAGGAGGTTTGAAGATTTAATAATAATATATTATTAATCTTATATGAGGGTTTCGTGTACCCGATCCAAAAACCCAACAAATACATCCAATACTGGACTCATAATTTTCGTCTCGAAGTCAGGGTCACAATGCCACTGACGATTCGTGAAACCGAGGTCGCACAGATACGTTACAGATCAATTAGGGTTTTAACAACCATAAATAATAATTATATTATTATATTATTATTATTTAATTTCATTTAATGTTTCTCTCTCCAATCTCATTTTAGATTCACGCACAAGAGGGGTATCCCATTATGGTGCACGCGGGTCCAAATAGCACCTCTATCAATTTTTTATATATTCATTTTTCTTATAATTTTATTTCCTATCTATTCCTCCCTCTCTCAGATCTAAATTTTTTCTTCCACAATTTTGCACCCCTGTACGCAAACCGGGAATCCGCTGGGCCTCCACCTTGCACACGACCTTCCTCCTTTGCGCCGCCTACTCGTGACGCTGCTTAATCTGCCTCGTTGTCGGCTGAAGCCACTAGGCCTCACTTGTTGCGCACGCACCACCTGCACCAGCCACGCCAGACTTCCCTACTCCTCCACGTCACTCCTTCCGTTGGCTGTTGCATCATCATTCTAACCCTGAAAAATAAAATGATTGGATATTCGCTATCCTCAGGTCGAGGGCTCCACGTCCATATGTCGCGCTCAACAGAATATTATATTTCCTGCGCCAATAAATATCTGGTCGCCTCATTCCGCGAGCCATTGTGGCTTTGTTCCAAGCCTGAAAAATTAAACGATCGCATATTTTCAATCTTGACATTGAGGGATTTACATCCATATATCGTTCTTATCAAAACTCCGTGTTTCCAGCACTAATTATTATTATGCGTTGAAGAACGCATGGAAAATGTGCAAAGAATAAAAAGAAAGAGGAGCATGGTTTATGGGCAGAATGATGACCATGTTCATTTGGACATCGTCATCGTGAATTTAGGATATGAAGAATCAAAAAAAAAATTCAAACAGATATAGAAACCCCTACCACGACTCTCTATCGGAGGTGGTATGAGGAAGAAGACGAAGTCGTTGAGATGGTGACGTCGACGTTCTTTGCTCCCACAAGATGTATCCGATCCAGGCTCAAGCGTCGTCCTCGTTCACCGATTCTGGAGGATTCTCTTCGTTTTATTGGATGTTCTTCATTGAAGAATCTCTTTCAAAGTTCTACAGAGCTCTCCCTTTTACTAACAATCCTCTATCCAAATGGTGAAGTGAAAAATAAGTTTATTAAATAAAACAATTAAGTTGGCACATCAATGGGAGGAAAACCAAGAGTTATCTCCCATTAAAGGGAGAGTTCAAGGGTCTGGTAGACCCCACATTTGAATTTAAATTGGGGGTTTTTTGTTCGGGTGGTCCCCACCACTAAACATCAAATGTGAGGATTTAAAAATAAAAAAAAGTCATTCTTTATTTTATTTTTATTCTTTTAACCCTCCCACAAAATTCATGAAAACAAACTTTCACCCTCGACCTACTGCGGTCAAGGTGATGGTCTCCTTAAGATAATATCAATGTTGTGAGTCAATAGTGCCCCCAGATTTCAATTCTGAGCACCGATTAAAATGCTATATAACACCACTCACACGTTTACTAAACGAACTCGAAAAAATGTTTGGAAAAATTATAACAGTCACCCTTGACCTGCATCGGTTGAGGTTTGTCTCTACCTAAGTGAAACACGCCCCAACGAACCCAACATTTCTCTCAGATTTCAAATCTGAGTTACTGTTTGAAATTTATGAATTTTACAATAAAATAATTGTTACTTAATTGTTTTATATACGGCCAAAAACTAACTTTCACTGGCGACCAGCGCCAGCCAATGTTAGTATACTCTTTAATAAAGAATTCCCTCATGAGTTCAACGATGGTCTCATATTTTCAATCTGAGCTACCGTTTGTGAGTTATAAGAATTTGAAAAATAAATTAATTAATTTAATTAGTTTATTTAAGTTTATTCCATTTTTGGGTTTTCTCACAGGAGGCCCGCACTGACTTAACATAAGTCGCACCTTGAGTAAACCTGCCATCCTGAACGCAACGGTGCCCTCAGATTTCTTATCAGAGTTACCGTTTAAGATTTATTCCACTTTTTCCAGAAAACTGCTTACACACACTAATTAAAACTCAACCAAACTTCAATGGATTATTCAGGGCACTCCAGACCTCGGAATCGTGCACTGTTAGATTTCTCGGTCTCGAAATAATTCCATATAATTTAAAAAAAATTGTACGGAATTTTTGGGACATTAAAACATATGTTAAAAAAGATGATATCATACACACTACATTTGGTGCTAAATGATGACATCTCTTCTGTGCCATAGTAACTAATCAGTGCCAATTATAAACCAATTTTAATCACAATGTCTTTCTAAATAACACTTTTCAACCACCCACGACTATGTTGTCTCATCCAAACATGCACACATGAGTCCTTATACCCACCATCAGTCTATGAGGAATATTTGAATAATATATCTCCTATAATTACAAAAAACAATAAATAAAATGATAAAAAATAAATTATATTATTTTAAAAATCTTAAAAAAAACATTAACTAGAATCTGTTACTGTCTCCCACCGACAATCTACGCAATACTATTATTAGTGTATATCCTCTTGTACATATCAAACTATGTAATATATGGACCAACCATAAAAAATATTAATGTTTCATATACATATCACATTAAATAATATTTTTTATAAACTTTTTATGATGTATTCTATATGTAAGACTCTCAACTCTTTTTGTGTCATCCTGCCAACCCCCATTCTATTAACTAAAAGATGGTAGCTTCTTGAAAGTATATTCTATCAGGTAAGAGAAAAATACAAAGGAAGCTTGGGTGGGGACACTACCATAGAAACAATTTTTCATACAACCACACATTAGGAGTGAAAAAAATTCTGATAATGAGGGTACCTTTATCAGCGCTAAAAATAACCACTAATAAAAGGTACATTTAATAGTGCTAATAAAGTGTTGTTAAAAGAACCCTTTTATCAGCACTTTTTTAGTAGCACTGATAAAGGATGTGTATTTATTAGTGCTTTTTTACTAGCGCTGATAAAGGTTATATTTCAAAAAAATGATAAAAATACGCTATAAATATATAAATATATTTATATTGATATAAATATAATATACATTTTCTAAATATGTTTCAGATAAGTAAAGATAGACATTTACACCAAATATATAATATGTTTAGTGAAAATGGATTATAAAATATCTAAAAATATATTATTAATTAATAATTGTCTAATTATTATCAATTAATAATAATTTAATAATAATTTGAAGACACAAAAAAATAAAAAAAATAATAAAAGATCTACAATATTTTAAAAATGTAACTAAAACTTCAAACGACAATAACTTTTGATCCGGGCGTCCATTTGAGCTCTACTACATATTAAATGGATTTTTACGATGAGATCTACACATTGGTGACAAATGATATCCCGTTTTCACATTGTATGAGGCAATATATAGTCCCAAAAGTCCTCTAAAACATAGTTTTAAGTCGCGATACCCAAATTTTTTAACATTCGATGGAATTTCAGCCTCATTTTTGGAGGGCCTATATGCCCTTTTTCAGTGGGGACTTAATTTATTCATAGGGATTACATTCATATTGAAACTATGGCATTAAAATTTAATTATTTTTCACAAGGTATTGTTATTTATAACCAAATATATATCAATATATACATCTTTTTTATATATTCACACATAAAAATTTAATTTTATAAATAAATAATTAAACATATTTACATATAAAATATATTTCTCAATATATAAGCTTTATATAAATATAAAAAATATCGATTTTATTTAAATCCCAAATATATGAATATTTATATACTTATATAATGTGTGTGCATGTTTAATATATATACTAGTGTTTGTCAGTTTTAACAAACTCATTTATATATTCTATATATATTCTAACATATGAATATACATATTAATATATAATATATGTGAATATATAAAAATATTTGTAATTATACTTACTGATACACATATAATAATATATATGTGTGTGTGTGTGTATGTATGTTGTATATATGTATTTATTTTTTTATTTATTTATTTATACACACATATATATAAACATGTTTTATAAATGTATTTAAAAAATATTATAAATATATATTAATATAATAATAAATATACGGATAAATAATATATCAAAAAATATATATAAAGATGTAAATATAAATAAAAATATATAAATATAACTAACTATATATATATACATTAATAAATAAATAAATATATACATATATATATACATATTAATATAAATCAATATTAATATACGAATAAATATATATATATATATATATCACTAAAGGGAGAACCAAATAAGATGGACAAGTGGTAAACATTTTTACCCATATGACCTTTCATAGCACGTAAAATGGCATTTAACAATGCTAAAAAAGCACTGTTAATCATAGCGATGATAAGGGGGCCTTTATTAAAACTTTTTCGGCACTGATAAAGGCCTAGCCAGCTATAGTGTGATTTTTATATAACGACACACCTAGAATAAAACCTACAATTTTAAAAGTACACCCAAAAGCAAACCCGATATATATATTTAATTGACGTCATCAAAACAAAAAATTCCACCCATGGTATATAGAATAAAAATTATTTACAGTTCAAACAAATTTTTTATATAATTACATTTAAAACTATCCAACAAACATTCAAAAACATTAATATTTCATCTTTTGACACCCATGACCCCCTCTCAAAAATTTTTCCCCATGATATCTGTTTCCAAACAGATCATCTCAACCCGTGCAAAAAATTGCACCTATATAAGAAAAAAAAATATTATGCTAGTAATACTATAAACACTTAAATTTATTATTAATATGAAATAAAACATTAATAAAATGTCTTTATTTAATAAAAATGAAATATTTGGAATTATACTAGTCGTACTGTGAGTCTTATTGAGGTGGGATTGATTCATACCCATTAAAAATGTGTAATGGATCACACTCCTAAAATGTCAAAACAATCCAAATGAATTTGCTCAGTTTTGAATATGTCACTTCTTCCATTACTAAAATTAATGTCAGTTTTAAATAATGACACATTTAGAGTTAGACCGGAAACATCGTGCATAGTATTAAGGAGTGGAGGATTCCTCCATGTCACAAATTACTGATGGATTTCTTTCCTAATGTATAAAAACAATATGAATGCATTTTCTCAGTTTCTAGTATTTCTGTTGTGTTTTTTTACTAAAATATCATTTCAAACATGAAACAATCATTTTGAGTCATACCAATCGTATTGTGCATTGGTTTTATGTGAGACTGATTCATACATTTCACAAATGACTTATAAATAATTGTCCAAAATTATCAAGATTTTCGGAGTGTGTTTTCTTGTCTTATAGTGAGTGACACATTTTGGACTAAATTTTTTATTTTAAACTAATAAGAGAAAAATTTAGACATACTAGTCACATTGTGTGTCAGATTGATGTGTGGTTTTCTCCTACACATCACCAATGACTTATGGATTGTTTTCATAAATTTTCAAAACAATCTGAATGTATTTGGTCAGTTTTCAATATGCCACATGTTGTTTTTACTTAAATAAATGTCAATTTTAAATAAAAATAGACACTTTTAGTTATACCATCCACACCATGCATTTTAGTGAGATTTTTATGATCCCTATATTTAAATAAATACTAATAGATCTTTTTCTTAAAAAATCAAAACATTCTGAATGCTTTTTCTCAGTTTTCAGTATGTCACTTGTTGTTTTTACTAAAATTAATGTCATATTTAAATAAAAAGAGACACGTTGAGTGATACCAGCCACTCTGTGTGTCCTATTGCGGTGTGAATGATCCTTAAATTTCACAAATGACTAATATATTGTTTATCTAAAATATCAAAACAATTTTAATGTGTTTTTTTAGCTTTCAATATGTCAAATTTTTTTTACTTAAATTCGTGTCAATTTTAAATAAAAAAAGACACATTGAGTTATACAGGCCACATTATCTGTCGTATTGAGGTATGACTGATTGATACATGACCCAAATGACCCATTAATCATTTTAATTTCATATAAAAATAATATTAATGAATTTTCATGGTTTTATTATGTCACTTTTTTATATAAATTAATGTCAATTTTAAATAAAAAGACACACTTGGAGTCATACCAATCACACCATGTGTCGTATTAAGATGTGGTTGAATACTACACATCACAAATGACTCATGGATTATTTTAATAAAAAATAAAAACAATAAAAATATGGTTTATCAGCTCTCAGTATTTCACTTGTTGTTTTTACTTAAATATATGACAATTTTAAATAAAAAGAAACACTTTTTGTTATACTGGCTGCACCATGTGTCGTATTAATGTGCCGATGATCCGGGTGTTATGTGGCATGATGATTACATAAATGAAGACTTCAAATTGCGAGACATGTTGTAAGGGATGATAAATGACATTCCTATTTATGTAAATTTTTTCGGATATAGAATTAAAGGAACTAAAGGGTCACTCATTTTCAAACAAGGTACACAATCAATTAGGTTGAAACATTCACCCAAGACTATGTTTCTAGGTCATTGTAGATTTCTACCCTGATGGGATAAGTACCAATTTGGATGACATCAATCAATGAATGTTCAGAAGAAGGTACAACACCATCTCCAGTAATAGGTGATCAACTATTTGAGAAAGTAAAAGATGTGGAAACTTTTTTTGGTAAACGATTTTTTAAAGACCTCATGAAAATCGGTTGAAAAAAGTGATCAGTTTTTTTTGAATTGTCATAACAGAAGTGTTTGTACGTCAGAAATTTTCTTGATTTTATTCATGTTAAAAAAATTAATGTGATAGTTTCACCAGTACATTGCTAAATGCACCAACAAAACTGGGTTTTTAGTTGGGATACCCAAATTTTTTAACATTCGATGGAATTGCAGCCTCATTTAAGAGGATATTTTTTCCCTTTTCATTAAGTATTGAATTTATTCATAGGTATTTCATTCATATTAATGTTATGGATTTCAAATTTTATCATTTTTCACAATTTATTATTATTTATAACAAATTATATAAAAATATAAACATATTTTTTTTATATTCACACATAAATATTTTATTTTATAAATAAATAATTATACATATTTACATATAAGATATATTTCCCAATATATAAGCCTTATCTAAATAAAAACTAATATCTATTTTATTTGAAACACAAATATATGAATATTTATATTATTATATTATTTTTGTGTGTATATATATATATATTAGTGTGTGTGTGTATTAATAAACTGATATATATTATCAATATATTTTAACATATTCATATACATATTAATTTATAATATATGTGAATATATATAAATATGTATAATTATACTTACAGATACACATATAATATATATATAAAAATATATATGTGTTTTTCTGTATGTTTTATATATGTATGTATGTATTTATTTATTTATTTACACACACACAAAATCATATTTTATAAATGTATTTAAAAATAATCTTATATATATATTAATATACGAATAAATATACGAATAAAACAATATAACTATATATATATATAAATAAGTATATATAAATATAACTAACTATACTTATTAATATATATATATATATGAATGAATATAAATATATATATTAATATAAATATATATTAATATATGAATAAATATTATGAAATAAATATATAAATAAATAGATATATCATTAATGGGAGAAACAAACAATATGGATGAGTGTTAAACACTACTACACATATGGCCTTTCACAACATGAAAAATAGATTTTAACAGTGCTAAAAAAGCACTGTTAATTGCAACAATGATAAGGGGGAACTTTATCAGTGCTTTTAGTGATGATAAAGGCCTAGTTGCCAACGATGTGTTGTTTATATAACAAAACACCTTGAAGAAAACCAACAATTTAAACAGCATAATTAGAAGAAAACCATCTATATAAATTTAATTGACATCATCAATAGAAAAATTTCCACCAATGGTATATAGAAAAAATAAAATTATATTTAGATTTCAAACAAAAAGTTTTATATAATTACATTTACCAATGTCAAACAAACATTATAAAACATTAATATTTCTTCTTTTGATTCCCATGATACCCTCTCAAAAATTTCCTCACATGGTATCAGTTACTGAACAAATCATCTCAACATGAGAAAAATATTCCTCATATATAATAAAAAAAATATTATGTTATTTATACTATAAGTAAATAAATTAAAAATTAATATGAAATTACATGTTAATAAAATATCAATATTTAATAAGAATAAAACATTTGGAGTTATACCGGTCATACTGTGAATCTTATTGAGGAGGGGTTGATTCCTACAAGTTACAAATGAGTTATGGATTGTTTTCCTAAAATGTCAAAATAATCCAAATATGTTGGCTCAATTTTGATTATGTAACTTTTTCTTTTACTAAAATTAATGTCAATTTTAAATAATGACACATTTGGAGTTATACTGCCCAAACCATGCATCGTATTGAGGTACGTAAGATTATTACCTATAACAAATTATTGATGGATTGTTTTCCTAATGTATCAAAACAATCTGATTGTGTTTTCTTGGTTTTTAATATATTTGTTGTGCTTTTTTACTAAAATATCACTTCAAACGGGAAACACGAATTTTGAGTCATACCGGTCCTATCGTGCGTCATTTTTATGTGAGACAGCTTCATACGCATCAAAAATGACTTATGAATTAATGTACTAAGTTATTAATACAAGTGTAGTGTATTTTCTTGGTTTCCAGCGAGTGAAACGTTTTGAACTAAAATGTCAATTTTAAACTGATATCAAACAATTTTAGTCATACTGGTCACACCATGCATTGGGTTGAGGTATGTTTGACAACTACATGTCAAAAATGACTCATGGATCATTTTCCTAAAGTATAGAAACAATCCAAATGTTTATTCATAGTTTTCAGTATGTCACTTTTTGTTTTTACTTAAATTAATGTCAATTTTAAATAAAAATAGACACATTGAGTTATACCGCACAGACCGTGATTCGTATTTAGGTTTGGATGATCTATACATGTTTCAAATCACTAATAGATCATTGTCATAAAAAATAATAATAATCCAAATGTGTTTGCTCCATTTTTAGTATGTCACTTTTTTATTTAAATTAATGTCAATTTATATAAAAAAGCGACACTTTGAGAAATACTAGACACACTATGTGTTGTATTGAGGTGATTATTATACCTACATGCCAGAAATGACTACTATATTGTTTTCAAAAAATATCAAAACAATCCGAATGTGTTTTATCGGGTTTTAGTATGTCACTTGTTGTTTTTAATTAAATTCATCTCTATTTTAAATAAAAAGAGCCACTTTGAGTTAAAACAGCCACACTGTGCATTATATTTAGTTACAGGTCACAAATGACTCATGGATCATTTTCCTAAAGTATAAAATTAATATGAATGTGTTTTCTCAGTTTTCAGTATTTCACTCATTCTTTTTTACATAAATTTATGTTAATTTTAAATAAAAAGACACATTTGGTGTCATACCGGTCACACCGTGCGTCATATTGAGGTGTGGTTGAATATTACACATCAAAAATTTATCATGTATCATTTTACTAAAATAATATATATATATATATATATATATCAGTTCTCAATATGCCACTTTTTGTTTTTCCTTAAATTAATGTCAATTTTAAATAAAAAAGAGACACTTTCAGTTATACCATCCAAACTATAAATCACATTGAGGTGCAGATGATTCAGGTGTTATGATGTATGATGATTACAAAAATAAATATTTCACATTGAGAGACACGTTTTATGGGATGATAAATGACTTTCCTACTTATGGAAATTTTTTAGAATATAGAATTAAAATAACTAAAGGGTTTCTCATTTGTGAATAAGGTACATAGTTAATTACGTTGAAACATTCATCGAAGACTTATATTTTAGAACATTGTAGATTTCTACCCCGATGGGATAAGTACCTATCTTGGATGACATCATTTAATGGTAGTTCAGAAGAACATACAATAGTGTCTCCACAAATAGGTGATCAACTATTTGAGAAGATAAAAGATGTGGAAACTACTTTTGCTAAATAGTTTTTGAAAATCCATACTAAAACAAATTTGAAAAAGTGAAGTGTTTTTTTAAAATTATCATACTATAATTCTATGTATGTTAGGCATTTTCTTGATGATAGGAATGTTGAAAAAAATGTATGTGATAGTTCCATCGATTCATTCCTTAATGCACCTGAAAAAATGAAGGATGATATTAAGGTTAGGTTGGACATAGATCACATGGGAACATAAGAAGATTTGGTGCCAGTGAAGGGTGAAAAATGAAATTTTCTTCCTCCAGCTACTTACACATTTTACGGGATGAATATATATTAGTTTTGAAACTTCTTGAATGAAGTAAGTTTTTGAGAAGGGTATTCATCAAATATCATGAATCTCAAGTCAAAACCCAATTTAAAGTTAAAGTGTCTTAAATCACATGTTTTTCATTTTTTGATGCAAGACCTAATTCCTATAGATTTGCGTTGCATTTTTTCCAAGAATTTCCATCATTCATTAACCATGTTTTGTTTCTTCTTCAAAGCTATATGTGGTATAGTTGTAGATTTTTCCAAATTTAGGGCTATGTAAAGAGTACTTATCATCATATTATATAAATTGGAAATATTATTTCTTCTATAATTGTTTTATATAATGGTTCACTTTATGGTTCACTTAGTGAGAGTAATTAGACTATGTGGTCCTATACACTATAGATGGATATACCCCAGTGAATGGTATATGAATATTTTTAAACGGTATGTCAAAAATCAATGTTTATCGAAGGGTTGTATTATTGAGAAATATATTTCTTAGAAATCCATTGAATTCTATATCGAATACCTATCAAGTGTAAAAATCCTTTTTTTTCTTAAATATAATCACACTGGGATTCTTGTGGGTGAAGGAATTTCTAGAATAGGTATTTTCAAAATCAATATTTTAGATTAGAAACATGACCTCATTTAAAATTTTCATAATAGTTGGGAGTTTTCCACATATGTTGAAACCCAAAAATAAATTATTAGGCATTTTAATCCATCATGGGATGAAAGATGGATATCAAATATACATAATAAAAAATTTATAAAATGGTTTCAGGTCTCTATTTTTAACGAGTCAGATAAAAATTCGGATTGAATTTCAGAACATCTTAGTTGGTTATCTATAGGACCAAGTGTGTATGTATTTTCTTACAATGGTAATGTAATTAAGGCTTATAAATTATATACAAATAGACATGATGAAGATAATACCGTGAAAAATAGGGGAGTTACACTTGTGTATGAAGAAATGCATATTTTTTGTACTAAGGAATGAAATACATTTTATGTGAATATGTCATATATTGGCATCATCAAGAAAATATGGGAGTTGGATTATACAACATCACATGTGCCACTTTTTCAATGATTGTGGGTTGATAACAAGAGTGATGTTATGATAAATGAATTGCGATTTGTGAAAGATGATCTCAGTGTGGAAGGGTACAAAGATGAACCATTTACAATGGCATCATATGTAGTACAAGTATTTTATGTTCCAGATACTGCAAACTAAAAGTGGTCAATTGTTATGTTATTGATCAAAAAAACGGAAAGGGAAGACGAAAATTTAACTAAGGGTGACACTTTCATTGGGATGTCACAATAATTTAACAGTGGTCCCAATGTAGATGGTGTTTTGAATTCCAAAGGGGACCATTATGAAAGGATTTGGATAGTTTATAGAAGTTTGAAATATCTTAATCTTCTAAGAAATGAGATTTCAATAACCAGGTTATATAATTTTTGTAACATACATTGTGTTACCGCATGTTATTATTTATTCTCTGTTGTATTTATGTAATCTAAATCAAATGTTAAACCAATTATATATATAATTAATTCTGAACATTTTGGTGATCCCAATACTAAGTAACAACATGTCTTTCAACCTACTGGTGCTCGTAGTGCAGAGGAACAATGTCCTTCTACCTGTGTTGGTAATCACAATCATACAGAATAATAGGTTTCTCAACCTATTGCTTCTCCCGATGCAGACGTTCAAAGAACATCTGCACATGATGATGATACTTCTCTAGAGAAACAACATATTGGTAGTGTTGAATCCAAGGAAATGGTAGTTGATTAAGAACCTAATAAGAAGAAAAAATAAGAATCCCAAAGTTTTAGGGTGTTGGAAAAAATTGTTAAGGTGAAAATCAAAGGCATCAAATATGAGGTCGTTTAGATGGAAAAGGCCAAACATGTTAATCCCAACAAGGCCTTGTTCAACGTTACATTGGAATAATCACTTAGTAATGCATTATTATTGATTTAGATTCATGGAACCATGTTGTGATCATTATTAATACACTGATGTGGTAAGAGATTACAATAATATTAGAGTATCCTTTATTTATTTTAAAAAAAATAAAATAATGAAACATTGAATTAGTCTTCACCATCACAAGATGAGTGTATTTATAGTGTGTTAATCCCATGATAAATGTGTATTAATTCTTGTTGGAGTGATTCACAGATATTTTCACACAATTATAACAAGGCATCATCTTAAAGATGCCAAAGGAAAAATAAACATGCACCCACCACATATGTATGCAAACTTGAGAACCCATGAATCATGGGATGAATTTACTGAACATCGTGTATATATGTCTTTTCAAGTACACCTTTTATAGTAATATGTTGTTTTAAAATACATATATTCATCACATTGATCGAAAAAAATTTATTTATGAAATAGCAACTGAGTGCTGCAAATAAGGGACGGGCAACAAAACCAACGTACTCGTACCCTAAAGCAAGGATGTGGTATGATTCACTTGAAAAAATGGCACTTATTTTAAATCTATCATAATACTTTTATATGATATGAAAAAACAACATAATTATGTTCTTTTATTTATATGTAGATTAATGAATCCAAATCCAAATCTGCATCCATCCCACACCTTGTTTGGTGGAAAGAGGCATGTATAAATAATCATGGGATACTAATAGACTAAAACACATAAAAATGGTGGGAAATATGTGTATGTATGAGAAAATTATTATTTTTTATATTAATATCTATTACATTACAATGATTAATTATTTTCCTATATTTTCTATATGACATAGTCATAGGAATCATCAATGCTAGTACCAGATGAACACCTACTAACAGTGGCCTTGAAGTGGCTAGAATAATATGGTCAAGTCAGAGGTATGGGTTTTGGGGTGACACCCCAAATATATTTTGATAAAAAAAACAAGAGGAGGATAATGATAAAGAAATGAAACAAATGAAATAAATACTATCAACCCATGTATAACAATTACAATGGCATCTAGAGTTACTAGAAAATTTCATGGGGGAAGCAAAGATAAAAATAACCCAAGAACTACCATTATGTGAATATCTCGCCCCACCCCCACCATCTTTGAGGTGAGCCATTCCCCTATATAGCTACATGAACATGTTAATAAATGTTCTAGTAATTGTTTCTATAAAATGTGAATCAGAATAATAGTGATACCTTACTTATACTGATATTCTATAGGGTGATAATGACTATGATTTATTTCTATCAACACCCACCCATCGCCTTGTATAGAGGGATACAATCTTCAATATCTAAAATAATGTGATACATAATAGAACACTTCCAAAATATCTTGTGAGAGTGTCTAATAACATATCCCATGATCCATGTTCCGATATACCAATTATAATTGATGAGGAAGATATTAATAATGTGGACCAACCAATTAAAAAATTCATCACATGGTTGCCACATCTTGTAAAAAAATGTGTCGACAAGGAGGTATTCATTTCCAATTTATTTTTCATGATAAACCATTAAAAATTAATGAAAATTTTTTGAACTAACAAATGATATTATAGTCGGACAAATGTAAGGTGTTTAAATGATATGTCAACTCAAACCCATCTAAAGGATAAAACAACCAATCAAAAATATCTTCCCAAATCACATTTACCCCGCCCATTTAATTTCCGCATTTACAAACATTGAAGGATCATGAGGATATAATGTTACAAAGTGTTAGTAGTCACATAGTTGATTTTGATGAAAAAAATGTATCTAGACGAAGTTACTGACTACATTTCTTCTAAGAATGTAGATGAAATCCTCAACTATAAATTTCTTGGAGCCTCAGTTGTAAATGTATACATGAGTTATGTTTTATTAATTTAATTTTCCAAAAGATGATATACTGGGTTAATTATGACTAAATAAATTTCATATTTTTTGCAGGAATATATATCAAAACCAATTCAATGGATTTAATCATAAAAAAGGACTTGTTAGTCCTTATGTCACCTCTATAGAAAAAAAAATTGAATCCAATCAAATGGATGAAATAGTGGAAAACTTGGGAATATCATTTGAAATAAAACTTGGTGGTGAAATAATATTCTTAATACCCATGATGTAGGGATAAAATGATAAAAATTAATCATATAAAATATATTTTTCATTTCATTCATTTATTATTCCTTTTTCTATATTTATGAAATAGTGGATTCTCATTACAATCAATTTGGATACTCTAAATATTTATTTCATGGATTCACTGCATGGATTTTCAACAAACTGACCACACATGGTGATGTTTTTCAATATTTAATTCACTACAAAAAAAATTTTAGAAATAAAAATAGAATTATATAATTTATATTATGTTTTAATTAGGATTCTATTATTATAGGGAAGTGTGTAAATATCTTCTAAACCATGGCATGAGGACAAGCATTGCATACAAGGATCTGGAAAAGTTCTAAAAATGGATAATTATCATGGTATATATTATAAGATTTATCTATACAAACACATATCAAAACAAATTACTTATATTCCATAATGTTTATATAGTGTTTTAAACAAAAAAATGGAAAACATTTTGGTTTTTATGTTTGTAAATTTATGAGAGAGATCAGATTCCTTCAAAAAACACACATCCCCAAAAAGGTATTTTTAATGTTATTTACTACTTAATTTGAAATATTTATTAATCCTTTGTGTATTTATAATTATCCAAAACTTTTATGACTATTTAAAAAAATCAGATTCATAAGAGGATATACATTTTCTTAGAAACAAATGGGCATCATACCTGATCATAGAATGTACAAAAATAGCATGAAGATAAGAATTCTATATAAGTAATGGACTATTTCATATTTTTGTTTAATTTTTTATTTTTAGTATTACTCACTTGAGAATAGTTTTCTTATGATGGAGGATTCCTTGGATGCTAGGATTGTTTTCAGACTTTGGGACATGTAGGAATCAACAACACCTCAATATGACATATGATGTGATCGGTATGACTTCAGGTGTGTCTTTTTTATTTATGATTGACATTAATTTTTGTAAAATATACAAATAACATACTAAAAACCCAAAAAAATAATTCAAATTGTTTTGATACTTTAGTACAATGATCCATAAGTCATTTACAATGTTTAGAAATCAGCTGACCCTCAATCCAAAAAATGGTGTGACTAGTACGACTCAAAGTGTTTGTTATCAGTTTAAAATCGACATTTTACTTCAAAATATGTCACTCATTAAAATTTGAGAAAATATGGTCATTTTTTCTTGATAATTTAGTAAATATATTTATAAATAACTTTTGATGTTTAAGAATTAGTCTCATGTCAAATTAATAAATGATGTGGCCGGTATGTATTAAAGTGTGTGTTTCTAGTTTAAAATGAAATTTTAGTAAAAACGACAAGTGACATACTGAAAAACAAGAAAAAATATTTGGATTGTTCTAATAAATTATGAAAACGATCCATGATTCATTTGGGATGTGTAAAAATCAGTCAAACCTCAATCCGACACACGGTGTAACTGTTAAAACTCAAAGTACGTCTTTTTATTTTAAATTGACATCAATTTTAGTTAAAATGAACAAGTGGTGTGCTAAAAAATGATCAAACACATTCATATTGTATAGATACATAAGGGAAAAAATCCATGAGTCATTTGGGACATATATGAATCTTCCACACCTCAATATAATGCACAATGTGACTGGTATGACTACAAGTGCATCTTTTTTATTTAACATATACAACAATCTTAGTTAAAAGGACAATTGACCTACTCAAAACTATGAAAACACATTTGGATTGTTTTTATATTGTAGGAAAATGGTATATGAGTTAGTTGATATGTGTATGAATTAGATGCACAACAATTTGACCCTCAAGAACTCCCAAAGTAGCTATAAAATGAGCCACATCACTGTCCTCTATCCTAACAAAGGAAAAATGAACTGAATAGAATAAAAGAACTAATGATATGATGATGTCGATAATATACCCAAAGGCCCGGTGGCCACCTTCTTCCTCCTCCATTGCATCAATAATAAATTGATAATTAGATTCGACCATAATATCCATGGAGCCAATAGACGAAATGAACTACATACCCTTCTATATAGTCATGGAAACTACTATTGGAGGATACAAGAAAAAAATTTATGAGGAATGATATTCCACAAAAATAGAACCTCCACGGTCCTAGAGAACTGCCACAAGGCCAACAGAGCCACCACCAGGAATTGATTCATAATTATTAATTTTAAAATCACCTTGAGGGGGAGTAACTCATCTAATAGGAGGGTATGAAGAATTATTTAATAACTTATGTTACAAACCACATTTTGACGTCACTTATTGCATAACAGATGTTAAAAATCACACTAAAATTGTTTTAACATCGGTTATCCATTAACAGATGTTAAAACTATATCCGTGTGAGTTTTAACTTTTGTAATGTATAAATTAACAATCATGATGAATACATAACATATATGTACGTCAATTATAATCACACAACAATATATTTATTAACCCAATTAATTAGAAACATATATTTATTTAGATATAATTATAATTATAAAAATATATATTTTTAAAGTATTTATATAAATTTATAAATATAATAAATATATATCTTATTTAAAAATTAATTATAATATATTAAATATTTAAATATATATATATATAATTATAATCTTATAAATAATTTTTTTAAACATTATATATATATTTGAATCATTAAAAAATATATATTAATCATACACGTGCATTTTTTAATTAATGTATAATAATAAACATTATTTTTAGATATAAATATGATACTTTACGTAAATCAATATTATTTTTTATTAAAAACTTTTATCTGTGCTAATAATAACATTGTGCCTAGATTATATGATTTTGGCATAACAGTTTCATTTTTGAGGAAATTTTTAAATACAATAGGGTTTGGATTTACATGATTCAAAACTAGGGATCTCAGTGGATAGATATTGAGGATGCTCATCCACCTTCACCTGTTCATTCCCCTCCTGTTATATGCCTCCCCCTTTGGGTGTTCTCAAGCTTAATACTTATGCAGCCATCCATGGGGACGTTTTTGATGGCCTTGGGGAATTCCTCGGGGATCACGTTGACTCTCTTATTTTGGATCATCATTCCTAAGACATTGTGGGTTGGTATCCCCCTCTATAAGAGGATATGGATATTTGTAAGGGTATGCCTTTCATCTTGACTCTTGGCTAGAAGGATGTTGCAGTTGACTCTAATTGCTAAGTTATTATCAATGCACTGAAGGAGGATGAATGTTTCCTCAAATCCAATGGGTCCATTATTGACATCATCAGATCTTTGGTGCCTTTGTTCTCTTCTTGTTGTTTTTCCTTTATCAGGAGAGAGGAAAATTGAGCGGCTCATTTTTTAGCTGCTTCTGGGAATCATCGGGGGATCTAATTGATGGATTTCATCTTTTCCTCCAGAATTATTTACATTGGAATTGGATGATATCTTAGGTTTGATGATTATATTTTTGAAAAAATAAATACCCTCATTTATCAGTGATAAATAATGAACTGATAAATGGTACACATTTATCAACTTTCTTTAGTGCTGATTAAGGGTAGATTTATTAACGCTTTTAGCCAGCGCTGATAAAGGCCCCCCTTTTATTAGCTCTTTTTGGCTTAGCGCTGATAAAACCAAATGCATCTCATTCTTGGATCTATGTTATTGAATGGGAGGAACCACCGCATGTTGTATACATATATCAACATTAGAGGTAGTTTAAACCGCTTCCAAATCAAAAAATAACCACTGCTAAATGACACTTTTCTTGTAATGGATACAAAACTCATTTATGATGTTAGGAATCGACTACACGTCAATCCAAAATATGATGTGACTGGTATGACTCAATGATAGTGTGTTCAATATAAAAGTGTCCTTTTATTTTAATGATATAATTATTAAGAATTTTTAAGTAATTAAGATAATTAATAACTGAAAATATCGTTATTATATTTAGTAATAACCAATATAATTTATAGAGATAATTAAATAAAAATTACATTAATAATTTATAATATAATTATTAATAAAAATAAAAAATAATAATTAATAATTAATTGAAAATTTACAATACAACCATTAATAATATAATTAGTAGTTTAACTAATAATATATTTAATATATATTGTAACTAACAATTTAAATAATCATATGTGAATTATATAACATTTAAATTAAAATTTGTTTATTTTTTAAGAACTACTACTAAGATAAACATTGGTTTTATCAGGTGGAAAAACCTTTGTAGGAATGTTGATCATCAATGAAATACTACTAATGTTAAAAACATCCATAGATTAAAAAAATATACCCTAATTGTGTAAAAAACTCAAAATTATATATAAATCTTTATGTTCAAAAAAATGTATTTGAAAAAAATATATAAATTTGTAAAAAAAAATTATTGTTTTTGTTATATTCTATCTCATAAGTTATTTAAAATATTAATTTAATGAAAAAATAAAAAAATTATAAATTCATTTATTTTATCAGTTTTCAGTTATTAAAATTAATAATCAAAACCAATAGAAAATATGTTATTATCCAAATATTTTTTTTACTAACCAATAATCATTTTAGTATAACCCTTCCATTTTTTTATTCAGTTTTAAATTAACAGTTCGATCAACCACATATTTTCCCACCCCTAGGTACAATTGGAGATTGGGAGGTAAGCCCTACAAAACTATATTTCCATTTATGAGTGGTTAGATAAAAATTAAAAAGATTACACATATATAGAGATAATTATATATATATGTATATATATATATATTTAATGTTGTATAAAGGTTGATATGATTCAAATGTTAGATTATTGAATTAAAATCAACATCAAATGTTACATGTGAGTCAAATATTCTCAAAATCTATTCTACGTTATTAAATTAAAATTCAACGGAATTATTAAAATCTAAAGCATTGATAATTAGTTTTAAAATGTTCATTAAAAATCACCCAACATTGAGGTGGGATGTGGATGTGCCGATGTGTGGGGCGGAGCACGGTACGGTCAATCTGGGAGGTCATGGTAGAGGTAGAATGCAGATGATGTGGGATGTAAATGTGCCGACGTGTGAGGCGGACATGGTGGGGTCAGGTGCGGTCACAGAATGCGTTCATTGAAGAGGTGGAATGTAGTCGAGGTAGGGATGATTTGCGACTGGATTTCATCAGCGCAGTCATAGAGGTGGCGGAATCAAGGTAGAGACAGAGGTGGTGTGTGGGGCAGCAAGTCTACAACTATCTGGTTGGCGTGGGGATTTTAATTGAAAATCCAAGGAAAAACTAATTATTAAATATTTTTATAGATTAATTTCATTTTGATAATTTTTTATTATATAAATAACAAAAATAAGGTTAATAATAAATCTGTTTTTAATATGAATTGTAATTTTTAAATATATCGTTTATATGTAAAAACATTTTGATATATTATTTATATATTTTATAATATATAATCACACGCACACACACATATATATGTAAACACAAACATATGATTATAAATATATAAGTATACTATAAATTATATTATATGATACAAATATATAAATTTAAATATAATCTATATTTAATGTATTTGTATATTTATTTATATAGCTCATATCACTATGTTATAATATTTATATATCAGTATAAATATAATGGATTTTGTGACTGGCTTTCTATGATGGATTCCCACCGCAGAGAGTTAATTGTTATAAGAATTCATCAAAAAAAATACCAGGGAAAATCACAATATAAATAAATAGATATAAATATAAATATATAAATATAACTAACTATATATATATAATAATATATGATGAAATAGAGTAATTTTTTAATATTTTTTTACTATTATCAATTCTTTTTTTAGTGCTGGTAAAAGAGGCATTTATCAGCGCTTTTTTTCAGCACTAATAAAAGGGACCCCTTTTAATAGCACCTCGACTATCAGTGCTTTTATAGAATTGTTAAAGGATTTCATAGTGCTGATAAAACTCTATTTTTTAGTAGTGATTGTTTTATAGTTGTATTTGAGCAATTTTAATTTCCCGATCACCAAAAAATATTCTGTGTTCATCGCCCTAGTGGTTATGAGAGGGAGATTATTGGGTTATCCAACATCGATTATGATGGGATCCAGTGTTTTAAATATATGTATGAGGGAAACCTTGCCTCATGGGCTGTGTTTATGAAGTCCCAAAAACATTTACATAGGCCTACAATTGTACATGAAGATGCCACACCAACACACCAAGACCAATGGTTTAGATATGTATTCATATTCCCATATGTGACATAGAGAATCCTCCTAAACACTAATATAGAAATTAGTTATTATTTTTAAATTAAACGTGTAATTAAAACTAATATATGTTTGCAATTTATTGGTGAGATTTTGATTTTTAGCATTATTTTAGTTAGAAAATGGCCACCTAATTTTTTTTAATTCTTTCAAAAACATAATATTAATTTCATATTATATACGACATCTTTAATCAATGAATCATAATTTAAATAAGTATCAATAATCAAACTATTATTATTTTTAAACAAAATTAATAATGTTAAAATACTTATGCAATAACTTATTGATTATTTTTAGACTAGTAGTGTGGCTTCTAGGAACATCGTTCATGCATTCCAGGAACCTGTTTTGTAAAAACATTTTTACTTATCCCATATCAACAAATCAACTCCATTATTTCCTTTTAAAAAATTCAACAAAAAATCATTTAATTAAAAATAAACTAAATTAAATGAAAATAAATTCCATTACTACATTTTCAGAAAATAGTAATAAAATACTTCCATCGAAAAAGCATAGGAAAAAATTATTGTTTATTAAAAAAAATAATATCAACCATTCTATTAAAAATTAGAGTTTATTTTTATTTTCCATTAAAAAAAATTTCCTTCCTATAAAATCAAAAAATTTCCAAATAAAAAAAATCTACTTCAATTTAAAATAATTTTAAAAAATAAAAAATTAGCCTTTGTTAAAAAATAAATAGATAACATTTCTTTTAAAGTATTTTTAACGGTAAAATAAAAATGTTTTCCTTTAAACTTTAAGTATTTTAATTGAAATTTAATTTTTTCTTGAAAGGATAAGGGTGAATTTTTTGGTATTTTAAATTTCAAATGAGATCATTCAGAAAAAGGTAAATTTTTTGTTTATCTTAATATAAAAGATGAAAATTAATTTTTAGTTTCCATATAAATAATAAAAAATTTATATATATTTTCTTTTAAATAAAATATTTTTTAATTAATTTTTTAATATGAAAATTGAGATACTTTTTTATATTTTATAAGGGACAAATATTTTTTTACGAAATAAATTTTTTAATTTGGAATATATAATTGTTTTTTATTTCATATATAAAAGAGATTTTTTATTAATTTTTCTTAAATAAAATTTAGTTTTTTATTTTATTTTTAAGAATAAAAAAAAATTTGTTTTTTATGTTAATGTATGCTTTATTTTAACTTTTTTATTTTAATTTAATTAATGAAATATTAGTTTTTATATTTTTTTAATAAAAAAATATATTTTTTAAATTGAGAGTGAATTTTGGTTTAAAATATCATTATGAAAAATAGTTTTGTACGTATTTTTTACTCTTTAAATTATTAATGGAGAATATGAATTTTGTTATTAATTTTCAATATTTTTAAAAAAAGTTTTTATTTTTTAAAAAACTGATCATCGCTCCTTCATGAAATCCATGGTGATATATGGTTGTAATCCAATTATATCCTGAATTTAACTACTTTCTCATCTAGCGACGCAACATTTACTCATTGGATTTATGACCACAATGTCACTACAAAAAAATTGAATTTCCACAACAACAATTATACCTTTTATCACCACAAAAAGTGTTTTAACCGCGCTAAAAAACATTGATGTCGTCAAAATCATTAAAATGAGGAACCATTTATCATTGTTTTCATTAAAGTTGATAAATTCTCTATTGCTGCAATGTGTTGTTTGAAAAACAATACACTACAACAAATACACCTATATGAAAATGCACCAACATGAAAATTATAATTAAATTGAAATAAAAGTTACATTGAAAATACTAAAAAATCATATTATATACATTTAAAAAAATTATAATTAAACTTTCATTTACTGTCCACAAACATTTAAAAAGACCAATGTTTAATTTTATTTGGCACCTGTGACCCCCATCCAAAAACAAAATCAATGTATTAGTTTCCAAACAAACCACCCCAACACAAGAAAAATAATTCACTTATATAATAAAACAATTCATATATAAATAATACTATAAATAAATAAATTAAACATAAATATAAAATAATATATTTTTAATATGTCAATTTTAAATAAAAGGATACACATGGATCACTACCAGAGAAACAAAGTTATCCAGCGCGACCCTTTAACAATGCTAAAAGAAGCCTTGATAAAGGGGGTACATATATCCATGAAAAAAAACCACTGTTAAAAGGTGATTTTAATAATTCTAAAAAATGATGTTAAAAATACCCCTTTATCAGTGTTTTTTTATCAGTAACATAGGTTCCCCTTTATCACCATTTTTTAGCACTGTTAAAGGGACTCCATTTATCAGCACTTTTTTAGTAGAGTTAATAAAGGGGGATTTATCAATATTATTTTACTAGCATTGATAAAAATATATTAAAAAAATATATATCATATTTCTTTAAAAATAAAATATATTTTAGATAAGGCTAACTAGACATTTACACATAAAATATAAGATATTTAGTGAAAATGGATTATAAAATAATTTAAAAACTATTAATAATTAATAAATATCATATTATTATTGAGTAATAGTCATTTATTAACAATTTTATGAAATAAAAAATTAAAAAATTAATAAAATATCTAAAATAATTTGAAAATGTAACTCATGTTTCAAAAGGTTAGAACTTTTGATCTGAGTTTTCGTTTGAGCTCTACCATATATCAAATAAAAGTTTGAGACAATATCTACACACTAATGATAGAGAGTATTCCCCTACTATGATTTCCAGGGCCCAAAATTTCCTATAAGACCATTAAAACTGTTTTTTTAGTTGGCATATCCTATGTTTTTAACATTCAATGGACTTTCAGCCTCGTTTATGTGGTTCTTTTCCTTTTTTAAGAATGTGTTTTGTATTGATAGGTTGGGTCGTGTAGTGTGTCATTGTCTTATTTTGAAGGAATTTTTTTGGTATTAAAATCTCAAACTACTCAAGTAACTACATTGTTGTTATGTTTGACGCCCTGATTTCCCCTTCTTGGTTATTCATTGAGTTCTATGGGTGTCCTTCCTTTCATGATAAGGGAAAATCATGGAACATGTAATATAGGATTTGAGAGTACTTTTATGGTTCTCTCCTCATTAGGGATGATTTCAATGATATTCATGTTATATCAGAAAAATAAAGTGGCCTATTAAGGAGTGATGAAACTATAAAGGATTTAAAGAAATCCCTACTTTTGAACTCCCTCCATGATCTTGGATTTTCAGGCTTTCCTTTCACATGGAAAATGGGTACCTCAAAAGAGGGATGCATCGCTGAAAGACTGGACAAATTATTTGGGAGAGATGACTATATATCTATCTCCTGTGCATACTCTATTGAACACTTGGCCCCGGTTTCCTCTGACCACTCTCTGATCCTTCTTTCAACATCCACCAAAGGAATCAGTATAGAGGTGGGTGTACATTTAGGTTTGAGAGTCTATGGGTCTATGATGGGAGTTGTGAGGAGGCAATTCATGATATTTGGGGGGGTTTGAAATGGTGCTTTAGCTCTCAAACCCAGAATGATAGTATCAGGTTGAAGAATTGGAGTTCAACTAGGTTTAGGCCCATAGAGAGACACATTAATAGGGCATAACAATGGTTAAAAATTATCTATGATCAGAATTTTTCCGACTCTATGATTAAGGATATCACAAACCGTGATAGGTATTTGAATGTTGTTCATAAGGAAATGGAAATATACTCGTTCATCTAGGTAAGATAATCTAACATTAAAGAAGGTGACCATAACACTACATTCTTCCACCAAAGAGATACTAAGAGAAGGAGAAAACCCCACATCTCCCACCTTGAATATTTGCATGGTAGAGTGATATAAGATGCTGTTAGAATTCATTAAATTATTCTGGAAATATTTGGAAATATTTTTAAGGCAGACTACATTGACATCCCTCTTAGTCACACCAGCTACATCCCAATAATTTTTTTTGATGATATGAACTATTCTCTATAGAGGGACAATTCTGATGAAGAAATCTGAAGGGATCATCACCATTTTCATTGAATGAATTTTTTTTGTCATGACGGGTTTCATGCCATTTTACTCAAGTGTTTTTTGCACATTTTCGGTCTAGACATTATCAAAAAGATTGTGTATTTCTATTAAGGTATTAATTACTTGGAAATTATTAATGAGACTGTTATTACCCTTATCCCAAAATCTAAATTCCCCCATAAGATTACGGAGTTCCATCCAATCATTCTCTGCAATTTTATTTACAAAATTTACTAAGAGAATTTGGTGTCTAGGTTGAGTGTTTTTCTCCCTCTTATAGTGTTTTAAGATAAGAGTTATTTTGTCTCACGGAGGACCATTAATGATAATGCATACATTTCTTATGAGATATCCCACTACATGATGACCCTCTCCATAGAAAAAAAAGGAGTCATGGCCTTTAAAATAGATATTATGAAAAACTATGACAAAGTCGAATTTCCTTTTCTTGATCTTGTATTATCAAAACTGGGGTTTGGAGCTAAATGGATGCTTAACATTATGAACTATGTTACTTCAGTTTCATATAGAATCAACATCAATGGAGAGTAGTTGTATAGTTTCACAACCTCAAGAGGTTTAAGATAAGGGGACCTAATCTCTCCCTACATTTTCATTCTTGTAGAGAATGATTTTTCTAAAATCCTTTTAATGGAAATCGAGAATGGTGCTATTAATGGATCCAAGGTATGTTGCAATGTTTCTCATCTTTTCATTTCAGACAATTTCTTTCTGTCTGCTCATGCTACTACCCTGGAGTGTTACTCAATCATGAATATTTTCAACCTTTTAGAGAAGGATTCTAAGAAATGGATTAATGCATCTAAATCTGAATTGTGCTTAAACAAATGTGTTCTAATGATGATTCAATAAGATATTCATAGATTATGTAGGTTTCTTATGGTAAAGAAACATTGGAAATACCTGGGGCTCCCAAATTCTATCAGAAGATCAAAGAAACATGTTTCGTGTCAATCATGGACAATGTTGATAATTTGATCAGTGTTTGATCTAGTAGAAAAATATCCAATGTGGGTAATGAAGTTCTAGTTAAATATGTGTCCCAAGTTTTCCCCTCATACACCATTTTCTTTTCCAAGTTCCCAGTTACCCTTGTTGATCAGAATCATTATCAGATGGAGAACTTATGGTGGCATTCTGCTAATGGAAAACACAACACCCACTGGATCATGTGGGATAATATTTGTTTTTCAAAGTCATGTGGTGACCTTAAGATTAATAACCTTCAATGGTTCAATGACGCACTTTTGAAAAAACAAGGTTGGTGCCTCATGTCTTGTACTAATTCCCTTTTCTCTACAGTCATTCGATAAAAGTATTTCCCAAAGTCTGACTTCCTACATGCTTCTATTGGACCCAAGACTAGATTTATGCAAAGAATCATCTATGGTGCTATCCTTCTGATCAACTGTGTTAGTTTTTGGAGGACTAATGATGGGAAGAAGTTGAATGTATGGGGAGACCAGTGGTTGGTCAAGGGGGTCAACACTAGAGTCTCTTCACCCATCATTCTGGGGTTCAAATATGAAAAAGTTCATGACCTCATTGATGATTATTTAGAATAGTGATATTGTGATAGAGTGTGTGGTTGGTTCAATGAAACATATCGATGTCTTATCTTTAGCATCCTAATTACATTTGGAGTGTGTAGTGACCAAATCTGCTGGTTTGTGGATGCTTCTAGGAAGTACACATTTAGGTCGGGGTACATCAATTTGTTGCATGGGTCTACTCCATCTCATTCAGATGATCGGTGGAGGAATATTTGGGAACTCTCCACAACCCCTTAATTCAAGTTTTTATGGTTTTAGGTTTTACTGGGTTTCCTACTGATGTGCAACATTCTTTCTCTATGACACATGTGGGAGGATGATGTGTTCCCCCTGTGATTTCAATAGATTGAAACTCCATTGCATACTATTCTTCTCTTCCTGGGAGTGGTGGGAGTGTGGAATAAATGGTCCCCAGGGTGTAATAAGTCCCTAGTCCCATCTTTGGAGTTGGCCCATATTTTCAATGATTGGGATTCCTCTTTGGAACCAAAGGTTGTGGGGTTAGTGTGTACTTTTTCTTGACTTGTTTGGTCTCATAATAATGAATGGGTTTTGAAGAGAAGTCCTCACTTGATCGAATTTGGGTGGATAAGGATATGAATGGATGAACTGGTGGAAGTCGAAAAAGGAGTGGCCATTAGTGCTGTAATCATTGAAAACTCAAACATTCTGGCTTCACCTTCTTTAGTGATTCATTAAAATCAATATAGATGTAGCTGTCTTGACAGTGTCTCGAATTGGGGAGGTGCTCATTGCCTGACAACAAAATGGCCAGGTGATTGATGCTCGGTTCATGGTTTTCCATTGATGGTGGATCCCAGTTTTCATTGATGCATCATCAATTCTTCAATGGATCCTCCTTTCCCAGGCTAAAGGATGGAATTAGGTGGTTTTGGATTCTGATTGTCTTGAATCCATTAATTATATTTCAAAAAAATGAGTGAATTCATCTTTGGGATTGTTCTAAGGAAAATATGGTCTCCTTCTAAATCATTCTCAATATGAAAATTCTCCTTCATCTTGTGTGGGGTTAATCTTGAAGCCCACCGGCTAGCGTGCTATAGGAAGACTTGGGATAAACATTTTTGGGTTGATCAATTTCCTGATGGGATTTTCTTTTATAGTTCAATTGATCAATAATATATCCTTTTTTTATTTAAAAAAATATTAATATTAATTTTTTGTAATTTTATCATTTTTTATAATGTCCTTTTATTTATTATCAAATATATCAAAATATATGCATATTTCATATATATTCACACATAAAAGTTTAATTTTATAAATATATATGTAAACATATTTATATGTCATGTATATTTCTAAATATATAAACCTTATCTAAATAAAAAATAATATCCATTTTATTTTAAATAAAAATGTATAAATATTTATATATATATACAATTACTGTATATATAATGTTTATATATATAAATATATTTATTTTCGCATTGAAAAACTGATATATATTTTTATATATATTATAATATATGTATATACATATTAATATATAATATATGTAAATAAATATAAATATGTATAATTGTAATTATAGATGAACATACATATGTAAATATATATATATGTATGTATGTATTTATAAACACACATACACACAGAAAATATATATCATATATATATTTTTTAATATATATAAATATATATATCTATACCTATAAATATAAGGATAAAAAAATAAAATAAAATGAAATAAATATAAATATATAGATATATCATAAAATACATAAGGAAACGATATAGGGGAGTGGAAAAGGAGTGAGATTATGAGGGATGTCTTAGTTTTGAAACCCAGTAGAGATAGGGGTGCATGCGGGTGGGTGATGCATGTCCCTAGTGCTGTTAAAACGTGGGGGGATTCCTAGAACTGCTAACGGGGTGGGAAGGATATACTATCACTATTAAAAGGGGGGTTGAGCATAGATAAAAGGGGGAAGGTCCCACCCTTCAATTTGGAGATTTTTTTTAAATTATTTTTGTCTTTTACCAGTGCTAAAAAATGATCAATAAATTTCCCTTTTATCATCATTTTTTAAGCTTTGATAAAGGAAACCTTTTCTCAATGCTGTTATAGGGGCCTTTATTAGTGAATTTTTTAGCATTGATAAAAGGGACCCCCATTTAATAGAACCAAAGATAATAACACTTTTTAACAGAGTAAATAACCATTTTGTGCACTGTTAATGGTCATATCTACAGTAGTGAAGTCATGTCAATCAACCCATGCATAAGATTGAGGTGGGTATGATTCTTACAGATCACAAATGACTTATGGATCATTTTTATAATGTTTCAAAAAAATCACAATATATATTAATTTCAAATAAATATAGATAATAATTAAATTAAACTAAACATAGGGGTCAATGGCGAGATCTGAACACCAACTTGATGGTGGGGCTTGGTAGGAAAGCACATGGGATAGTGGAAAAGGAAGGCCTCTGCTCATCATGGCGGTCGAAGGCAAGACTCAAACCCATGCGTGATGGTGAGGGATAACAATGAGTGTCAATCCTTACTCGAGGATGGGGTCGATGACATTAGGGGAAGAACCCACTTTAGTAGGGTATGGTGATTTTCCAGGCAGGTCGCCGAAATTATTAGCAGATCCGTCCAACTTGATGATCTTACCAATAGTTCCCAAATGAAACTGTGGTTTTCGTGTCTGGGTCGACGGTTAAATGGATGGATTGATACCTTGGGGTTTTTCAATAAAATCATAATTCTAGGTTTCTCTACCATAGTATTTCCAGGTATATTCATTTTACTTTTAGCTAATTAGATTTCCTACCATTTATAATGTCCTTGTCTTTATTTGGGGCATGCTGTGTTTGGGGATTAAGTCATGTAATGGGTTATATCTCGATACAACATAAAAGGGATAATAATTTTCATAATATAGTGGTTTACCAAACTATTATAAAAATACTTTTCAATAAAAATTAAAATACCAAAAAGAAAAAATTACAATAAAATATAAACATTTGTAATATAAAAAAATTTCACAAGAAAGAACATAATAATAGTGTCACTAAGATGGTGGGAGATTACTCCATTGGATGGAGGTAAATCTGTACCTAAACAATGTGTAAGTCACCACATATACTCCATAATCTGATCATGTTGTTGATGCTACTACTGAGGTTTCTACTCCTGATGTTGTCGCTACTCTTCCTGATCTATAAATAATCTCTGAACAGTTTCATCCGGAGCTCAGAGCCTTGCATCGTACTCTACAGATGTGAAAGATTATGATCTTATACAAATTACATTTTGTGATAAATTATGAAATCACTCCAATTCCATAGTAACTAGTCGGAGTTGATCGTAAACCAATGTCAATCAGAATGCCTTTCTAAATACAACTTTTCACTATAAATGACAATTTTTTCTCAACAAAACATGCCTGCACGAGGATTTGTCCCCACCATCGGTATTACCGTAACACCAAAACATATGAAAAATATTTTTCTAATATATAACATATATTTATAAAAGTAAAAATAAAATGACAAAAAATCAAATTATATTAAGCTAAAAAACTAAAAAAAACACTAACCATAATCGGTTACTATCTCTCACAAGCAATCTTTCCAATACTAGTATCATTTTACATCCTCTTGTACACATCAAAATATGTAATAGATGGATGTACCATAAACAATATGAATGTATTTTATACATATCATATTAAATAATATTATTTACCACCTTTTGATGATGTATTCTAAAAGTATGACTCTCAACTCTATCTGTGACATCCAGCCAGCCCCAATTCTATTAACTATAATATGGTAGCCTCTTGAAAGTATCATATAACCAGTAAGTTTAAAATACCAATGAAGCCTAGTTGGAGACACTGCCATAGAAATAGTTTTTCATAGTGCCACCCATTAGAATCCCTAAAAATACACTGATTAATGGGGTACCTTTATCAGCGGTAAAAAAAGAAATGATAAAAGTTATTTTTAACAGTGCTAAAAATGTTCTATTATAAGTACCATTTTATGAGTGATTTTTTACCACTTCTAAAGGGACACAATTTATGAGTTCTTTTTTAGTAGTGCTAATAAAGGGGGGGTCTTTATCTGTAATTTTTTTACTAGTGCTCATAAAGGGAATATTTAAATAAAATCATTAAAAATTATATATATTAATATATAAATATATAAATATATTTATATTGATATAAATAAAATATATATATATATATTAAATATGTTTTAGATAAGTATAGATAAAATTTACACCTAATATATAAGATGTTTAGTGAAATATATTATAAAATATATAAAACCCCTTATTAATTAATAATTTTCTAATTATTATGAAGTAATAATCATTTAATGACATTTTTAAGACACAAAAAAATCATATGATTAATAAAAGATCTACAATACATTGAAAATTTAACACAAACCTCAAATGACAACAACTTTTGATCCGATTGTTTGTTTGAGATAAACTACATATCAAATCGAATCCTAAAATTAGCTATACGCACTAGTGCCATTTGAGAAACCTCATTCACATTTTTCTAGACCAAAAAAATGCTCAAAAGGCCTCCAAAACCGAGTTTTTCGTCGGGATACCCAAATATTTTAACATTCGATGGAATTATTTCCACGTTTAAGAGGGTCCTTTTTCCCTTTTTCTTGTGGGGATGGAATTTATTCATATGTATTACATTTATATTGATATTATGGATTTAAAATTTTATCATTTTCACAATGTAGTTTTATTTATAACAAAATACATAACAATATATACATATTTTTTATATATTCAAACAAAAAAATTTAATTTTATAAATAAAAAATTAAACATATTTACATATTTAAATATTGAATATATTTCTCAATATATAATCTTTATCTAAATGAAAACTATTATACAATTTATTTAAAACACAAATATATGAATATTTATATACATATATAGTGTGTGTTTGTGTCTATATATATATATACATTAGTGTGTGTCTGTATTAAAAAATTGATATATATTATTTATATATTCTATCAAATGAATATTCATATTAATATATAATATATGTAAATATATATAAACATGTATAATTATACTTACAAATACTCAAAATATATATATGTGTGTGTGTGTGTGTGTGTGCGTGTGTTGTATATATGAATTTATTTCTTTATTTTTACACACACAAAAACATATTTTAAAATCAAATTTAAAAATAATCTTATAAATATATGTTAATATACAAATAAATTTACGGATTAAAAAATATAACTATATATATACAGATAGATATAAATATAAATATATAAATATAAATATAAATATATATATATATATTAATATTTATATATATTAATATAAATATATATTAATATACGAATAAATATAACTAAATATTTATATAATGAAATAGATATATCATTAAAGGGAGAACCGAACAAGATGAATTAGTGGTAAAAACTACTACACATATGGACTTTTACAATGCGCAAAATGGACTTTAAAAAGGCAAAAAAAGTGATGTTAATCACAACGATGATAAGTGGGGCCCTTTATTAGTGCTTTTTTAGTGTTGATAAAGGCCTAGACCCATGTAGTTTTTCGTTTATATAACAACACTCCCAAAATCTAACCTGCAATTAAAACTGTACACCAAGAATCAAACCAGCTATATATATTTGATTGACATCATCAATTCAAAAATTACCACACACAATATATAGAAAAAAGGGATAATTACATTTCAAACAAATAGTTTTATAAAATTGCTTTTAAAATAGTCCAAAAATCATTCTAAAACATTAATATTTCATATTTTTATGATCGTGATCCCCTCTCAATAATGTCATACCATGGTATTAGTTGTCGAACAAATCATCTCAACCCGAGAAAAATATTCCACCTATATAATAAAAAAATATTATGTTAGTAACAATATATAGAAATAAATTAAATATTAATATGATATAAAACATTAATAAAATTTCAATATTTAATAAAAATGACACATTTGGAGTTATACTAACCATACCATGTGCCTTATTGAGGTGGGGTAGATTCTTATATGTTAAAAATGAGTTATGGATCATTTTCCTAAAATATTAAAACAATCAGAATGAGTTTTCTCAGTTTTAAGTATGTCACTTGTTATTTTACTACAATTAATGTAAATTTTATATAATGAAATATTGGGAGTTATATCGGCCACACCATGTGTCGTATTGGGGTACAGATGATTCATAACTATAAAAAATTACTGATGTATCATTTTCTTAAAGTAACAAAACAATCCAAATTCTTTTTTTCGTTTTCAGTATGTTCGTTGTGTTTTTATACTAAAATATCATTTTAGACTAGAAACACACATTTTGAGTCATACTAGTCATATCGTGTGCCAGTTTGACATAAGACTGCATCATACACATCATGAATGACTTATGATTTTCGGTCCTAAACTATCAAGACAATCAGTGTGTGTTTTCATGGTTTTCAGTGAATGAAAATTTTTGAAGTAAATTTTCTATTTTAAAATAATAACATAATAGTTTGCTCATACCAGTAACATCGTGTATCATATTGAGGTTAAATTGACTCCTACACATCAAAAATGACCCATGGATCATTTTCATAAACCAAAAAAACAATCTGAATGCATTTTTTTTTGTTTTGAGTATGTCACATGTTGTTTTTATTTAAATTAATGTCAATTTTAAATAAAAAGATGCACTTAGAGTTATACCAGCAACACCACATGTCGTATTGAGGTATGAATGATCCCTACATGTCATAAATCACTAGGAGATTGTTTTCCTAAATTAAAAAAACAATATGAATGAATTTTATCAGTTTTTAGTATGTCACATGTTGTTTTTACTTAAATTAATGTTAATTTTATACAAAAAGAGACACTTGGAGTGATACCAGCGACACTGTAAGTCGTATTGAGGTGCAGATAATTCCTATATGTCACAAATGTATAATATATCATTTTCTTAAAATATAAAAAAAAATTCGAATGCGTTTTATTTGTCTTCAGTAGGTCACTTTTTGTTTTTTGTTAAATTCATGTCAATTTTAAATAAAATGATACACTTTGAGTTATACCAAATACACCATGCATTGTAATGTGGTACAATTGAGTCTTACATGTCAAAAATGTATCATAGATCCTTTTACTAAAGTATCAAAATAATATGAATGCATTTTATCAGTTTTAAGTATATCACTTGTTCTTTTTACATAAATTAATGTCAATTTTAAATAAAAATACACACTTGGAGTCATACCAGACACACCATGTATCATATTGAGGTTCAGTTTACTCCTACACATCAAAAAATGACACATGGATCATTTTATTAAAATATAAAAATTATAAAAATACATTTTCTTGGTTCTCAGTATGCCCCTTATTGTTTTAACTTAAATTGATGTACATTATAAATAATAAGAGACAATTTTAGTTATACCGGCCAGACCATGCATCATAATGAGGTGAGACTGATTTCTTCATGTCAAAAATAAATTATAGATCAATTTTATAGAGTATAAAAACAATATGAATATATTTTCTTGATTTTCTCTATGTTAGTTATTTTTTTTACTAAAATTTAATTTCAAACTGGAAGCACACATTTTGAGTCCTATTGATCGCATCATTCATTAGTTTGATGTTAGACTACTACATACACGTCAAAAATTACTTATGAATTACTTTCCTAAATTATAAATACAATAACAGTTTGTTTTATTGGATTTTAGTGAGTGGCACATTTTGAACTAAAATGTCAATTTTAAACTGATAACGGACACTATAAGTCATATTATTAACATCGTTCATCGAATTGAGGTGTGTTTAATTACTACACATAAGAAATGACTCATGGATAGTTTTCCTAATGTATCAAAACAATAAAAATAAATTTTATTGGTTTTTAGTATGTCACATTTTCTTTTTTCAATTTAATGTTAATTTAATATAAAAATACACACGTAAAGTCATATCGGCCACAACGCGCATCATATTTTGGTGTAGTTAATTTTTACCTGACACAAATGACTCAATAATTATTGCCCAAAAATATAAAAACAATCTTAATCTGTTTAGTCAGTTTTTAGTATGTCACTTATTCTTTTTATTAAAAGTAAAACTATTGTAAATGTGGTTTTTACCAATTTTTCTTTACCAACAGTTTTCTTAAACAGTTGGTAAAGAAGGGCTAGGAAACCCTTTCCCAACTGTTCACTAAAAAAATTGGGAAAGGGTACCCCTTTTCCAACGGTTCCATAAAACCGTTGGCAAAGCGGTGTTCAAGTTACCCTTTCGCAAAGGTTTCATAGAGCCGTTGGGAAAGGGAACCCCTTTGCCAACGGTTATGATGAACTGTTAGGGTAAGGGTACCATGAACACCCTGTTCCCAACGGTTTTTAAAAACCGTTGGTAAGTCCTTTCCCCAAATACAATCGGGCCACTGCTCTCCCCCAGTCGCGACAGAACACTAAAATCAATCCGGCGCTCGACTCCTCTCTCGAACTCCCCCATCCGAACAGGTTAAAATCGATCTGAATCATATCAAATCAGGTATATTATTCTTTATACACATATGATACCTTGTTTATATTGTTATTGATATAATATATTAGGTTTATGTTTTTATTTTGATGTAATTTCACCCGGAAAAACAGTGAAATGAACGAATAATTTGTTAATTAATTAGTTTCCCATGGAATATCATTTGTGTTATAATGTCCATGCTAAATAAAGGGATAATGTAATAGAAGACTTCGAATAAATTGTGTAAGATTGGGTATGTTGCTTCTATGAGAGGTTTTTTGTTGTGTTTCATTGTATTTTATAGGCTGTTGTATGGTGATTGAGGAGACCAGTTGGGATTTTTGATATGTGGGTTTGTAATGTAATGGTTAGTGGGCATAGATGTGACATGTGGTGTTTTGTGATAGTTATGATGTGTTGTGGTGTTGTGCCATTTGGAGGTGTTGTGTGATGAGGTTGTGGTGTATTATGTGGTGAGGTGGTTTGTGTTGTGCGGTGTTTTGTGATGTTCAATATTTCTTTTGTGATATGTGGTTGTTTTGGTGAGATGGTTGGATGATGTAAGATGGTGACGATGGTTATTGTGAGATGGTTAGTTGTTTTGTGGTGGTTTTATTAGTTTCCTAGTTATCTATGGAATAAATTATGCTGTTAAAACCAAAAAACAAGATAGAAAATAAATGAGATGGAATAGAAATGGATGTGTGGTAAATCGATTTATTTAATTTATCATTAAATGAATGGACAATGTAACTGTGAATGAAGTGGATTATAAATGAAAGTGGGATATGTTATGTGTCTTTTGTGGTGGTGGTGTGGTGTGTTGCATATAGTGGTGAAAGTGGTTGTGATGTTTTATTTGTTGTATGGTAGTAGTGAAGTGTGTGATTATTTAGTTAATGTGAACTCATAGGTTGGGTATTTTGTGCAATCTATATATCATGTATTTTATGTTATTTCAACACATTCCCAACCAGAGCTTGATAAACTTACCAACGATCAGAGGTCTTGAGTTATGGGTATTTTTTCTAATATCTAGGATGGTGGTTATATGGTTGGATAGATTCCATTTCTTCCATACTCTTCCTTCATTAGTTATTGACCATGTTATTTAGGCAAGATGCGATGTGATTGTCCATGTGTCTTTAGGTGAGATGCAAAAACCTAGTGTTTTCAGGTGAGGTGTGATGTGATAAGGCTATAATAAGATGTGGCATGTGGTTGTGGTCTTGTAGGGTAGGAGGATGGCACAAGGTTGATGTTATTCCTATTCTTGATACCCTAATAATATGGTTATGGGATGAGGCATGCTGTGATGTGATAACACATTATGTTCTTGTTGGTTTTAAATTTTTTCAATAACACATTAGTATATTTTTTTCACATGTGTAGATGAGACCTTGATTATTTTTTTCCTTTATTGTTTACTTAAATATATTTTCTATTAAATCTCAATCCTATTGAATTGTTTATGACAAAATGACTTATATAAATTATTTTTATAGAATGGACAGATGTTGGATATATGAAACTGATCGGATATCAAGCGATTTTCAAAACAATTTGGAGAGATTTATAGATTTTTCATTTCACAATGCTTCAGATAGTGGTCGCATACACTGCCCATGTTCCAATTGTGTTGGTAGACCTTGGTTGAGCTGTGAAGAAGTCAGCTAACACATAACCAAAAATGGTTTTCATGAAAACTACTTTGTGTGATATCACAATGGGGAGAAAATGAAATCTCAAATTGGTGATGATCAAAATGAAAGGACCAGAATGGAGAATTTATTAGATGATCGGTTTCGGTTTATTCCTCATCATGAAAAAAAATGATTTCGACTCAAGAAGACATCCATATGAGGACAACTGATGCATCTAGTGAAAATGATTATATTGATAGGGCGGAAAATTGTATGATTCTGCCACGACTCTAGTATATCGATAATGAAATAAAATAAAAAATATGGATTTTTTAATTTGATTGTTTCATGGGAAAACTATGTATGGGATTTATAATACAGAAATCGATTACATTCTTACCCTCTTGAAGGATTTACTTCCAGATAATGCAGATATTCCATCAAACCATTATATGGCGTGGAAGTTAATTGAAGAACTTGGATTATAAAGGAACAAAATTCATACTTTCCTGAAAGATTGTAGTTTATTCGGGGAGGAAACCGTTGAATGAAATGATTGTATAAAATGTTACACATCAAGTTGGATGTCAAAATCTGATGGAACACCATTCCATGTTCCACAGAAATTAATGTGGCACTTTCCATTGATCCCCAGACTCTAGAATCTATTTATGTCTAATGACATATCAATAAAAATGAGATGGAATGATGCTGAGAGAAAGAAGACTAATGATGAGATTGTTCATCCTACCGATGGAATTTCCTAGCAGAGATTTGATGCTCGACATCCTAATTTTGTAGCTGACATGTGTAATGTGAGTCTGGGACTTTCATTTGACAGTTTCAATCCGTTTGGACATATACTTACTTCACATAGCACATTGCCAGTTTTTATACACATTTATAATCTTCCCCCATGGTTGTGTATGAAAAAACCTTTCACTTACATGAGTATACTCATATATTGTCCTTCTGATCCCAACATTGATATTGATGTATACATGAACCTTTAATAAAAGTTTTGAAACATCTTTGGGATGTGGTTGTGCGCACATACGATGCATGTTCTAAAGACTTATTTCAGATGTGTGTTGCACTTATGTGGACGATAAATGATTTTCCGGCTTATGCAATGATGTATGGATAGAGCACGGAGGAAAAACATTCATGTCTAGTTTGTATGAAGAATACACGATCCAGAAGAATGAAACATCATTGTAGTTTCAGTTTTATGGGACATCGACGATTCTTTCCAATGGATCATCCATATAGAATGAATCGTTGAAGATTTGATAATACCATAGAGACTGATGATCCACATCAGTGTATGTCTGGAACTGATGTGGTTAATGAAATGAAAGAATTTAGTTTTTTGTTCGGGAAGGGTCAAATGAAATCTGGAAAGAGAAATAATGTTTCCACTAAAACCTGTTACAATTGGAGGAAGAGGAGTATCTATTTTTATTTTTCTTATTGGACAACCAATTTGTTAGGTAATTTCTTAGACGTAATGCATATTGAAAAGAATATATGTGAAATGTTTCTTTTGGTTCTTCTAAATGTCATGGGGAAGACAAAATAATATTTACTATCTCTGCATGACTTGGTGGATTGGGGCATCAGACCAGAATTGCATCCTGTTCGTATCAGTGAAAATAAATGGAAACTTCCATGTGCTTCTTATGTAATGACACCTTTGGAAAAAAAAATCTAGAAGTATTAGAGACTATTATAGTTCCTGATGGTTATTCAAGAAATATATCTAAATGGGCCAATAGAAGTGAGTTGAAGCTAAAATCTTTGAAGACTCGTGATTATCACGTTCTACTACATGAGTTTCTTCCAATAGAAATCAGGTAACTAAATTGATTATGTATGAGAAAATTGAACCCAGCTTGAGAAAATTTATCCCAGGTTTCCTTCACTTCCTCAAACAGGAGGAATTCCTGGATCATATACATTGAAGACATTAAGCCATGAAGATCCGGAGATGGCACATCGTACAGTTTTGTTCAACTGTGATTTTTTAGATTACTATATTAGGTAACTAAATTTATTATGTATATCTTATATATATATCTGTTAATCTATTCATATATTTTTATCTATAGGGAACATAAAACAATGATAAATAGGAAGCATAATTCTTTATCTTTGAGAAGGAGAGAGACTTTGCATAGAAAAGAGTTTTATTCTTGGTTAAAATTGAAGGTAAAAATATTACTATTTAAAATAATTATATCAATATTTAATTAAGTTTAATAGTCATTTTTATTGCATGTATTTATGTTTTCTTCTAACTATGTCTCTAAGGAAATAAGAGTATTGGATTTTGGTCCTAATACCGTGGTTCGTGATTGTAAATCAATTGTTATCAATAGATACAAATTTATTGTGATTGAACGAGCAAAGAACATGAGAACTCAACATGATGGTGTTATGTTTACTTCCACAAATGATTGTTATGTCAGTGCATCAGATAGTAGACCACGATTTGAAAATGTGGGTTATTATAGAGATGTTGAGAAAATCATAATATTGGATTATTACTCTCAAGGACGAGTCACAATGATGAAATGCCATTGGTTTGATTTGATGACGAGACATGGCACATTTATTGATGAATGTGGATTTTGGGTAATTAATATGACTCGCACTATTGAAACAGAAGAACCATATGTGTTGACATCAATGGCTAAACATGTTTTTTATGTCAAAGACCAACTTCGACTTGAATTTGGTGTCATATTTGAAGTAATTCCAAGACATATTTTAGATTATAGTGATGATGGAATTGAAACTGTCCCTAGTGCCATTGAAACCAATCCATTTATTTTTTTTGATGACTCCAATAGCTCAATTGTCAGAGTTGATTGTGAACCTAATATTGTGGTTGAAAATATATAGAATTATTTATCCATGTTCTCAAATATTATGGTTTACCTCGAGTTAGGTTGTTAAGGTTGGTAATATTCAAATTGATTTAGTATTGATCACAAATAGGTTTTAGCTGACTTGACCGTTATGTGAAATTTCAATGTTTATTGGTTTCAGTTTTATTTGAATTGCATTTTCTAATTTGGAATTTAACTGTATTCAAACCTAGTCAAACAATATTTCAAACAAATTGAACATTACAACTTGTATGATTTATTAAATCCATTCAAGCTCTTATAAAACAATTGATAGATAAATTACCAATGAATACCCATATTCCCTCAAATATTTAGTTTTTTGGTTTACACATTAGTTTCCTTTTTCTAATTAATTACATATTTGTTTTCAAAAGAAGGAAATGCAGCAAATTGAAGAGAGACAGAGGAAAAAAATGATGGAGAACAATCGTCGAATGGCAGGGTTGGGAATTCCATCATTAGTGCCTGTATTGAGTACTTTATTTCAAATTTATATATTTAAAGAATATTTAATGTCCTATGATTAATTTTTTTGTAAACATTATTGTAGGATCCAGTTATACGTCAACAGTTATTCGATGAGGAGCCTAGTACTGGTCCTAGTACTTAGGCCGGTGGTACTAGGAGGGTTCGTACCAGATGTGGACGAGCGGCTACGCATACCCGAATAAACCCTGCCCCACCCACTGACATGTCATCCTTCCCACACTCTTATCCCGATGTGTCATTAGGGACAAATGGGATATTTAGTCCTCCCATGTTTTCACTACCTTCTGCGTCTTTTTGCCCATCATTTTCACATCCCATGATGATTCCCACTCCCCAGTCAGAATCTGGTCAGAAAGTTTTCCCATATTCTTTTCCTTCTACTTCTATCTCTCCAAGCTTATATAAACCATCGTCTTGGACTCCTGTTCCACCACAGGGTGTTCCGTTAGTTTTTGTTGGTCCAGTGGAGCTCAGCAATCAGAACGACGTAGGTATATTTATAGAACCCTAACAAATTTTTATAGCAATATTTATTTTCTTTATAACCAGTTTTGATAAAATATTTTTTTTTATTTCATGACAGATACATCTGCTGATAGGAGGCATGGGAGGGTGCGTACATGTATGTGTTCAGTGTGGAACCGCCACACATAGGATATGGTAGATTATAATGAAGACAACTAAATGGTTGAGAATGCAATGTTGGAGTATTTTGGTGATGCTTTCCAAATACTCCGACATCATTCCCGTCAGCCCGCTATCATGGAGACATTTTCAACATGAGGTCAAGGATAGAGCTTGGGAAGTGATATGGGTAAAAAAATCTATTCTGTTTAATTCCCTAAATTATTTTTGTATTTATATGAATTAATATTTTGATGTCAGCTTCGATTTGATTTTCCCTATGGTGAGGGTGCACGACTAAAACGTCTAAAGGATTTAGGAGAGCTTTGGAGAGCCTACAAGCATGAGTTGTAGGTTGGATGGGTTGCTAGAGTGGGAACTGATTTTGATGCGGTACCAGTGGTGGATGATTTTCCTATAGAGCGGTATGGTCAGATGATTACTCATTGGACGAGTACCCAATTTAAGGAATTAATTACATTTGAGGTATTTAAATAATAAATTTCATGTTTTTCATTAATAGTATCTATTGAATTTTCTTAATTTATTTAGGAATAATATGGAAAAAATAAAAAGAACATTGATGAAAAAAATACCTCCAAACACTGGGATGCACTACGATGCCTAATCATGAGAGGAAGCAGGTCTAACAATTGCTTATAAGTTTTCATTACGACTTATACTCTATTTTGTTTCCTCAATTATTTAATAGTTTGATAATGTTTACATATAACTATAGTTTTCAATGTCATTTTAGATGAAAATAAAAAATATTGATCATGTGTGCCTCGATCGAAAATGTTTTTCTCGAGTAAACGGAAAAAGTATGGAAGTGTTGTCAATGAATCGACTCAGCAGTAGATTGTAAGTTTTAATATATTTATATTATATTTTAATATCTATTTTATAACATAATAATATATTTATATTTGTAATAGGCTGCTTTAGAGGTCCTTGATGCCGAAGAACCAGAAATATTTTTCCAACAGATCACTTACATCAGGTTTTGGGAGAGGAGCATCCTGGAAGAGTATGTTGCTGACCTAGGATATGCTCGATGAGGTATTGGCCCTCCTTAGGTATGAGTTTTAGTGCCACCGAGCTACAGAAAGTTAGGGAACAAGAATAACATGATGACAAAAGGTCCACAAAGATGGGAGAGCAGTCTTCTAGGGAAAACAGTGCATTTATGAAATTTAATGATGTTCTACGTCCGACACTTCCACTAGATGACATCCCATCTTTTGATGAATATATGTCGTCAATATTTTCTATATATAGAGCACCAGGTGGAAGTTATAGTGGTGGTGAAGACGATATCCAGGCTGACGATGATGATGTCGAGGAGTCTGATGTGGAAGAGAAGGGAGAAGAGGAGGGTGCGACGGATGGCGAGAGCGAGGCGGAGGGTGAGGGTGATGAGGAGGGCGAGGAGGGTGAGGACGATAATGGGGATGAGGAAGAGGGTGGTGATGATGGTGATTTTGATGTGGTACAAGATGATATCATACATTTTTTGACTAATATTACTGATATTTGATGTTTAATATAATTTAGTTGTATGTTTTATCTTGACCTATAGTATAGTATTGCAGTTCAGTTATTTTTATATATTGCCTGTTTTCATGGATGTTGATGTCTATTAGTGGTTGTGTGTTTGTGAACTCCCTGGACAACCCCCCTCCTTCTTAGACCCTGGAAAACCCTCCACCATCCTCCTTGGACCCCAGACAGCCCCCCGGACAGCCCCCCACCATCCTCCTTGGTCCCCGGACAACACCCCGGACACCCCCCCAGATAGCCCCCCCCCCACACTCCTCCCTAGATCCCAGACACCCCCCCAGACAACCCCCGGACAAACCCCCACTATCCTCCTTGGACCCCAGACAGCTCCCATGACAGCCCCCCCCCCCCCCGGACAGGCCCCCCCATCCTCCTCGGTCCCTGGACAACCCCTCGAACAGCCCCCCAGACACCCTCCCGGATTGCCCCCCGGACAGCCCCCACCCTCCTCCCTAGACCCCGGACAACCCCCCAAACAGCCCCCCTGACATCCCCCTAGACAGTACCCCCACCCTCCTCCATGGACCCCAAACAACCCCCCAAACACCCCTCGGACAACCCCCCACACCCCACCCCCTTCCTTGGTCCCTAGACAGCCCCACAGACACCCACCGGATAGCCCCCCTGACAACCCCCAGACAGCCCCCCTTACATCCCCCCCACCCTCCTTGATTTCATTTACTACTTGAAAATCTATAATATAAATTTTATTTATTGTCATCATGATAATCAATGTAAATCACATTTACACATCTAATCAATATCATAGATTCTTGGTATGCTATAAAAGGGTTGTATTCATTGGGCATGGCATTGTTAGCTCTGAAATGTTTCATATCTTGATAAACTAAAATCTAATCCATACTAAGAATGATATAAAAATATTCTATATGAATTTCCACAAGATTTTAAGTAAATACCATTCCACAAATTGACAAATGAGGATTCTCATAAATCATGTCTACCTAAATATTTCCACAAGGTTTTATAGTAAAAGTTTTATCTTCTATTAATTTTCTGATATTCTCATTTTAAATGTAATTATTTCATAAATAAATTAATTTAAAGACCCATAGTCAAATAGTTTATTTGAATAATTTGAATTAACAACTAACATTACACTCTAACTATGTCTCTTTTGTTTAAAATGGACATGATTATAAGTGAAATGAACAACTGACATACGGAAAACATACCAAACGCATTCAGATTCTGTTCCATTGGTCATATGTGACGTGTATGAGCCAACTCGAGCTCAATTCGAGTCACGATGTGGCCGGGATCAGTCTAACTATATCTCTTTTGTTTAAAATGGAAAACATTTTTGTACATACGAAAATCTGACCAAACGCATTTGAAATGTGTTGATGATTTAGATCAATGATCCATGGGTCATATGTGATGTGTAACAATCAACCCCGCATCAATACAAGGCATGGTGTGGATGACACCATTCATAGTGTCTCTCTTTTGTTTAAAATGGAAAGTATTATAAGTGAAAAGAACAACTGGCATTCAGAAAACTGACCAAACGCATTCGTAATCTTTTGATAATTTATCACAACGATCCATGAGTCATATGTGACGTGTATGAGCCAACTCGGGCTCAATCCGAGTCGCGGTGTGGCCAGGATCAGTCTATGTGGCTCTCCTTTTTTAAAAATGGACAATATTTTATGTGAAAAACATCAAATCGCATATGATAAACAGACCAAACGCATTTGAAATGTGTCTATACTTTAGAAAAATTATCCATAGGTCATATGTGATGTGTACGAGTCAACCTCGCATCAATACGAGGCGCGGTGTGGCCGTCACCACTCTAACTATGTCTCTTTTGTTTAAAATGGATAGGATTATAAGTGAAAAGAACAACTGGCATACAGAAAACTAACCAAACAGATTTTGATTGTGTTGATACTTTAGCACAACGATCCATGGGTCATATGTGACATGTACGATCCAAACCTGGGCTCAATCCGAGTCGTAGTGGGGCTGGGATCAGTCTATGTTTCTCTCTTTTGTTTAAAATGGACATCATTTTAAGTACAAACGGAAAACTGACCAAACACATTTAGTTTCCATTGAAACATTAGAAGAACAATCCATGGGACATATGTGACATGTATGAGTCATCATCGCCCCAATCTGAGATGCGGTGTGGCCTGCACCACTCAAAGGGTCTGTCTTTTATTTCAAAAGGAAATCATTTTAAGTGAAAAACATCAAATGGCATACGGAAAATAGACCAAAAGGATTCGGATTGTGTCAATACATTAGCACAACGATCCATGGGTCATATATGACATGTACGAGTCATCCCCACCTCAATACAAGACGAGGTGTGGCTGACACCACTATAACTGTGTCTCTTTTGTTTAAAATGGACATGATTATAAGTGAAAAGAAAAACTGGCATACAGAAAACCAACCAACCGCATTCAGAATCTGTTGATAATTTATCACAATAATCCATGGGTCATATGTGATGTGTACGATCCAACCCAGGCTCAATCCGAGTCGCGGTGTGGCCGAGATCAGTCTAAGTGTCTGTCTTTTGTTTAAAATGGACAACATTTTATGTACATAAGGAAAAATGACCAAACGCTTTCGGTTTCCATTGAAACTATAGGATAATTTCTCAAGGGTCATATGTGACGTGTACAAATCAACCCTGCTTCAATCTGAGACGCGGTGGGGCCGTCACCACTGAAAGTGTCTGTCTTTTGTTTCAAAAGGAGATCATTTTAAGTGGAAAACATCAACTGGCATATGGAAATACGACCAAATGCATTCGGACTGTGTTGATACATAACAAAACGATCCATGAGTCATATGTGACGTGTACGATTCAACCCCGCCTCAATAAGAGGAATGGTGTGTAACAACCCAAGCTTCTACGGTATGCTTCTCTTTGAATAATTTGATAGCATGTGTTATACGCAACACCGAGTTCTAACACACCATAACCAATCAAACTAGCCTTTATGAATAGTAATACCTACTTTTTGAATTTATATATATTTTATATTTCAAAATGGACTTCATTTTTTGGATTTGGAATATCAAATTTATCCTAAGGTGAAATTTTGGTACTTTTCGGATAACTTTAATATTTTGATGAATAGTGAAAATTACTAAATTTTAATTAAAAACAACTTTTTTATTCAAAATAATTAATAGTGATAAATTATGAATTTTAGTGGTTTTAAAGTATATTTAGAATATATTTTTACCATTTAACATAATGTTTGTCATTGGACATAATTTCACAATTAAACGAGACATAAACAGGTGTCAAACTTTTGATAGTTATTATCTCTTAAAAACACGCTTTTTGTTTTGACAGCGGGAATTAATTTTAAATTAATTTCTGCCACTTCTGTGTTTTGAATTTAGAAAAATGGATTCCATATTAGGAATGAGGATGTTCAAATTGTGTAAATAGGTAACTTTTATTTTTAGACATTTTGAATAATTATTGCGGTAAATATTTTATTTACCATGGTTAAGGGTAAATCTAGTAAATAAGGGTTACAAAATAATGTTATAATAATACTAAATTATCCTAAAACGTGTCCTAGCTTTATTTTTTTATACATGTTCGACCATAGTCATCTTTGGGTCGATTTTGAGACCCCATGGTGCCACTTGTAGGTGATAGGGTCACTTTATTTTAATTAAGTAAAAATGAGTACAAAAATAACACAAGCATATATATTTTAGCAAAACAATTTTTACATAGGGTTATATTTGTTGGATTTTAGAATATAAATATTCATTAGAAAGATAAATATATTTCTTACGTAATGATATTTTATTTATAATTTTTAGACATTATATAATTTAATTTATATATGACACAATGATGATAAATTAATTACTATAATAGTGAAAAATTAAAATAATTGATATTATAAATACCCAAATAAATATAATATGAAACTTTTAATGAATTTAAATAATTTTCTAGGATAATATGACATGTTAGAATTTATTTAATTAATTTTTTTAGAAGTAATAATTCTGTTATGAGTTTCAAAAAAATCAACTATTGAATAGTGTCAAAATTGACATAAAAGAGTTTTTAAAATAAATATTATACTATTAATTGATATTAAATTACTAAAAATCTAAGGTTTGGACAAGAGACTTATATCATGATAGGGTCATCCTTAATGGACCACTTGGGGGGTCTCTTGGACGTATATAGTATGTTTATTAACCATATTATATAAAAATATAAAGAGAAATTGTAAAAGTGAAACTAATTAACATAGAGTTAATACTTAATGATAAGGTTAATGTAAGTACCCAAACCTGTCTAAATTCTATTGGTTGAGATGTTTTCGACCCATCCCCACCTTAACATTTAAATAATCAACTTTGGAGCCATTATAAACCTAATATGAATTTATTATAAACTAATAATTCTAGCTTTTCTAAAGGTGCCCCTCACCCCTCTTATAAAAGGGCACTCCTCCTTCTCTTTTCTTCACACCTTCAAAGCCTTTTGGATCGGCCAAACTCAGCCCAAATACTCTCCCAACTACCCTAAATACAACCTAGAGGCCTTAGTTTGATCAGAAAGCCAACCAAAGAGCCCTTTTGATCAAATCAAAAGGAAGAAACCGAAGAAGAGGTAATCATTTCACCACCCTTTTCCAAGTTCCTCTCTTCTTTCACTTCTTCATCCTTTGTTGTTACCATTCTAAAATAATAACTCCAATAACATATATATATTTTTATGTTATTATAAATATGGTAAATCCATATTCATTATTTTATCCACCCTTTGAATAACATGTCACCATACGTGCGTACGTACGACTTACCGTCTCCACGTCGTGGTGTAATTGTTATACAATATATTATTATTTGGATGGGTATAAAAATTATGTGTAACTCATGTAAATAATTAATATAACATGTTAATGATTCTGTATATATGATATACCATCCATTTATATATTATTTTAATATCAAAATAATCATATTGTCGCTTGTGCGTACGTACGGACTACCGTCTCCACGAACGCGATGAGATTCATTCTCCATCATATCCATTCAAGTATAATTATCATTTGATGATTTAAAAATGATGTTTAAGGACTTGATATCATTCTGGATATAAATATGATACAACCTATCCATAACAAACACGTCTTATGTAACAAAACATGTAAAAGAAAACAAGTAAGTTAACACCTGAAACAACGATAATACTAAGATATTATTAACAAAGCAATGTTAAAAGATCATATATGATATCATATGAATGTATATGATTCATGTATAATTTAATAACTATTATTTCAATATTATACAATAGGATAACCTACCCTCAACCAAGGAAAATTACAAGGTAAGGGTTATTTCACAATCTCTTCATTATCTGAGGATGTTTATACGTAATAATCTACTGGGATATCTTTATCATCCACATCCATGTTTCTTAAAAATGTATTTAAAAACATTTTTACTATTTACTAGAATATGAGTTAAAGTTATTTATACCCTTTTTTACTATTATAAGTGGTTTATTAAGTAATCTTTCCGTCGTTTTCAAAACAAGGCCCTTTTTAACCTTTTCGACAGAATTAAGGTAAGAGTGTTTTTTTTAACTTATACGGCGGGTGCAGCTATTTTCCGCCGTTATAAAATCGTCGAAGCTTCCCTTAAAAGCTTATAAAAATATTTTCAAAGAAAATGTTTTATTTCATAAATATAATACTCTTAAATGATTTCAAAATATAAATAGATATTTCTCTAAAAAGAGTTTTGATTTAATCTATGTCAACATCCTTTGATGGATTTTACGCTTATTTTTAGTTGATTTATTATGATACAAAACTTCTATATTGTATTGAAGGTTTTGTGATATTTTTGACTGTGGATGTGCTATTTTTATACCATTCATTGTTTATGGTGAATGTATTGACATTTCGTATGCTAGTTTTAATACGAATGTTTATGTTATGTTTAAACCTTTTCATATGGGAATGCATTGGACTTAATATGTGACGGGTGGAGGCCTCTATAGCTCCTTGATGCGTCGGTAGGTCTCATGAGACAAACCAGTGTCTTGGCACAAGGCCTTGGAAAAATATTGTTTGTAGTCTTGGCACGAGGCCTTGGCTATGTGGTTATATTAGTCTGGCATTACGCATTCTAACATTATGAAAGTGGTTATTGATATTGCATGTGATTATTTGATTAGTAGAATATCCATGTGAATAAGTAAATGGAATTATTTCATTTTACTTTTTCCATACTATGTTGAAGTTCAAGTTTAAAAGGATTTTGTTTTAGTAATGCATTTCCTTAAATGTTTATGCTTATTTTTGGAAGTTCCGCTATATTGTTATCCTTACTGAGCATTTGAGCTCACCCCTTTTCTATGTTTTATTTTTCCCAGGATGTGAAGAAGTAAGTTAAGAATGACCTTCAGGGATATTATGAGGGGATAATAGTCTGGACTACGGAGACATTATGTTGTTGTAGTAGTTTTTCACTTTATGGTGTAATGTAAAACATATGAATATATCTAGTGTTTCTAAGGCTACTAAACCAATCGGTCTTTCGATATTTTATCTTTCTTGCGATCATGACAATATTATGTAATAATGCACCGACTCTGGGTAACTAGGTTCGGGGCGTTACAGTTGGTATCAGAGGAAGTTTAGTACAAACCTTGGAAGCTAGATTTAGATAAACTCTAATTAGAGCACGTAGACCTAAGATGAACTTTGATGATTAGTATAGAAGAACTTCCTAGAATTTTGGTATTGTAGAGATTTTTTGAGTTTTCCGAGCAATACATCCCTGTCTGGATATTAGCAGGTAGATGCGGCTCTGGAACAGATGTACCTAGGGGTAAAACCCGAAAACACCGCTTTGAGCTAGACTCGAACGGGAACTGGTGCACGAGAACGGGCCTTGCTGCACTCTTGGTTACGACACTCCCGGGGGATATGCTTAGGATAACTCTTATTTTCTTTACAAATCATTATGAAGGGTTTATGAGTATATACTTCCTCAAAGAAAAACTTCTTATGAATATGGATTATATCCATAAATAGTTCAATTTATGTTAAGTGTTTTATAAGTATGGGATTATGTATTTTGATTCATAAACTGATCTAGTTTATGCCATTGATTAGAAATGGCGCCTAGTGGAAGAAATGGAAACTGAATCAATGCATGCACTCCATGTAGGGATTTCCCTCCTTCTCAAGATAATTATAGTGGAGCTAGTGATGCAACTGGTGTCGATCAGCTAATCACCATACTGGGACAACTCACTCAGGTTATGAATAATAACCTTACTCGTATGGAGCTCCCTAATCCACAGCATGGAGGGTCAATGTTAGATCGATTCATGAGGCAACAACCACCAACATTCAATGGGAGTACAAATCCCTTAGTATCAGAGCAATGGATATTTTCCCAAGAGAAAATATTTCATGCTTTGGGGAGTAGTGAAAGGGAAAAAGTTATCATGGAAGTTTACCGCCTCACTGGAGATGCTGATCAATGGTGTACATTGATTCAAAATAAAAAGGAAGATGATGAAGTATCAAATATGGAATGGAGGGAGTTCAAGGATCTATTTTTAGAAAAATACTTTCCTCGCGACCTTCGAGCAGATATGGAAAGGCAATTTCTGAGTCTGAGATAAAAGGAGGATTAGAATGTTGCAAAGTATGAGGCTAACTTTACAAGGTTTGCAAGGTATGCTGGAGATTATATATGTAACCCAAGAAGTATGATTGATCGTTTCTTTGATGGGTTAAAATCATTTCTCCATCGAGCATTAGTCTCACAATCCTTTTCGTCATACGAATACATTGTCTCATGTGCTATCAAGACCGAAAAGGAATTCTCTAAGTCTTATGACTTTAAAGCAAAGCAAGAGAAGAAGAGACCTACTGATCAATCTTGGAATGGAAATTAGGGGAAGACGGGAAGGGTTGAATATCTATCCTATGGTAAATGTGTGAAGAAACACCCCAGTACTTTCTTGAAGGTAATGGGAGTCTGTTACACGTGTGGTGAAAAGGCCCCCAAGCTCGTGATTGCAAAGGGAAGAAGGAAGCTACCAATGTTCAGTGCTACAATTGCAGGGAGATGGGACATTAGGCAAATGAATGTCCTAAGCATCCGGAGAACATACCTCAGAAAAGGCCAAGGGATCAAGGCCAAGCTTATGCTATCACTACAGCTGAGGTAGATTCTCCGATAGACGTGGTGGCATGTAATTTAATGGTTTCCTCAAGTTTAGCAAATGCATTATTTGATTCTGGATCATCGAATTGTTTCATATCTTCCCAGTTTTTTAAGAAAATTAGATATTTCCAATTTGATTTAACAAGGGATTTGTCAGTTAAAACTCCTAAGGGAAGTATCATTGCAACAAAGTTTTGTGAATCAGTCCCCATTATAGAACATAAATGATATTTATCTACTGGTCTCATCGTCATACCTATGATTGAGTTTGATATAATCCTCAGTATGGACTGACTTCCGTACTATGATGCGAAGATTTATTTTAAGAAGAAAGAGGTTACGATTCTTGATGATAATGATAAGGAACACCTTATCTTTAGATCAGAATCGTCACCACATAATTCTTATTTAGATCCACCCCCAGTAACTCAACTAAATTCAATTATTGGGGAGGAAGAGAATGAAATAACTATGGGTGAGGAAAGGAATGTTCAAATAGAAGATGTACCTATTGTGAATGAATTTATAGATGTATTTCCGGACGATTTACCTAGACATCCTCCAGAATGAGAAGTTGAGTTTTCCATTGATTTAATTCTTGGATCAAGGCCTATATCAAAGACCCCTTATAGAATGGCCACTGTAGAATTAGTTGAACTAAAGAAACAACTAGAGGAATTGAGTAATAAGGGATTTATTCGACCTAGTGTTTCTCCATGGGGAGTCCCTGTTCTTTTTGTTAAAAAGAAAGTCGGATCTATGAGGTTATGTATCGACTACAGGGAGATCAATTCTATAACAATAAAGAACTAGTATCCCCTACCTCACATTGATGATTTATTTGACCAACTGCATGGAGCTCAATACTTTTCAAATATTGACCTTCGATCTGGATACCATCATTTGTGTGTAAAGAAGGAAGACATTCTAAAGACAGCATTTCGAACTAGGTACGGGCATTACGAGTTTACTATAATGCCTTTTGGTTTGAATAATGCACCCTCTATATTCATGGATATGATGAATAGAGTTTTCAAAGAGTATCTTGATGAATTTGTGGTGGTATTTATTGATGATATCTTGGTATAATCCAAAATCTACGAAGATCATGAAAATCACTTGCGCATTATCTTGAAGACTCTTAGAAGACATGAATTATTTGGGAAGTTTAGCAAGTGTGAATTATGGATTTATAAGATTTCTTTTCTTGGCCATATTGTTTCTAAAGATAGAATCTCTATTGATCCTTCTAATACTAAGGCGATCCAAGAATGGCTAGCACCTACGAGTGTAACTGAGGTATGCATTTTTATTGGTTTGGAAGGTTATTATCGACGATTCATCCAGAATTTTGCCCGATTGGCTAACCCATTAATGTAGCTCACACGTAAAGGGGTTAAAATTGTTTGGACAAAATAGTGTGAAGAATGTTTTGAAGAACTGAAGAGAAGATTTGTCAATGCTCCAATATTGACTCTACCATCGGGGAATGATGGTTCGTTATTTATAGTGATGCATCAAAGAAAGAACTTGGTTGTGTCCTTTTGCAGAAGGATAGAGTTATTGCCTATGCATCACGACATTTGAAAATTTATGACCAAAATCTATCCTACTCATGATCTCGAGTTAGTAGCTGTGATCTTTTCTTTAAAGATATGGAGGCACTACCTCTATGGTGAAAATGTGAGATTTATACTGATCACAAGAGTTTGAAGTATATTTTCTCACAAAAAGAACTCAACATGAGGCAAAGGAGATGGCTTGAATTACTCAAGGATTATGATTGCACGATACACTACCACCCGGGGAAAGAAAACAAGGTGGCAGATTCTTTAAGCAGAAAAGACCATGGAGTTTTGAACAATATGAGAATTGAAAGGGATCCACTTTTCATGGATCTAGTGAAGATGGACATGGGAATAACCAGGGAAGGCGAAACATCAATTCTTTTTCAAATGGTTGCCAAACCATCTTTACTAGAAAGAACTAAGAGTTCTCAGACCGATGATGAAGAATTACAAAAGAAGATTAAAGCTGTGAATGATGGGAGATTGAGAGACTTTGTGTATGAAGATGGAATTTTGAAATTTGGGAAGAGACTTTGGGTTCCCGATATACCCGATCTAAAAAGGGAATTTCTGGATGATGCTCATAGTTCCAATTTCTCTATACACCCTGGGAGCACCAAAATTTATAGATATTTTAAGGAACATTTTTGGTGGGACAACATGAAGAGGGAGATTGCTGATTTTGTGTCAAGATGTATGGTTTGTCAGCAAGTAAAAGATGGAAGGCAACATCCTGGAGGAGTCATGCAACCTCTTCCCATACCGGAGTGGAAATGTGACAATATTACGATGAACTTTGTCATGGGGCTACCAAAGACTCCTAGAATGAACGATGCAATATGGGTTATTATTGATCGTCTTACCAAGTCAGCAAATTTTCTTGCTATAAGAGAATATCTACCCCTAGAACGTCTAGAAAGACTATATATTAATGAAGTTGTGAGACTTCATGGAGTACCACTATAGATTGTTTCTGATCGTGATCTCCGTTTTACTTCAAGATTTTGGAAAAGTATTCAGAAATCCCTGGATACTGAACTTCATTTGAGCACTTCTTACCACCCTCAGACTGATGGACAATCAGAACGGACTATTCAAACCTTAGAAGTCATGTTGAGATCTTGCTCACTTGACTTTCAGGGTATGTGGGATCAATACTTACCTCTCGTACAATTTTACTATAACAATAGCTTCCATTCGAGTATTCAGATGGCACCATATGAAGCGTTATATGGAAAGAGATGTCGTACATCAACCTGTTGGGATGACGTTGGTGAAAGAAAACTTGTAGGCCCAGAACTGGTGGAGGAAACGATGGAAAAGGTGAAGGTAATCCAAAATCACATCAAAGCAACTCAAAGTAGGCAGAAGAGCTATGCCGATAATCGGAGGAAGGATTTGGAATTTGAAGTCGGTGATCATGTTTTCCTGAAGGTATCTCCATGGAATGGAGTCATACGTTTTGGTAAGAAAGGTAAATTGAGTCCCAGGTACATCGGACCTTTCGAAATTCTAGAACTAATTGGGGCTGTAGCTTACCGATTGGCAATGCCGCCAAGTCTCTCCAAAGTTCATGATGTGTTCCAAGTATCTCTGTTGAGGAAATACATGCCTGACCCAATGCATGTACACACCTACGAGGAGTTAGAACTGGAACCCGATCTGTCTTATTGCGAAGAGCTCGTCAATATTCTTGATACGAGAGAACAAGTGATGAGAAAACGGATGATGCGTCTGGTAAAAGTTTTGTGGAGAAACCATAAGATGGAAGAGGCAACGTGGGAACCCGAGGAACTTATGATGAAGAACCACCCGAGTCTTTTCATGTGATAAGTATTCTAGAAATTTCGAGGAAGAAATTATTTGAAGGAGGGGAGAATTTAACACCCCAAGCTTCTACGGTACGCTTTTCTTTGAATAATGTGATAGCGCGTGTTGTACGCAACACCGAGTTCTAACACACCATAACCAATCAAACTAGCTGTTATGAATAGTAATACCTACTTTTTGAAATTATATATATTTTATATTTCAAAATGGACTTCATTTTTGGATTTGGAATATCGAATTAAGCCTAAGGTGAAATTTTGGTACTTTTCAGATAACTTTAATATTTTGATGAATAGTGGAAATTACTAAATTTTAATTAAAAACAAATTTTTTAATCAAAATAATTAATTGTGATAAATTATGAATTTGAGTGGTTTTAAAGTATATTTAGAATATAGTTTTACCATTTAATATAATTTTGGTCATTTTACATAATTTCACAATTAAACGAGACATAAACAAGTGTCAAACTTTTTATAGTTATTGTCTCTTAAAAACTCAGTTATTGTTTTGACATCAGGAATTAATTTTAAATTAATTTCTGCCACTTCTGTGTTTTGAATTTAGAAAAATGGATTCCATATTTTGAATCAGGATGTTCAAATTGTGTAAATAGGTAACTTTTATTTTTAGACATTTTGAATAATTACTGCGGTAAATATTTTATTTACCATGGTTAAGGGTAAATCCGGTAAATAAGGGTTAAAAAATAATATTATAATAACACTTAATTACCCTAAAACGTGTCCTAGCCTTATGGGTTGAAACAGGTTCGACCATAGGCATCTTTGGGTCGATTTTGGGACCCCATGGTGCCACTTGTAGGTGATAGGGACACTTTATTTTAATTAAGTTTAAATGAGTACAAAAATAATACAAGCATATATCTTTTAGAAAACCAATTTTTACACAGGGTTATATATGTTGGATTTTATATTATAAATATTCATTAGAAAGATAAAACTATTTCCTACATAATGTATTTTATTTATAATTTTTATACATTATATAATTTAATTTATTTATGACACAATTATGATGAAGTAATTACTATAATGTTGAAAAATTAAAATAATTGATATTATAAATACCCAAATAAATAAATATGAAACGTTTAATGAATTAAAATAATTTTCTAGGATAATATGACATATTAGGGTTTATTTCATTAACTTTTTTAGAAGTAATTATTCTGTTATGTGTTTCACAAAAATCAACTATTGAATAGTGTCAAAATTGACATAAAAGAGCTTTTAAAATAAATATTATATTAATAATTAATAATAAATTCCTAAAAATCTAAGATTCGGCCAAGAGACTTATATCATGATAGGTTAATCATTAATGGTCCACTTGGGGGTCTATTGGATGTATATAGTAAGTTTATTAACCATATTATATAAAAATACAAAGAGACATTGTAAAAGTGAAACTAATAAAAATAGAGTTAATACTTAATGATAAGGTTAATATAAGTACCCAAACCTGTCTAAATTCTATTGGTTGAGTTTTTTTCGACCCATACCCACCTTAAAATTTAAATAATAAACTTTGGAGCCATTAGAAACCGAATATGAATTTATTATAAACTAATATTTCTAGCTTTTCCAAAGGTTCCCCTCACCCCTCTTAATTAAAGGCATTGCTCCTTCTCTTTTCTTCACACCTTCAAAGCCTTTTTGTTCGGAAAAACTCTACCCAAATACTATCCCAACATCCCTCACTACAAACTAGAGGCCTTAGTTTGATCAGAAAGCCAACCTAAGGAACCCTTTTGATCAAATCAAAAGGAAGAAACCGAAGAAGAGGTAATCATTTCACCACCCTTTTCCATGTTCCTCTCTTCTTCCACTTCTTCTTCCTTTGTTGTTACCATTATAAAATAATAACTCCAGTATCATAATATAATGTGATGATATTATAAATATGGTACAACCACATTCATTATTCTATCCACCCTTTTAATAACATGTCACCATACGTGCGTACGTACGGCTTACCGTCTCCACGTCGTGGTGTAATTGTTGTTCAATATATTATTATTTGGATGGGTATAATAATGATGTGTAACTCATGTAAATAATAAATATAAAATGTTAATGATTCTTTATATATGATATACCATCCATTTATATATTATTTTAATATCAAAAGAATGATATTGTCGCTCGTGCGTACGTACGGACTACCGTCTCCACGAACGCGATGAGATTCATTCTCCATCGTATCCATTCAAGTATAATTATCATTTGATGATTTAAAAATGATTTTTAAGGACTTGATATCATTCTGGATAGAAATAAGATACATCCTATCGATAACAAAAATGGCTTATGTAACAAAACATATAAAAGAAAACGAGTAAGTTAACACCCGAAACAACGATAATACTAAGATATTATTAACAAAGCAATGTTAAAAGATCATATATGATATCATATGAATGTATATTATTCTTGTATAATTTAATAAAAATTATTTCACTATTATACTGGAGGTTAACCTACCCTCAACCAAGGAATAGTACAAGGTATGGGTTATTTCACAATCTTTTCATTATTCGAGGTTGTTTATACATAATAATCTACTGGGATCTCTTTATCATCCACATCCATGTTTCTTAAAAATGTATTTCAAAACATTTAGACTATTTACTAGAATATGAGTTAAAGTCATTTATACCCTTTTTGAATTTTATTAGTGGTTAATTAAGGAATCTTTCTGTCTTTTTCAAAACAAGGCCCTTTTTAACCTTTTCGACAGAATTAAGGTAAGAATGTTTTTTTAACTTATACGGCGGGTGAGGCTATTTTCCGTCATTATAAAATCGTCCAAGATTCCCTTACAATCTTATAAGAATATCATCAATGAAAATGTTTTATTTCATAAATATAATACTCTTAAATGATTTCAAAATAGAAAGAGATATTTCTCTAAAAAGGGTTTTGATTTCATCTATGTCAACATCCTTTGATGGATTTTACGCTTATTTGAAGTTGATTTATTATGATACAAAACTTCTATATTGTATTGAAGATTTTATGATATGTTTGACTATGGATGTGCTATTTTTATACCATTCATAGTTTATGGTGAAAGTATTGACATTTCGTATGCTAGTTTAAATACGAATGTTTATGTTATGTTAAAACCTTTTCATATGGGAATGCAATGGACTTAATATGTGACGGGTGGATCCCGCTATAGATCCTCGATGCATCGGTAGGTCTCATGAGACAAACTAGTGTCTTGGCACAAGGCCTTGGAAAAATCTTATTTGTAGTCTTTCCACGAGACCTTGGCTATGTGGTTATGATAGTCTGGCATTATGCATTCCAACATTATGAAAGTGGTTATTGATATTGCATGTGATTATTCGATTAGTAGAATATCAATGTGAATAAGTAAATGGAATTATTTCATTTTACTTTTTCCATACTATGTTGAAGTTCAAGTTTAAAAGGCTTTTGTTTTAGTAATGAATTTCCTTAAATGTTTATGCTTATTTTTGAAAGTTCCGCTATATTGTTATCCTTACTGGGAATTTGAGATCACCCCTTTTCTATGTTTTATTTTTCCCAAGATGTGAAGAAGTAAGTTATGAATGACCTGCAGGGAAATTATGAGGGGATAATAGTGTGGACTATGGAGACATTATGTTGTTGTAGTAGTTTTTAACTTTATGATGTAATGTAAAACTTATGAATATATCTAGGGTTTCCAAGGCTACTAAACCAATCGGTCTTTCGAGATTTGATCTTTCTTGTGATCATGCCAATGTTCTGTAATAATGCACCGACTCTGGGTAACTAGGGTCGGGGCGTTACATGGTGTGGCTGAAACCACTCTAATTGTGTCTCTTTTGTTTAAAATGGACAAGATTATAAGTGAGAAGAACAACTAGCATACGGAAAACTGACAAAACGCATTCGGAATCTGTTGATAATTTATCACAACGATCCATAGGTCATATGTGACGTGTACGACGCAACTCCGGCACAATACGAGTCACGGTGTGGCCGGGATCAGTCTAAGTGTCTCTCTTTTGTTTAAAATCAACAACAGTTTAAGTACATATGGATAACCGAACAAACACATTCGATTTCCGTTGAATCATTAGGAGAAAGATCCATAGGTCATATGTGATGTGTATGAATAAACCTTTCCTCAATCTGAGATGCAGTGTGGCCAGCACCACTCAAAGTGTCTGTCTTTTGTTTGAAAAGGACATCATTTTAAGTGAAAAACATCAACTAGAATACAGAAAACTGACCAAATGCATTCATATTATGTTGATACTTTAGGAAAATGATCCATGGGTCATTTCAGACGTGTAAGAGTCAACCTCGTCAAAATCCGAGACGCAGTTTGGCTGGCACCACTCTAACTGTGTCTCTTTTGTTTAAAATGGACATGATTATAAGTGAAAAGAAAAACTGGCATACGGAAAACCAACCAAGACCATTCATAATCTGTTGATAATTTATCAAAATGATCCATGTGTTATATGTGACGTGTACAAGTCAACACTGCCTCAATCCGATGCCCGATGTGGTCGGGATCAATCTAAGTGGATCTCTTTTGTTTAAAATGGACAACATTTTAAGTACATACAGAAAACGGACCAAACTAATTCTGATTTTGTTGATACATTAGCACAACGATTCATGGGTCACATGTGATGTGTACGAGCCAACCCGAGCTCAATTCGGGTCGCGGTGTGGTCGAGATCAGTCTAAGTGTCTCTCTTTTGTTCAAAATGGACAACATTTTAAGTACATATGGAAAACCGACCAAACGAATTCAGTTTCCATTGAAGAATTAGGAGAACGATCCATGGGTCATATTTGAATTGTATGAATCAACCCCGCCTCAATCTGAGACGTGGTGTGGCTGGCACCACTCAAAGTTTCTATATTTTGTTTCAAAAGGACATCATTTTATGTGAAAACATCAACTAGCATACGAAAAACCGACCAAATGCAATCGGATTGTGTCAATACATTAGAAAAATGATCCATGGGTAATATGTGACGTGTACGAGTCAACCACATCTAAATTTGAGATGCGGTGTAGCCAGAAGAACTCTAACTGTGTCTCTTTTGTTTAAAATGGATAGGATTATAAGTGAAAAAAACAACTGGCATACAGAAAACCTACCAAATGCATTCAAAATGTGTTGATGCTTTAGGAAAATGATCCATGGGTCATATTTGACGTGCACGAGTCAACCCTGCCTTAATATGAGGCATGATGTGTCTGGGATATCTCTAAGTGGATCTATTTTGTATTAAATGGACAACATTTTAAGTACATATGGAAAACTGACAAAATTCATTCAGTTTACATTGAATGTTTAGGAGAATGATCCATGGACCATATGTGACATGTAAGAATCAACCCCACCTCAGTCTAAGATGAAGTGTTGACAGAACCACTAAAATTTTATGTCTTTTGTTTCAAAAGGACATCATTTTAAGTGAAAAACATCAACTCGCATAAAGAAAACTGACCAAACTCATTCAGATTGTGTTGATAATTTAGGAAAAAGATTCATTGGTCATTTGAGACGTGTACGAGTCAACCCCCTTTAAATCCAAGATGCGGTGTGGTCGGCACCACTCTAACTGTGTCTCTTTTGTTTAAAATGGACAGGATTATAAGTGAAAAGAACAACTGGCATACAGAAAACTGACCAAACGCATTCGGAATCTATTGATAATTTATCACAACGATCCCTGGGTCATATGTGACGTGTACGGCCCAGCCCGGGCTCAATTTGAGTCCCGGTGTGGCCGGGATCAGTCTAAGTGTATCTCTATTGTTTAAAATGGAAAACATTTTAAGTACATACGGAAAACTAACCAAACGCATTCGGTTTTCGTTGAATCATTAGGTGAACGAAACATGGGTCATATGTGACGTGTATGAGTCAACCTCAACTCAATCTGAGATGCGGTGTGGCCGACAACAGTCAATGTGTCTCTATTTTGTTTAAAATTGACTTCATTTTAAGTGAAAGGAATAACTAGAATACCCAAAAATGACCAAACGGATTCTGATTGTGTCGATACTCTATCACAACCATCCATGGGTCATATGTGACGAGTACGAGTCAACCCTGCCTCAATCCCAGAGGCGATGTGGCTGACACCATTTATAGGGTCTCTCTTTTGTTTAAAATGGACATCATTTTAAGTGAAAACATCAACTGACATACGAAAAAATGACCAAATAAATTCTAAATGTGTTGATGCTTTAGGAAAAAGATCAATGGGTCATATGTGACGTGTACAAGTCAACCCCACCTTAATCTGAGGCACATTGTGGCCGGGATCACTCTAAGTGGATCTCTTTTGTTTAAAATGGACAACATTTTAAGTACTTACGGAAAACTGACCAAACAGATTCTGATTGTGGTGATACATTATAAAAATGATCCATGGGTCATATGTGATGTGTATGAATCAACCCTGCCTAAATCTGAGACTCGGTGTGGCCGGAACCACTCAAAGTGTCTGTCTTTTGTTTCAAAAGGACACCATTTTAAGTGAAAAACATCAACTGGCATACATAAAACCAATCAAACGCTTTCGGAATATGTTGATACATTATGACCATTATTGATGGGGCATTTGTGACATGTAAGAGTTATCCTCGCCTCAATACGAGGCACAGTGTGTCCGATATCACTCTAGGTGTATGTATTTTGTATAAAATGGACATCATCTAAGGTAAAAATATATGGTACACAAAAAACCAATCAAATTATGAATTGAATTCTAGATTCCACATATAATTTTCATCTAAATTTTGAATTTAATTCTAAATGAATTATGTATTTTTATAATTATGTTATGAATTCTAATTTAATTATGGATGTGTATGGTTACAGGATGAATTATATGTTAAATGTGTATGAATTTGCTCTCTATATGTATGTGTTAGTAAGTTATTGCATGTAAAATAATTGTATATGTATGTGTTAGTTTGTTTCAGGTACAATAATTGGATTGAAAATGAGAGGTAATGCACAAAATGAGGCCTGCTGTGCAAATTGCAGAGCTACTGTGCAAATTGCAGGCGGCTGTGCAATTTGCACAGCATAGGCTATGCCAACAGTTTCATACCGTTGGCATAACATCTATGGTCCTTTTTTTACCAACGGTTCAATGAACCATTGGTAAAAAACATTTTCCAATGGTTTAGAAACTGTTGGGAAATAGGAGAGTCCTTGGGCTTTCCAAACGGTTCCAGCCAAACAGTTGTGAAAAACTATCCCAACGGTTTGGCACAACTGTTGGGATAGGTTAATTTTTCCCCACCCTATCCCAACGGTTCACTGTAAACCATTTGGAAAAGCTTTCCCAACGGCTTACTTCCCTACAGTTTGTAGAACCGTTGGTATGACATATACCAATGGTTCTGCAGCCTTTCCCAATGGTTCCAAACCATTGCGAAAGACTGTTTTTCCAGTAGTGTAATGTAAATTTTAAATAAAAACACACAATATGAGTGATTCTGGTCACATGTTATTTTTTCTCAAATTTTAGTAGGTTAGTTTCTCTAATACCAACTATATTGACCCAGATATTTCATACATATATATCACATCTTATTGGATTAATATTCCTTACATAACATAATGATCCATTACAAAATAGTTTAGGACTAATGCTTTTGGATATATGAAGACATAAAGAACTAGTTCATAAGAGTCTCTCATTAAGTTTTTATTTACTAGAAACCTTCTTAAACATAACATTTCTAAAACCATTCTTACTAACCTAAGTATATGAAACATAATAAATGGTGATCATAGATTTTTAATAAGTGTAAAAAAGGAGATATCAATTATAATATAAGGATAACATGATAATAAAGAGAATAGAAGGTGATATTAGCGTTATAAATTCATACATTTCCACTACTACAAAAAAAGATTTTTTATGTCGGTTATTTATTATTTTTTTACATCAGTTTTTAGCTGACGTTATTTAAAGAGATATTATAAATATTGTTTTTTATGTCAGTGATTTTAAAAAAGACATAAAAAGAATAAATCAAAATAGTTTTTCATGCCGGTTCCTAAATAACTGATGTGAAAAACCCATCAAAGGCTCGATTTATCACATTGGTTATTTAATAACTAGAATGGTAAATAGTTCATCATTTCAGTTATTAAATAACTGATGTGATAAATCGAACCTCTGAAGGGTTTTTCACGTCGGTTCCAAAATAAATGACATGGAAAATGATATACGAAGTTGGTTATGTAATAACCAACGTAATAAAATATACCCATTCATTTATTATGTTAGTTATAAAATAACTGATGTAAAAACCATTTTTTTTAATAAAACTGCAATACCATTACTATGATCTACCAAAGTAGACCTAAAATAAACAGAAACTAGACCAAAAGAAAACCAAAACCAGACCAGAATCTATAACAGAAAAACATTATAACTAGTCCAAAATAATAATAACCTATGAAAAATTTAATATTCACATATATAACAATCAAAACATACAATTTCAACTAAAAAACATAAATATAACCAAAAAAACTACCAAATACACAATTATAATTACAATATTCAAAATTATATTTTACACTACAGACAAACTATAATCCAATCAGACCTGTAAATTAATTTGACTATTCCACTTTTAAGTGTTAGAACTCTTGAGAACTATAGCGTTGAGGGTCATAAAATAGTTACAAATTAAAAGGAAATTATTTAACATGAATAATGAATAAATCAAATGAAATATTATGGCAAAGTTTATAAGGAAATATATCCTTGTCAAAGTTCATTATTATTCCAGTCATAATTATTTCATATATAAATCTTAACATATAATAACCTCATTTTATGATGCCTTATTGTTCATGAAAATTCTATTTAAATGAGTGTCAATTCAAAATATCATTTTTATGTAAAACATCAAAAAAATCAAATTATAAATGGATATTTACCTTTAATTTTACATATTTAATCTTGGCACACATTTTCATTGTATTTTTTCTGATGTATGCCCATACCCTATTAGAAAATAATATGAATTGGATAAATTTAAAATTTATTATAATATAAATAACTATTTATAAATTGAAACTTTCTTTTCCAACATATTCTTAAAACTTCCCCACACATCGCCATGGACAGAGCATATCCAATAAAGTGTTTTCTTCTATGAAAAAACACATAACATCCAACGATCACTAAGATAAGAGAAAATTTAAGGTTAGTGGTTTTTTATATTAAAATATAAAGAATACATTTGAAGATATATATTTCATAACTCTCACAAAAAGGAATCATCCAACACTGTGTGATTATATTCTATTCAAATATATCGGCAATATAAAGTGTTCTTTGTTCCTCATCCAATGATTGTGCTTTAGGGGAAATTATATGCAGGTCCATGAATCCATATACATATGTTCGTTCATTCTTCTAACACATTTTATAAAGATACCTAATAAAAAACAGACATAACTATACATTTTTAATGAATATAATGGAGGGAAAGGTCGTAAGACTTACATGGAAAAAATATGCACCACATTGATGCCCAACATATCTCTAGTAACAAGATCCCTGAAATCCTTTTTCAAAATCCACACATTTATTATGCGTCCACAAACATGAGAATCCATTGGAAACTAAAAATGATCTGCCAACAAATTTGAATATCTTGAAAATATTTCAAGAATACTAGAATCTATATCTGATGTCATATCCATTTTTATTTGTTGTTGTATATAAAATATTCCATTACCTTTGAAGTATTACTATAAATAAATAGAAAAATATATTAGTTTTCAAATGTTAAAAAGACATTTATAAAAAAATAAAATAAAGGATATAACATACATACCTATATGGTAATGAGTCGCATAAATTTGGATGGCCAAACAAAAATGTGGCTGATACTATGTCCAACTATCGTCAAATCATCTGTAGGTTATGTCACTTGTGATGATCTATCTATAATATCATATACAGTGACCCTATGATTCTCTACCTCTAACTGTTGATGATGAACTGTATCTCCTATACAATATACCAGCCCATATGAAACTATATGATGGTGATGATTATCAATATACAACTCACAATAAGTATGAAGATGTGGTGGAGGAGTAGCATAAAAAATGGGGTCCTCAGGCTGTGTTAGGGGAGTGGGAGGTACTCGTAGAGGTGGATGATAAATAATGGGGTCTGTAGGGGGATGTATAGAAGTGGGAGATGCAATCTAAAATTTTCTCTATATGTCTGCAAACATAGACTATACTGATGCTCTAATCTTTTCCTGCATCATCTCATTAATATTATGATCTTCAGACTCCAATGATTCTATTTGTTTATAAACACACTCAATGGAATAAATTGAAGAATATGGAAACACTTTTCTTACCTATACAGTCATCGAAAATCCCCGTACATGACCCGGGTGTTCAGGATTTCTTAATGTTGTAGATAAAATATATTGCCTCCCAGCAGCTGTAAATACCCCCTATGAGCTCTTCTCCTCAAGATAATATTGTATTAATTAATTTATCATTTATATATTTATTCAAATTATATAATTAATATAATTATGTTAAATAAATAAAATAAATATATTACAATACTCTTAGCTATGATTCTCAATTATTCCAAAAGATATTTCCACTTTTTCCCATCCAAGATATCTTCCATTTTTCATGTTTACATGGAGTGGATGGAGGGAAAACCGCTCCAGATATTTAAGACTCATCTCTCAGTTTTTGTTCTTTTTCCACCATCATTTGTTCTTTCAATAATGTATACTCTCCTTGTGATAAACTATGACGGTATACATTTTTTGATTGGATCTCCTGATGAGATATCCTTGTTTTTCTAAATGAAGAATAAGAAATCATTAAAAAAACATTAATAATATCATTTATATAAGAAATCTTATAAATTTTTCATTTACCTTACCAAAAATGAAACCTTTATTCTAATTTAAAAAATGTTTCTCCGTGTGTCTTAATTTATTAAAGGATATATATGACATGGATTGTCATGATTCCTATGACCAAAAATGAAATCAGATGTGAGGGTATATTTAAAATCCCTACATCTTCTAGATACCATTAATAAAAATATCCTCCTGACTTCCCTAGTGTTAGGAATATCAAATGTCATCTGATAAAGAATAAGTAAAACATATTATACTAGAAACATTTAATGATTAGTCAAACAATAGAAAAATATCATACCAATATTGTCTCCTACAACTATGATTTTATTGCTTTTTTCCACACTTCTCCAATTATCATACAAAATGCATACTTTGTTTTTACCCTGAGTTGATAAAAACACTTAAAATATTTTTCATTTGGACCTCTAGTAATATCATTTTCATCATACTCAATGAGTATCCTCTAGTACTGGGTATGGGAAAGTGATAATTTTGGTAAATTTTTGAATCCATGTTTACCAACTCTTGAACTCTTCTTTGTCGTTATGGGAGAACATGAGGAATATTGTGGAACATCAAGGGGAGCATGTGAATGTTCCTCCCCAAAGGTATGATCATAATGATCATCTATAGAATCATGTGGTAGATCAACTGATTGATATGGCATTATCATTCCAATCAAAAAAGAAAAATTAGTTCAAAAATATACATATTCAAATATTATAATACTAATGTAAACAAAAAATGGAAAACTGAACTATGTTATATAATAGTAAACATGGTAAATATGGTAAGCATGTTAAACAATCGTAAATATGGTAAATATGGTAAAAATGGTAGTGTAATTTTCATTCAAAAAAATCAATAAATATATAAGTTACGTAAAGTTAAACTATTGTAAACTATGGTAAACATGGTAAACATGGGAAACATGGTAAAAATGGTAAACATGGTAAAGTAATTTTTATTAAACAAAATCAATAAATATACATGTTATGTAATGTTAAAAATGATAAACTAAACTAAACAAAGATAAATTAAACAAAAATTTCTACTTATTTGTTTTAAAACACATTTTAATAAAGAAAAAAATTACAATATCTAACATTTTATGAAAATAATAAATGTAAACAAGAAATAAAAATATGTTACCTGTAATATTAGGACTACACAAATGGATTTTTTTTCCTAAATTCCATCGTCCTGATCGTTCCTTATGGCACAAACCATGTCTTCAATATGATCATCATTATTTTCTGCTAATCTTCCCCTGGATGTAGGGATATGACATAAATCATCATCTTCATCAAGGTGATCCTCACCAACATATTGTTTTTTCCCTTGTAAGACAACAGAACACTGCATATCTCGTTGATCAACTACATAGAAAATCTATTTTGCATGTGTTTTCATTATAAAAATATCTATTTGCCTTCTAATCTATTCATATTAACAACTGTCATTCCAAATTCATTACGTTTGACAATGTTTTTACCGATAATCCATTTTAGTTAAAAATAAGAACTTTAATTTTAATGTAATAAACTTCCCATATTTCTTAAATGATTACATAATATGAAATTGATGCAGAAATTGTGTTTTTTTCTTTAGAACTCAAAAAATGAATTGCTTCTGCAAACAACAATACACCACTATTCTAAACTGCACTTCTATTGTCCTGATCATTCATATGAAATGTATATCCATTGATTTCATACCCAGACCATGTTATCATATTTATACTTGGACCACCCACTAACCATATTAATGTATCTGATACATCTGATCTACAAAGTAAGGTCTTTTTAAACCACAGAAAAAATGTTATATTTTTTATCATTAAAAATCCACATTTCTTTCTTCTTTGGATGAAATTGTTTCAACGCATTAATATGAAATCTGATATACAGTTTAGCATCAGTTGTGTTATTCAAGATGTATAATTCCACCTTCTTTATCTGTTTAGCTGATAATGATTTGACATTCAAGCCACAAATCCTCATTCACTCATTATTAAATCGTTCATTGTGAGATGGAGGAGAATTTATGTGCTCTGTCGTAGCCAAGTAGCTCGTACAAAACATCGCAACATCCTCAGTAATATACATTTCAATAATGGGGGCTTCAGGTCGTAATGGATTCTTAACAAACCCCTTAAATATTTTCATATACCTTTCAAAAGGATACATCCAATGAATATATATAGGTCCATAAAGATATATTTCTCAAACCAGATAAACCATTAAATGCACTATTATATCAAAAAAAATAAAAGGGAAAATACATTTAAATTGAAAAAGTATATATATTGCATCCTTTTCTAAAATGTTCAAAGCATTCACATCAACCACTTTATTACAAATTGAATTGAAAAAATAAACCAACTTAATTATAGTTTTTATGACACGAATGGATAGTATTCCACACAATAAAACTGGTAGAAGATGTTGCATCATCATGTTACAATCATGAAATTTCATACCTATCAACATCAAATCCTTCAAAGAGTCAAATTTATTTACATTTGAAGAATAAACTTGAGACACTTTGATATCATGAAGAAACTAAAAATATATAATTTTCTCACTCTTAGATAATGTATGATTAGATATAGGAAGAAATGTTTGTCTTCTATTAAGAGTGGTAGCTAACTCCAAATGTATTCCCATTGATAGTAAGTCAAATCATGCATTCAAAACATCTTTATTAATTCCTTTAATATCTAACAATAATCCAATCAAACTGTCATAGATATTATTTTCCACATGCATTACATCAATATTATTTTTCACTTCATGATATCTCCAATATGGTAACTCAAAAAATATTTTCCTTTTTTTCAAAATATGTATATCATTACCATATTTATGTGTATTTAACAAAGTCACATAAAATTTTCACACCCTCTCGAAATACACATCAGATGATGAAGGTTTTAGAGATATATAAAATTCTTGTGAGCCATTGAATGCCTTTTTATCCTTCTATAAGGGTGATCCATAGACAAAACTTTCGATGAACCATGTATACTGTTTTCCTCACACGATGAAATTTACAACACAAAGTCTGTTTTTCGCAAATTGGACATGCTTTATGCCCCTTAACACTATATCCAAAAAAAAATCGATCCATTGGGAAATCATTTATAGTGAACATAATCACTGCATGAAGTTGAAAATATTCCATTTTATAAGAATCATACACCCTAATACCATCCTCCCATAAAAGATTCAAATCATTAATCAATTTTGAAAAGAATAAATCAATATGATTTCTGAGTTTCTTCAGACCAAGATCATTATACTCAACCTGGAATATTTTCACTTCATAAAAACTTCATGTGAGAGTTTGTAAATTAAAAAAAAATTAGGCCATGAAGTATGTGTGCTACTGAAGGTTAGGTATGAATTCATTCCATCTGTGTACGACCCAAGTCTGAGATTTCTAATTTTATTTCCAAATGTAGGATATTGCTTATCAATTTTCTTCCATTGTGGGAAATCAAATGGATGATGTATTTTTCCATCACATATCCTCTCATCAGCATGACATCTTTTCCTTTTTTAATCATGTGAATTAGAAAATAAATGTTTCAAATGATGAATTATAGAAGGATACCAAAATACTTCGGCATGGATCTCTGTAATATCTATATGAGCTTGTGATTTTTCATTCAACTTATACCATGATGTCCCACATTTATGACACTCTAAAAAAGATCATATTCCTTCCTATATATCAAATAATCATTCAGACATGCATGTATTTTCCTGTATCCCAATCCCATCAGGCATAATATTTCTGTGGCCTTATAATGTGAATCTAGGAGATCGTTTCCTTTTGGAAGAATTTATTTCAACAATTATAGAAGCTCTGTAAAACTTCTGTCACTCCATCCATGTTTCACCTTCAGGTTAATCAATCATAACACCATCTAAAAAACCGTATAATCCATAAAACCAGGAAACAATGGATTCTCACCATCACCATATAGACGTGAAACTACTAGTTCTATCTCGATATGTTATGCTACAATATCATGAATAATTTCTTCAATTCCATTGGAGTTACCACCTTGAAAATCATTATCATTAGTATATCTGACATTATTTCTAGTTTCACCATGCCAAATACAAGGGCTGTTACTTGGATTAAAACCATTAAAAATAAAATGATCTTTGATCACTCTACTTTTCAACTTATTCATATTCAAACATTTCAGGAATGGACAGAAAACATTTCGCTGCTTGGAACATTTCATATAGAAAATTCTAAAAAGGCATCAAAACCTTCCTCATATTCCTTACTCATTTGATGTGCCATAATTCAACATTGACTCAATATTAAAAATAACAAATATAAATATTATACATCTTTTTAAGATTAGAAAATTTTATATTTATATGGAAAATATCATAATTTGAATGTAAAACAATTATGGAATATAAAAAAAATATATGATTATTTGAAAAATATATGCATGAAAATGATTACAAAAATTAAGTATAGTTACATATAAAATTTTTATATTTATATGAAAATCTTTTTAGGATTACATCTATCTCATATGGATCATGATATAAGAGTAAAAATTCATCTTGGATCCTTCCATCTTATTGTATACAAAGAATTGATCCTGGTTCAACTATATACCAAATTCACCCTTCTGTAAACAAGAAATATGAAGCATAAATATTAAAATATATATACATTCACTACTAAAAATTACACCTATACCAATTATTTAAAATCATTAGAATATCCCCTGAAATCGTTGGGATAGAATACCCCAATGGTTTCACACACCATTGGGACAACCCCCCCCCCCAAACCCCTGGACAAACCCCACCGCCAAGACACCCCCACCCCTAGACACCCCATAACCCCTTGGAAAACCCCATCACCACGTGGATATCAACCCGACCCCTAGAAAACCCTACCCCATTGGACAACCCCTCACACCCCTAGACACCACCCCCATCCCCTTGGACACCCCCACCCCCTTGGACAGCCCCCACACCCTAGACACCCCACCCCCCTGGAGATCCCCCCACCCACCGGACACCCCCACCCCCTAGAAACCCCAACAACCATGGATAACCCCCACCCCCTAGACACCCCCAACCCTTGGACAACCCCCACCCCCTAAACACCACCACACCCTTGGGCAACCCCCACCCCCTAGACACCCACCCCTTGGACAACCCCCATCCCGTGGACATCCCCACCCCTTGACACCCCCACCCCTGGACAACCCTACCCCCTTGGACATCACCCCCTAGAAACCACCCCACCCCCTTGGAAACCCCTTGGACACCCCCCTTGGACATATCCCCACACCTTGGACAACACCCCACCCCCTGGACATCCCCACCCTCTGGATACCCCCACCCCCTGGACACCCCTACCCCCTTGGACAACCCCTAACCCCTGGATACCACCCCACCCCTTGGACTCCCATACCCACTTGGACAACCCCCTCACCCCCTGGACACTACCCCACCCCTTGGACACCCCTAGAAACCCCCACCCCCTTGGACAACCCACACCCCCTAGACACCCCCACCCCTGGACACCCCCACCCCTTGGACACACCCACCCCCATGGACAACCCCCCAACCCCCTGGACTACCCCCAACCCCAGGACACCACCACACCCGGGGCACCCCCACCCCTGGACACCCCCACCCCCTTGGACAACCCCTCACCCCTAGACACCACCCCAACCCCCTGGACACCCTCTACCCCCTTGGACAGCCCCTACACCCCCATGGACACCACCCCACCCCAAGACACTGCTACCCCCTTGGATATCCCCCTCACCCCCTGGACACCACCCCCACCCCTTGGACACCCCCTAGACACCCCCACCCCATTGGAAACCCCCCCCCCCCCCTAGACACCCCCACCCCCTGGACAACCCCCACCCCCTGAACACACCTACCCCCTTGGAAAACCCCCTCGCCCCCTGGACACCCCCCTGGACACTACCTACCACCTTGGAAAGCCCCCTCACACCATTGTACAACATCCCCACCCCCTTAAAAACCCCAAAGATACCACTACCTCCTTGGAAAACCCTCAATACCTGGATATCCCCCACCCCCTAGACACCCCCACCCCCACTCACATGAATGTACACGCACACACATGATAGAACAGACATGGTAGCAACAAAAATTGTAGAACATGCATGATATCACTACCACGGTCTATTTTACCGGAAAAGATTTTTTCATGGTATAAAAGAACAATATGACACTTACCATGAATGAAATAACAAAGATATAAAATTAACATCTAAAAATACATGTTTAGGGAATCGTGAAAAATAAAAAATGAAACTGAGGCGTGTGAGGCTTAATTGAGTGTTGCGAGTCAACCTAATAGATCTGGTGATAATTAAGATGATGAATGATGTTGATAAAACTAATTTGGATGGCACAACTTTGATGAATCCTTCCTAGTTTTTTTACGTGAGAGAGATGAATCGCAGGTCACCTGATCGAATAAAATAGATTGACAGAATACAGGGTGTGATAAATCATTTAAAAGCTTTATCACATTGGTTATTTAATAACCGACGTGAAAAAATGTTTTTTATGTTAATAACATTATTTATTTGATAACCGATGTAGAAAATCCTTTATCACATCGGTTATTTTATAATCGACATGATAAATTGCCGAAATTTGATTTATCACGTCTATTATAAAATAATCGACCTGATAAATCCCCAAGATTTGATCTTTCAGGGCGGTTATGAAATAACCGATGTGATAAATCTAATCTCGGTATTTTTTACCTCATTTATTTTATAAATGATCTAAAAAACCAACTCTGGTTGATTTATCACAATTGTTATTTTATAACCAACATGATAAACCAATTTTTATAGCTTTACACGTCGGTTATATAGAACCGATGTGACAAATGCAGATGTGTTAAACGTTTTTTCACTAGTGTGCATATCATAGATCATAATACTGAGTCATGGATCAAATCTTGATAGTTCGAGAGACATGAATATTAATGGATCAGTGAATATTATAAAATAAAATCATACACTTTGAGTCATACTGATCATACTGTGTATCAAATTGAAGTGCGTCTGATTGATAAGTAGCTGATTATTACACTTTTTAGAAAAATATTCATGATATATATTTTGGGAAGTCATACTATGAATTAGAATACTAAGAATTCATACTTTTCATTCAACATGTTTTCTTTTTTCTGTATTTTTGGAGATAGTTGAAAGGAAAATATGACTTCCCAAAATATCTGTAAAATAAATAAATATGTATTAGATAAAAATGATATATATCTTAACATACAATTAGCAGATAAAATAATGAAAAAATTAATTAAATGAATAATTTTTGGGAACTCACATTTATATATTCTTGACCCATTTCCTTGTTTTCATTATCTCAATTGCATCCTCGAAGTCTAATCTCTCACGAGCATTAGAATATTTCAACAAACCGCGCCGACTCGAATGAAGGAATCCACCTGTATAAAAAAATTCGTAAGTGAGTAATATTAAAAACAAGTAAATTATACAAAAATATGAAAAAAATCCACTACTTATATGGAAGTCACATATTAATGCTATTTGTGTGTATTCTTTAATCAGGTATGTTTCCCATTTGTTTCTGAGAACATCTATATCACCTTGTAAATATGAGTCTTTTCGACAGTTGTAGTAGTGCTTCAAAAATTTAAATACACAAAGGATTAATAAATATATTGAATGGAATAGTAATTATAATTGAAAATAACTCTTCATTGATGCTTTTATTTCATAGAATATGATCTATCTCATAAATTTCAAAACATAATAACCACAATCTTTTACATTGGTTTTTTCTAGACACTGCTAAAACATTGAGTAGAATAAGGAATTTGTTTTGATATGTGTTTGGATAGTGAAATATTAATATATATATATACCTTGATACTTATCCAATAATACAACTTTTCTTCTTCCTTGGGCTTAGTCCTTGTCCTCATTTAGTGTTTATCATGATAGTGATGCACCACCCTATCATAACAGAATCCTCATTAAAAGGTAATATAAATTATAAAACATGATGTTTAGTTCTAAAATGTTCGATTCAATGTATTAAAAATATAAAAACTCCATTATGTGTGGATATTTTTTTTGGATATCCATGAATTTAATCTAGGAAATAATTATTTAGTGTATCCAAACTTACTGAAATGAGTGTCCAATTTTATCAAAAAACACAAAAAGTAATAAGTGATGAAAGAAATGAAAATAAATCTAATATAATTAAATTGTAGAGTCTTACCCCCGTATCATGGGTAATAAATAGAGTATTTCATCTGAAATATATCATCCAAAGGATTTGATTAGACCTTCAACGAGTTCATCCTTTTTTTGGGTCCTAGTTTTTCTTATTCTGTAGAGGTGATGTGATGACTAATGAGTTAGAACTTTTTGTCATGGAAAAATCCCTTCAATTTTTTTCATATATACACCTGCCAAAAATAAGAAATGTATTTAGTCATATTTAAAACAGTATATCAGCTTTTTGAAATAGAGATCATGGGGAAATACCTCATGTATACATTTACAAATGAACCACTCATCCAATAATAGTTGAGGATTTTAGTTGCACTCTTAAAACCTATGAAGTCTTGATCATTCTCTATGTACAAAATTTATTCGAATTCAACTTTGTGGTTGCAACCATATTTTAACATTCTATGCACATAAGCCATGAATGAAGTAAATGTGGATATAGAACGAGCGGGGTAATGGTGTTTTGTTATATCTTTTTGATTAGTTTCTCAATCCTTTCGATGGGTTAGAGGCGTTTTTTATTTCATCTTCTTCTCTTTGTCCTTCTATAATAAAATTCATCATTATAGATATATTATCATTATTTTTAAAAATTTTAGCTTGAAAAGTAAAATGGAAATTAATACCTCCATATCAGTATGTTTTTTACAAGATGTGACGACCTTGCGATGAATTTTCAAACAGTTTTTTAAACTGTATTACTATCATCCTCATGAATTGGAAGAGGTAGCTTGACATTTTTCTCATTAGATATAATAAGAGAAACTCACACATGTCATGTGGTATGTGGTTTGTTGTGTAGAAAGTCATTTCAAATATTTAACACCATATCCCATGCCAAAAGGTGTTGGTTAGGTATTTATAGAGATAAATAATAGCCATTATAACCCTGTAGAATATCAGTATAAGACTTTTATCATTTTCTGTATGATTCACATTTCACAGAAACATCTATAATAACATTTATTACCACTTCTATGACATATCGTTGAGTGTAATCACTAGAATCATAGTTGTTGGGGGGTGGTGAGGGATCTCCTTGTGGTGGTTGTTCTTGAGTTTCTTCTTCTATTTTAGTCTCCCTCATTAAAGATTCCATCATCTCTATATTCCATTAGAATTGTCCTTAATGGGTGGATATTATTTCTCTCATCTATTTTATTATTTCACATTGATCATCCTCTTGTTTTTTCTCAAAATATATTCCGAGCATCACCCAAAAACCCAGACCTCTGACACGACCACACTATTCTGGATGCTTCAAGGCGACCAGAATTTTGTGATCATCTAAAAAGTGTATTCCTAATTCTTGTGACAATTTCAGATATAAAATATAGAAAAATAAGTGATCATAGTTATTTAATAGTGATTTTAAGAAAAAAAATCATTATGTAATACTTACTCATGTTTCCCACACTTTTATGTGTTTTCATCTATTAGTGTCACATCATTATTTTACGTGCCTCCTTCCATTGCACACAACGTGGGATATATGTGGTTTTTCATTTCATATCATAAATCTGAATATAAATAGAGGAACATAATTGTTGTGTCATTTCATGTCACATAAAAGTATTACACTTGATTTAAAATATGTACCTATTTTTTTCAAGTGAAACGTACACCATCCTTACTTTACAGTAGGGGTATGTTGGTTTTTTTTCTCGTTCGTTGATTCCATAACTCATTTTATATTTCATAAATAAAAAATTATCAACCAAAGTGATCAATAAACTCATCATCAAACAATGTGTTACTGACCACAATGTACATGAAAAGACACATCTTCATGATGTCCAATAAATTCACCCCACGCTTCATAGGTTATCCTGGGTTCGTAGATAACTGGTGGGTGCAGGTTTATTTCTCTTTAATCATCATTAAGATGATGTATTATAAGAATTGTTCAAAATCCTTTATGAATCCTTATAGTAATAATTAACATATACTTATTTTGGGAGTCAAATAATATAATTTCCCTCTACAATGGATGATGAAGAGTAAGTTAATGATTTATTATTTTGTTTTTTAAGTAAAATAAAGAAATGATATCATAATTTTATCATAATATCATCCCACATCAGTGCCTTCATCCCATGAACAACTTGGTACAATGATTATCAGAATGCATTACTGAGTTATGATTCCAATATAAATACTGAACGTGGATATTTTTGGGGATAACATGCGGACCCTGTGCATTCTATCCCACCTCAAAATTGACACCTTTGACTTTCACCTTAATAATTTATTGTAACACCTAGAAACTAAGGTGATCTTGATATTTTAGAGAAACTGGTCCTTCATCACTTACCACTTCCTTGGAATCAACATTTTAATTATTTTCCACTAGAGAGATAGAATTGACATGTGTAGATGGCCATTGTACCTCTGCACTGGGAGAAGTAGCAGGTCGATAAACCTATTGTTCCTCAGGTTTGGGAGCACCAACATGTGTATAAGGTCATTCCTATGCACTAAAAGAAGAATCTGGTTAAGAGAGCTGTTGTTCCTTATGATTGGAAGAACAAACATTTGTAGAAGTAATTATCTACTGAAATGGTTTAATATATAATTTAGAGTACATAAATATAGATGTAAATGGATAATAACATGAGGTAACATGATGTATATTCCAAAAAAATTGTAACCTGAATATTGAACACTATTTTTTTAAATGATGAAGGGATCTTAACTAATTATAAATGTTCCAAATCCCTTTATTTTGGTCTCCTCTCTCATACAAAACACTGTCAATATTGGGACCACTACGAAATGATTTCAATGTCCAAATAAAATGGCCATCCTTAGTAGAATTTTCATCTAACCATTCAATGATTTTGTTCGATAACAAAACAATTGACCACTTTCAATTTGTGGGATATGCAATATAAAATACTTATACTTCTTATAATTAACTTTTAAATGGTTTTTCTATTTATACTTCCTTACTAAAATAAACTTTCATGAATCCCAATTCATCTATTTTAATTTAACTCCTATTATTAACCCACTTGAATTGAAAAAATAATCACAGGTAATTTTGTATAATCCAACTCCCATTTTTTTGATGATACCAAATTATGAAATATTCTAGTAAATTTGATTTATTGCCCTAGTACAAGAAACATGCATCGCTTCATCAATGAGTATAACTCCACTATTTTTCATGGTATCGTCATCATCGTGATAATTTTTATAGAATGTATAACCATTAATTACACACCAATTTTAAGATAATACATTCACCCTTGGACCTTTGACTAACTATTGAAGTCATTCTGAAATTGAGTCAGGATTTTCATCTGATTCTTTAAAAATATAGTCCCAAAATGAACCTATAATGTGTTGATTATGTGTGTTTGATATCCATATTTTATCCCTTGATGGATTAAAATTCCCAATAATATCTTTATGTGTTTCAACATATAGGGAAACCTCCAAACAGTTCAATAAAATATAATGGTGGTTCTGCTTCTAAACTATGATATTGATTGAGAAAACATATCTTCTATAAATTCCTTCACTCGTAAGCTACCTATTGGGTCAAGATTTATGTAGAACACTTATTTCCACATCGAAAAGGTATTCATTATATAATTAAATATCATCCTCAACAATATATCACTCCTTAATACAACCCTCTGGATGACATTGATTTTTGACAGAACCTTTCAAAATCTTCATATACCATTTAATGGGGTACATCCATCTATAGTGTATAATACCACATAGATTAATCTCTCTCACCAAGTGAACCATAAAATGAACCATCATACTAAATAATGTTGGTGGAAAGAACATTATCAATTCATATAATATGACAGAAATTTATCTTTCAATAGATGAAAATTTCGCCGGGTCTATAAATTTGTTTCATATAGATTTTAAGGAAGAAATAGAGTTTCATTAATATATGATGGACATTCTTTGAAAAAATTAAACATAAATCTATATTCATTAGATATTTCATTAAAACATGGAATTCATGTGATTTTAGAACCTTTAAATTTAAATTGGCCAATGAAATGATATTATTGATATTCTTTGAATAACCCTATAGAACATTTACATCATTAAAGAAGTTGGAAATTTGTTATCTCTCCTTCCTGGAAAGAGTGTACAATGTTAGAGGAAGAAATTTTTGTTTTTCACCCTTTCCTGGTCCCAACTCTTCTCATATTCCCATGTCAACCATTTCCAAACTAGGATTACTTCCATCCTTTATTTGGTGCATTTATCAACATACCGATGAAACTATCAGATACAATTTTTTCAATATGCATAACATAAACAAAATATATGACATTCATAAAATTATAGTATGGTAATTAAAAAAAACTAATCACTTTTTTCAAAAATGTTTTTTTAATGTTTTTAGAAAATGGGTTACCAAAATTAGATTCCACATATTTTACCTTCTCATGTATTTGAAAACCTATTAGTGGAAATAGTGATTTACATTCTTTTAAACTTCCATCGAATGATGTCATCTAAGAACTCTACTTATGTCATCGGGGTAGAAATCTGCGATATCTTAGAAACATGGTTTTCAACGAATTGTTCTCCGTGATTGTATATGTACCTTTTCAAAGATGGGGAACCCTTGAGTTCCATTAATGATATGTCCTAAAAAATTTCCATAATAAGCAATGTAATTTATCATCCCGTATAACATGGATCTAAAATGGAAATATTCATTTATGTAAGCATCATAAAACGTAACACAAGAATCCCATAATAATTTCAAATCCTTGATCAGTGGAGCCAAATAAATATCAATATCATTACCCAGTTGTTTTGGTCCTGATAAAATCATAGATAACATGATTTATTTTTGTTTCATGCATAACCACAATGGATAGTTATAATTTACCAACATAATTGGCCATGTACTGTGAGTGATTCTTTTAAAAGCAAAAGGATTCACTCTATCGGTAGATAACTGAAGATGAATATTTCATGGCTTGTTTCCAAATTCAAGATACTCATTATCAATTCTATTCCACTAAGGAGAGTTTACCAGGTGATGATGTTTCCTATATATATTTCCTATATCTACGTGCCATGTCAATTTCCCTTTAGTCTCATCACTTCCATATAAGAAAATTAATCCATTGAGTGATTCGTAAATACCATACAATTTTTTAGGACCATATTAATCATTATTGTATCGAGAAGCACCGCACTTTGGGAAATCTCTATATAATTTTTGGTCCTTGAAAAAAAAATCAATAACTCAAGTAGGCATGTATTCTTTCAGATATCATACACATTGAGAGTAGGATTCATGAACTACTTCTATGATAAAAATTTGTTTTATCGGGTGGACAAACCATTGTACAAAGGTTGATCATTGGAGGAAGCCTACTAATGTAAAAAAATCCTTCAATTTTAAAAAACAACCACTCTAATTATGTCGAACAAAAACTCAAAATTATATAGAAATCCTTAGATTTTATATGAAAAAAAATTATTTGAAAAAAAATATGAATTTATAAAAAAATGTATTTTTTATTTGTTATAATTTGTCTCATAGGTTATTTGAAATTATGAATTAATAAAGAAATGAAAAATTATAAATTAAGTTATTTTATCAATTTTTAGTTAATAAAATTGATAAAAAAACCAACAAAATTTTTTTATTAACCATTAAATTTTTTACTAACAAATACTCATTTTAATATAATAGTTCTGTTCTTCTTTATTTTGATTTCAATTTACATTCTTGTTAACCACGTATTTTCCCACCCATAAGCACCAGTCCAAATTGGGGGGGTAAACTCTACAAAAATTTATTTCCATTTACGACGCGTTGGATAAAAAACTACAATATTAAAAATATATATATATATTAAATGTTGTATAAAGGTTGATATGAGTCAAATGTTATATTATTGAATTAAAATCAACATTAAATATTAAATTCCAGTCAACTATTCTAAAAATTTATTCTATATTAATAAATTCAAATTCTAAAAAATTATTAAAATCTAAAACATTTATAATTAGGTAGAAAATGTTCATTAAAAATATCCCATCATTAGGGATGTTGACTCATCAAGTACCCATGAAATTTGGGATAATCAAATTCCAACTCGGTTAATTGTTTAAATCCCTAATCCATTTATAACCCATTTATTTTTTAACTAGTTATTATTAAATATATTGGATTATATTTTAAAATATACCCAAACCAGTTTAATTAAAGATATTTTTTTTAAACAATATTTATAAATCTAAAATCAATTGATATAATAGAAAAAAAATTATTAATTTTATTTACATTTTAAAATAGATCATTATTCGTTTAACAATAATTAATTTAATCCGATATAGAATTTATATTTCGTTTCTAAATTTAATATGAACAATAATCAAAATACATAAATAAATTGGATAGTTTTGATATCTTTTTAATATTTAGTCAATAAATTAATTATAATTCAAAAATAGGGTTTGGTACTTCCTCAATATTAATTGGTGTTATAAATAAAATAATTTTCTATCCCTCTTTCTTGCTATTAAATGATGAGAGGAATGTTTGTGGAGGGAAAGAAAAATATAAAAGAATATGTTACTATATAATGGCGAAGGCCGTGTTTTCAAAATCCAAGCCTCCGGCTAGATTAACCTTTTCTCTAAAACCCCTCAACCCCTGATGATGATGATAATGATGTTACATAGATAAATGGTTGGAACCTGGTGGATGTCATGTTTTGTAGGAATATCATTAGAAATAGTCAAAAATCTGGAGCAGTACCTTGGAGTCCCATTAACCCTCATGGAGATGACTATGAGGTATTCAATAGAATAGGATATCACCAATGTTCCGATCTTATTCCAGCAGAGAATGGAGGAATCCTATGAGGGACCCTATCCCACTATCCCCTTCGCCTAAGAACACTGCGATGGGGTACCTAAGAAAGGAGATCTAAAATATACCCCAACCCTGGCACAGTAGAACCCTAGGGGGATGACACCTGTGGATGATTTTTATGGCAGGTGGTGTCCAACTATCCTATTCACCAAGCAACACTCCTCAGGGGTACCAAAGAAAGGAAATATCGAAGGTACCACAACTCCTACACCGGAAATCAATCTCCCTAGGGGTACCCAAGAAAAGGGATCCCAAAAAACCCTAACTCCCCCAGGGCACCCAATACACATGAATGAACTCCCCAACCTGCAATGTAGTAGATTTTAGCCAACCTAATCTAATAGGCCAACGATTCTCATCAAAAAAATACTTCTCCATTGGGCCACGTTTTTAAGAATGGTTTTAATGGAGGGTGGTGTACAGTCCTCCACTTCACATGGGAACACTTCCCTAGGGTGGCCAAGGAGATCCAGAAGTCATACAAATCTGGGAGGTCCTAGTAGATGTGGAACATGATTGAGGTGGGATGTGTATGTGTCGACGTGTAGGGTAGACCACAGTACGGTTGCTCTGCAAGGTCATAGCATAGAATAACCTTGGTATTGGAGGGATGTGGATGTGTGAGCGTGCAGGATGGAGCATGGTATGGTTTCTCTTGGATTTCATAGAGGAGGAAGAGTGTGGTTGAGGCGGGATGTGGATGTGATGACGTGCAGGGTGGCCATGGTGGGGTAGAACGTGGTCATGGTGTGCAGTCGTGGCAGAGGTGGAATGTGGTTGAGGTGGAGATTCTTTGTGGCTGACCATCATCGGTGCGGTAATGGAGGTCGTGGAATTGAGGAGGAGAAAGAGCTGGTGTGCGGGTCAATAGGGATTTAGCTATCTCGTGTATAAGATTATTCTCATGTTCAAATCCATGTAGAGTCAGGGGTCTGCAGGTAGGTGTAGGGTGGTATTACACTATTAAAGGGTGGGGGTGTGCGACTAGAATGGTTAAATGGAGGGAGGAGGTGCATGTAGGTGGGGTTTTCTAGCACTGTTGAAAGGGGATCAACCGCTATTAAAAGAGGCTGGGTCTACCCTTTGATCTAGATAATTTTTTTAATTTTTCTAATTTTATCATTGCTGTTTTTAGCACTGATGAAATGTTCATTTATCAACACTTTTTTTAGTATTGATAAAGTGACCCACTTTTAATAGTTCCTCGACTATGAATGCATTTTAAGCGGTGATAAAGGTTTTTTTATCATTGATAAAACTCTGTTTCGTAGTAGTGATTGTTGTTCAGTTTCATTTGAGCACATTGAATTTCCCGATCACTATAAAATCTTCTATGTTCATCGCCCTAGTGGTTACGAGAGGGAGATTATTGGGTTATCCTACATCGATTGTGAAGGGGTCCAGTGTGTTAATTATATATATATAGGAAACCCTTGCCTCATGGATTGGGGTTAAGAATCCTAATAATATTTACATAGGCATGCAGTTCTGCATGAAGATACCACACCAACACACCAAGACCTATGTTGTAGATGTGTTTTCATATGCCATGATGTAATATAGACTAACCTTATAAACATCGGTGTAGAAATAATTTATTATTTTTACATTAAACATGTAATTAAAAATAATATATGTATGCAATTTCTTTTTCACAATTTTTTAGCATCATTTTAGATACGAAATTGCCTCTTAATAAATTTTAATTCTTCCAAAAATATATTATTAATTTCATATTATATATTACATCTTATTTTCATAAAACATAATTTAAATCAATATCATTAATCAATCTATTATTTTTTTCAAAAAAAATTAACAATGCTAACATATTTATGCAATAACTTATTGACTGTTTTTTGGCTAACAATGTGTATTTTGTGAACATCCTTCACACATGTCAGGACCTGATTTTGTAATAGTATTTTGACTTATCCGATATCAACAAATCAACTACATTTTTTTCATTTTAAAAAATTAAATGAAATAAGAATTTCTTGAATAAAATTGAAGTAAAGGAAAATAAATCCATACTATATATATTTTTTATAAAAAATAATTCCTTCCAAAAATCATAGGTAAAAATTATTATTTATTGAAAAAATAATATCCCCCTTTCACTTAAAAAATCACAGTTTTTTAATTTTATATTAAAAAACTAAAATATACATAAACTAAAATCATGCAATTAAAAATTAAAAATAAATCAACTTTAATTAAAAATAATTTCAAAAAAAATAAAAAATAGATTTTTTTAAAAATTAAATAGATAACCTTCATTTTAAGATAATTTTAAAGGGAAAACGAAGAAGATTTATTTTTAACATTATGTTTTTTAATTGAAATTTTTAATTATTGTGTAAAGGAAGCATGTTTTTTATATTTTAGATTTAAAATGGGATCATTTAGAAAAAGTGAAATTTTTATTTTACTTAATATAAAAGAATAAAATTCAATTTTAATTCCCAAAAACTTCATAATAAAAATGGATATTTAATTTTTAATTTTTTTAAAATATAATAATTTATTTTAATTAAACTTTTAAGAGGAATATTGTGATATTTTTTAATTTTATAAGAGATCAATATTTTTTTGATACAATATTTTTGGATTAGGAATATATTAGTTTTATTACTTCATATGTAAAAGGGAATTTTTTATTAACTGTTCATAAATAAAATTTATTCTCCTATTTTATATTAAAAATAATAATTTTTTTTAGTTTTTAAGAGATTGTTTGATTTCTTGTTAAATTTTTATTTGAATTTTATTAATGAAAAATTAGTTTTTTTATATTTTTAATAAAAAATAATTTTTTTAAAATTGAATGAGAATTTTTGTTGAATATATCTTTATTAAATATAGTTTTCTACTTTTTTACTCTTTAATTTATTAATGGAGAATATGAATTTTCTTTTTAATTTTAATAATTTTAAAAATAATTTTTTACTTTTTTTAAAAAATGATCATCTCTCCGGCATGGAATCCATGGTGATATATGGTTGTAATCCCATTATATCATGAATTTACCTCCTCCCTCATCTACCAACACAACATATACTCATTGGTATTATGAACACAATGTGATCAAATCCTATTCTTTTTATTCTTGTATAAGGATATCATTGCCACTAAAAATAAAATTGAATTCCTCCTACCACAGATAGATCATTTAACACAACGCAAAGACTTCTAACATAGCTAAAAAAAATATTTTCGACATCAAGGTCATTAATCTAAGAACCCCTTTATCATTGTTTTCATTAACACTAATAAGTGCCCTATTGTTGCAATGTTTCGTTTGAATAACAACACATTGCACCAAATACACCTGTATGCAAATGCACTAGTGTGAAAATTCAAAATTTAAGTGAAATAACATTTTCATTACAAATATAAAAAAATTATAATATATACATTTCAAACAATATTTTTTACAATTAGATTTTCATTAACTAACCACAAACATTTAAAAACATCAATGTTTAATTTTCTTTGGCACTTGTGATCCCCTCTCAAAAAATCATAAACATGGTATTAGTTTTCATATACACCACCCTATCCAGAGAAAAATAATTCATATTTTTAAGTAATCAAATCTTATTTTAATAATACTATAAAGAAATAAACTAAACATAAATATCAATGAATATATTTTTAAAATTTCAATTTTAACTAAAAGGACACACATGTATCACTACCACATAAACAACTTTACACAGTGCCACCCTTTAGAAATTCTAAAAAAATGTGCTGATAAAGGGGTGCCATTATCATCACTAAAAACCCACTGATTAAAATATAATTTAACAGTGCTAAAAACACTGTTAAAAGTACCCATTTATCAGTATTTTTAGCGATATTAATGGTACCCCTTTATCAACGTTCTTTTAGCGCTGGTAAAGGGACTCCCATTATGAGTGCTTTTTTAGAAGCACTGATAAAGGGGGATTTATCAGTGTTTCTCTACTAGTGCTAATAAATTGTATATTTCAAAATAAAAATAAAAATAACATATATTTTTTAAAAAGTCATTTATTAGAAATTTGAAGACACAAAAAATAAAAACTGTAATAAAAGATCTAAAATACATTGAAAATGTATCTCGGATTTCAAAGGGTCATAACTTTTAATATGTGTGTCCGTTTTAGCACTACCACATTTCAAATTGAATCTTGCAATGTCATATTTACACAAATTATAGGTATGAATACCCTATTACATTTTACAAGTCCTGAAAAGTCCCTAATAGGCCTTCAATACTGATTTTTTAGTTGGTGTATCCTATTTTTTTAACATTCAATGGACATACAACCTCGTTTAAGGGGGTAGTTTTTCCCATTTTCAGTGGGGAATAAATTTATTCACAAGTATTACATTCATATTAATATTAATATTTTCAAATTTTATCATTCTTCATAATTTATTTTTATTTATAACAAAATATATAAAAATATATACATATTTTTTATATATTCACACATAAAAATTTAATTTTATAAATATATATGTAAACCTATTTACATGTAAAGTATATTTATAAATAAATAAACCTTATATAAATAAAACATAATATCAATTTTATTTAAAATGAAAATGTATAAAAATTTATATACATATTCAATTACTGTATATATAATGTTTTTTTATATACAAATATATTTGTCTGTGCATTGACAAACTGATATATATTTATCTATATACTCTAATATAAGTATATAAATATTAATATATAATATATTTAAATAAATGTAAATGTGTATAATTATATTTATAGATTCACACACATATATAAATATATATATATATATTTATTTATATGTATGTATGTATTTATAGACACACATACACAGAAAAAAAATATTTTATATATGTAATTAAATATATACATATATGGATAAAAAATACCAAAAAATAATAATATAAATATATATAAATATCATAAAATACATAAGAAAACAATATAGGGGTGTGGAAAAGGAGCAAGATTTTGAGGTGGACGTCTCAGTTTCAAGACCCAGCAAAGGCATCGGTGCACACGAATGAGTGATGCTAGTCCCAAGCATTGTAAAACGGTGTGGGATTCTTAGAATTGTTAAAGGGGGGATGTCCAACCCTCCAATTTGTAGAAAAATACATTCTTTTTAAGAAATTATTTTTTGACTTTTATCAGTGCTAAAAACAGTGGCATTAAAGGTATCATCTATCATAAATTATATAGCATTTATAAAGGCCCTATTTTATCAATGGTGATAAAAGGAGAATTTATTAGCATTTTTTATTAATGATAAAAGAGACCCCCTTTTAATAATGTCGAGGATAATAATGTTTTTTAAATCTGTAAATGCCCATTTTGCGTGCTATTAAATGCAATATCTATAGTAGTTGGCTCATACTGACCATTTACATCAGATTGATGTGGGGATGATTCCTACACATCAAAAATTAATTATGGAACATTTTCTAAAGTATCAAAATAATCTGAATATATATTCATTTCAAATAAATGTTGATAAAAAATAAGGTAAACTAAATGTAGGGATCAACAGTTGGATCTGAACTCCTCCTCGATTGTGGGGTTCAGTAGGAATGCACTAGGGATAGTGGAAAATGAAGGACTATGATCATCAAGGTGGATGAATTAAAGAATCCAGACCTAGAATGATGGTGAGGGCTAGAAATGAGGGTCAAACCTTACTCGAGGAAATTGTCAATGACCAGAGAGGAAGAACTTTCTCTAGTAGGGGATGTTGATTTTTCAGTCGGGTCATTGCCATTATCAGTAGATCTATCCACCTCATTGATCTTCCCAGTGGTTCCCGATGGAAGTTATGGTTTGGGTGTCAAGGTCAGTAGTGAAATGGTAGGATGGATACTTTAGGGGATTTCAGTCCAAGCCTTATTCTAGGATTATCTACCTTATTCGTTCAGGCTAAATGGATTTGACTTTTAGTTAATTGGATTTACTGTTATTTAAAATTTCCTTGTATTTTTTGTGCATTTTCCATTTGGGGATTCAATAACGTAATGTATTATATCTCAATCTATCTTAAAAGGGGTTCTACTATTCTTAATAGTTTGTTTTCCCTAACCTATTCTAATAATAAATTTTCTAAAAAATAAAAAAACCATTAAAAATTATATAAATATAAACATTTATAATATTAAAAAATTCAAAAAAAGTTACCTAATAATAGTTTCATTATAAAGTTGGGGGATAAACTCCATTATATGGATGGAACTCCATCCCTAAACCGTTTTTAATTCATCAAATATACTACATCATATGATCATTTTGTTGATTTTACTGTTGTCGTTGATGTTCTTGATGTTGTATATACTATTCCTACTCTCTATATAATCTCTGAACAACCCCATCATGAGCTCATATCCATTGCTCATACTCAACAGAAGTGAAGGATGATGATCTCATACACACTCTGTTTTTTTTGTAAGACATTATAGTGAGAGAAAATATTAATTATGGTCACCACATTCATTTGGAAATGTCGTAGTGACATGTCGTGGTGACACCCTACCAATGATTCCCCATTTATTATGGTAACAGAAATTTAATAAAGGGGAAGCCAAAGGAGGGTGAAGGGAGGTCATAAAAGGGGATCTCCATCACCAGTTTTTATCATCAGATTCAGAAGCAACACATCTTCATCCTTGAGTTCAGTATTTTGTGAGGTGTTTCTCCATATTTTTAAAGAAATTATTTCTTGTATGTTTTCTACTTTTAATTGAGGGAGAGAGTATTTTTACTCACATTTTACCATAGTGAAATCATTATATTTTCTTGTAGTTTATTACCCCTTTATTTTTTGGGGTTTCCACATTACATATGGTGTTATATTAATTCCTTAATTTTTCACTGTATTTATACCTCGTAATTATCATTAAATTTATTGGAAAATTTTTTAGGATCCTAACAAGTGGTATAATAGGAATGAGGTTTTGGCATGAGAAAATTCTAGACCAATGATGCGTCCAAATGGTGGCGAAATACATGATCAAAAAATCCAATGGAAATAATTTTTAATTGTGGGAAATAATGATGCAAGAGGTGATGTGGAAAGATAAATGCCTATAGTTGATTGGAGATAAACTGATGGGTGTGAAAGAAGAAAAATTGAGTGACATGGACAAGAATTCTATTTACAACGTACATTTTTCATTGGAAGATGGGGTCATGTCAATCATTTTAAGGAATAAGACAAAAAAATAAATTTGGGACACTCTGACAAATCTGCATAAGCAAAAGTCAATCCATAATAAAATTTCATTGAAGAGAAAATTATACACTCATCAATTGGTAGATTCATCATCGGTGACTGACCACATAAACACCCTCAATACCCTTTTATCACAACTTAAAATATGGAGCTATAAAATTGTGGATGCTAAACATGTAGAGATTCTACTCCAATGGTTTACAAATTCATGTGATCAACTTATCATAAACCTCACCAATAATTTCCTAATGGATATGTTTTCTATTCAATGATGTTGTAGATACGGTTATTGAAGAAGAACGTTGGTGCAAGAACAATGAATACAGACATACAACTTAACACTAAGTGGAAGATCTGTCAATGGAAAGAAAAAGAATGATGGAGTGTAGTTCCAATGAGAACCAGAATCATGGAAGGTCTAAATCAAGGAGAAGGAAGAAAAACATAAAAGGTTACAATTGCGGTAAGAGGGGTAGGGTGGTGAGAAGAAACCTCATGTAAATTTGGTGAGTATATCTGAAAATGGATACATACAAGTCAGTGACGCACCAACGACTACTGAAAGAAGAAAAAATCTCGACGACACATGGATTATTGACTCAGGAGAAACATGGCACATGAAATCTCTATGGGAATGGTTTTACCAATATGAAACTATCCCATAAGGACTTTTGTACATGGGAAATGATCATAAATTGAAGATCGTTGGAGTTGGAACCACCAAACTGAAGATGCGTGATAACATAGTCAAAACCATCCAAGGAGTACACCATGTGGGGGGTCTCAAGAAGAAAATTTTGTCCTTGGGAAAATTTTATGACATCTGTTGAAAGACTCACACCGAGAAAGGGATGATGAATATTGTGAAGGGAGAACTTGTGGCGAAAAAGGTGGAGAATATATCATATAACTTTTATGTGCTTATGGGTGAAATATACAATGAATCAGAGATAGATGTCTCATTAAATACCTCAATGAAAGAGTTGACGACATTATGGAATCAGAATCTTGGCCATATTTCCAAACGAGTCCTAAAGACACTTTTATATCAGAATTTTTTTCCTATGATTATGAAGGTATCCATATAATTTTTTAAGAATTGTGTTTTGAGTAAGTAACAATAGTTGAAGTTTGGAACGTCAATGACAATGAGTAACTAGATCTTAGAGTTGATTCATTCCAAGGTTTGGAAACCACTGGTTGTGTCCCTAGGTGGAGTAATGTACATTGATTATTTCATTGGTGACTATTCAAGGAGATGTTGGGTGTTTCTAATCAAGAGGAAATTGAATATCTTTGAAGTATTCAAAACATTCAAAGTGGAAAATCATATTGAATCTGAAAATATGATCAAGTGATTGAGGACTAACAATGGTAGAGAATAAACAAGAGACAATTTTGATTCGTTTTTATAATAGGAAATAGTCAAGAGGTAGTTCATGGTGGAATACACACCATAGCGGAATGGAGTGGTAGAGTAGATGAATATAACCTTGTTGGATATAATAAGGGAGATGTTGAAGACATCAGGAGTTACCAAGACATTCTGGGCAGAAGCAGTAAATATTGCCTACTATGGGATCAATCGATCCCCTTAAGTGGAAATTGATATGAATATGCTAATGTATATGTGGAATGGTAAACCCGATAATTATTCTCAATTAAATACTTTTTGAAGTCATGTATATGTACTATTTCATAGCCAAGAATGATCGAAGTTGGACTCAAGATCCAGGGAATATATCTTCTTGGGATACTCTTATAGTGTGAAGGGGTATCATTTGTGGGATCACATTACCTGAAATATTATTATCACTAGAGATGTCATCTTTTCCAATGACATAGTGAAAATAAATATTTATAATGACACATAGAAAGAGAGTACAAAAACTACAATAGTCAAGGTGAAGGATGAAACAAAGGGAGAAACAGTTTTCTATGAGGAATTACCAGAGCGTGATGATCAAGTACCAGATAATGCTAAACTAGAACGACCAAATCAAGAGAAAAGAGTGCTAATATGGAACTCAAATTATGTCACTGAGAGAAATGTTGCAAATTTATTATTGATATAATATGGAGAGATATAATCTATATTGGAGGACACCCAGAGTCTATATATATCATCATGGATGGTAGTGATGTAGGAGGAACATGATGCCCTGCACATAAACAAGACATGGTATCGTGTTTCATTAACTCATGGAAGTATGTCTATTAAGAACAAATGGGTCTACAAGATCAATAGGGATGAAACAGTTCAGGTGGAAATATATCATGTGAGAATAGTGATAAAAGGATATTCTCATAAGGAAGGTATGAATTTCAATGAAATATTTTCTCGTATTTTTAGAATAACAAATATTATGGTAGGAATGGTGATGTGTGTTGCATGCACTCTGCATCTAGAGTATCTAAATGTGAAAATATATTTTGTACATGGTGACCTAGATGATCAAATCGATATTCTCTAACGAGAAGGTTTTTCTGAATAAGGTAAAGAGAAAATGGTTTTGAGGTTGAAAATTATCTTTATAGTCTCAAACAGGTTTTGAGGGGTTGGTAAAAGAGATTTGATTCATATATCATGAGCCTTAGATACAACAAACTTAATTCAGATTCTTGTTCTTATTTAGAGGGTCTATATGGTAAAGATTTTATCATTATACTATTTTATATGCATGAAATGTTGTTTGTTGGCCCCAATAATGATCAAATCCAGAAGATGAAGGCACAATTGTCTAGGGAGTTTCATATGAAGGACTTGGGAATAGCAAAAAAAATCATGGGATGAAAATTTACCGAGACAGGACTAACAGAAATATTTGGATATCAAAGAAAACATATTTGTGGAAAGTCTTAAAACGCTTCAACATGAATGACTGTAAGAAAATTTTAACGCCTATTCCCATTAATTCCATGTTATCCTCTATGATGAGTCTTAGTAGTTAAACAGAGAGGATGTAAATGTCTCGAGTGTCTTATGAATCAATAGTTTGGATTCTAATGTTCCCCATCATTTTTACTAGAATAGATATTTCACATACAGTGGGAGAAGTTAGTCGGTACATAGAGATTCTAGGAAGAAAGAATTGGATCATGGTGAATAGGATCCTAAGATACATTAGGTAAACCTCAGATGTTTAATTATGCTTTGGAAGATCATGTTTCACTATCAGTGGATATGTTGATTCAGATTTGGCAGGTGATTCTGACCAGAGAAAATCCATTAATGGTTATGTGTTTACTCTTGAAGGAGGAGCTATGAGCTGGATTTCAAAGTTACAGTCAGTTGTGGATTTATCAACCATGGACGCAGAGTACTTGGCCTCTACACGGTCATGAAAGTTGGTGATTTGGATGAAATGGTTTTTAAAAGAGCTCGAGCACAAAAAAAATCATATTTCATGGTTTTTTGATAGTAAGAGTGTGTTTCACATTTCAATAAATCCATATTTTTATTCTAGGGTGATGCACATTGGTGTACAATATTAATTTTTTTTGAGATGTGGTGGAAGAAGGATGTTTCGACGTGTAGAAAATTCACACTAAAGAAAATATGGAAGATTTTCTGGCAAAGGTGATTGGTTCTGATAAGTTCAAATGCTATAGATCCTTGACAATCCTTGTAGAGACATGAGTAGGTTTGGAATATAGAAATGATTTGTGGAGATGTTATTGGAACTTAATCAAATATCCAAGTGGTAGATATGTTGGAAGACCTTATTGAGAGAGGAAATATTAATGATGGTCATCGCATTCATTTGGACACATTGTGGTGACACGTCATGGTGAAACCCTACCATTGATTCCCAATTTAATTTGGTAATATAATTTTAATAGTGAGGAGGCTAAAGGAGGGTGAAGGCAGGCTATAAAAGGGTATCTTCTCCACCGTTTTTTATCACTAGATTCTGAAGTAACATATCTTCATCCTTGAGTGCTGTATTTTGTGAGGTGATTCTCCATCATTGCAAAGACATAATTTCTTGTGTGTTTTCTCCATGAAATTTATAGAGAGAGAGAGAGAGTTAGTTCCCACATATTTTTATTATGAAGTTATTCTATTTGCCTATGGGTTTTTACCCCATTAATTTGGAGGATTTCCCATGTTACATCCAGTGTATTTTTCCTCACTTTTTCACATTATTTCTATCTCATAATAATCATTGAATTGATTGAACAATTGTTTACCATCCAATTTTTTTTCTAAATTATCACATCAGTTCAATTCTATAGTAACTAGTCGAAGTCAATTTTAAACCAATTTCAATCACCATCCCTTTCTAAATACGACTTTTCACCACCAATGACTATGTTTTCCCATTAAAACATGCTCGCATGAGGCCTTGACCTGACCATATTAATTATTCTAATTCCCACACATATGAGAAATATCTATCTAATATATAACCTCTAATTGAATACATATAAATAAAATTATAAAAAATTGTATTATATTAATTTAAAAATCATAAAAAAACACTAACCATAATCGGTTACTGTCTCTCACCAGCAATATTCCCAATACTACTATAAGTGTATATCCTCCTAAACGCATAAAAAATTGCAATAAATGGTTCAACAACAACCAATATTAATATATCATATACATATAATATTAAATAATATTATTTACCAACTTTTGATGATTTATTCTAAATGTCAGACACTCAACAATGTGTGTGACATCCCGCCAGCCCCAATTCTATTAACTATAAGATAGTAGCCTCTTAAAAGTATCTTATATATAGTATGTGAAAAATACCAGTGATTCATGGGTGGGGAAACTACCAAAAAAAATATGTTTTTAGAGTTCCACCCATTTGCAATGCTAAAAAACACCGATAAAGGGGTACATTTATCAATGCTTTTTTTAGCGTTGATAAAGGTATCACCATTATAATCATTTTTTTCAATTGTTAAAGGGGACCCCTTTATTAGAACTGATAAAGGGTATATTAAAAAAAACCATAAAAATAATATATTAATATATTAATATATAAATATATTTATATTGATATAAATATAATATATATTTTTTAAATATGTTTTAAATAAGTATATATAGGAATTTACAACTAATATATAAGATTTTAAGAGAAAATAGCTTATAAAATATTTAAAAAATGTATTATTAATTAATAATTTTCTAATTATTATAATGTAATAATCATTTAATAAAAATTTTAGACCCAAAAAATCAAAAAAAAATATTAAAAGATCTAAAATAAGTTGAAAAAGTAACTCAAACTTCAAATGATGATAAATTTTGATACGGGTGTCTTTTTGAGATCTTCAACATATCTAATCAAAGACTACGATGATACTTACGCACTAGTGACATTAAAATCCCCGTTTCACATATTTCTTGGAAAAAAATCCCAAAATGCCATCAAAAATGAGTTTTTACCTGGGATACCATTTTTTTTAATATTCGATGAAATTTCTACCTCATTTAAGGGGTATGTTTTCCCTTTTTTAGTGGGGACTGAATTTATTTAGAGTTATTACATTCATATTGGTATTTTGGCTTTAAAAATTAATCATTTTTCACAATTTACTACTATTTATAACCAAATATATAACAATATATACATATTTTTTATATATTCATACATTAAAATTAAATGTTACAAATAAATGATTAATCATATTTACATATAAAAAATATTTATCAACATATAAGCCTTCTCTAAATAAAAACTAGAATACATTTTATTTAATATAAAAATATATGAATATTTATATACTTATATAATGTGTGTGTGTGTGTGTGTTATGTTGTGTATGTATTAACAAACTGATATGTATTATCTATATATTCTAACTTATGAATACACATATTAATATATAAAATATTTAAATATATATAAATATATATAACTATTTATAATCATACTTTTAGATACACATATATTATATATATGTGTATGTATATTGTATATATGGATAGTTTTTTGCGGCAATATTAATTATTGGAACCACAATTGGGCTGGTAAATCTCTAAGATTTTCAGGGTGGCTGACCCCTATAATTTCATTTTCAAAATCCTTCTCTTTTATGAACTTCATTCACACCACTCATTATGCACAACAGTGTGAGATTTTTTACAGCATACAACTTTCTCTTGAACCGGATAAACTGATCTTAACTGGAGCATCATCGATAATTTTTTCAGCTATGGGATCTTTTCTCTCATTACAAGGTAATAATATTGTGGGAATGAGTAAGTTTATATAGTGGAAAGAAATTCATATCAAATTCAACATTCTTGTGAGGCGTATCTGGCACTGTGCCCTTCCAACCAATGATGCGATTAACCATAAATGGATAAGTATGTTATCATAATGTTTTTATAGTTGTATCTATAAGAAGGAATCAGTAAAAAAACATGTTCTTTGAGGGATATTGGGTAAGAACGGGTTGGGAAAATATTGGTAAACTTATTGGAACTGATATTTAGGTGGGTCACGATGAGGTCTTCTACTTCTCATGGTTTCACTATATGGAATAGAATAGCTTGGAGAGGAATCTGAGGGCTGCCTTGATTTTTTGTAGTTGCTGGATCTTCTGGAATGCAAGAAACAAATCTCGAGTGGATGGTCTTCTACCTTATGATTTGAAATTCAGACTTGGGTCTAGTGTATTGTGGTGGATCTATGGGATCTTCTGAAAAGCTGGGAAAAATCAAAATCTATGATTATTTTCATGAATGGCTAGTGAACCACATACTTTTCTCAATAGGGGTCTTCACGGGGTAGATGGATCTGATAGAACCCCCGGTGTAATGGATTCAATCTCAATACTGACATCTCTTATAACCTTGGCATCATGAGAGGGGGAGGAATTGTTACTGACTCCGATGTTTTAGTGGTGATTTCATTTAGAAGCTTTTATGGTCATGGAAGCTCTCTTATTTCAGAGGCGGTGGATTTTCTTAATGGTTATGAGATTTATCTCTCTAATAATATTTCCTACATAGAGATCAAAAGTGATTCTTCAGTTACATGAAACACTTTACAAGGGATATGTGAACCTCCTAGGTCTATAATTTATATTACCTGAAGATGCAAGGAGTTTATTGGTCGAGCTACCAAGAAGCATACATAGAGGAAGGGATCTTTTCTACGGATAGACTGGCCTCATGGGGGAATCTGAGTAGTCCTTGTATCATTTATTCTACACTGGGCTCTCTTCCCACTGAGTTTTTTAATTTTGTGATGGCTGATTCCTTATGGCTTCCTTTCTTTTATCCACCCTGACTTGACTGATTTCACCTCCCATTTATGATCAATAAATTATCCAACTTTGAATGAATTAATATATATATATATATATATATATATATATATATATATAAATCTATATTAATATATGAATAAATATAACTAAATATATATAGATAAATAGATATATCATTTAAGGGAGAACCAACCAATATGGATGAGTGGTAAACACTACTACACATATCCCCTTTCATAGTGTGAAAATGGCATTTTATAGAGCTAAAAAGGGGATATTAGTCACAGTGATTATAGGAGGCCTTTATCAATGCATTTTTAGTGCTGATAATGGCCTAGCCACTTGTAGTGTGATATTTATATAACAACACAAACTAAAGAAAACCTAAAATTTAAATAGCACATCCATATGCAAAACTTCTATAATAATTTAATTGACATCATCAATACAAAAATTTCTACACATGGTATATAAAAAAACACAGATATTTACATTTCAAATAATGTTTCTATATAATTACATTTATAATTTTTCAACGAACTTTCTACAGCATTAATATTTCATATTTTGAAGCCCATGATCCTCTATAAAAAATTTCTTCCCATGGTATCAATTTTGGAACAAATCATATCAACCAAAGAAAAAGATTCCACTTATATAAGAAAACAAATATTATGATACTAATACAATAAATAAGTTAATTCTACATTTATATGAAATAAAAACATTAATATAATGTTAATATTTAATAAAAATGAATAATTTTGAGTTATACAGGTCATATTGTGCGTCCAATTGAGGTGGATTTGGTTCCTACATGTTACAAATGAGTTATGGATCATTGTCCTAAAATATAAAAACAATTTGAATGTATTTTCTTGATTTTGAGTTTGTCAATTTTGATTTGACAAAAATTAATGTCAATTTTAAATAATGATACATTTGGAGTTAACAGGAAACACCATCCATTGTATTGAGGTACAGATAATTCCTACTTGTCACAAATTACTGATGATTTTTTTTCCTAAAGTATCAAAACAATCCGAATATGTTATCTCAGTTATCAGAATGTCCATTGTTTTTTTCTACTAAAATATCATTTCAAACTAGAAACACATATTTTGAGTCATATCGATTGTATCATGAAACATTGTGATGTGATACTGCTTCATACGTGTCATAAATGTCTTATGAATCAATGTATAGAATTATCAAGACAATCAGAGCTCGTTTTCTTGGTTTTTAGTGTGTGACACATTTCGAACTAAAATGATAATTTTAAACTGATAACAGACACTTTTAGTCATACCATTCACATCATGCATCAGATTTAGGTATGTTTGACACATACACATCAAAAATGACTCATGGATCATTTTCCTAATGTATAAAGATAATCTGAATTCATTTTCTCTATTTTTAGTATTTCACTTGTTGTTTTTTACTTAAATTAATGTCATTTTTAAATAAAAATAGACACCTTGAGTTATACCTGCAACACCATGTACCATATTTAGGTGTTTCTGATCCTTACACATCAAAAATCATAAATAAATCATTTTGCAAAAATATTAAAACAATATGATTTCATTTTCTTGGTTTTTAATACCTCACTTGTTGTTTTTACTTGAATTATCGTGAAATGCATATAAAAAGAGGCACATTGAGTGATACTGGCCACAACGTGTGACGTATTGAAGTGAAACTAATTCCTACATGTCTGAAATAATTAAGAGACAATTTTCCTAAAATATCAAAACAATCTGAATTTTTTTTCTTGGTTTTCAATATTTCACCGGTTGTTTTTACATAAATTCATGTCAATTTTACATAAAAAGAGACACTTTTAGTTATACCAGCCACACCATGCTTCATATTGAGGTAAGGCTAAGCCCTACATGTCATTAACGACTCATGGATCATTTTACTAAAGTATCAAAAAAATATGAATGTGTTTTCTCAGTTTTCAGTATTTCACTTTCCTTTTTACATAAAATAATGTCATTTTAAAATACGAAGACACACGTTGAGTCATACCGTTCACACCATGCATCATATTGAGGTGAAGTTGATTTTTACACATCAAAAATGACACATGGATTGTTTTCCAAAAATATCAAAATAATATAAATAATTTTTCAAAATTCTTTGTATGTCAGATGTTTTTTTACTTAAATCGATGTCAATTTAAAATAAAAATAGACATTTTAAGCTATACTAGCCAAAATGTGTGTCGTATTGAGGTAATGTTAATTTAGGTGTTGTGTTGTATGATTCTTACATAAATGATGATTTCATATTCAGATATATGTTGTAAGAGATGATAAATGACATTTTTTCTTATGCAAATTTTTCAGGATATAACATTAAAGGAACTAAAGGGTGTCTCATTTTAAAAATAGGTACAAAGTCAATTAGGTTGAAACATTCATCGAAGACTGTGTTTCTAAGAAATTTTATATTTCTACCCGGATGAGATATGTCCCTATCTTGGACAACATCATTCACTAGATGTTCATAAGAACATAAAACACCATTTACAAAAATATGTGATCAACTATTTAAGAATGTAAAAGATGTGGACACTGCTTTTGGTAAAAAAAATTGAAATTTTTTAAGAAAATCAGTTGAAAATGGTGTTTAGTTTTTTTTAATTATCATAATGGAATTTTCTATATGACATATATTTTCTTGAAGTTATGCATGCGGAAAAAATGTATGTGATAGTTTCATCGGTACACTACTAAATTCACCTGAAAAAAAACGATTGAATTAAGGATAGGTTGGACATGGTTCAAATGGAAATATGAGAAGATTTGGTGCTAGTGAATGGTGGAAAATTAAATTTTCTTCCTCTAGCTACATACACTCTTTCTAGGCCGGAGAGATATCAGCTTTTCATCTTCTTGAATGAAATAATGTTTCTAGAGGGGTATTAATTGTATAACAAGAATATCGTGTCAACAAACGATTTAATGTTAAAGGTTCTAAAATCACATGAAATTCATGTTTTACTGGGAGATCTAATTTCTATAGCTTTACGTTGCATTTTTTCAAGGAATGTCCTTTATAAATTAACCAAGCATTATTTCTTCTTCAAAGATATATGCAGTAAAGTTATAGATCTGGTGAAATTGAAAACTATGAAAAGATAAATTATTATCATATTATGTGATTTAGAAATGTTATTCCTACTAGAATTCATTTATATAATGGTTCATTTTATGGTTAACATAGTGAGAGATATTAGACTATGTGTTCCTATACAATATAGATGGATATACCCCATTGAATGGTATATAAATATTTTGAATGGGTATATAAAATATCAATGTTGACCAGAGGGTTGTATTGCAGATCGATATATTGTTGAGGAAGCCATATAATTATGTACCAAATTTATGTGAGGTGTGGAAATCATTGGTCTACCAAAATCTCGTCACACTAGGTGGCTAATGGATGAGGAATTTCTGGAAGAGATGTAGTCACAATCAATATTTCAGATCATAAGTAGGCACACCTTTACGTTTGGAATAATGTTTTGGAGGTTTCCCCATATGTTGAATCACACAAAGAAATTCTTAGGCATTTTAATCCAACAAGGGATAAAATATAGATATCAAATACACATAATCAACACTTTATAGAATGGTTTTCATACTATATTTTTAACGATTCAGATGAAAATCCTAATTCAATATCAGAACAAATTTTATGGTAATCCAGAGGACTAAGTGTGTATGTATTATCTTACAATGGTTATGTAATTAAGGGTTACACGTTCTATACATATAGACATTCTAAAGAAAATACTATAAAAAATAGTGGAGTTACACTTGTGGATAAAGCGATGCATATTTCTGGTACTATGGACAGAAATCCAATTGACGCGAATATTTTATACATTGGAATCATGAAAAAAATGAGATTTGGATTATACAACTTTCCATGTTCCAATTTATCAATTCTATTGTGTTGATAACATGAATAATGATAAAATATATTAATTTGGATTAGTGAATATTTATTTTAGTAAGGAAGGGTGAAAAGACGAACCATTTATAATGGAATCATAGGCAGTACAAGTATTTTATGTTCTAGATACCACAAAACGAAAGTGGTAAATTGTTATGTTATCGACCAAAGCCACTAAAGGGACAAATGAAAATTCAATTGTGGATGACACATTCACTAAGACATCACAATCATTTTATAGAGGTCCTATTGTAGATAGTGTTTTTTTGTCAGATGAGACCAAAATAAAGGGACTTAAATAGTCGATAGAGGGGTCAAATACCGTCAGCCATTAAAAAAGAGAGTTTAGTAATTAGGTTATTTTTTAAAATATACATTGTGTTACATCATGTTATTATATGTTTGTTTTTGTATTGATGTAATGATAATTATATTATAAACCACTTATGCAGATAATGAATTATGCACATGCTGGTGCTCCCAATCTTGTGGAACATTAGGTCATTCAACCTATTATTACTTGCATTGTAGAGGAACAATGTCCTTATTCATGTGTTGGTAATCCCAATCCTAAGGAATAAAAGGTTTTTCAATCTGTTGTTTCCCCCGATGATGAGGTTCAACAACCATCTTCAGATGTTGATGCTACTGCTCTAGAGAAACAATATATTGACGATGTTGAATCCATGGATATGTTAGGTGATGAAGGACCAATGATGTAAATAAAATATGATCTCCATAGTTTGATGGTGTTAGAAATAATCATGAAGGAAAAAAATCAAAGGCATCAAATATGAGGTCAGATAGAATGAATGGGCCAGCATGTTAACCTCAATAAGGTCATTTTTAGTAGTTACATTGTAATCATCACTTGGTTATGCAAGCCAGCTAGTGTAGTTTTGTGGCACCATGTTGTTCCAGCACTTAATACACTACCAAAAAACTAGGCAAGGTCAATGACACCCTTTATCAATGCTAACGAAAAAGCGTTGATAAAGGGGGGTACCTTTATCACTGCTAAAATAATCACTGATAAAGGGTACATTTATCAGCACACAAAAAAGAGCTGATAAAAGTACCCCTTTATAAGAAATTTTTTTAACGTTGATAAAGGTACCCCCTTTAACATTGCTTTTTTTTTGCGCTGTAAAAGGGTACCCCTTTATCAGCGCTTTTTCAGTAGCGCTGATAAAGGGGGGCCTTTATCACCACATTTTTTAAAAGCGCTGATAATGGGTCTACATCCAAAAACAAATTATTAAAAAAATATATTAATATTTAAATATATAGATATAGTTATAATGATATAAATATAATATATATTTTTTAAATATAATTTTAAATATATTTTCGATAAGTATAAATATACAGTTACACTTAATATAAAGGATATATAGTGAAAATGGCTTATAAAAAAAATAAAACAATATTTTTAATTAATAATTTGCTAATTATTATCGAGTAATTGTCATTTAAGAACAATTTGAAGCCTAAAAAAATTAAAAAAATTAAAAAAATATCCAAATCATGTTGAAAACGCAACTCGAACTTCAAAGAGCCATAACTTTTGATTCGGGTGTCCATTTGAGCTCCACCACAAATCAAATCGAAGCCTATGATGAGCTCTACTTCACTTTAGTTTGGGGGACCTTGGTCAAGGTTTTTTCGAGGAAAAAAAAGTCTTAGAAGGCCTACAAAACTGATTTTTTAGTCGGGGTAACCTGATTTTTTGACATTTTGTGGATTTTCAGCCTCGTTTAAGGGGGTATTATTGGATTTTTTTGGTGGGGAATGAATTTCTTCCAAGGTGTTACATTCATATTGATATTATGTCTTTTAAATTTTATCGGTTTTTATAATGAACTTCTATTTATAATCAAATATATAACAATATATACATATTTTTTATATAATCACACATGAAAACTTAATTATAAATATAAATAATAAAATGTATTTACATATAAAATGTATTGGATTTATTTAAATAATAAATAATATCCATTTTATTTAAAATACAAATATATGAATATTTTTATTCTTATATATTAATATATATATATATTTATTAATATAACTACAAATATATATTAATATAACTATTAATATATATATTAATATAACTATAAATATATATTTTATTATAACTATATATTTATATTAATATGACTATATATTTATATTAATATAATTAATATAACTATATATTTATATTAATATAACTATATATATATATTAATATAAATATATATTACTATACAAATAAATATTACTAAATATATATATAAGTAAATAAATATATCACTAATAGGGGAACAAATCAATATAGGGCAGTGGTAAAGGCTTCAGGCACGCAGGGGGGAGGTCTCTAGATCAAATCTGGGTTGAAGTAGGGACGCGCGGACATGGTTGAATCTGGGGATAGCACTGATAAAGGGTGGAGGGGTGAATGCAGGCGCTAGAGGGGGCAGAAAAGCGTTGTAAAAGGGGGGGCTCAGGCGCTATAAAATCCCCCCCGAATGGAAAGATTTTTTTAAAATTATATATATATATATATATTTTATTTTGTTAACTTTTATCAATGCTTTTAAAAAAGCACTGATAGAAAGGGGTCATTTATCAGCACTAAAAAGAATGCACTGATAAAGGAACCTTTTATTAGCACTTTGTTTTTGCGCTGATAAAATATCCCTTTTATCAGTGCTTTTTTTCAGCGCTAATAAAAGTGGTCTTTATCAGCACTTCTTGGAGCTCTCATAAAGGGGACCCCACTTATCTTCGTCGGCTTTAAAAGCTCTTTTCTAGCACTGTTAAAGGCAATTTTTAGCACTAATAAAAGCCATATTTTTAGTAATGATACATTGATTTGGGAAGATATTACAGTAACAATATGATATCATTTCATTATTTTACTAAAAAATAAAACAATGAAACAATGAATTATTCTTCACATTCCTTTGATGATTGCATTTATAGTATATGAATCCCATAATAAATATGTATTGATTATTTAGAGATTGATTCACAGAGGCTTTCACACAATTCTATTGATTCATTATCTAAAAGATGCCGAAGGGAAAATAATCCCACACCCACTCCTTATGTATGCACACCTGATAACTGAAAAAGAATGAGATTTGTTTACTAGAAGTCATACAGATGTGTCTTTTCAAGTACATTATGGAAAATAATATGTTGTTTGAGAATACATATATTCATCACTTTGAGTGACAATTTTTAATTTATAAAATAGAAACTGAGAGTTGAAAATAATTGAGGGGCAAGAAAAGCAACATACCCCTACCATAAAGCAAGGACGGAGTACGCTTCACTTGAAAAAATATGGTATGTATTTTAAATCCACCGTAACTCTTTTATATGACATGAAACGAAAAAATAATTATGTTCCTCTATTTATATGAAGATTGTAGAGTCCAAATCTAAATCCACTTCCATATACACCATGTGCTGTTTAAAGAAGAATGTGTAAATAAAGATGGGAAACTAATAGATGAAAATAGACAAAAAGTGTGGGAAACGTGTGTAATTATGAAATAATAAAAATTTGTTTTTCTTTAATTAAAAATTACATAACAATGATTAATTATTTTCCTATATTATCAATCCATATTAGTCACATGAATCATCAACACCGGTATCAGATGAAAACCTACTATCAGTGGTCTTGAAGCATACATAACATTATGGTCACATCAAGGGTGCGGGTTTTGGGGTGACAACCGAAAACATTTTTTTTAAAAAAACAAGAGGATAAAGATAAATAAATAAAATAGATGAAAGAAAGACTATATACACTTTAATAAAAAAACCAATAGCAGAGAGAGTTACTAGAAACTTTTATAGGGATAAGAAAGGAGAAAAAAGAACTCAAGAACAACAATTTACTGAATATCCCTCCCCACACCCACTAGCTTTGAGGGGAGCCATTACCCTTGAAAAGATGTCTTGGACAAGGCAATCAATGTTCTAATAACTATTTATATAAAATCTGAATCATATAGACACTAATACCCTTCTGGTACTGAAATTATAAAGGATGATAATGACTGTTATTTATATCTATCAACACCCACCCATTACCTTGTAGTGAGGGATACAGTTTTCAATATCCAAAATGGTGGGCTAAACAATAGACCACTTCCAATAGGTCTTGTGAAATTGTCTATTAGCATAGTCCATGATATGAGGGATGATCCACCTATTCTAATTTATGAGGAAGATATTCATAAGGTTTACCAACTATTGTAAATTCATCGCATGGACATTAAATCTTGTAAAAAACTATGTCGACAAGGAGGTATTCATTTACTCTTTATTTTTTATGATAAACCTTTAGTAATTAATGAAAAAGATCAAAACCATCGAATGCTATTAAAAATAGACAAAGGGATGAGGGTGAAATGAAAGGTTGACTTAAACCATCTAAAGGATCAACTAACTGATTGAAAATATCTCCCAGAAGCACATTTTCCCTGCCCATTGAATATCCACATTTACTAACATTAAAGGATTATGCGGATGAAAAGTTACAAAGTGGTAGTAGTCACATAGTTTATTTTGATGAAAAAGTGAGTGGATAGGATGTTATTGACTACATTGCTTCTAATTATGTAGATGAAATCGTCAACTATGAATGGCTAGGTGTCTCAGTTGTAAATGTATACATGAGGTATGTTTTCGTGATATCATTTTCCAAAAGATGATATAACATGTTAATTATGACTAAATACATTTCATATTTTTTGAAGTCATATATATCAATACCAATTTGATGGATTTTCCCATAAAAAAATTAGACTCTTTAGTCCTCACGTCACCTCTACAGACAACACAAAAATAGAATCCAAAAAATAGATTAAGGGGTGGAAAACTTTGGCAAATCGTTTGAAGGAAAATTTGGGGCTGAAATAATTTTCTTAATATAAATGATTTTAGGATAAAATGATGAAATTTAATCATATTTGATATATTTTTCATTTACTTCATTAATTATTCCTTTTATTGTCTTTTAAGAAACCATGTATTCTCATTATGATCAATTTTGATACTATAAATATTTATTTCTTGGATTCACTACATAGATTACCAACAAACCGACCGCACATGATAACGTTTTTTAATTTGTAATACACTACAACCAACATTTTACAACTAATAATCATGTTATATTATTATATTATGTTTTAATTAGGATTTTTTTATTATAGGGTGGTGTGTAAATATCGTCTAAATCATGGTATGAGGACAAGAAATGAACACAAGGAACCAAACAAGATCTGCAACTGGATAAGTATCAAGGTATATATAATAAGATTTAACTATCCAAACAAACATAAAAAAATTACTTATTTTCCTTAATGTTTCTACAGTGTCTAAAATAATCAAATAGAAAAAATTATGGTTATTATGTTTTTATATTTATGAGAGAGATCATATTCTATAAAAAAACACATCCCCTAAGAGGAATTTTCAATGTTAATTAATACTTCATTTAAAATATTTGTTAATCCTTTGTGTATTTATATTTTTCTAGTACTATTTTGAAATTCAAAAAAATATTATTTATAAAACGATATAAATTTTCTTAGAAACAAATGGGAATCATACATGATCATAGAATGTACACCAATGGTATGCAGATGTGACTTCTATAGAAGTAATGGATTTTTTCATATTTATGATTAATTTATTTATTTTTAGTATTAATCATATTAGATTTTTTATCATACTAGAAGATTCCATGGCATTTAGGATTCATTTAATACTTCAGGACATGTAGGAATTAAAACACCTCAATCTGACATACGACATGATCGGTATGACTCCAAGTGTGTCTTTTTATATAAAATTGATCATAATTTTAGTACAATATGCAACTCAAAACTAAAAACCAAAAAAGGAATTAAAATTGTGTTTATAATTTAGTATAATTATCTATATGTCATTTAAGTTATCTTTAAATCAGCTACACCACAATCCAAAAAACAGTGTGAACAGTATGAATCAGTGTCCGTTATCAGTTTAAAATCAACATTTTACATCAAAAAACATCACTCACTAAAAACCGAGAAAACACACTCAGATTGTCTTAATAATTTAATAAATAAATTCATAAATCATTTTTTATGTGTAGGAATTGTTCTCATGTCAAATTGATACTCTTTGTATCCAGTATTAGACAAAGTGTATGTTTCTAATTTATAATGAATTTTTTCTAAAAAAAACATGTGGCATACTAAAAAACAAGAAAAAGATATTTGGATTTTTTTGAGACATTATTACAACTATCATTATGTAATTTTGGATGTGTATAAATTAGTAATACCTCAGTCTGACGCACGGTGTAACCTATATGACTCTAGGTCCATCTTTTTATTTAAAAGTGACATTAATTTTATTAAAATGGAACAAGTGACATACTAAAAAATGATCAAACACATTCTGATTGTTTTGATACATTTGGGTAAAAATAAATGAGTCATTTGGGATGCCAAGTATTCTTTTTCACCTAAATATGAGGTATAGTGTGACCAGTATGACTACAAGTGCGTCTTTTTTATTTAAAATATACATTAATTATAGGAAAATGGACAAATGACCTACTCAAAAATGAGAAAATGAATTTGGATTATTTTGATATTGTAGGAAAATGATCCATGAGTTCATTGGGATGTTTATGAATTAATTGCACCATAATGTGACCCTCAACAACTCCCAAAAGTGCTTATAAAATTAGTCGTACGATTGTCCTCTCCCAAAAAAGGAAGAACTACAAGAATAGAATAATAGCACCAATGATATGATGATATTGATGATAGAACCAAATTATTGGTGGCCACCTTCATCCTCCTCCAGCACGTCGATAATAACTTGACAATCAGAGTCGAGCATAATATCCTTCATGCCGAGAGATAAATGAATTGCATACCTTTCCAGATAGTCATAACCACTGCTACGGGAAGAGACCATCATGAAATTTCTATGGAACGACGAGCCACAATGATAGAGACTACATGGTCCTAGAGAACTGCCATAAGGTCAACAGAGCCATCACCAGGAATCGTCGCATCATTATTAAGTTTGAAAATACCCTTAGGGGGATGAAGCCATCTGACAGGAGGGGGGTGAACATTTATTTGATAACTAATGTTGAAACCCACATTTTGACATTGCTTATTACATGACCGACATTAAAACTCTCACTGACATGTTTTTAACATTGGTTATCCACTAACTAATGTCAAAACACTATTCGTTTGAGTTTTAATATTTGTAATGTATAAATGACCGATCGTGATGAATTCATAACATATTGGTATGTCAATTATACTCACGCATCAAAATATTTATTGAAAGAATTCATTAGAAACATATATTTATTTTAATATTTATTTTTTTCATTATAATTATAATTATAAATATATATATTTAAAAATTATTTATATATATTTATAATTATAATTATAAATATATATATTTAAAAATTATTTATATATATTTATAATAATAATAAATATAATAAATATATTTATTATTTAAAAAGTAATTATTATCTTATAATTATTTAATTATATAATTATTTAATTATAACATAAAAATACTTTTTTAAAACATTATATATATATTGTAATTATTAAAAAATATATATTAATTATCAACATGTGTTTTTTATTTAATTTTTACAAAAATAGAAATTCTTTTTCAATATAAATATAATAATTTTTTATAAATTAATAATAATTTTTATTAAAAAAATTTATCAGCGAAAATAATAGAATTTTGTTTGGATTATATGGGTTCCCCAAAATGTTTTCATTTTCAAGATCATTGATAAAGACGACAGGGTCTGGCCTTCAATGATTCAAAACTAGGGCTCACAGTGGATGGATATTGAGGAGGCTCGTCCACCTTCACCTGTTCATTCCCTTCCTGTCCGATGGCTCCCCCCCCATTTGGGTGTTCTAAAACATAACTATAATTTGAATTCCATGTGGATTCCGATGTTGAGAAATCCACAAATTCATTTGTTAACATCCTGGTTTGGAATAAAATGAATAAATCACAACAAACAACATGGGAAAATTAGAAACAGATCTTCAAATATACATAATGAAATTACTGTATAACTTATTTCTTTTCCTTGGTCACATAAATAATGATAGTACCTACAATAACATGCCTCTAGTGATGTATCCTTTTCTTGATTCCATAATCCCAAGGATATATCGGTTGCAATGCAGCAACACTATAACCTATTCTCAATATAATAAAAATAAGCTATTAGAATTTATGGTTGTAACATTAGTTTGTTTTGGATGCAATCAAAATGGATGTGTTAGTTTGATATATTCTAATGAAGGTACATGTTATGATCATAAATTGTAAAATAATATAGCACATGATTGTTGAGTTTTTTAAAATTTTATAAAATTACCAACATAAATTGAAAAATTATAAATGAATGTAATATTCACAGATAATATAGAAAGGGAACTCCAATATAGAAATTGTTTGAACAAATTATTAGTTTTTAAATTTCAAACATAAATTGAGGAGTCTGACCTTGGGTTGTTCTAGTGACCATCAACTGAGTCAAAAATCATTCTGGTGAGCTAAACAGCAACATGTATAAGAGTTCCCTCTGAGTCACCTTCTTTTCTTGATGAAAAACATGAAAGCACGTCCCCATCACCATACATACTATAAACAAATGTGAGGAATTTATAACAAATATGTTTCAGGTTTTTAGTGCATAAAAAAATATACAGTGTAGTCTATAGTGAAGTCAAATTTCCTCTATTCATATGTTGGACAAAATGGAGGATAACTCTACAATTTTATGAAAAATTAACTGCATTCATTTGAAATTCATATTGATGTATTCACATGTACAGAGAAAACAATTAGAAAATAATCAAATAAAACTTTCCTCATTTGATAATTAGTAGAAGTATAAATTTCATAAATGAGTAATGTCCAGCATGAAACCCATCCAGCACCCTGGAAAACGTCAAATATAACAAAACTTCCCACATTAAATGACATCCATCATGATAAACCCAAGCTAATCAATCTGCAGAAAAATGTCCAGCATCAAAAAGCTCCAACATGAGTAACGTCCAGCTTAATAGAAAACATATAGAATGAAAAACTAATACCAAAACGTGAAAAAATGTCATCCATGAAAAACATCCTGCATAAAAAACTTCCAACATGAAAAACAGACAATCAACTTGATAAAAACCCATAAGAAAATTTCCACCATTAGAAATCCAGAAAAAAACAATCTGCAGATACAAAAACATTCAACAAGTATAATCTAAAAAGAAATAATATATGTACATGAATTAATAGTAATGAATTTTCCAACAGTAATTCATTTGTTTCGAATTGTTATTGGCCCAGATAATACCCCTGAAAATTTGCAACTGGTGTATAAAGTAAATTTGGTATGAAAATCTTATAAAAAACCATAAAACTGAGCAGTATACATGTTCTAATAAAGTAATTGTAATGTGAAGACTCCAAAACAGTATTTAATGCAGATAAGATTTTAGAAAAAATAATGAAAACCAATTAGATATCAAATGTATTATTAGCACGACATTGCATCAGAACATCTTAGTCTTATTTCTCAGTTTTCATGTTCAAATCACCCGTTGTTCGCCTCTCTAGTTGACTACAATAACATGTTGTACTATATTTCACTCCACAGTAATCATTGTTTCCCCCATCTTGGTATGTTCCTCTAGTGTGAGCGGACTATTAGTCCTCTAGTGATACCATTATTACATTAGTGTAAATTTATGGACATTTTGTTGTCCATTCAAAATTATCCTCCCCTAAATCAAATCCAACACTAAAAAACATACATTAAAACTATCATCACAAACCCCATATCTCAATAACACTGAAACTATCATTCATACAGTTATCACCTTCCAAATAAAACTAATAATATCATACATTCATACATTTAGAAATTTCCTCTCAAAATTGAACCATAATTGGAAGAATGATGAAGAAGAGTTTTTAAAAAAAATTCCTGGGAATGGAAGTGGAGACAAAAACATAGTTCTCACCCCTCAAAATCACTCCTATGTTGGAGACAAAAAAACCTAAGGGAATGAGACAGGAAATAGGGACAATGTGATGGGTTTGGCCTCCCCAAACCAGGCATCATGGCTTAATGGGTCAGCATACCTTTTACAGGGTGACCCATGAAGATTTGTTTCAAAAGGTATTTCTCTATGCCACTGTCCTCCTACAATCAATTTATAAAAACGGTGGAATGGTCAAGAACACATTCAAGAACAAAATATAGCACACTAAAATTATCACGACACAATAAGAGAGTAAATATAAAAAACATGCTTCCAATGAAAACAATATTCAAGATTTGAATGGAAACAGATATATTACATACTAACCTCGTATATAATTAATACCAGAAATATAGCATACTAACATTGAATGGAATCGAATGAAAAATATTCTAGCTTATATGACAGCATACTAAGAGAATATACTAACATAATGGCTTAATGGGCCAGCATACCTTTTAAAGGGTGACGCATGAAGATTTGTTTCAAAAGGTATTTCTATATACCACTATCCTCCTACATTGAATTTATTAAAATTGTGCAATGGTAGTCGATTTTTGAAGGGCATGTCGGGTGTATTTGGTTAAGGCAGTGGGTGAAATGGTAAATGTGTATGAAAATATGGGGACGTGGCTTTATAGTGTGCTGACACATATGTCTGGGAGAACCCAGGTTTATGAAAAATTACATACATTCATTTGAAATTCCTATTTATGTATTCACATGTATAGAGAATACAATTAGGAAATAATCAAATGAAAATTTAATCATTTAATAATTAATAGAAGACTAAATGTCATAAATGAGTAACGTCCAGCATGAAACCCATCCAGCACCCTGGAAAATGTCAAATATAACAAAACTTCTCACATTAAATGAAATCCATCATGAAATACCCAAGCTAATCAATCTGCAAAAAATGTCCAGCATCAAAAACCTCCAACATGAGTAACTTCCAGCTTAATAGAAAACATATAGAAAGAAAACCTGATACCAAAACGTCCACCGTGAAAACCATCCAGGATGAAAAGAAAAAAGTCCATCATGAAAAACATTCTGCACAAAAAACTTCCAACATGAAAAACTGACAATCAACTTGATAAAAACCCATACGAAAATTTCCACCATGAGAAATCTAGAAAAAAAAATCTGCAGCTACAAAAACATTCAACAGGTATAATCTACAAAGATAGAATATAAGTACATGAATTAATAGGTATGACCTTTTCTACAGTAATTAATTTGTGTCAAATTGGTATTGGCCCAGATAATACCCCGGAAAATTCTCAACTGCTGTATAAAGTAAATTTGGTATGTAAATCTTATAAAAAACCTTAAAACTGAGAAGTATACATGTTTTAATAAGGTAATTGTAATGTGCAGACTCCAAAACAGTATTTAATGCACATATGAATTTTGAAAAAAGGAATGAATACCTATTAGATAGCTAAATTATTTTTAACACGACATTGCATCAGAACATCTTAGTCTGATTTCTCAGTTTTCTTGTTCAAATTACCCTTTGTTCGCCTCTCAAGTTGACTACAATAACATGTACAAAATTTCACTCCACAATAATCATTTTTTCTTCCATATTGGTTCGTTCCTCTAGATTAAGCTGACTATTAGTCCTCTAGTGATACCATTATTACATTAGTGTTTATTTATGGACATTTTGTTGTCCATTCACAATTATCCTCCCCTAAATCAAATCCAACACTGAAAAACATACATTAAAACTATCATCCCAAACCCCATATCTCAATAAAACTGAAACTATCATTCATACTATTATCAACTTTCCAATAAAACTAATAATATCAGACATTCATACTTCTAGCACCTTCCTCTCAAAAATGAACCATAATTGGAAGAATGATGAGGAAGAGTTTTTAAAAAAAAATTACCTGGGAATGGCAGTGGAGACAAAAACATAGTTCTCACCCCTCACCCTCCCTCCTGTGTTGGAGACAAAAAACCTAAGGGAATGTGACTAGAAATAGATACAATGTGATGGGTTCGGCCTCCCCAAATAGGGCATCATGGATTAATGGGTCAGCATACCTTTTATAGGGTGACCCATGAAGATTTGTTTCAAAAGGGATTTCTCTGTGCCACTGTCCTCCTACAATCAATTTATTAAAACTCTGGAATGGTCAATAACACATTCAAGAACAAAATATAGCATACTAAAATTATCCAGACATAATAAGAGAGTAAACATACAAAACATGCTTCCAATGAAAACAATATTCAAGATTTGAATGGAAACACATATATTACATACCAACCTCGTATATAATTAATAATAGAAATATAGCATACTGACATTGAATGGAATCTAATGAACAATATTCTAGCTTATATGATGGAATACTAAGAGAATATACTAACATAATGGCTTAATGGGTCAGCATACCTTTTACATGGTGACCCATGAAGATTTGTTTCAAAAGGGATTTTTCTATGCCATTGTCCTCCTACAATCAATTTATTAAAAATGTGGAATGGTCAAGAACACATTCAAGATCAAAATATAGCATAATAAAATTATGACGATATAATAAGAGTGTAAACATACAAAACATGCTTCCAATGAAAACAATATTCAAGCTTTGAATGGAAACACATATATTACATACCAACCTCTTATATAATTAATACCATAAATATAGCATACTAACATTGAATGGAATCGAATGAACAATATTCTAGCATATATGATGGCATACTAAGAGAATATACTAACATAATTGTAACATGTATGAATACACAATTATATAAACAGTAAAAACATGTATTGAATACAACATACAAACAATGAAGACAATATACAAAAAGTGAATGGGAATAGATATTGATGAAATAATATAAATGACAGTGAAATAAAATCATAGCATAATATGATTGAGGCGTAAGACTGACCAGCTGTGCAAATAATTGATGCAGGAGTCGACTATCACAGCAAACCATATATATCTGTTCGAAGGAGTATTTGTATGTTGGTGCAGTTGTATATGTAGTCATAGTGAAGGTCATAGGGATTGAGAATTTGGGAAAACCGAAATTCGGTAGAATAAGAAGTAGACGATGATGCCTGAAGAAGATAAAGGAATTGAATGCGCGGAAGCTGGATATGAGAGAATGTAGGAACCCTAGTTTAGGGAGACAGAAACGTCAATCGGTAGAGGGAACGCAACAGACCTATTTTAGTCGCGCATAAATGGTGAAATAGATTTTGAGTAGCAGAGAAACTGAAGGTCAAAGGGATCAAGAATTAGGTAATTCCATGATTCAATGGAAGATGAAGTAGACGGTGATGGCCAAAGAAGATGAAGTAATTAGATGCGCAGTTGCTAGATTTGAGAGGGTGTAGGAACCCTAGTTTAGGGAGACAGATACATCGAGCGAGAGAGGGAACATAGCGGATCTAATTTTGTCATGTTGATGTCAAATGATTATTGACCGTGGAAGGCGCCGGAAGAGGGAAACCATACGCGGGTCTAGCTGTCGGTAAGGCGGTCATCACAGGCGAGTTGTGGGAGGACTCAGATGGAAGACGGTAACCCTAACAGCATAGTGGTCGAGCGGAGAAGGCGTCGGTGATAGTCGATTTTTGAAGGGCACGTCAGGGGTATTTGGTGAAGGTAGTGGGTGAAACGTTAAATGTGTATAAAAATATGGGGACAAGGCTTCACGGTGTTTTGACACATATGCCTGGGAGAACCCAGGTTTAGTAGATATAGTGGATATATAGATAAATATGCTGATAAAAAAATATAACCATATATATATATAACTAACTATATATATATATATACACGTAGTTGGGGTTTGTCTTAGTGGTAAGAACCCCAATGAAAACATGCTTCCAATGAAAAAAATATTCATGCTTTGAATGGAAACACATATATTATATACCAACCTCGTATATAGTTAATACCAGAAATATAGCATACTAACATTTAATGGAATCGAATGAATAATATTCTTTCTTATATGACGGCATACTAAGAGAATATACTAACATAATGTCTTAATGGGTCAGCATAACTTTTATAGGGTGACCCATGAAGATTTGTTTCAAAAGGGATTTCTCTATGCCACTGTCCTCCTACAATCAATTTATTAAAACTGTGGAATGTTCAAGAACACATTCAAGATCAAAATATAGCATACTAAAATTATGATGACATAATAAGAGAGTAAACATACAAAACATGCTTCCAATTAAAACAATATTCAAACTTTGTATGGAATCACATATATTACATACCAACCTCTTGTATAATTAATACCAGAAATATAGCATACTAACATTGAATGGAATCAAATGAACAATATTCTAGCATATATGATGGAATACTAAGAGAATATACTAACATAATAGTAACATATATTGCAACACAATTATATAAACTGTAAAAACCTGTAGTGAACACAACATGCTAACAGTGAAGACAACATACAAAAAGTGAATGGGAATAGATATTGGAGAAATAATATAACTGAAAGTGAATTAAAATCATAACATAATAATATGGAGGCATATGACTGACCAGTTGTGCAAATAATTGATGCCGGAGTCTACTATCACAACAAACCATATATACCTATTCGAAGGAGTATCTTTATGTTAGTGCAACTGTAGATGTGGTCATAGTGATGGTCTAGGGATTGAGAATTTGGGAAAACGGAAATTCGGTAGAAGTTGAAGTATACGGTGATGGCTTAAGAAGATGAAGGAATCGAATGCGTAGAAGCGGGATATGAGAGAATGTAGGAACCCTAGTTTAGAGAGACATAAACGTCAATCGGTAGAGGGAATGCAACAAACCTATTTTAGTTGTGCAGAAATGGTTAAATAGCTTTTGAGTAGCAGAGAAACTGAAGGACACAAGGATCAAGAATTAGGTAAATCCAAACTTCAATAGAAGATGAAGCAGACGGTGATGGCCAAATAATATAAAAGAATTAGATGTGTAGTAGCTAGATTTGAGAGGATGTAGGGACCCTAGTTTAGGGAGACGGATACATTGAGTGAGAGAGTCAACATAGCGGACCTAATTTTATCACGTCGATGTCGAAGGATAATTGACCGTGGAAGGCATCGGAAGAGGGAAACCATACGCGTGTCTAGCTGTCAGTAAGGCGGTCGTCACAGGCGAGTTACGAGACTACTCAGATGGAAGACGGTAACCCTAACTGCGTAGTGGTTGAGCAGAGAAGGCGTTTGTGGTAGTCGATTTTCGAAGGGCACGTCGGCTGTATTTAGTGAAGGAAGTGGGTGAAACGGTAAATGTGTATGAAAATATGGGGACATGGATTCATGGTGTGGTGACACATATGTGTGGGAGCACCCAGGTTTAGTAGATATAGTGGATATATAGATAAATATGCTGATAAAAAAAATATAACCATATATATATATATATATATATTTTTATAAGTAACTATATATATATATACACGTAGTTGGGGTTTGGATTAGTGGTAAGCACCCCGTAATCCTACATGATAAATGGGGGTTCAAATTCCATGGTGCTACAGGTACTATAGCAGCACTGTAGCTGTATTGTAGCAGTGATACTACTATTTATCGGCGGGTACTGTAGCGGTGGCAGGGCACTATAGCTGCCAGGTTACTATTCACAAAATGGTCCTTATGCCAAAATTTTTAGCCTACGGGCTATGTAATGGGCTATATGCCCACTGGGACTTCGAGCTATGTAATGGGTCTCCCTCTACCCAGTTATGTAATGGTATAGACACTCAAGGGAGAGGTATCAGGTTCAAATCAAAGCGACGGAAGGGGTGCGCAGGTGGGTGCAGGGGGTGACTAACATTGTTAAGGGGTGGTGGATGTGTGCATAACACTGTTAAATGGGTGGCGGTGGAGCATGTGGGAGGGTCTTCATAGCTTCGTTGAATGAGCGCTATTAAAAAGATTTCTATACCCTCTAATTTACAAAAAAATTAATATTTTTTTTACTTTTCTCAACGCTTTTTTAGTACTGATAAAAGGGAAATTTTGCATATCATTTTTGAGCACTAATAAAAGGCCCCATTTTAATAAAGTCTCGACTATCAACACTTTTTTATCGATGATATAGGTTTTTATGGAAAACTATGGTTTTTGGTAGTGATTGTTGTAGAGTTGCATTTGAGCACCTTGAATTTCCCGATCACCAAAAAATCTTCTCTGTTCATCACCCTTATGGTTGTGAGGGGAGATTATTGGGTTATCATGCATCAATTATGAGGGGTTCTAGTGTGTTAAATATGTGTATGTGGGAAAGCCTTGCCTCCAAGATTTGGGTTAAGAAGTCCCAATAATGTTTATACAGGCAAGTAGTTGTGGATGCTGATTCCAAACACACCAAGACCTATGGTGTAGATATGTATTCATATGCATGGATGTGATATAAAAAACCTCATAAACATCGACGTTGACATCATTTGTTATTTTTACATTAAACATGTAATTGAAACAAATTTATTAATGTAATTACTTTGTGATATTTTTATTTTTAACATCATTTTGGATACAAAAATTGCCTTTTAATATTATCTAATTGTTCCAAAAACATAATATTATTTTCATATTATATATGACATCTCATATCCATCAAAATTAATTTATATTACTATCAATTTTAAAAAAATTATTTTTTTTAAAAAAATATTGTTAAAAAATTTATGCAATAACTTATTGATTATTTTTTTGACTAGCATTGTGGCTTCTGTGAACATCGTTCACACATGCCAGGACCCGGTTTAGTAAAAATATATTGACTTATCCCATATCAATAAATCAACTCCAATTTTTCCTGTTAAAAAATTAAATGATAACTCATTTTTTAAAAAGAAATTAATGTGAATGAATATAAAGTTTATTACTATGTTTTTGAAATATAAAAAAATACATCCTTTGAAAAATCATAGAAAAACAATTTTTATTGAAAATACAATATCCCCCTTTCACTAAATAAATCATAGTTTTTTATTTTATGTTAAAAACTAAAATTCCAGTAAAATAAAATCAATCAATGAAAATTTAAAAATAAATCTACCATAATTAAAAATATTTTTTTAAAGAATATCCTTTGTTAAAAACTAAATAGATAACCTTTATTATAAAGTAATTTTAAAGGAAAAATGAAAAATTTTTACTATTAACATTAAGTTTTCTAATTAATTTTTTTCATTTTTGTTGAAAGGAAAAGAGGGATTTTTTGATATTTTAAATATAAAATGGGATCATTTAGAAAAAGGTAAAAATTTAATTTATCTTAATATAAAAGAATAAAATTCATTTTAAATTTCCAAATACATCATAAACAAACGTGATATTAAATTTTTTATTTTTATTATAAAATAATTTATTTTAGTTAATTTTTTAAGATGAAAATTTGGATATTTCTTAAATTTTATAGGGTATAAATATTTTTTTAATAAAATATTTTTTAATTTTGAATATATATTTTTTTATTTCTTCATATGGAAAAGGAAGTTTTTATTAATTTTTCATAACTTAATTTTTTTTATTTTGTTTTTAGGAAAAATATTTTTTAAAAATTTTTAAGTGAATATCTTATTTATTTTAAATTTTTAATTTGAATTTCATAATGAAAAATGAGTTTTTATATTTTTTAATAAAAATTGATATTTATTAAATAGAAATAGAATTTTGGATGAATATATAAATATGAAAAATAGTTTTGTACTTGTTTTCTACTCTTTAAATTATTAATGGAAAATATGAATTCTGTTTTTAATTTTTAGAATTTTAAAAATAATTATTTGGTTTTTTAAAAACTGTTCATTTCCCCTACCTGAAATACATGGTGATATATGGTTGTAATCCCATTATATCATGAATTCACCTCCTCCCTCATCTAGTGATGCAATGAGTACTTATTCTTTTTTTATCAACAATGTTTTCAAAACCTTTTCATTTTATGATTGTATAAGGATATCATTGTCACTACAAAAAAATTGAATTTCCACAACAAAAAATAGACCTTTTAACACTTTGCAGAGAGATTTAATGGTGCTAAAAAACACTATCGTCGCCAGTGGCTTTAAAATGAGGACCCCATTATCATTTTTTTCATTAATGCTGATAACTGCCCTACTATTGCAATGTGCTATTTGAATAACAACACATTGTGCCAAATACACCTGTATAAAAATGAACCTATATGAAAATTCTTAATTTAATTGAAATAAAATTTGTATTAAAAATAAAAAAAATAATATTATATACATTTCCACCAATATTTTGTATAATTACATTTGCATTTACTCTCTATAGACATTTAAAAACATAAATTTTTAATTGTATTTGGTACCTAAGACCCCCTCTCAAAAAAGCCTAATCATGGTATCATTTCCTAAAAAACCACCCCAACATGAGCAAAATAATTCACAAATATAAGAACACAATTTTTTTTATAATACTATAAAGAAACAAATTAAACATAAATATTAATGAATATGTTTTTAAAACACCATTTTTAAATAAAAGGACACACATAGATCACTACCACAAAAACCACTTTACATAGGGCCACCCTTTAACAATGCTAAAAAATGCGTTGATAAAGGGTGTACCATTATCAGTGCAAAAAAAATCTGCTGATAAAATATTCTTTTAACAGCGCTAAAAAATAATGTTAAAAGTAACCCATTTATTAGTGTTTTTAGCACTGATAATGGTACCTCTTTATCAATGTTTTTTAGGGATATTAACAGGACTCCCTTTAACAACATTTTTTAGTAGAATTGATAATGGGGGGATTTATCAGTTTTTTTCCTAGAACTGATAAATGGTATGTTTTAAAAAAAATATTTCCTTAAAAATAATATATATTTTCTAAAATATGTTTTCTTTATTGCTAAATATACATTTACACATAAAATATAAGACAATTAGTGAAAATGGATTATAAAATAATTAAAATAATATTATTAATTAATAAATATCTAGTTATTATTGAGTAATTGTCATTTATTAACAATTTGAAGACACAAAGAATAAAAAAATTAATAAAATATCTACAATAAATTGAAAACGAAACTCGGATTTCAAAAGGTCATAACATTCGATTTGAGTGTCTGTTTGAGCTCTACCACATATAAAATATAATATTTTTCCAATATCTACACACTAATGATGTGGGAATCCCCTATTATGTCTTTTGAGGCCCAAAAATCCCCTAGAAGGGATTTAAAACTGAGTTTTTAGTCGGTGTTTCATAATTTTTTAACATTCAATCTATTTTTAGCCTCATTTAAGGGGGGTCTTGTCCCCGTTTTCAGTGAGGAATGAATTTATTCCCAAGTATTATATTCAATTTGATATTAATGATATGAAATTTAATCATTTTTCATAATTTAGTTTTATATATAATCAAATATATAAAAATATATACATATTTTGTATATATTCACATATTAAAATTTAATATTATAAATATATATGTAAACATATTTACATATAAAGTATATTTCTAAATATATAAACCTTATCTAAATAAAAATAATATCCATTTTATTTAAATTAAATATATATATATATATATATATATATTTTGAATATATAATGTATGTATGTATATAAATATATATTTGTGTGCATTGACAAACCAATATATATTTATCTATATATTATAATGTACATATATAAATATTAACATATAATATATTTAACTAAATACAACTATGTAAAATTATATTTATATATGCACACACACACACACATGTATATATATATTTATTTATTTATTAACACACACACACACACAAACACATATTTTACATATATATTTAAATATATATATAAATATATATCTATAAATATATGGATAAAAAATATAAGGAAATAAATATAAATATATAGATGTATCATAAAATACAAAATAAAATGACATATGGGAGTATAAAATAAGTGAGATTATGAGGGGGGTCTCAGTTTCGAAACCCAACTAAGGGTTGTGCGTGGGTGGGCACTGTAGGTCCCTAGTACTGTTAAATGGTGGGGGGGATTCCATGCCATTGAAGGGGTGTGAGCCTAGACAAGCACTATTAAGAGGGGGGATCGAGCGTAGATAAAAGGGGGGAGGTCCCATCCTCCAATTTATAGAAAAAAAATTATTTTTTATGACTTTTATCTGTGCTAAAAAAGCGTCGATAAAGGTCCCTTTAATCAGTGATTTATCATAGCACTGATAAAAGGGTCCATTATTAGCAGTTTTTTAGAGATGATTAAAATGAACCCTTTTAATTTTTCTGGGGATAATAATTCCTTTTAACACTCTAAATGACCATTTAACGAGCAGTTAATGGCCATATCAACAGTAGTGGAGTCATACTGCTCACCCCATGAATCAGATTGAGGTGGGGAAGATTCCAACACATAAAAAATGACTTATGGTTCATTTTTCTAAAGTATTGAAACAATATGAATATATAGTAATTTCAAATAACTTAAGATAAAACTAATTAATGTAAACTTAACATAGGGGTGAATGGAACGATCTGAACTCCTGCTCGGTAGTGGGGGTTGGTAGGAAAGTGCTAGGGCTAGTGGAAAAGGATGGCCACTGGTCATCATGGTGACTAAAGGAAAAACTCAAACCTAGGTGCGATGGTGAGGGAAAATAACGAGGGTCAAACCTTACTGGAGTAATGGGTCGATGACATGAGAGGAAGAACCCAATCTAGTTGGGGATGGTGATTTTGTAGGCATATCGTCTCCATTATTAGCAGATCTGCCCACCATGATGATCTTCCCCATAGTTCCCAATGGAATCTATGGTTTGGGATTCTAGGTTGGTGTTCAAATGGATGGATAGATACCTTGGGGAATTTGAAACAAATATAATTATAGGATTATCTACCTTAGTATTTCAGGCTATATGGATTAGACTTTGAGGTAATTAGATTTACTTCCATTTACATCTTCCATGTCTTTTTTTGGGGCGTGTTGTGTGTGGGGATTCAGTCATGCAATGGGTTCTATCTCAATCCAGCTTAAAATGGCTTCTGATTTTCTTAATAGAGGGGTTTTCCCATCCTATTATAATAATAATGTTCACAGAAAAATTAAAAAACCCCAAACAAAAAATTATTATAAAATATAATATATTAATATATATAAATATATTGATATTTATATAAATATAATTTATATTTTTTAAATATTTTTTAGATAAGTATATATATATATTTACACCTAATATATAAGATGTTCAGTACAAATGGCTTATAAAATACTTTAAAATATATTATTAATTAATAATTTAATAATTATTATCAAGTAATAATCATTTAATAACAATTTTAAGACACCAAAAAATAAAAAATTTAATAAAAGATCTAAAAAAAATTGAAAACATAACGTAAACATAAAACAAAAATATATTTTGATTCAGGTGTCCATTTGAGATCTACTACACATCAAATCGAAGATTACGACTACCTATACATACTGGTGACATAACACAACCCTCTATAAAAATTTTTGAGGCAAAAAAATACCCAAAATCCCTCCAAAAGTGAGTTTTTAGTCGGGATACCCAATTTTGTTTAACATTCTATGGAACTTCAGCCTCGTTTAAGATAGTATTTTTTCCATTTTTCAGTGGGGACTTAATTTATTCATAGGTATTAAATTCATATTGTTATTTTGGCTTTTAATTATTGTCATTTTTTTAAATATAATATTATTTATAACCAAATATATAATAATATATACATATTTTTTATATATATTCGCAAATAAAAATTTATTTTTATAAACAAATAATTAAACATATTTACATATAAAATATATTTCTCAATATATATGCCGTATCTAAATAAAAATTAATGTCGATTTTATTTCAAACACAAATATATGAATTCTTATATACTTATATAACATTTGTGTGTGTGTGTATATATATATATACTACTAGGAAATTGAGCTATAGCCACGCCTACAAAGCCACAGATTAAAAAATACATTGCTACACCCCCACAATTAGCCACAGATCCATGGTTGAATACCCCGACCCATTCATTTCATCTTCCTTCCACTCGATCCATCCTCCAAAAAACCCCTCAACCGCCCGACGCCTCCTCGCCGCAACCCTCCCCATCCAGAGAAGTCTCTCCAAGGGGCCTCCCCACCTCCTCTCTTCCTTCTCGACCCCTCCCAGACGCCTCCTCCCCGACGCCACCTCGCCAACAACCCTTAATACCAACGACACCTCTTCACCGTGACCCTCCTCCCCACAGTCCTCCTCCTCCAGCGAACTGCTCCGAGTGGCCTCCCCACCTCCTCCCTTCCTTCCTGACGGCTCTCCCCCACAACCCTCAACACCCCGGATGCCAAGGTCATCACACCCCACGCCCTATCATGAAGGTATTTGAAAATTTGTTTTATTTATTCTGTTATTTTTTTAATATGAAACTAATACTTGATGTGGAGTGAACTACGAAGCTATGGTATATGGTCTTGTTCTTTTTCAATCAATGACTCGATGGTCCTATTTATTTGTTAAAGGATGTTTACCATTTTGGGTTCATTCCTTATTCAAAACGTTTTAGTGAAGTGGTAGATAATGATAGAGGGAATTTAGAATTTATTTCATACATTATCATGTTATTATATGGGATTTTGGATGATTTTATAGATGGAGTAACCATTTTAGATTCTTTTTATCCTTATAGGTTCTCATGATAATTTGGTCATTTAAAACATGTTACATATTTACCTCTAATTAATATTGATAGAAAATATAACCCATTTTTCTTTTATTGAATGTGGTCAATGATGATGCATGGGGATTGTGACATAGAAATTTAATTACATCTTGAGAATTGTCCAAATAAATTTTCGTGGGGTTATTCCATGTTATGGTTTGAATACTATACCGATGGGGTATTGGGGAAACCAGTTTGATGGGTGTATAAAAAACTGGATTCGCAAATATCGTTTCATGTCATACTATACTTATAATTTATTGGGGGGGAAATAATTATATCAAAACATTCTAATGATTTTGAGGGAGTTTCATCCTCATGATATTTTTTTGAGATTTGTGAAGACTCCACATGTTAGACTACTAGTGTTGGAAGACCTAATTACATTTGTCACAGTGGAACAGTGTTAGGTATTCATCTGATCAATGCTAAACTATAAAGTTCAATCCCTAATGTTAAGCAGGAGACAATTATGGAGGACTTTGTTACAACTATGACACAATTTAATAAAGATATGTCCATGAAAAATAAAATTCTAGATTATATACCTATAATGGAAGGTGAACATAGTATGGTTCCCAATATTGTCATCTAGCATCAGGTTTAACGAAAGTGGGATTGGTTCAAGGTTTAAACTATCATCATATATAATCCTTTAGATAAAAATTCTGATAAAGATGACAACCTTCAACAATGTTCGTTGGACTAGGTGTAGGTGTGTTTTATTATCGACTCTGGCACATCCATGTTCATAATGGTCTCATTTATTTAGTGGATTTATCCACACAAGAATACGATCTCATAATGTTTATTTTTCCAACCACCATACAATATATTTAAAGGATTATACTACTGATTTAAATCTCTTAACTATAGGGGAAGTGAAACTTCATGATTTTATTTCTATACATACTGCAGAGTTGCATGAATATGCGGCTCACATGGATAGAATAAAGGCACAACTATCATAAAAAAACATAGGTCTAGAATCCATAAAATATTAAATACAAGAACTAAACACATTTTTTTCAAAAATTCATACTCTATCAAAAGATGGAGCTAGTCATAGAACCAATCTCGAGTAGGCCCTTAACACCTTTTTTTAGAAATTAGCAGATCTATTGAATCAGGTAGGTAGAATTTCACTATAGTCACATCATTTCCATTTCATTTCCTAACAAGGTCAACATATACTCTAATATGTGGATACACCACCATAGTTTTTTCAATGAATGGAATATCTTATACTCTCAATCATCTGTCCCTTTGTTATAACATTCCATTGAAATCTTAATAGGAATAATGGATTATAAATATTTTCTTGTCAGAATGTCTAACTATTACAATGTTAAGACTATAATAATGGTAACATGATAAATACTCTAAAATTTAGAATTTTAAAGCCTTATAAGACCAAATTAGACTAATGTTTTAGGATGAATGGATTTTACTGATAGTTATTAGGGTAATTACACCATACAAGATTTTTTATTCCATGAATATGAGATTCCCTACATAGATAAGACTCATGTGTAGGGAGATAAAAATTTTCTTTTTCAATATTCTTAGAATGTGTCCAAAAATAAAGGAACACGTTTTAGAATATTCTATACCAGTCAAACTCATATGAAAAATGCATATACGTATAAGTGTGAAGGGGTATATGCATTTATAAACATATATCTAAGGACCCCCTTATGCATATTTGGCCATTAAAATATGTACATAGGGGTAGGTTTTCTTATATATATATTTGAATTTTCATATGCATGCATGCAAAAAAAAAGAATATTCGAGTTGTCGTCGTCAATAGAAATGGGACTTGAGGTTGAGGTTGGTTCCCTCTGCCTAATCCTTTAATTTTAATTCTATAATTTCCTGATTGTTTTAAAAACATGTTTCCATAATTGCTTGATTGTTTTAAAAATTGATTTTCTAATAACCACTATCATTGTCAAGGAAAAATATGAATATATCCATTGATAATGGGAAAATATATTATTTAGGAAAACTAAAAATAATTATTAATAAATTTATTATACTTATATTAATGATTAATAGGATTATACTTATAAATATTTGCGAACCAAGGATCACTCTCCCTCATAATTAGATCTCATAAAGATGAAAGGATTTAATTTTGAATATAATAATGTTGAGTATGAATATGGATCAATGAAGTTTGAGTACCCATGTTTTAGGAATCTGAATCTTTGGATAAAACATGGGAAATAATTCTCTTGAAGTCATGGTCATCAATTTTACTGGTGATGTGATCTTAAACTTATATATATTTCGGAAGATGCAATATTGAAAATTATAAGATTTATTATGTGATAAGAATATGATGATTCACCTTTCATAATGCATCATAATCCCATCCTTCCTCATGTGATGGGCATGGAATTCCTTGTGTGATGAGCCTTGTGTTTATTAGGTGATGAGCCTAAAATAACTCAGGTGACTAGCCTATAGAGTATGAGTATCATTGGGCATCAACTTCAGGGATTGGTGAACCCGTTAAGAATTTCGTATCCTTAAAAATTGATATAATGAGTAACACAGGGCATATTAGTCATCATAATCATAAAAAAACACTCAAATTTTGATTCAAATTATCTTATGGAATTCCAAGAAATATATTTGATAGGTGAGGTTCCCCAACCATTGCTAATAGGTGTAGGGGTAGAATAAGTTCCCATGATTCTACTAAAACCTATGGACACCCAAAAATGGAAATTTTATACCTTTATTCTGATGAAATGACTACTATCTCCCTCACACAATTTCTCTTATAAATATCATGCAATGGAGGGTTATCAATACACTGGTCAACCACTATGATTATAAATTAATCATTCCAACAATAAAATAGGTCATGGATGATCTAGAATCCATGGTTCCACATTAAATCAACAAACATAAAAGACCCTACATGGGGGGACCGGCAGGGGGGAGGGGGTGTCCAGGAGGGTCTGCAGTGGGGTAAGGGGGTCTGTAGGGGGGGATGTGCAGGGGGAGGGGCAGGGGGTCTGAGTAGGATTAAACCTCATGTGGATATTGAGCCTCATTCAGATTCTTCCTACAAATAAATTCCACAGACTCCCTAGCCTCAGAAAAATAGATGTTCACTGTATAATGGAAATCAGAGCCCTCTGCTTGTGCCAAACCTGCTCTCCCCCTCAACAAAAACATGCCTAAAGAAATAATATATTCACCTATGGTATACCCACACATCCATTTGTTTATGTTTAATTAATTTTCAACTTGTATACTAGATAATTTTAGTCATTTTTTTCACCTGTTCTTTTCAGGTATTTGAGGATGCCTATAAGTCACCATTAAGCATCATAATACTTGATGACATTGAGAGGTAATTACAATAAATTTCAATGCAATGCTACTTTTGGTCCTTTCGTTTTATAGAAACTATGCTATTATTTTTAGTACAGTCATTTGGAGTACATTTATATTGGACCTCATTTTTCCAATATTATTTCTCAAATACTGATTGTCCTTTTGAAACAGATTCCTCCCCAGGCATTATTCTAATCCTTTTATTAGTATAACTCATTCGGAATATATATATTTGAGGATTTATTTATCTCAATGTCTTCACAAGAACTGGATTTCTTGTGTGTATGCTTTATCATGTTAGGCAGTGTCAATAGATAGGGATGCATGCTATACAGAGAACTAGAAACAAAACATATCCCATGCTTATGCATGTAAGAATATATATAAGTATCCTATTGTGGTAGTTTATTCTTATATTTCTTGGTTGAAATTATTTCATTTATGTTTTCCATTTTAATCCTTACTCCTCTCATTTGAGACACCACGAGCATCTCCAAATATTTTATTGACTCACAGGGGGGTGTGCAGTCTAGGGGGGCTAGTGTAGGCTAGGGTGGGGCATGATAGGGGGGCTGGTGCAGGCTAGGCTGGGGGCTGTGCAGGGGGGCTGTGTAGGCTAGGGGGCTAGGTGGAGGGGGCAGGGGCAGGGGGAAGGGGCAAGGTGGAGGGGGGTAGGGGGCAGGTTTATAGGGTAGGGGGTATGGAGTAGGGGGTGGGGGGAAGGGGGAAGGGGACATCGGGCAGGGGAGAGGTCTACAAAGCAGGGGGGAAGGGGTAGGGGGAAGGCGGTGGGTGGAGGGAGGCATGGTAGAGGGGGGGTAGGGGGCAGGGGGCAGAGGGCAGTTGAATGGGTAACCATATTTTCTTAAATTATTAAGTGTTATATAATGAATACTATTTTAATATGTTCTCTCACCTCATGTATTTGGGGATTTCAGTTTTTTTGACTCCATATTATGTTTTTAGTAGGGTGTTGAATCATTGTGTGTTGGTTAGAGTGGATTTGGTTCTCCTAATCAAGGTAAGGATTTAATGTCATTGGTTGGTTTCTCACTAGTTATGTAGCATCCTTTATGTGTTTTAATTTTCCTAATATCCCTTTTGTTGTGTGTTCATTGCTGCTCATTGGTTTTGAGTATCGAAGTTAAGGGCGACTTCCTTGTGTGTGTGTAGGTAAGAAAGTATATGTATGTGGGTTCCCCTGTAACATGTATAGTCAACCATGGAAGTGATTATGCATGTATGGGGATATGTGTGCCCATTTATATATATAAATTCATACACAGGTGAGTGGAGACTAGTATATGCATATAAGCATATGTGCAAGGATCCCCTTGCACATGCTCATGGCCATGCAGGTGTGTGCATAGGGGATAAGCGTCCTTGCATGTGTGTGAAGGTGCGTATACCTAGTGTGGGAGAAGCAACTTTTAGTTTGAAAGCTCCAAGAGCTAAAGTGTACAGTTTGGTTCCACCTTGAGAAAGGATCCCTCATATAGACTCTTTAATTCAAGAATGCTTTAAATTTAATTTAACTTCTTTCTTAATTCTAATTAATTATATTGAATTGCATATCATGAATAAGTGTTCTTTAATACAATTGTTTCATTTGATATATGTAGTCATGTGTTTAAAATTAAACCCCTCCAACGGAGGTGCACTATCTGTGAAAACTCATAGTGATAGTTATGTTGATCTAGTTTCTTAAATTATTTCATTTAATTTGTGATGAATGTGTTTTATAATAAATGATAAATATAATTAAATGAATTGTGTGATAAATAATTTCCATGATTTTATAATAAAACCCCTCCAATGGAGGTTCACTGTCTTCTAAACCAAAGAGTGGTGATAATTATTTGTATCATGTTTATATTTGGTTTGTTTATTTAATATGCCTCTTGTTGGTGTTTGTTTTGTCGCTAGTTAGTTTTTATTTTCTTTGAATAAAATAAATTGGCTTATCATACTCATTTAAATCAAATGACATTTCCCGAGTAGTCATATTCCATGACCATGAAAATTTCCTTTTCACGCTTTGAAAATTATAAATAAAATTTCCATGTTTAGGAAAAGTGAATGAATTTGTAAATGGTTTGTGTAGGGTGTATGATCCTTTTCTATCTTTTTGTTGACCTTTAGACGTTGCGTCATTGTGCCACTCGCTAAAACCTTCTCTGGCGATCCCTTGTTATAGAATATTAAATAGTTGAATTGTTCTATCATTTCCGGTGGGGCGACGGTCGGAATGTTACCCCACCTCCTCCCTCTCCCTTCGCTCCAAGCTGGAAGATGCTGCCCTGCAAATGTCTTTAGACCGGGCCAACACACCGCGGTCACGCCGCGGTCACGACGCAGTCACACTGGGGTTACGCCGCGGTAATGCCGTGATTTGGCCCTACTCTAGGATGACACCCTGTGCCGGTTCGCAGTGATAGTATTCCATGAGTCTTGTGATCAATATTGAGACTGACTAATCAAAATTTCTCCCGGCGGGGTGACGACCAGAATGTTTCCATTCCTCCTCCGACTCCCTTTGCTCCTAGATAGAAGATGATGCCCCATGGATGTCACTGGACAGGGCCAACATGATGCGGTCATGTCGCGATCATGCTGCGGTCACACCGTGGTCACGCCGCGGTCCTTCTGTGGTCACAACGTGATTTGGCCCCGCTTTAAGATTACACCCCACAGTAGTCCACAGTGATAGTATTCCATGAGTCTAGTGATCAATGTTGATACTGACTAATCACAATTTCTGCCGGCGGGGAATCGACCAGAATGTTGCCCTCCCTCCTCCTGCTCCCTTCACTCCTGGCTGAAAGATACTACCCCACGGATGTCGTTGGACCGGGCCAACACACCGCGGTCATGCCATGGTCACGCAGTTGTCAAGCTGCGGTCACGCCGCAGTCACACCAATGTAATATCGTGATTTGTCTATTCCCTAGGATGACACCCTACAGTGGTTTGCATTGAATGTATTCCATGAGTCTTCTGACCAATTTTGAGACTAACTAGTCACAATTTTGGCCGGGGGGCGACGACCGGAATGTTGCCCCACCTCTTCCCGCTCCCGTTGCTCCTAGTCGAAAGATGATGCCCCACGAATGTCACTGGAATGGGCCAACATGCCACGGTCACACCGAGGTCACGTTGCGGTCATGCCATGGTGACACCACAGTCACGCCGCGGTCACGCCACGATCAGACTGTGGTAAAGCTGTGATTTCGCCCTGCTTCATCCACATCTAGCCCACACCAGCCCCCTTCCACCTTCATTTTATCCCACTACCACCAGCCCTCAACAACCCCCCTTCCACCTTCAAATCTTCATGCACCAACCCCCCAGCACCTGCATCCATCCCCCTTCCACGAGCATTCCAGCCCCTTCCACCTGCATTCGAGAATTCACCAGCCCCCAACCACCTGCAATCCAGCACGCACTAGCCACCACACCTACCACCACCCCTATCATCCTGCAAAACACTCATGGCAGCCCTATGCCACCCACAAAACAGCCCCAACCACCATTTCTGTAACGACCAAAAATTTTGAATAAATATTGTTTCTTAATTTTGTGTGTTATTTTATTTTATTTTTTATACTCAATAAAAATGTATCATAACATGAGTATAATTAAAATGAGACCGTTGGTCTTTGACTGTTATATGACCATTGGTCAATATGACCACTGGAAACTAAACGTTTTGATTATTGCCTCTAAATACAAGTAATCTTGGTTAATTATTATAGAAAGAAGATTCGATGGCCTCACCCAGTAGTCTTGGACCGATCGAAGCCCATCTAACCGAACTTGGGAAGGAGGTAGCACCACCGGGCTTTGCTCTGGACTAAACCCAAGCCGAAATTTATCGTGTGAAGCTAGAATGGAATCGCCTTTGCGAGAAGTTCAAACTAATAGAAATTACTACTCGTGAGATGTTATCCGAGCCTCCCTCAGATTCTCTCACCTTAGCACACCTTACACTTAGGTCCTATGCTGGTGTGATAAGGGGATATGTAAGGAGACCGTAACTGCCTTGTGTAATCCTTTGTTTTAAATAAAAAATTGGGATTTCTTCTTATGATGACGTTTATGAATTTTCAAATGACCGGATAAATATAGTATGCATATTTTTGATGAATTTTAGAAAAAGGATATTTTATAACTGGTTGTGTAAACCTTAAATAATTTAAAATGTGTATTGATTTTCGAAAAATGGTCTTCTACAATTATGTTCAGTACGAAATTTAGAGTGTAATAAGATCAACTTAATTTTTGATGAATAGTAAATTATGAATAGTGATTTTATGATTAGGATTAGTAATGTGTCCAAATGGATTAGTAATCTCACTTAAAGAAAGTATTAATATAATCTAGGCACCTTGATTATGTAATGTGATTCAATAAAATGGTTAAATAACGGTTTCATAAATTATTATTCAAGTATTAGTTTTTTCAGGTGAATAGTGTTTTTTAATTAAAATTTTATTTAAAAATATTTAGAAAATTATTTTTATAAAACGGATTTCATTTTTGAACTCAGAGCACCGATATTATGCTATAGTAATTTTTGGGGTTTTTTCTGAAAAAATGAATTTTCGGTGAATAGTGTTTTTATTTAAAAATTAAATTAAAAATATTTAGAAAATTATTTTTATAAAATAGAGTTCATATTTTTAATCAGAGCGTTGATATTTGGTTCAGGTGAAATTTTGGGATTATTCTGAGAAAGTTGAATTTTCGATGAATAGTGAAAATACAGTTTTTAAGTTACGGGTGTCTAATGACATCATTAAATGATGTATTAAGTATGTAATCAATATGGTTGACTTATGAATAGTAAGATAAGGTATGCGGTGTCCCAAGTGGCCAATACCATGAGAAAATACCATGGGCAAGCCCATGGTTTTGCCAAAACCACTAATGAGGTGTCCCTTGGCCATTAATGCCTTGTCCCCTCACTTTCCTTATAAATACCAAGCCATCCTCTCATCCATTCGACTCCCCACTCTCCCCCAACGAAGTTCTGGTCTCATTACCTCCCAAGGAGTCCTCCCATGGTTCCCCCAAGCTCTCAAGGTCCCAAACATTGAGTTTTAAGAGTTATGTTTTAAGGTAAGGGATCCGACCTCTCTCTTTCATTTCAAGTAATCTCTTTTATGTCATTCCTTTTATGATACATGTTCATATGTTGGAGTATGTTCTTTTATACTCCTCTTACTTCCCTTTTTATGTTCATATAATGAGAGATCCCCTCTTACTCTCATTATTTCGTTTTATGAAGTTTTAAGTGGCGCCATTAGGCTGCCGAAATTTTTGTAACATATTCTTTCTCCCTTCTCATTTTTCAAGATCTATTTTCATATAAAGTATTTCAAGTTACTTTTTATTATGTTGGGGTATGATCTATAAATTTATCATACTGATCTTTTATGATCATATGATGAGATACCCCATTTGATCTCTTCAATTCAGTATTTTGAAGTTTTAAGTGGCGCCGTTAGGCTGCCGAATTTTTAAGTGGTTCTTCACCCTTCTCGTTTTGAAGTTCTACTTTCTTGTCAATTATTTCATGTTCCTTTTTGTTATGTTGGGGTATGATCTCTATATCTATCATACTGGACTCTTATGTTCATATGATTAAAGACCCCATTTGATCTCTTCAATTCGGTATTTCGATGTTTTAAGTGGCGCCGTTAGGCTGCCGAATTTTTAAGTGGTTCTTCACCCTTCTCGTTTTGAAGTTCTACTTTCATGTCAATTCTTTCAAGTTACTTTTTGTTATGTTGGGGTATGATCTCTATATATATCATACTGGAATCTTATGTTCATATGATGAGAGACCCCATTTGATCTCTTCAATTCAGTATTTTGATGTTTTAAGTGGCGCCGTTAGGCTGCCGAATTTTTAGGGGATTCTTTCAACGTTCTCATTCTTTTCAAAGTTCTACTATCATGTCAAGTATTTCAAGTTCCTTTTTAATTATGTTGGGGAATTATCTCTATTTATATCATACTGAACTCTTATGTTCACATGATGAGAGACCCTATTTGATCTTTTCAAATCATTTTTTTTGATGTTTAAGTAACGTCGTTAGGCTGCCGAACTTTCATAAGAGAAATCTAATTTTTGTCTTCCTTCCATGTTTTTCATTTCAAATGGTATGTCCTTGATATTTCATTAACATGATCATGTATCCTTATTATTCTATCCATCTACTGTTTTATGGGTCATTTATGAATGTTTGAACCATTTTCCCTGTCTTTTTAATGTCTTCTAAAACCTCGTAACATAGCCGTTATGCTGCAAAATTTCCGTCTCAAAATGTCTCTCTATTTTTCTAAAGTTCTTTTATATTATTAAGTGAATACTAATAGCTCTTTCTTCTAAAGGGGTATTCACATATATACCAAAATGTTCTATTTTAAATTCTTGGATTTACATACATGAGACCATCTTTCCTTTTCTGTGGGTTTTAAAGTGATGTAAAGATCATGTCTTTAAAACAGTTTTTAAAACGTTGTGATTATGAAATGAAACCCATTTATTTTATGCTATATGGGTTATTTATGAAATTTTTGATGATGATATATGTGGCTCACATGATGATAAAGACAAATTTAATGGTGTGCCCTGATAGCGTTCCAATGCATTGGGTAATGATGTAACCACTAGAGATTACAACTTTCACGATACCTTGGTGAATAACTTTGGTAATTTTCAAATGACACCATAGGGATGGACCTTGGTGATATGTTCATGATTGTATATGTTAAATGATGTAGCCACATCTTCAAGTTGTGAAAATGTTATTTTTATTATGATATGCCTCATGATTTCATTCTCATTCCTTAAAGTTCTTTTCATGACCTTATTGAAGTATCTCAAGTTCACATGTAAAATGTTTCTCTTGTTTCCCTTACTGCTCTTTTTACTCACCCTTTCTTTTGATGTATGTCCCCAGGTTATGTGATGCAGTAATGAACCTAGGATGAACATGAGGAGAAGCCATTCAAGTGTTTTATAAGAATGTTTTATGTTTTCATGTTTAATGTTCCTGGTTTCAAAGACACTAAACCTTAAAGATCCTCGGTTTTGTAAAATGTAACGAAAGTTTATGTGATAAAAAGGGCGGGATGCTATAATTTCCATCCCTCACCAGCCACCGACCTCCTACATCGCAGCCTGCACCAGCCCCTGCCACATTCCCAACAGCCCCCAGCCACCTGCAATCTAGCTCACACCAGCCCCCTACTACCTATTCCAGCCCACACCCTCCCCTACCATCCCCATGTCGCCTGCCTTCATGCCCGCACCAGCCACTCCAGCCCGTACCAGCCATCGCACCAACCCCCAACCTCTTGCATTCTAGGATACATGAGAAAAAATACATGTAAATCAAAAAAAAGAAAGGTGGAAGAGGATCCCCTTTTCTGAGCCCTATTTTCCCCTAATAGGGGCCATGTAAACTTCCATTATTGTTCAGCATGAACATTGGGGTAGAGACGCATCTTTTAACCTAAGATGAGAACCTAACTGGAAATCTGAGCAATACCAAAGAATCCCATAATAATTTCCCCCTAAATGAATCAAAATCCATGAATACATCGATCTAGAAGGAACACCTTGGAACCCCAGAATCAAGATGGTAGCCCCATAATAATTTCTGGGTAAAAATATTCTAAGGATAAATTGGTTTTGGTACTAAAGTTTGAGGATATTTTTATCCAACTTTAGATTTGTAAGTCTCTTAAGGTTATTTTTGTAACCATCCTACTAGAGGGTCTAAGTTATAAGTGGTGGAAGTATATTATTTAGACTAAGCCAAACAAAGACTATTTTAGGAAAAGATTCAAGGCATTGTTCATTTAGAATTCTTTCATAATGAAGTGAAGGTACTGACGACTATATAATTTTCTATGAGGGGTTGTCCAGGTGGGGTGTCCAAGGGTTTTCCGGGGGGTATTGGCGGTCTGCAGGAAAGGTGGGAGGGTGCAGGTGTGGTGTCTATGTGGGGTTGTCTAGGGGGGTGTCTAAGGGATGTCTGAGGGGGGTCTGTAGGGAAGGGTGTAGGTGGGGTGTCCTAGGGATGTCCAGGGGGTGTCGAGGGGTATGTAGGGAAGGGGGGAGGGTACATGTGGGTTTTCTAGGAGGGACTATCTTGGGGGGTGTCCAAGGGCTGTCCGGAGGGGAGGGGGGAGGGGGTCTGTAGGGAAGGGGGTAGGGTGCAAATGGGGTGTCTAGGGGGGATGTCCACGAGGGTGTCCAAGGGTTTTTCGGGGGGCTGATTTGAAGTGATAATCCCACGAGCAATGGGAAATAACCTCATATAATTAATTTTGATAATGATTTTTGGAATGGTATTCCCAATAACAATAGGTCTGAAATCATTTACATCCACAAAATTTACCTTCTTTGGGACCAGGGAAATAAAATTGGAGTTGATTCCATAGGGAACTAAGGCATGGTTAATAAACACCATCATAGCATTAAGGAGATAATCACAAAGTATGTCCTAGTAGAACATAAGGAATTAATTTGTGAACCCATCAGGACCAGCCACACTCTCATGATTTAGAGAAAAAGGTCACCCTTAACCTCTTTCTCATCAAGGGATGCAACAAGCGAGATTGTTTGATTGGTGTAGCCCGATCTAGTTGGGCTGAATGCTTATGTCCTTCAACTGTCGTGGGTCAAGCTCCACAGTCATATTGTTGGGGGTTTAAGGGGGAAACACGCCCCTACTCTAGGGGGCCGAGGGACGAAGGCCCCTGTCCAAATTTTCTGGAATTGTAGCAACTTTGACCACTGTAGTAGTGCAGACTTTGGAGTTCACTTTACTATTTCACTTTTGACTTGTAGCCGACAGTCACTAGAGTATTGGATACAATGAAGAAAGGCTTTATAAGATTGAAAAAGTTTATAATAATATTTCCTCATATCTCCATACTACTAATGAAATATTCTCTTCAATGAATAGCTTGAGTAGAGTCATCATCACTTTCAACTGGTCAACCTATTCCTTGAAAACACATTCTATAGAATATGCCTCAATTTATCCTGATGAGATGAATGCACATAACCTATAACAACATGGAGATACTATTTGACTACAGACTAGATCAAATCAACATCAACAAAAGCCGAGGGAGGTGGACCACTAGATTGAGATGCAACAATAGGAGGTTCCTGATAACTCAAAATTCAACCAAAATCTAAAAGAATTCTTTCTCAGAAATATTATAAATATACTATGGATACAAAATCTGAGGGAACTGGGGAAACAACTCTATCAACACCAGGTAAAGAGACCTCTACAGGTTATGATTTGGTAGGTATATCTAAGGGAAAATCCTGAAGCTCACCGACTTCGTCAATATGCTTAACTATGGATCCATTAGGACATGTGCAAGGGTTGTGTAGGGGGGATGTTGCCCAGTTAGAGGGGCTCTCTAGGTGGTCCAGTAGGGGAGTATCTCTCCAGGGGGTCTAATAGGGGGGGTGTTGTCCAGGAGGTCCAGTAGGGGGGCTGCTGTCCAGGGGGTCCAGCAGGGGGGCTGCTGGCTAGGGGATCCAGCAGGGGGGGCTGTCTAGCGGGGTCCAGCGGGGGGGCTGCTGTCTAGGGGGTCCAGCAGTGGGGGAATGGGGTGTGCAAGGGGGGTGCAAGGGTTTGTGTTAAAAGGGTGAAAGGTATGTGTGGGGGGGGGGGCTGTCTAGGGGGTGTGAGGGGGGGGGGCAGCAGGGGTGGAAGGGGGTGTCCAACTAGGGTGGTGTATGGGGGTCCAGCGGGGGTTGGGGGGCTTTTGTCTAGGGGGTCCAGTAGGGGGGGTTAAGCAGGGGGATGCTGCTGTCCATGGGGGTCCAGTAGGGGGCTGCTGATGTACAGGGGGGTCCAACAGGGGGGGGGGGCTTTCCAGGGGGGTCCGGTGGGGGGGGGGATGCTATCCCTGGTGGTCTAATAGGGGTGGGGGATACTATCTAGGGGGGTCTAGAAGGGGGGAAAGGGGTGTGAAATGGGGTGAAAGGGGGTGTGTGAAAGGGGTGCAAGGGATGTGAGTATGTGGGGGGGGGTGGCTATTGTCTAGGGTGTGCAAGGGGGTGTCCAAAAAGGGTGAAGGGGGGGGGGGTCAAGTAGGGGTGGTGCAAGGGGGTCCAGCTGGGGGGGGGGGGTGCTATCAAGGGGGTCCAGTAGGGGGCTGCTGTTGTCCATGGGGGTCCAGTAGGGGGGGTGTCCAGCAGGGGGGGCTGTCAAGGGGGGCTGGGGTTGCTGTCCAGGGGGGGTCCAGCAGGGGGTGCAAGGGGTGTTTAAGGGGGGTTCATGGGGGCATCCAAGGGGTTAAAGGGATGTGTGTGTGGGGGGGTGCTATCTAGGGGGTGGGTTTGTAGTAGGGTTTCAAGGGGGGTGTCGAGTAGGGGTGGTACAAGGGGGGTCCAGTAAGGGGGATGCTCTCCAGGGGGTCCAGTAGTGGGGCTTGTGTCTTGGGGGTTCAATAGGGGGGGTGGAGGGCTGCTGTCCATGGGGGTCCAGTAGAGGGGGGCTTTAGGGGGGTCCAGGAAGGGGGGGGGGGTGCTGTCAAGGGGGTCCAGCAGGGTGGGTGGGGGCTGCTATCCAAGGGGGTCTAGTAGGGGGAAAGTGGTGTACAAGTGGGGTGCAAGGGATGTGTGTGAGAGGGTGGGTGGCTGCTGTCTAGGGGGTTGGTTTTTTATGAAATTGGAAGGGTTTTAGCCATGGTTCATTGAACTGTGGCTGGTATTGTCGTGGCTATAGGGCCAAACATATAGCCACAGTTAGAAACCGTGGCTCTAGGGCGATATCCACTGTTTAAAACTGTGGATATAGGGCTATATCCATGGTTTGAAACCTTCTCTATAGGTCTATAGTCATATTTGAAACCGTGGCAATAGGGTTATAGTCACTGTTTGAAACCATGGCTATAGGGCTATAGCCACGGTATGAAACTGTGGCTATAGGTTTGGCCCTATATCCACGAAAATACGAGCCATGGTTCAATGAACTATGGCTATAACCTATAGCCACGGTTTATGGGCTAATAGCCACGATTCCAAACCGTGGCTATAGCCTAATTTTCTAGTAGTGATATATATATATATATATATATATATATATATATATATATATTACCGTGTGTCTATATTAACAAACTGATATATATTATTTATATATTCTAACATATGAATATACATATGAATATATAATATATGTGAATATACATAAATGTATATAATTATACTTATAGATACACATAATATATATATATATGTGTGTGTGTGTGTGTGTGTATGTGTGTGTGTGTTGTATATATGTATTTATTTATTTATTTACACACACACACACACAAATATTTTATAAATGTATTTTAAAATAATATTATAAACATATTTTAATGTACGAATAAATATACGTATAAAAAATATAAATATATATATAAATAAGTAGATTAAAATATAAATATATAAATATAACTAACTATGTCTATTAATATATATATATATATACCTAAATTAATTTATGAATAAATATATCTATATATATATATAAATAAATAAATAAATATAACATTAACGGGAGAAGCAAACAATATGGATGAGAGGTAAACACTAATAAACATATACCCATTCAAACCATTAAAAATGGCCGTTAAAAGAGCTAAATAATCAAAGTTAATCAGAGATATGATAAGGGGAGCCTTTATCAATGATTTGTTTAGCACTGATAAAGGCCTAGCCTCCTGTAGTGTGCATTTAATATAACAACAAACACACAAGAAAATTTGCAGTTTAAACAACACACCCAAAAGAAAACCTGCTATATACATTTAATTGATATCATGAATATAAAAATTTCCACCCATGGTATTTAGAAAAAAACAGTACTATTTAAATTTCCAACAAAATATTTATATAATTACTTGTAAAATTGTCCAAGAAACATTTTAAAACATTAATATTTCATATTTTGAAGCCCATTATCCCCTCTAAAAAATGTCCGCCCATGGTATCAGTTTCCAAAAAAATCAACTCAACTTGAGAAAACGATTCTACCTATATAATAAAAAATATTAAGTTATCAATACTATAAATAATTAAATTTAACATTAATATGAAATAACACATTAATAAAATGTCCATATTTAATAAAAATGAATCATTTTGAGTCATACTAGTCATATCATGTGTCCTATTGAGACGAGGTTGATTACTATACGATGAAATGAGTTATGGATCATTTTTCTAAAATATATACACAATCCAAATGTGTTTTCTCGGTTTTGAGTAAGTCACATTTTCTTTTACTAAAATTAATATTAATTTTAAATAATGAACCTTTTACAATTATATTGGCCACACCGTGTGTCATATTAAGGAGTAGATAATTCATACCAGTCACAAATTATTAGTGGATAATTTTTATAAAATATCAAAACAATATGAATTCCTTTTCATGGGTTTTAGTATGTCCACTGTGTTTTTTTACTAAAATATAATTTCAATATGGAAACATGCATTTAGATTCATATTGGTCATATTGTGAGTCAGTTTGATGTGAGACTACTTCATACACATCAAAAATGACTTATGAATCATTTTACCTAGTTATTAAGAAAATCAGAGCAAGTTCTCTTGGTTTTTAGTGAGTGACATGTTTTGAACAGAAATGTTAATTTTAAACTGATAAGAGAAACTTTTAGTCATACCGATCACACCATGCATTTGATTGAGGTTTGGTTGACTCCTACATGTCTCAAATTACTCATGGATAATTGGACTAAAGTATCAAAACAATCTGAATGAATTTTATCAGTTTTCAGTATGTCACGTGTTGTTTTTACTTAAATTAATGACAATTTTAAATAAAAATAAACACTTTGAGTTATACCGGCCACACCATGAATCCTATTGAGGTTTTTTTGATCCCTACACATAAAAAATAACTAATATATCCTTTTCATAAAATATCAAAACAATATGAATGTTTTTGCTCAATTTTCAGTAGGTCACATATTGTTTTTACTTAAATTAATGTTAATTTTATATAAAAAGAGACACTTAGAGTGATTCCAATCCTATTGTGTGTCATATTGAGATGATATTGATCCATTCAAATCATAAATGAATAATATGTCACTTTCCTAAAATATAAAATCAATAAAAATGTGTTTTCTTGGTTTTTAGTATGTAATTTTCTGTTTTTACTTAAATTCATAGCAATTTAAAATAAAATGAGACACTTTGAGTTATACTGGAAAAATTGTGCATCGTATTAATTTATGGTTGAGTCCTACATGTCAAAAATGACTTATTTTTCATTTTAATTTAGTATAAAAATAATATGAATTTGGTTTCTCATTTTTCATTATTTCACATGTTCTTTTTACGCAAATTAATATCAATTTTACATAAAAAGACACACTTTGAGTCATACCTATAAGGCCCCAGCCTTAATCCTTACTTAATATTGAATTAATTTAATAATTCACATTGATGATCTTTTCAGGATTAGTGTTTTAGAGAATTAGGACATAACTATTACATCTCAAAAGATTACAAAGTAGAAACTTCTACTAAGTTTCCATCAAATAAAAACTCTTAAATCGAAACATGTCTAGTTCCATGTTTTTGGTAGCATGACTTTCCCTTGATCCCATCCTTGACCCTATTCCACGTTAAGTCCTATGAAAACATTTCAAAAACATGGGATGAGCATAAAAATCTCAGTAAGGGATACACAAATAATGAAAACTATTAGTTTTTTCAAAACAACATGTAAACCATGTATACTTTAACAAAGTAATACTTTTCACCATTTCGAAGTAGTAAAAAACTCTTCACAGAATAAAAGTTCATTACTTACCCTTCTGTAACCAAAAGATTACCATAAAACCCATATAATGATCACTTAACATATAAAGGTAACTTGGGACATAAACATACTTAAGTGGAATAACCATAAGGTCGACTTCCACACATATAACTTAATGGAATTGCCATTCGGCCGACTTCCATACATACTTCATGGAATATCCATACGGCCGACTTCCATACCCAATGAATTAGAGGTTATAACGTAACCACCTGTCCTGGTATTCACGGCACCACCCGTCATATGGTTCATCACGTAACCACCCGTAAAATGTCAAAGTACCATTATAAAATTTTAACCCATAAAACCAACATAAAGGAATGATAACATTACCACATTTAAATCACAATATATCATTTAAATATATTGACATAATAGAATCCTTTATGAAAACCATTTTCAATACCAAAATACATAAAAGAGTATATGGTATTTCTTTCATTTTTAAAACATTACGGCTTGTTGATGAAGCCAATGACCAAATAATACTCGCGGCAGCGGAAAAGGTCATTGTCACCGCGTATGTTAAAAGAAACATTCCTTTTTGTCGTTTAGTAAAACGCTTCGTAGAAAAAAGATTCCTTTTGAATAAATGTAAAAGTCAAAGGGGATTATACACTGTATAAAAGAAAGATGTGTATAAAACGAAATATGACTCAATGAAAGGATATTGAGACGAAGTCCCTTACAAAGACGGTATCCTTGGATTAAGGATAAATCAATTACATAATTATGTGTGACAAACGAATACACCAAATATAAGTGGATATTAAGTGTAAAACAATCAGATGTTATTCACACATATTCATAGAACGACATATTCAAGGAGTACAAGCTCATCCCAAAGAATCAAAATTGGGTTAAGAAGTTTCCTTGCAAAAATTTGATGGCATAACGACGTCACTACAAAATTCAGAAAATGCGTTTATGAGAGATAAAAAGGGAATCTCATCACTTGGACATATAATTTAAATCAATAAGGTTATAGATGAACATATCCCAAAATAATATTATGTGAAAAAGACATAACAAAAGAAGTCTTTTACAAAAATAGGAGGGTGAAAGGTTCCCTTACCGACATGGGTATCTTTCGAGACATGCACCCCGTGAAAGAAGGACAATAAAACATTGATGTAAATACTCATAAATGAATTTATATTACACAATGAGTAAAATAATGGGCAGTACATACACCACTAAAAGGAAATTTCGGAAAATGTAGCATAAATATCACGGGAATAAAAGTGATATGAAAAAATCCCTTACGAAAACTCGGCAGCCTAACGACGCCACTTAAAACTTTCAAAATGGATTGATGAGATCAAATTCGGTCTCTCATAATATTAACATAAAGTTTACAGAAAGAGTAATATAAATGAACATCCCCCAACATAACAAAGAAGTTCATAAAAGAAGTGACATAAAGGAGAGTACTTAAAAAGAAAGATAGAGGTTAGATGTCTTACGAAAATTCGGCAGCCTAACGGCGCCACTCAAAACGTCCAAAATGGATTGATGAGAGAGAATAGGGTCTCTCACCATATGAACATAAAAATTGTAGTATGATTAATATAAAAGAACATCCCAATAACAAGAAATATGAGCTTTAAAAGGAATGACATAAAAGAGTGTACTTAAAAAAGAGAGGAGTAGGATCCCTTACCTCGGGTCCGACTTGACTCGATCGTTCTTTAACGGCCTGAATAATAAACATGAGTTAATTTATATTTTCTTAAGTACCTTTTAATGTTCATTATTCCTTTTATATCACTTATTTACGTTTTATAAACATTATGTAATCATTTAAGTAAATAAAGTTTGTTTTGTCGATATTTGGTTCTTAAGTCGAAAGTGAACTTCTTACAATTACATGTTGTTTGTGTGGTCAATGGTTCATTATATCCAGAATGATATTCATGATTTTTATATCATATATATCATATATATCCAGCATATACAAGTATTTATAATATTACATAATCATTTAGAGGTAAGAAATGAAATGCACCGTTCATGGAGACGGTAAGCCGTACGTACGCATGAACGCTACTTTCATTTCATTGTCATATTAATGGAATTAAAAATAAATGAGAGGTATGCATATTTTAATTCCAGAATTATATTAATCATTTATATGTATCATTCATTATATATATCCATTATATACATGTACTTTTAATAGTACATTACATTTGGGGATAAGAAATGAAATTCACCGTTCATGGAGACGGTAAGTCGTGCGTACGCATGAACGCTACTTTCAATTATGTATCATATATTAATGGAAAGAAATAATAATGATATATAGGTATATTATAATTCCAGTATAACATCATATATAATAACTTTAAATTCATCCTTTATACGTCCCACATATGGCATTAACGAATCACATCACTTTGAGGGGGCGATAGTGCATACTTCCTAAAATGAAATTATCGTGTTTAACCACAATGGAGACCATAAAGGTATGCCACAAAAGAAAAATACAGAATATTAAGTAAAACATAAACATATTATATATCATATATAAATATATTTACATTTTAATGGCCACCTTTTAAGGTGTCATATGAGTGTTGAACAATCACCGTTTTGTGAGGCAGAAATTCGCCATCCACGGAAACAGTATGTTCTTTAACCATTAGATGTAGGTGTGTGTAAATTTAGCTCTAATAATTCATATAAAAACATCCTATTATATTTAAAATAATGTAGTTGTTACAAAAGAAATTAATGAAAAGATTTTAGGGGGTTGGAGAGGCAAAATAAAACAAAAGGACTCAAGTGAAGACATTACCTTAAAATCAGCTAACTCCCTTTGGTTTGAGAAAAAAGGCTTTCTTGGGAAGACTTTTGCCCAATGTGAGGCTTCAAGGAGTTAGAGAGGGATGTGGAGATACAAAATTGTATGGGGTTTGCTGAGCCAAAGGCTTTGGAAGTGTGGGTAAAGAGGTAGAGGTGGGGGCCTTTTATAAGGGGAGAGGAGGGGCACTCTTGTAAAGTTACAAAATGTTACTTTATTTTCAAAAGAGTTTCAGATTTTAAAGGTCCCACATTGATGTATTTATAGGATAATGTGTTAAGGGTTCGAAATCCACTCATCAAATAGGTTTTGTACATGTGTAGGTCTTAGATATTACATTATCTTTCCATCTAATTTAAATCGTTAAATAATGAGGTCATTGTTGCATCATCATGATGTCATAAATAATTTAATTTATTTAATGTCTAAAAATTATATAAAAAAATAATATGATGTAGGAAATCTTTTTATCTTTCCAATTAATATTTATAGTCAAAAATATGACTTGTATAACCCCTTGTAAAAATTGTTTTAGTAAAACATTTCATGTTTGTCTCATTTTTACATTAACATTAAATAAAAAGGTATTTATGTCTTTTTCCAACCAAAGTGGATCCATGGGGGCCCCAAGTTGACCCATGGATTTTCTGGGTCGTCCATGACACATACAATTAGGGTATGACATGTGTCTAGGTCATTTCAGTTTATTAAAACATTATTCTTACCTTAAACTACACTAATTACCTCTAATCGCGATTAAAAACTTCATAAGTTACTATACACCAAAAAATTATTTTTATCCCATTGAACCACATTTTACTTCTTAATGACAACCATGTATGTCGGATTTTTGAAATTAAAAACACAAAGATGACAAAATTTCATTTAAACGGAAAAATCAGTTTTTATAAGTACCACTTAGTGGTTTCACTATTCATCAAAAATTGAGATTTTTCAAAAAATTACCAAAAATTCACCCAAAGCTATATTTGATATTCTGAATTAAAAAATGATTTCTATTTTACAAAATTCAAAACACCTAATTTGCATTAATTAATTTAATAATTAATTCCCGTTGTCAAAACAAATAGCGTGTTTTTATGAAACAAAATATATCAAAAGATTGACACTAGTTTAAGTCCGATTTCAAAGTGAAATTAATTCCAAAGACCAAAATTGGATTAGATGGTAAAAATATATTCTAAGTTATGTTTAGAACCAATTAAAAAGATAATATAATCATATAAATAAATTATATTAAAAAGAGGTTTTGAATTAAAATACAACATTTTTCACTATTCATTAAAAATTGACCTTTTTTGGAAAAATACCAAAAATTTACAAAAGTAAATTTTGATGTCCCGATTCTAAAGATGAATTTTATTTTGTCAAATATAACACATACCATTGTCAAAATGTTGATTTAAAATTTTTTCGCCATCAAAAGGCGGTTAATCGACCTTTTAAAGAATATTATAATGTTTACGCTTAAAATTGGATTCATTCACATTTTTAATCCTCTAACATTTATTGTAAAAAGTAAAAATATTTGAAAAACATATATAATCATTTTTTTGTTAGTTATATTCATTCCTACCATTATAACGGCTAGGCTTTAACTACTATTTAAAATAATATTATTTTATTATTAGAGTGCAACGTAGGATTCCCAAGAATCTCGTTGTTGCGTGTTGGGTACACCATCAAGCATAGAATCCCCTTTAAATTCATATTAATATTTTATTCACAAATATGGATTAATATGAAATTTTCATATTCTATATTTACCTGGGGTGTTACATCCTTCCCACCTTTTGGAAATTACGTCCTCGCAATTTTAAAATTGAGATTGGAAACATCCTTGAAAGTCCCACATCGGAACAAGAGTCTGTAAAACAAACACTTTAAAATAAAGAAAGATAAGTACAGAGGTCACCCGAGTTAACCCATAATAAGATTCCATGTAGGAAAACATGTACATGGAAGAAAAAGAAAAGTGTCATGTTCTTGAGGGAGAGTGATAGTAAACATGTCTAGGAGAAAGTTAACCATAAGAAAATCACAAACTTGGGATGGGTTAAATGGTATTTGATTCCCCAGTAGGAAAAGTTAATAGACAACATTTTGTTTTAAGTTACTTTTTATTGAGGAATTTTTTCATAAGGAAACATAATCACTTATCATGTTAACTTTCAACTTTTATTAGATTCCTTACACAAACTCATATTTTCTCCAAAAGATGAGTATTTAGGACGAATTGTTCATATTAAGAGTACTATAATCAACTTCTAGAGAATCAACTAATCCACCAAAGAGAAATATATACTTCCCGTGTCTTTAGGCTTTAACAAAAACCAAAACCAAAAAGGTTAGTACAATATCAGATAATCCAGAAAAGGATAACCCTTTAAAAAGAAAATCTATGCTTAATCTCCACAATTTGTCCAACAACACCCAAAGTTCAACAAGGACCATCCGATAAACAAATTTTCCATAAAAATCTTCAAAGTAAACCAATCTATGATTGAAACCCAAATATTTGAAGGATTTAGTCACATAGTCTTCCAAGTTAAATCATAACATTTATCTCCAAACAACATCAGTTGCTCTTAAAGTCTCATATTGAAAAGTAATTAACCTAATCACATATCCTCCATGATAGGTTAATCATTTTCATAAATAACCCAAAATCAACATACTCTTACTTTATAAAATGATATAACTAAAAAGAATCAGTCAAACTAACCAGGTACTTCACGTAGTCCTGTGGTAGGCGATAAATACCAGTCGCACTTTGGTTGTGGGTTCGATTCCCACAGCGTTGTCCGACGCGACGGGTAGTCACACGGTCTGCGTGTTGTCCTTTATCCAAAACTATATAATTCTCAAATCATTACCCAAAAAAGAATAAAATCATCAAAAATAACCATAAAATAATTTAATTTCAATTTTATCTCATGCCTTTCACTCGAATCATAACATATAGTAACCCATAATTTCCTCAAAAGTAAGGGTTATATAAACCCAAATGGTTCTTTATAACTATGTCCACAAAAGAAAAGATAACTATTCCTTGAATAAAATTTTCATATATTAAACATCAGGGTTACACATAATATAAAAAGTCTTCTAATATAACCCCATCATCAAAAGAGACTTAATACTCTAAAGAATTTCACCATAACTCTTGAAGCACTTATATGTTGACATCTTACTCATTCAACATTAGTCATGATCCATTAACCAGTCCTTTCCAACTTATTCCGAAATACCTCTTTCCTACAAACAAAATCATGAATCATATCCTACGATTCCAAAATAGTAAAACAATAGTCATGAAATAATACATACCTTTGATTGGTCATTTTCAGTTTCTTCATCCTCAATCGGAATGGAATTAGGTATTTCTAATTGAATATTTGTACGATCTTGGTGATCCCATTCCTGAAACATCTTCATAGGACATGTGTTTGCATAATGACCATGCACACCACATTTAAAACATTCAATTGATCCCTCATAAATAACTTCTTTCCCTTTCCTCGAGTCAACTAGATGCTTCCTTTTTCCATGGCAGGTTCTTGCTTTATGACCTTTATTTCCACATCTATAGCATATTTCTGTCCCCTTGAAACATTTTCCTAGGTGTTTATTTCCACATCTTTGACACATAGGTTTTTGAACACACTTACCTTTATGATTATTACCTGTAGTTCTGTAGGGATTTGTTTCTCGCATATATAATGCCTTATAGAAATCACCAAGGTTTAGGTGGTCAATCACGACTCCAGATAGTTGGTTGAGGATAAACACAAGAGTTCTCATTGCAGCTCCCATATCATTCAGCAGCTCACTCAGAAAACTATCCCAGTTTCCCTCACATCCACTGTTACTTTGGTGCCTGCTAGATCAAGCCATTTACTAAAACCAAAAAGGGTCAGTGTGAGTATATCAATAATACCATAATGTACTAATGAGGAAGATAAACACTAAGATATACTTACTCAATCACATTATCTAAAATTAGGACTCTTTCTGAAATCCTAACCATTATGGTATTTTCACTTTTACTTAGAGGATACCCTAACCTCTAAAGTTATCTAAACCGACCTTTGATACCAACTATAAGGCCCCAACCTTAAACCTTACTTAATATTGAATTAAATTAATAATTCACATTGAGGATCTTTTCAGGTTTAGAGTTTTAGAGAATTAGGACATAACTATTACATCTCAAAAGATTAAAAATTAGAAACTTCTACTATGTTTCCATAAAATAAAAACTCTTAAAACTAAACATGTCTAGTTCCATGTTTTTGGTAGCATGACATTCCCTTGATCACATCCTAGACTCTATTCCACGTTAAGTCCTGTGACAACATTTCAAAAACGTGGGATGACATAAAATGCTCAGTAAGGGATACACAAAGAATGGAAACTGTTAGTTTTTTCAAAACATCAAGTAAACCATGTATACTTTAACAAAGTAATACTTTTCACCTTTTTGAAGTAGTAAAAAACTCTTCACTGAATAAAAGTTCATTACATACCCTTCTGTAACCAAAAGATTACCATAAAACCCATATAAAGATCGCATAACATATAAATGTAACTTGGGACATAAACATACTTAAGTGGAATAACCATAAGGTCGACTTCCACACATATCACTTAATGGAATAGCCATTCGGCAGACTTCCATACATACTTAATGGAATAGCCATATGGACGACTTCCATACCCAATGCATTGGAGGTTATAACGTAACCACCCGTCCTGGTATTCACGACACCACCCGTCATATGGTTTATCATGTAACCACCCTTAAAATGTCCAAGTTCCATTATAAAATTTTAACACATAAAACCAACATAAAGGAATTATAACATTACCACATTTCAATCACAGTATATCATTTAAATATATTTACATAATAGAATCCTTTATCAAAACCATTTTCAATACCAAAATACATAAAAGAGTATATGGTATTTATTTCATTTTAAAAACATTACGTCTTTTTGAGGAAGCCAATGACCAAATAATACTCACGGTGGCAGAAATGGTCGTTGTCACCGCGTACGTTAAAAGAAACATTCCTTTGTTTCATTTAGTAAAACGCTTCGTAGAAATAAGATTCCTTTTGATTAAACGTAAAAGTCAAAGGGGTTTATACACCATATAAAAGAAATTTGTGTATAAAATGAAGTATGCCTCAATGAAAGGAGATTGAGACGAAGTCCCTTACAAAGACGGTATCCTTGGATTCAGGATAAATCAATTACATAATTATGTGTGACAAACGAATACACCAAATATAAGTGGATATTAAGTGTAAAACAATCAGATGTTATTCACATATATTCATAGAAAGACATATTCAAGGAGTACAATCTCATCCCAAAGAATCAAAATTGGGTTAAGAAGTTCCCTTGCAAAAATTTGGCGTCCTAACGGCGTCACTACAAAATTCAGAAAATGAGTTGATGAGAGATAAAAAGGGTATCTCATCACTTGGACATAAAATTTAAATCAATAAGGATATAGAATAACATATCCCAACATAATATTATGTGAAAAAGACATAACAAAAGATGTCTTTTACAAAAAGAGGAGGGTGAAAGGTTCCCTTACCGACATGGGTATATTTCGAGACATGCACCCCGTGAAAGAAGGACAATACAACATTGATGTAAATACTCATAAATGAATGTATATTAAACAATGAGTAAAATAATGGGCAATACATACACCACTCAAAGGAAATTGTGGAAAATGTAGCATAAATCTCGCGGGAATAAAAGTGAGATGAAAAAATCCCTTATGAAAACACGGCAGCCTAACGGCGCAACTTAAAACTTCCAAAATGGATTGATGAGATCAAATAGGGTATCTCATCATATTAACATAAAGTTTACAGAAAGAGAAAAATAAAAGAACATCCCCCAACATAACAAATATGTTCTTTAAAGAAGTGACATAAAGGAGAGTACTTAAAAAGAAAGAGAGAGGTTAGATCTCTTATGAAAATTTGGCAGCCTAATGGCACCACTCAAAACATCCAAAATGGATTGATGAGAGAGAATAGGGTCTCTCACCATATGAACATTAAAATTTTAGTAAGAGTAATATAAAATAACATCCCAATAACATGAAATATGATCTTTAAAAGAATGACATAAAAGAGTGTACTTAAAAAGAATGAGAGGAGTAGGATCCCTTACCTTGGGTCCGACATGACTCGATCGTTCTTTAACGTCCTGTATAATAAAAATGAGTTAATTTCTATTTTATTAAGAACCTTTTCATGTTCATTATTATTTTTATATCACTTATTTACATTTTATAAACATTATGTAATCATTTAAGTAAATAATGTTTGTTTTGTCGATATTTGGTTCTTAAGTCGAAAGTGAACTTCTTACAATTACATGTTATTCATGTGGTCAATGGTTCATTATATCAAGAATGATATTAATGATTCAGATACCATATATATCGTATATATCCAGCATATACATGTATTTATAATATTACATAATCATTTAGAGGTAAGAATGAAATGCACTGTTCATAGAGACAGTAAGCCGTACGTACGCATGAACGCTACTTTCATTTCATTATCATATTAATGGAATTATAACTAAATGAGAGGTATGTATATTTTAATTCCAGAATTATATTTATCATTTTATGTATAATTCATTATATATATCCATTATATACATGTACTTTTAATAGTACATTACATTTGGGGATAAGAAATGAAATGCACCGTTCATGGAGACGGTAAGCCGTGCGTACGCATGAACGCTACTTTCATTTCTGTCTCATATATTAATGGAAAGCAATAATAATGATATAGAGTTATATTATAATTCAAGTATAAAATCATATATAATAACTTTAAATCCATCCTTTATACGTCGAACATATGGCATTAACAAATCACATCACATTGAGGGGTCGGTAGTCCGAACTTCCTAAAATGAAATTATCGAGTTTACCCACAATGGAGACCATAAAGGTATGCCACAAATGAAAAATACATAAGCTTAAGAAAAAAATAAACATATTATATATCATATATATATATTGACATCTTAATGTCCACCTTTGAAGGTGTTATATGAGTGTTGAACAATCATCGTTTCGTGAGGCAGAAATTCACCATCCACGGAAACTGTATGTTCTTTAACCATTAGATGCATGTGTGTGTAAGTGTAGCTCTAATTCATCTTATAACAACATCCTAGTATATTTAAGATAATGTATTTCTTACAAATGAAATTAATAAAAAGAGTTTAGGGTGTTGGATAGGCAAAATAAAACAAAAGGACTCTAGTGAAGAAATTACCTTAAAATCGGGTAACTCCCTTTGGTTTGAGCTAAAAGTCATCCATGGGAAGACTTCTGCCCAAATTTAGGCTTCCATGAGTTATAGGTGGATGTGGAGATACACAATGGGCAGGGGTTGGCCATGAAAAAGGCTTTGGAAGTATGGGTAATGAGGTAGAGGTGGGGGCCTTTTATAAGAGGAGAGGAGGGGCACTCTTGTAAAGTTAAACAATGTTACTTTATTTTCAAAAGAGTTTCGGATTTCAAAGGTCCCAAATTGATTTATTTAGAGGATAATGTGATAAGGGTTCTAAATCCACTCATCCAATAGGTTTTGGACATGTGTAGGTCTTAGATATTACATTATCTTTCCATCTTATTTAAATCGTTAAATAATGAGGTCATCGCTGCATCATCATGATGTCATAAATAATTTAATTTATTTAATTTATAAAAATTATAAAAAAATACTATGATATAGTAAATCGTTTAATCTTTCCAATGACTATTTATAGTAAAAAATATGACTTGTATAACCCCATTTAACTATTGTTTTAATAAAACATCTCATGTTTGTGTCATTTTTACTTTAACATTAAATAAAAAGGTATTTATGTCTTTTTCCAACCAAAGTGGATAAATGTGGTCCCCAAGTTGACCCATGGATTGTCTTTGTCGGCCATGACACATCCAATTATGGTAGGACATGTTTCTATATCATTTCATTTTATTAAAACAATATTCTTACCTTAAACTACACTAATTACCTCTAATCGCGATTAAAAACATAGTAAGTTACTACTCACCAACAAATTATTTTTATCCCATTGAACCACATTTTACTTCTTAATGACAACCATGTATGTCGGATTTTTGAATTTCCAAACAAAAATATGACAATGTTTTATTTAAACGGAAAAATCAGTTTTTATAAGTACCACTTAGTGGTTTCACTATTCATAAACAATTGAGGTTTTTCAGAAAATGAACAAAAATTCACCCAAAGCTATATTTGATATTCCGAATTCAAAAATGATTTCTATTTTAAAAAATTAAAAAAACATAAGTTTCATTAATTAATTTAATAATTAATTTCCGCTGTCAAAACAAATCTTGTGTTTTTATGAAACAAAATGTATCAAAAGATTGACACTAGTTTAAGTCCGATTTCAAAGTGAAATTAATTACAAAGACCACAGTTGGATTAGATGGTAAAAATATATTCTAATTTAACTTTAAAACCAATTCAAAAGATAATCTAATCAAATAAATAAATTAGATTAAAAAGTGGTTTTGAATTAAAATACAACATTTTTCACTATTCATTAACAATTGAACTTTTTTGGAAAAATACCAAAAATTTACACAAAGTAAATTTTGATGTCCCTATTCTAAAGAAGAATTTTATTTTGTAAAATATAACACATACCATTGTAAAAATGTTGATTTATAAGAGGTTCTCCATCAAAAGGTGGTTAATCGACCTTTTAAAGAATATTAGAATGTTTACGCTTAAAATTGGATTCATTCGCATTTTTAATCCTCAAACATTTATTGTAAAAATTAAAAATATTTGAAAAACATATATAATAATTTTGTAGTTAGTTATGTTCATTCCTGCCATTACAATGGCTAGGCGTTAACTACTATTTAAAATAATATTATTTTATTAGTAGAGTGCAACATAGGATTCCCAAGAAACGCGTTGTTGCGTGTTGGGTACGCTATCGAGCATAACATCCCCTTTAAAGTCATATTAATATTTTATTCACAAATATGGATAAATATGAAATTTTCATATTCGTTATTTACCTTGGGAGTTACAATACCGGTCACACCATGCGTCTTATTGAGGTGAAATTGAATCATACACCTCACAAATGAATCATCGATAATTTTCCTAAAATATCAAAATAATAAAAATACGTTTTCTCAGTTATCAGTATGTTAGTTATTGTTTTTACTTTAAGTGATGTAAATTTTAAATAATAAGTGACACTTTGTGTTATACTAGACACACCACGCATCGTACTGAGGTGGGGTTGATTTAGATGTTATGTTTTATGATTATTACATAGATAAATATTTCACGTTTAGATCTATATTATGAGGGATGATAAATTACATTCCATCTTATGGAAATTTTTCAGGATATAGCATTAAAGGAACTAAAGAGTGTCCTATTTTTCAAAAAGTTACACATTCAATTAGGTCTAAACATTCATTAAATATTATGATTCTATAAAATTTTAGATTTATAACATAATGGGATAATTACCTATATTAGGTGAAATCATTTTATGGAAGTTTATAATAACTTACAACACCATCTCCCATAATATTTGATCAACTGTTTGAGGAAGTAAATGATATAGACACTACTTTTGGTAAACTATTTTTGAAAGACCTTATGAGATCTGGTTGGAAAATGTGATTAGTTTTTTGTTTGACTTATTATTCTAGAATATTCTGTACACCTGACATTTTCTTATTGTTATTTATTTTGAAAAAAAAATTATGTGATTGTTTCATCGGTAAGTTGCTAAATGCACTGAGAAAAAAAAGGATGGAATGAAGTCTATGTTAGAGATGGTTTACATGAGAATATGAGAAGTGTTGGTGGCTATGAAGGGTGAAAAATGAAATCTTCTTCCTCTACCTTCTTACACTCTTTCCAGGTAAGAGAGATATCAGTTTTTTATCTTATTGAATAACATAATGATTCCATATGGGTATTCATCGAATATCAAGAATATTATGTCACTAAACAATTTGAAGTTAAAGGGTCTGAAATCACATGAATGTCATATTTTTATGCAAGAACTAATTACTATAGATTTAGGTTTCATTATTTCCAATAACGCCCTTCATACATTATCCAAGATTTGTTTCTTCCTCAAAGTTATATCCAGCAATGTTATAGATCTGATGAAATTTCTGACTATGGAATGATAAATTATCATCATATTATGTGAATTGGAAATGTTCTTCCCATAAAAATTCTCTGATATAAGGGTTCACTTTATGGTTCACTTATTGAGTGATATTAGACTATGTGGCCCTATAAACTATAGATGAATGTACCCCATTGAATGGTAAATGAATTTTTTTAAAGGTTATGTCAAAAATAGAATTTTACCTGAGGGTTTTATTGTAGAGCAATACATTGTTGAGGAATCCATTTAATTATTTACAGAATACATATCTGGTGTGGAATGATTTTGTCTACCCAAATATCGTCACACTGGGATGCTTGTAGGTGAAATAATTTTTGGAAGAGATGTTGTCAAAATCAATATTATAGATCTGAAGAAGAACCACCATTACATTTTTCATAATGGTTCATAGGTTCCACCATATATTGAAATACACAATGAAATTCTTAGGCATTTTAATCCATCAAGGGATGAATGTTTGATATCAAATACACATAATAAATAGTTTATAAAATGGTTTTAGGACTATTTTTTTAATGAGTCATATGAAAATCCTTATTCAATTTTAGAATGAATTAGATGGTTATCAGAGGACCAAGTGTGTATGTATTATATTGAAATGGTTATGTTATTAAGGGATATACATTCTATAAAAATGGAAATAATGAAGATAATGCCATGAAAAATAGTGGAGTTACACTTGTGTATGAATAATGCATATTTCTAATACTAAGGAGAAAAATATAATTTACATGAATATGTCAAAAATTGGCATCATAAAACAAATATGGGGGTTGGATTATACAACATTCCCAAGTAATGATTTTACGAATTCAAGTGGGTTGATAATAGGTGTTCTATTAAAATAGATGAATTGAGATTCATGAATGTTGATTTTAGTAAGGAAGGGTACAAAGATGAACCATTTATAATTGTATCATAGTAATTACATGTATTTTATGTTCTAGATCCTGTAATGTGAAAGTGGTCAATTGATCGGTTATCGACCAAAACCACTAAAGGTTCAGATGAAAATTAACAAAGTATTTACACATTCATTTTGACTCTGTAATCATTTTCGATTGGTCCTAATGTTGATTATTTTTTTGTGTTATAGGAGACCACAATGAAGGTATTTTGATAGTTGATAATGGGATCAAATCCCTTCATCCTTTAAAAAAGGGAGTTCAATAATCAAGTTTTATTTCTTTGTAATATACATTGTGTTACCTCATGTTATTATCTATTCACTATTGTATTTGTGTTGTCTAAATTAAATGCTAAACCAATTCTGTAGATAATTAGTTTTACACATGTTGGTGCTCCCAATCATGAGGAACAATAGGTCTTTCAATCTAATGTTGCTCGTAGTACAGAGGAACAAAGTCCTTCTGTATTTGATGGTGCTCCCAATCCATAGGAATAATACGTTTCTCATCATGTTTCTACTATCAGTGCATAGGTTCAATGACCATATTCACATGATGATTCTACTGATCCATATAAATAAAAACTTGATGAGTTTGAAACCAAAGAAATTGTAGGTGATGAAGGAACAATGATGCTGAAAAATTAAGATTTCGATAGATTGATGGTGTTAGAAAAAATCATTAAGGTGAAAATAAAATACATCAAATATGAGGTCACATGGAATGCACGAGGACATCATGTTAACCCCCAAAAGGCCATATTCGTTAGTTACATTAGAATCATTAGTTAGTAATGTGTTCCAATTGATGTAGATTCATGGAACCATGTTGGGACCTCCATTAATACATTTATGAGGGAAGATATTATGGTATATTTATAACATAATTTCTTTATTTTTTGAAAAAATAAAATAACAAAACATAGAATTAATATTCACGATCCCTTGATGTGTGAATTTATATTAGATGAATCCCATAAGAAATATGTATTAATGATTTCTGGAAAGATTTATAGTGGCTTTCACACAATTCTAATGAGACATAATCTTAATGATACTGATGGGAAAATAAATCCACACCCACTGCTTATTTATGCACACCTGATAACCCAATATGCACGGGATGTGTTTTCTGGACATTGTGTGGTTGTGTATTTTCAATTACATTGTGGATAGTAATACATTTTTTTCCAATAAATATTTTCATCACATTGATCAAATATTTTTATTTATTAAAAATAAACTGAGTGATGAAAATTAGGGGCAGGCAGAAAAACCAACGTACCCCTACCATAAAGTAAAGATGGGGTATGCTTCACTTGAAACAATTGTTATGTATTTTAAATCTATTGTAACACTTTTATATGTCAGGAAAAAATAATAATTTTACTCTATTTATATAAATATTGATGAATACAAATCAAAACCAATTTCCATCTCATGCCATGTGTTTTGGAAAGAGGAATGTGTAAATAAATATAGGATACTAATAGATGAAAATACACAAAAGGGTGGGAAACATGTGTATATATGACATATTAATAATTTTATATTTAAATCCCAATTACATAACAGTGATTACTTATTTTCCTATATTTTCAATATGAATTAGTCATAGGAATCATCAACACTTTTACCGGATGAACACCTAATATTAGTGGCCTTCAAGCAGACAGAACAATATGGTCACGTCATAGATGCGAGTTTTAGGGTGACACCCTGAATATATTTTGATAAAAAAAGAGGATAAAGATAATGAAATGAAATAGAAGAAAATAAGATTATTTATACTTGATGAAAAATTACAATGGTAAATAGAGTCACTCGTAACATTTATGGGGTAAAGAAAAGTGAAACAAATAACTCAAGAAAAATCATTTATTGAATATCCTGCCCCACCCCCACCATCTTTGGGGTGATCCATTCACCTTAACGAGCTGTCGTTTCCAAGGTAATAAATGATCTAATAATTTTTTATATTAAATTTAAATCAGTTAGACACTGATGCCTTTCCTGTACTAATATTATATTGGGTGATAATGACTATGATTTATATCTATCAACACCCACCCATTTCTTTGTAGAGATGGATAAAATGTTCAATATTCAAAATGACATGCTACATAATAGATAAATTCTAATAGGTCATGTGAGAGTGTTGATTTGGATAGACCATGAGTTGAGCACTGAGCTACCTATTCCAATTTATGAGAAAGGTATTCATAAGTTTGACCAAACTTTTGGAACATTAATTTCATGTCCTTCACTTCATGTAAAAAACATGTCTACAGGGAGGTATTCATTTCCAATTTATTTTTCATACTATAACATTAACAATTAATGAAACAAGGTCTGAACAGATTAATATTATTACAGAAAAACAAAGGAAATGGGATGAAACAAAAGGTCGACTCAAAAACATCTATAAGATCAACCAACCGATAAAAATGATCTTCTAAAATCACATTTACATTGCCCATTGAATATTCGTATTTACTAACATTGATGGTTCATGCGGTTGAAAAGTTACAAAGTGGTAGTAGTCAAGTAGTTTATTTTGAAGAAAAAATGTATAGAGAGGAAGTTAATAACTACATTTCTTATAATAATTTAGATAAAGTCCTCAACTATGAATGTCTAGAAGCCTCAGTTGTAAATTTATACATGAGGTATGTTTTCATGATTTAATTTTCCAAAATATAACATAAAATGTTAATTTTGACTTAATAAATTTATTATTTTTTGTAGGTGTATATATCAATACAAATTCAAGGGATTTACACATAAAAAAATTGACTCGTTAGTTCTCACATCACCTCTACAAACCAAACAAAAATAAAATCCAAACAAATAGATGAAATATTGAAAATCCTAGGAAAATCATTTGAAAGAAAACATGGTGATGAAATAATCTTCACAATACCAATGACGCATGGATAAAACTCTCTAATTTAATTCTATAACACATATGTTTCAATTATTTCATTAATTATTATTTTTTTATTTTTAGGAAACACTGGATTCTCATTATGGTCAATTTAGATACTCCAAATATTTATTTCTTGGATTCAATCCATGTATTACCAACAAACCGACCACATATGATGACGTTTTTCAATTTTTAATACAATACATCAAACATTTTAGAACAAGAATCCTTGTTATGTAATTTATATTATTCTCTAATTCAGATTCTATTATTATAGGGTGGTGTGTAAATATTGTCAAATCATGGAATGAAGGCAAAAATTGCACACAAGGACCCTGAAAATTTCTAAAACTTCATAAGTATTAGGGTATATATAATAATATTTCACTATACATACACAAATAAAAACAAATTAGTTATTTTCCTCAATATTTCTACAGATTATGAAACAATAAAATGGAAAATATTGTGATTATTATGATTGTAAATTTATGAGAGAGATCATATTCTATCAAAAAACAAACATCACTGAATAGATATTTTCAAAGATAATTAATAATTCATTTAAAATATTTTCTAATATTTTGTGTATTTATATTTTTTTAGTAATATTATAACTTTTGAAAAAAAAAATATTCAGAAGATGATATAAATTTTCTTAGAAACAAATGTGCATCATACCTGATCACTGAATGTATAAAAATAACATGAAGATGTTACTTCTAATAAAGTAATGGATTGTTTCATATTTATGTTTAATTTATTTATTTTTAGTATTACTCAGATAAGAATTTTTTTCTCATACTATAGTATTCGTTGTATCTTTGGATTTTTTTGAAACATTGGGTCATGTATGAATCAATAATGCCTCCATTTGACACATGGTGTGATTGGAATGAATCCAGGTGTGTCTTTTTATTTAAAATTGACATTAATTTTAGTACAATATACCACTCACATACTCAAAAATGAAAAAAATAATTCATATTGTTTTGATACTTTAGTACAATGATCCATAATACATTTAATATCTGTAGGAATCAGCTGCACCTCAATCTGACACATGCTGTGACCAGTATGAATCAAAGTGTTTGTTATCAGTTTAAAATTGACATTTTACTTCAAAATGTGTCACTCACTGAAAATAAACAAAACCCACTCATATATTCATTATAATTTAGGGAATTTATTTGTAAATCATTGGTGATGTGTAGGAATTTTTCTCATGTTAAACTGATACACGATGTGACCAGTATGATTCAAAGTGTGTGTTTCCAGTTTAAAATGAAAATTTAGTAAAAAATACAAGGGATATACTGAAATCCATGAAAAAAATAGTTTTTTTGTTCTGATACATTTTTAAAATGATACATGAGTCCTTTTGGACATGTAAAAATAATTCATAACTCAATATGATGTACGATGTGACCGGTATGACTCCAAGTGAATCTTTTTATTTAAAATTGACATCAATTTTAGTAAAAAGTTACAAGTTTCATACTAAAAATGATTAAAAACATTCCCATTGTCTTAATACTTTGGGGAAACCATCCATGAGTAATTTAGGATCTTTAGGAATCTATCACACCTCAATCTAAGGCATGGTGTAACCGGTATGACTACAAGTGCATCATTATTATTTAAAATATACATCAATTATAATTAAAATTATAATTGAGAATGAATTAATTTTGTTTTGATACCTTAGGAAAAAAAATTCATGAGTCATTATAGATTTGTAAGAATTATCCAAATCTCAATCTGACTCACGGTGTGACCAATATGACTACAAGTGTGTCTTTTTATTTAAAATTGATATCAATTTTAGATAAAGGAAGAAGTGTCTTACTAAAAATTAAGAAAATTAATTTTTATTGTTTTGATACTATAATAAAATTATCTATGAGATATTTGGGATGTGTATGAATCAACTACACCTCAATCCAAGTCACGGTGTGATCTGTATTACTCCATGTATGTCTTTTTATTTAAAATTGACATCAGATTTAGTAAAAAAACAATTGTGTTATTGAAAACCATGAAAATGAAATCCTATTATTTTTATACTTTAGGTAAATGATCCATGATCCATTTGGAACTCATATAAATTAGTGAAACCACAATGTGAGGCACAATGTAATAGCTATTACTCGAAGTGCGTCTTTTTCATTTTCCATTTACATCAATTTTAGTAAAAAAGACAACTGACATACTCAGAACTAAGAAAACACATTTTAAATGTTTTGATACATTAGTAAAATGATCCATGAGAAATTTTATACTTGTATGAATCATCCTCACCTGAATATGATGCACAGTGTAACTTTTATGACTATAAGTAGGACTTTTTATTTAAAATTGATGTCAATTTTAGAAAAAGGAAGACGTTTCTTACTGAAAACTGAAAAAATGCATTCAGAATGATTTGATATTTTAGATAAACAATTCATGAGTTGTTTGGGATGTGTAAGAAGTATCCACACCATAATATGAGGCAAGATGTAACTAGTATGACTCTAAGTGCATCTTGTTATTTAAAATTGACATAATTTTTTAGTAAGAAGGAAGAAGTGTTGTACTGAAAATCGAGCAAAAGAATCTAGATTGTTTTGATACATTAGGGAATTTATACATGAGTTATTTTGGTTTTTTAGGAATCACCTGCATCTCAATACAATCCATAGAGTTACTGGTATGACTCAATGTTCCTGTTAATAGTTTAAAATTGACTTTTTATTTCAAAATGTATGCCACTCACATAAAACCAAGAAAATTTGGTCGATTGTATTGATAATTTGGGACATCAATTAATAAGTCATTTGTGACATTTAAAAAATATGATCATGTAAAAAAACACATGATGTGACCTGTATGACTCGAAGTACATGTTTCCAGTTTGAAATGACATTTTAGTAGAAAGAACAAGTAATATACTAAAAACCCACCAAACTTATTAAGATTATTATGATACTTTAGAAAAAAGATCTTTATGTAATTTTTGATATAAAAGAATCAGATATACCTCAATCCCACACACATTGTGATTAGTATAACTACAAATGAGTCTTCATTTAAAATTTACATTAATTTCATTAAAAAGAACAAGTGACATACTCAAAAATGAGAAAATGTGTTTGAATTGTGTTGATACTTTACGATAATGGTCTTTACCTCATTTGAGACATGTTGGAATTATATTATCCTCAATATAATTCATGGTGTGACCGGTATAACTCGAAGTGTGTTTTTTATTTCAATTTGTGATTTTTATAATGTATTCATTCATAATAATGTTTAATTTATTTCTTTATAACATTACTAACATAATATTAGTTTTATTATATAAGTGGATTCTTTTGATCGGGTTGAGGTGATTTTTTCAGCAACAGATACCATGGGTAGACCATTATGAGATGGGATCACGGGTGCCAAACAAAAAAATTAATGATTTTAAATGTTCGCAGATAGTAATTGTAAATGTAATTGTACAAAACATTGTTTGAAATGTATATAGTAGTGTATTTTTTAATAATGATGTAAAATGTATTTAAATTAAATTATATATTTTCTGTATAGGAGGTTGTGGTTTGTTGTTTTTGTGTACATGAGATTTTTAGGGTGTTTTTATACAAACAACACAATGTAGCAGATGTGGCCTTTATCAATGCTAAACTATTGCTGACAAAGGGCCCCCCTTTAAAAGAGCTACAATTAACAATTTTTTATGATTTTAAAAAGTATTTTTTCATGATGTGAAAGATCATATCAGTAGTATTGTAAATAAAAACAAATATAACCATAATCAAATTATAACCATATGAAATTTTTAATCAGAAATAATTTATAACAAAAAATTAATTACAATCGTGAAAATTTATAAACGATATATACATTTGTATGAAAAAATTATTGAAAGAATATATTTTATAGAAAAAAATAATGAATAAATATACTTACCATAAAAAATAAAAGTTTAAATTTCAAAAGACAGAGATTCAGGTAGAAGATCCATTAATAATAGATCCAAAATTGAGATAGGAAATCTTCAGATTGCAAGAAATAAAAAAATGGTTTAGATTAAAATACATATTAAATGATGATAATGGTGGAAATTGAATGAGATAAAAGGAATGAAACTTTTTTGGGAGAAATGCAGACGATCATGGTGGAATGTAAGTGAATCAGGACGAACATGACAACAAGAAGGGGAAGGGATGCAAAGGGAGCAGAAATATAGTTGAAGGAAGCATATGTAGCATAACCATGTTTCACGAATGATAGGCTTTCATGAGATTAGGAATCAAAATAATGAGAAGAAAAGAGAAACTCGTATATTTTCAATTTTATAAAAGGTTTTAAGGTTTCATTTGAAATGAATCCTCAACATAGATATCATCCAAATACAAAGTACATAACTCTAAGGGAAAAGATGAAATTCAATTATATGACCCTCAACAGCTCCCAAAAGAATCTCTAAAATTAGCCACACGATTTTCCTCACTCCCAACAAAGGAAACACAACAAGAAGAGAATAAGGGAACCAATGATCTAATTATGTCGATAATAGACCCAAAGGCTTGGTGGCTACCTTCAACTTCCTCCATCACATTGATAATAACCTAACAATCAGATTTGACCACAATATCATTCCTGATAAGAGACAAAATCAACATCATACCCATTGAGATAGATATGGCCTATGCTACGTTAGGAGACTAATAATCAATGTTTGAGGAATAACGAGACACAATAATAGAGTCTTCCTGGTCCTAAAGAACTCCAACAAGGTCAGCGAATCCATCCCAAGGAATCACTACGACAGTATTACGTTTGAAAACACACTAAGGGGAAAGAATCCATCTGATAGGAGGGGGATGAAAAATTATTTGATAATGGATGTTAAAACACACATTCTAAAGTCACTTATTCCATAAACGATGAAATAAACTCACACTAACATAGCTTTAACAATGGATATCCATTAACCGATGTTAAAACTCTCTTAATGTGAGTTTTAACATTATTAATGTATAAATGAACATTCATGATGAAGACATAACATATATGTAAGTCAATTATACTCACGCATTAATATATTTATTGACCAAATTCATTGGAAACATATATTTATTTAAATATATATATATTTATTTATAATTATAATTCTAAATATGAAAATTTAAAAAGTATTTATTTATATTTATAAATATAATAAAAATAATGAATACAATAAATATATTTATTATTTAAAAAATTATTGTAATATTATAATTATTTAAATATATATTTATTTAAATAGAAATTTGTAAATATATTCTAAAAAATTATATATATATTTGAATTACTAAAAAATTTATATTAAATATAAAGATATATTTTTTATTTAATGTATACAAATAAAATGTATTTTGGAATATAAATATAATACTTTTATATAAATTAATATTATTTATTATTAAAAACTTTTATTAGCCTTAATAATAGAGTTGTGCCTAGATTATATGGTTTCATTGTAATTAATTTCTTTTTTAGAACATTGGTATAGATGATAGGGTCTGGCATTCCAAGATTCATAACTAGGGATCTCAGTGGTGGATGTTTAGGAGGCTCACCAACCTTCACCTGTTCATTCCCCTATTTTCAGAAGAGTCCCCCCCATTCGGTGCTCTCAAACTTAATATTAATGCAATGAAACCATGGGATGGTTTTGTTGACCTTGGAGAAATCCTCTGGGATCACGCTCGCTATATTATTGCAGCTCGTCATTCCTCATACATTGTGGGTTGGTCTCCTCCTTTGGAATAGGCTATGCCTACTTGGAAGGGTTTGCAGTTCATCTTGTCTCTTGAATGGATAAATGGTGTGGTCAAATTTTATTGTTAAGTTATCATCAACAAACTAAATGAGGATGGAGGTGGCCTCCAATCCTATGGGTCCATTGTTGACATCATCAAATATTTGGTTCCTTTTTTCTCTTGTTTTTTTCCTTTGTAAGAAGATAGGGAAATCAAGTGGCTCTTTTTATTTGCTGCTGTTGAGAATCATTGGGTGCCTAATTACTTGATTTCATCTTTTCCATTGGAATTATGTAATTTGGATTTGGATGATATCTAATGTTTGAGTATTTTATTTAAAAAATAAATAAATTCCCCCCTTTATCATCACTAAATAAAGCATTGATAAATGGTACACCTTTATCAGCATTTTGGTTAGCACTAATAAAGGGTAGATATATCACGCTTTTATCCAGTGCTGAAAAAGGCCCCCCTTTTATCAGTGATTTCTTCTTTGCACTGATAAAACCTAGTGCATCACTTTCCCAGATCTGTGGTAGTGAATTGAAGGAATCACAATGTGTTGGATTCCGACAACAACTTTTGCAGTGATTTAAACTGTCGCCAAATCATAAAAATATGTGTATCTAAATGATGACTTTCTTATAGTGGATACATAACTCATTTATGATGTGTATGAATTGACTACATGTCAATCCAACACATTATGTGACTAGTATGAATCAATGTTTGTGTTCTCAATATAAAATTGTAATTTTAGTTCAATGATATAATTATTTAAACATAGTTAAATAATTATGAAAATTAATAACTGATAACGTCATTAATATATTCAGTAATTTCTAATATAATTTAGAAAAATATTTAATTTACAATGTAATTAATAATTCACAATATAATTATTAATTACAAATACAATTAATAATTAATAATTAATTTAAAATTTAAAATATAATCATTAATAATTAAATTAGTAGTATAACTGATAATATCATTAATATATATAGTAATTAAAAATATAAATTCTCATATGTGAATTATATAACATTTAAATTAATTTTTTTCTATTTTTATGTACTATGACTAAGATAAAAATTGGTTTTATCGGGTGGAGAAACCTTTGTACAATGGTTTATCATTGGAGGAAGCCTACTAAGGTAAAATAACATTAAATTTTTAAAAAAATTCCACTCTATTTATTTTGATGAAAAAAAATTATATATAAATCCTTATATTTTATGAAAAAAACAAATTATTTAAAAAAATATATAATTTTATAAACAAAAATGTACAGTTTTTTTGTTATAATATGTCTCATAAGTTATTTAAAATATTTATTTAAAAAAATAAAAAATTATAAATTTAGTTATTTTATCTACTTTAGTTATTAAAATTGATAAAAGAACCAACAAAAAATTGGTTATTAACCAACTAATTTTTTTACTAAAAAATAATCATTTTAGTATAATAGTTCAATTTTTCTTTATTAGGTTTTCAATTAATAGTTCTGTTAACCACTTATTTCCCCACCCCTAAGAACCATTACAGATTGGGGGGAGGTTAATCTCTACAAAACATTATTTCCATTTACGAGTGTCTAGATAAAAAATTACAACATTACAAATATATATATATATATATATATATATTAAATATTGTATAATTGTTGATGTGAGTGAAATGTTATATTATTGAATTAAAATCAAAATTAAATATTATATGCCAGTCAACTGTTCTAAAAATATATTATATATTAATAAATTCAAATTCAAAAAAATTATTAAAATCCACAGCTTTGATAGTCATGTTGAAAATGTTCATTAAAAATCACACAAAATTAGGGATTTTGACTCGTCAAGTACCCATGAAATTTGGGATAATTAAATCCCAACTAGTTTAATTTTTTTCAATCCCTAATCCATTTATAACCCTTTTATTTTTTAAATCATTATTTTTAAATGTATTCAATTATATTTTGAAATATACCAAAACTGGTTTAATTAAAGAGACTTTTATTATTTATAATTTTAAACATTATTTATAAATATAAAATCAAATGATATCAATGAAAACAAATATCTTTTTTTAATTTTATTTCTATTTTAAATTATATAATTATCCAGTTAACAATAATTAATTTAATATGATTTAAAATTTATATTTTGTTTCTAAATTTAATTTGAACAATACTCAAAATACATAAATAAATTCGATAGTTTTACTATTTTTTAAATATTCAGTCAATAAATTAATTATAATTAAAAAAATATGGTTTGTTACTTCCTCGATATCAATCGGTGTTATAAATAAATGATTTGTCTATCCCACCTTTCTAGATATTAAAGTACGGGAGGAATGTTTGCGAAGGGAAAGGATAATATAAAGGAAGATGTAACTATATAATAGTGGAGGCTGTGTTCTCAAACTCCAAGACTCGGTCATGATTAACCTTTTCTCTGAAACCCCTCACTCCCCGATGATGATAATGAAGATGTTACGGAGATGAATGATTGGAACCTGGTTGAAGTCATGTTTAGGAGGAATATCATTAGAAATGGTCAAAAAATATAGAGTAGTCACTTGGAGTCCCATGACCCCTGATGAAGCTGAAAATGAGGTCTTCAATAGAAATGGTTATCACCAATGTGTTGATCTTATCCCAGCAAAAAATAGAGGAATCCTACAAGGGAACCTATCCAACATTCCCCTTTGCCTAAGAGCACTTCCCCAGTGTACCTAAGAATGGAGATCTAAAACATACCCAAAACCCAGAACTATAGAACCCCGTGGTAATGACACTTATGGTTGATTTTATGGCAGGAGGTGTACAACCATCCTAGTCACCTCAGAACACTCCTCGGTGGTACCCAAGAAAGGAAATATCGAAGGTACAACAACTCCTCCACCGAAAATCAAAACTCCCTAGGGGTACCCAAGAAAGGGGATCCAAAACATACCCTAACTCTCCTAGGGCACCCAATATGCATGAATTAACTCCCTAACATGCAATGTATTGGTTTTTATCCAAACTATTATAATAGGCCAACAATTATCATATGAAATTCTTCTCCATTAGGCCATGTTTTTAATAATGGTTATAATTGATGGTGGTGTCTAGTCCTCCCCCTCACCTGGGAACACTCCCATGGAGTGACTAAGGAGATCCAGATGTTATACCAATCAGGGAGGTCCTAGTGGATGTAGAATGTGGTTGAGGCGGGATTTGGATGTGTTGACGTGTGTGGTAAAGCTCAATATGGTTGCTCTGTGAGGTCATAGAATAGGAAAAATGCGGTAGAGGAGGGATGTGGATGTGTCAGTGTAGAGGGAATAGAATGGTACAATCCCTCCATGATTTCATAGCGGAGGCAGAGTGTGGTTGAGTTAGGATGTGGATGTCATGACGTGTGTGGCGGTCATGGATGGGAAGAGCGCGGTCACGGTGTGCAGTCTTGGAAGAGGTGGAATGTGGTTGAGGTGGGGATTCATTGTGGCTGACCATCATCAGTGCTGTCATAGAGGTCATGGAATTGAAGAGAAGACAAATATGGTGTGCAGGTTAGTAGGGCTTTAGCAGTCTAGTGTATGATATTTTTCTCAAGTTCAAATCCAAGAGGAGTCCGGGGTGTGCTGGTAGGTGTAGGAGGGTCTTACATTGTTAAAGGCTGGGGTGTGTGACTCACGCCGTTAAATGGGCGGTAGTGGCGCACGTGGGTGGGGATTACTAGCACTATTGAAAGGGGGTCATGTTCTATTAAAAAGGGATGGGTCTACCCTTTGATTTACAATTTTTTTTTGATTTTTTTAAGTTTATCTGTGAATTCTTTATCATTGTTAAAAGGGTCATTTATCAACTCTTTTTTAGTGTTGATAAAAGGGATCCCCTTTTAATATCACCTCGACTATAAACGCTTTTTAAGCGGTGATACTGTTTTTTTAGCTTAGATAAAACTCAGTTTTGTAGTATTGATTGTTGTATAGTTTCATTTGAGAAAATTGAATTTCCCAATCACTGAAAAATTTTCTATGTTCATCTCCCTAGTGGTTGTGAGTGGGATATTATTGGGTTATCCTACATCGAATACGAAGGGGTCCGTTGTGTTAAATATATGTATGTGGGAAACCCTTGCCTCATGGATTGTGGATAAGAAGATCTAAAAATATTTACATAGGCATGCAGTTGTGCATGAAGATAGCACACCAACACACCAAGACCTTTGGTGTATATATATTTTAGTATCCCTTGATGTAACATAAACAAACCATGAAAACATCGGCATTGACATCATTTATTATTTTTAAATTAAACATGTAATTTAAACTAATATATGTATGCAATTTCTTTTTCATAATTTTATTTTTAGCATCATTTTAGATACAAATTCTCCTCTTAAAATATTTTAATTCTTCCAAATATATATAATTAATTTTATATTATATAATACATCTTATATACATAAAAATAATTTGTAATCACTATCAGAAATCAACCTATTATTTTTTAAAAAATTTAAGAATGTTAAAATAACTATGCAATAGATTATTGATTATTTTTTGACTAATAGTGTGGCTTCTATGAACATCCTTCACACATTCCAGGACCCGATTTTGTAAAAGTATTTTTACTTATCCCATATCAACAAATCAACTCCAATTTTTCAATTAAAAAAAGTAAATGACAGAAAATTTTCTAGAATAAAATTGAAGTAAAGGGAAATAAATCCCATAATATATATATATTTTCATAAAAATAATTCCATCAAAAAATCAAAGGAAAAAATTATTTTTCATTAAAAAAAATAATATCCCTCTTTCACATAAAAAATCAGAGTTTTTTAAAATACTGTTAAAAATTTAAAATTTCCTTAATCTAAAATCAAGAAATTACAAATTAAAAATAAATCTAAATTAATTAAAAATAATTTTAAAAAAATAATGAAATAGAGTTTTTTAAAAAGTAAATAGATAACCATTGTTCTAATGTAATTTTAAAGGTAAAATGAAGAAGTTTTATTTTTATTTTATGTTTTTTAATTGAAATTTTAAATTTTTGTGGAAAGCATAAGGGTTTTTTTATATTTTAAATTTAAAATTGGATCATTTAGAAAAGGTAAATTTTTTATTTATCATAATATAAAAGAATAAAATTAATTTTTAATTACCAAATACATTATTAAAAAAATGGTTATTTTATTTTTGAAAAATAAGAGAATTTATTTTAATTAATTTTTTAAGAAGAATATTGTGATGTTTTTTTAAAATTTTATAGGGGATAAATTTTTGTTGATAAAATATTTTTTAATTAGGAAAATTTATTTTTTATTAATTTATATGTAGAAGGGAAATTTTTATTAATTATTCATAAATAAAATTTAGTTTTTATTTTATTTTAATAAAAAATATTTTTATTTTTTAAGATAATGTTTGATTTCTTGTAAATTTTCTATTTGAATTTTATTAATGAAGAATTTGTTTTTATATTTTATAATAAAAATGATATTTTTTAAACTGAAAGTGAATTTTGGTTGAATATATCTTTATGAAAAATAATTTTTTACTTTTTTATTACTCTTTAAATTATTAACGGAGAATATGAATTTTTTTTTAATTTTCACAATTTTAAAAATAATTTTTTATTTTTTAAAATATTGATCATCACTCCTACATGAAATCCATGGTGATATATTGTTTTAATCCCATTATATCATGAATTTACTTCCTCCTTCATCTAGTGACGCAACACATACTCATTGGTTTTATAAACACAATGTCTTCAAATCCGGTTCATTTTATTCTTGTATAAGGTTATCATTCTCACTCCAAATAAAATTGAATTCCCACTACCACAGATAGACCTTTCAACACAGAACAAAGAGATTTAACATTGCAAATTTATTTTTTCTTCAATTTCATTAAAATGATAACCCCTTTATCATTGTTTTCATTAACACTAATAAATTCCCTACTGTTGCAATGTGTTGTCTGAATAACAACACACTGCACCAAATACACATGTATGAAAATGCAAAAATATGAAAATTGATAATTTATTTGAAATAAAATTTTCATTACAAATAAAAAAAATATGTATATTTAAAAAAATATTTTCTACAATTACAATTTAATTTACTATCAACAAACATTTAAAAACATCAATGTTTAATTTTTTTGTCACCTGTGACCCCTCTCAAAAAATACTGACCATGGTATTAGTTTTAAAAAAAACCACCCAAACTGAGAAAAACTATTCTACTTTATAAGAAAACAATTCTTATTTTAATAATACTATAATGAAATAAATTAAACATAAATATCAAAGAATATAGTTTTAAATTTTCAATTTTAAATAAAAGGACACACATGTATCACTACCACATAAAAAAATTTACACCGCACCACCCTTTAACAATGCTAAAAAATGTGCTGATAAAGGGGTACCATTATCAGCACTAAAAAACTTGTGATAAAAGGATATTTTAACAGTGCTTAAAACACTATTAAAAGTTCCCTTTATCAGCATTTTCAGCAATGATAATGATACCCATTTATCAACGTTCGGTTATCACTGTTAAAGGGACACCCTTTATCAATGATTTTTTAAAAGAACTGATAAAGGGGGATTTATCAGTGTTTTTCTAATAGCACTAATAAATTGTATATTTAAAAAAATTATTATATTTCATTAAAAATAATATATATATTTTTAAATATGTTTTAGAGAAGGATAAATAGTCATTTACAATTACAATATAAGATATTTACTAAAGATGGATTATAAAATAATTATAAAATATTTTTAATTAATAAATTACTAATTATTATTGACTAAAAGTCATTTATTAACAATTTTAATAAATAGAAAATAAAAAATTTAATAAAAGATATAAAATATTTTGAAAACTTAACTCAGATTTCATAGGGTCATAAATTTTGATCAGTGTGTCCATTTTAGCTATACCACATATCAAATTAAATCTTGCGATAACATATTCACACTAATGATAGGGAGGAATCCCCTATTACATTTTACAAGGCCCAAAAAGTCACTATAAGGCCTTTAAAACTGAGTTTTTTGTTGGTATATCCAATTTTTTTTAACATTTAATGTACTTCTATCTTCGTTTAAGAGGTTTTTTTCCCTTTTTTAGTGGGGACTGAATTTATTCACAAGTATTACATTTATATTGATACTAATGTTTTGAAATTTTATCATTTTTCATAATTTAGTTTTATTTATAATCAAATATATAATAATATATACATATTTTGTATATATTCACACATAAAAATTTAGTTTTATAAATATATATGTAAACCTATTTACATGTAAAGTAGATTTATAAATAAATAAAACATATCTAAATAAAAAATAATATCCATTTTATTTAAAATGATTATATATAAAAATGTATATGCATATAAAATTACTGTATATATAATGTTTATATATATATATATATTTGTGTGTGAATTGACAAACCGATATATATTTATCTATATACTCTAATATAAGTATATAAATTTAAATATATAACATATTTAAATAAATATGAATGTGTATAATTATATTTATAGATTCACACACACACACACACACACACACACACATATATATATATATGTATGTATTTATTTATAAACACACATACACACTCACAAAAAACATATTTTATATATGTAATTCAATATATATATATATATATGGATAAACAAATAATAAAAATATTATAAATATATAGATATATCAAACAAATACATAAGAAAATGATATAGGGGAGTGGAAAAGGAGAGAGATTATGAGGAGGACATCTTAGTTTCAAAACCCAACAAAGGTAGGGGCACACACGAATGAGAGATGCAGGTCCCTAGAGTTGTTAAAGGGTGGAGGGATTACTAGCATTGTTAAAAATGGCTATACTAGAACTATTAAAAGGGGTATTGAGTGCTAATAAAAGGGTGGATGTCCCACCCTCAAATTTTACAAAAAATAAATTCCTTTTCTGAAATTAATTTTTTGACATTTATTAGTGCTAAAAAAATTGTATGATAAAGGTCCCATTTATCACAACTATTTTAGCACTAATAACGGTCCTCTTTTAACAATGCTGATAAAAGGGGACTTTATTAGTATTTTTTATTAATGATAAAAGAGACCCCCTTTTAATAGAATCGAGGATAATAATGTTTTTTTAATATGTAAATGCCTATTTTGCCGGCTGTTAAAGTCCATATCTAAAGTAGTTGATTCATACTGGTCACATTATGCATTTTATTGAGGTGGGGATGAATCCTACACATCAAAAATGAATTTTGGAACATTTTTCAAAAGTATCAAAACAATATGAATATATATTCATTTCAAATAAATCTAGATAAATAAATATGGTAAACTAAATGTAGGGGTCAACGGAAAGATCTGAACTCATGCTCGATGGGGGGGGGGTTTGGCAAGAATGCACCATGGCTAGTGAAAAATGAAGTCTTATGCTCATCAAGGAGGATGAAGGCAAAAATGAATCCCTAGCATGATGGTGAGAGCTAGAAATGAGGGCCAAACCTTACTCAAGGAAGGGGTAAATGACACGAGTGGAAGAAACCGCTCTATTAGAGGATGTTGATTTTTTAGGCGGGTCATTGCCATTATCAGTAGATCTATCCACATCGATGATATTCCCAGTGGATCCCAATGAATGTTGTGGTTTGGGTGTCTGGGTCAGCAGTCAAATGGTAGGATGGATACCTAGGGGGATTTCAACCCATGCCTAATTCTTGGTTTCTCTACCTTAGTATTTCAGGCTATATGGATTTGACTTTGAGCTAATTGGATTTACTACTATTTACAATTTTCTTGTATTTGTTTGGGGTTTGTTGCGTTTGGGGATTCAATCTTGTAATGGGTTATATCGCAATCCAGCATAAAATGGATTCTACTATTATTAATAGTGGGGATTTCCAAACATTTTCTAATAATAAATTTCACTAAAAATTTAAAAAAAGATTTAAAAAATCAATAAAATATAAAAAATTTTATATAAAAAAAATCACAAAAAAAGAACCTAATAATAGTGTCATTATGAAGGTGGCGGATTAACTCCATTAGATGGATGGAACTCCATCCCGAAACTGTTTGTAAGTCATCGCATCTACTCCATCATATGATCATGTTGTCGATGCTACTACTATCATTGATGCTCTTGATGTTGTATATAATCTTCCTACTCTCTAACTGATATATGAATAGTCTCATCCTGAGCTCAAATCCTTGACTCATACTCTACAAAAGTGAATGATGATGATCTCATAAACACTATGTTTTTTCGGAAGATATTATTGAGAGAGAAAATATTAATGATGGTCACCGAATTCATTTGGAAACATTGTGGTGACACGTCATTGTGAAAACATACAATTGATTCCCTATTTAATTCGGTAATAGAAATTTGAAAAAGGGGGAGCCAAAGGAGGGTGAAGGTACGATATAAATTGGGATCTCCAACACCAGTTTTTATCATCAGATTCAAAAGAAACACATGTTCATCCTTGAGTGCAGTATTTTGTGAGGTGTTTATCCATATTTTCAATGATAGAAATTCTTGTGTGTTTTATGCATGTAATTGAGGGAGATAGAGTTTATACCCAAATTTTACCATAGTGAAATCATTATATTTTCTTTTGGTTTTTTACCCTTTTATTTTTTCAGGTTTCCTTGTTACATCTGGTGTTCTTTTAATTTTGTACTTTTGTAATAAATTTCTATCTCGCTATTATCATTGAATTGATTGGCCAATTGTTTAGGATCAAAAAAATAGGTATCATAGGAATGAGGTTTTTTCCTGATAAAATTATGGATGAATGATATGTCTAAATGGCGGTGAAATAAAAGATGTAAAAATTCAATGGAAATAATTTTTCATTGTGGAAAATGAAGATAAAAGAGGTTCTGTGGAAAGATAAATTCTTACAGGTGATTGGAGAGAAATCGACAGGTGTGATAGAAGAAAAATGGAGTGACATGGATAGTAATGATATTTCCAACAACCATTTTTCTTTGGTAGATGGGGTCCTATCAAGCATTGTGGAAAAAAGACAGAAAAATAAATTTGGGATACTCTGACAAAGCTGTATGAGGAAAAGTCACTCCACAATAAAATTTTCTTGAAGAGAAAGTTATACACTCATCGAATGGTTGATTCATCATTGGTGACTGATCACATCAACACCCTCAAAATCATTTTTTCTCAACTTACAGTTTGGATCTATATAATTGTTGATACTAAACATGAAGATATTCTACTGAAAAGGTTTTAATATTAATGTGATCAAATTATCATCAGCCTCACAAATAATTTCCTAATTGATATATTTCCCTTCAATAAAGTTGTATCTATGGGTATTGAAAAATAATGTTGGTGCAAGAAAAAAGAGTACACACATACAACTTCACACCAAGTGGAAGCCCATTCAATGGAAATAAGAAGAATGTTGGACTGTGGTTCTAGTGAGAAGGAGAATCATGGAAGGTCCAAATCAAGGAGCAGGAAGAAAAACATCAAATGTTACAATTGCAGTAATAGGGGGTATATCATCAATGACTATTGTATATTAAGGGTGGTGAGAATAAATCTCCAAGAAATGTGGAGAGTACATATGGAAATGGAGACATACTAGTCAGTGATGCTGAAATGAATATTGAAAGAAGAAAACATCTTGAAGACACATGGATTATTAACTAACGAGGAACATGGAACATGATATCTCTATGGGAATGGTTTGAACAATATGAAACTAGCCCAGAAGGGATTTTATACATGGGTAATGATAATAAATTTCATGATCATTGGATTTGGAACCATCAATCTTAAGATACATGATAATATAGTCTGAACCATCCAAGGAGTACGCTATGTGGATGGTCTCAAGAAGAACATTTTTTCCTTGGGAAAATTTTATGACATCAGATGCAAGACTCGCACCAAGAAAGGGATGATGAGTATTTTGAAGGGAGAACTTGTTTTGATAAAGGAAGAGAAGATATTAATGAACTTGTAAATTCATATGGGTTTAATGTACAAGGAAGAAGAGATAGTTGTCTCGTGAACTACCTTGATAGAAGAGTTAACAACGTTATGGAATCAGAATCTTGGACATATGTCCAAACAAGGCCTAAATATTATTGACGAGAAGAAGTTGTTTCCTAGGATTATGAAGGCATCCTTACTATTTTTTAAGGATTTTGTTTTGAGTAAGAAACACTGGATGAAGTTTGGAACATCAACAATGAAAAGTAACTAGATCATGGATTTGATTCATTCCAAGGTTTTTCAAGCACCGGTTGTGTCCCTAGGAGGAGTAAGGTATATTGCATCATTCATTGATGACTATTCCAAGTGATTTTGGTTGTTTTGAATCAAGAGTAAATTGAATATCTCTGAAGACTTCAAAACATTCAAAGTGAAAAATCTGATTGAATCTGAAAAGAAGATCAAGTGTTTGTGGACTAACCATGGTATAGATTATACAAGTGACAATTTTGATTCTTTTTGTTAAAAGGAAGTAATTCATGGTGGCATACACTACATATTAGAATGGAGTAACATGACATTCTGGGCAGAAGCAGTAAATACTGCCTGCTATGTGATCAATCGATTCCATTTAGTAGAAATTGATATGAAGATGCCGATGGAGATTTGGAATGGTAATCCCAATAATTATTCTCAGTTACATACTTTTTGAAGCCATATATATGCAATATTTCATGGACATGAAATATCGAAGTTGGACTCAAGATCCGAGGAAAGTATCTTCTTGGGATACGCTGGTGGTGTGAAGGGGTATTGTTAGTGGGATCCCATTGCCCACAATATTATCATTAGTAGAGATGTCATCTTTTATAAAGAAAAAGTGAAAATAAATATTGATAAATACACATATAAATAGAGTACAGAAACTAAAATAGTCGAGGTGAATGATGAAACAAAGGAAGAACCTGTTTTCAATGAGGAATTACTAAGGAATGATGATCAAGTACTAGATAATCCTAGATTACAATGACCAAATAGAGAGAAATGAGTGAAAACATGGCACTCAGATTATGTCACTGAGAGAAATGTTTCAAATTTCTTATTGACAGAATATGGAGAGCTATCATCTCTTTTGGAGGACACCTAGTGTCCAAATATATCATCATGGATGGCGGGGATGCAGGAGGAACATGAATCTCTGAATATTCTAAAGACATGGGATCTTGTTCCATTACTTCATTGGTGTAAGAATATTAGGAACAAATGTGTCTACAAGACTAGGAGGGATGAAACAAACTAGGTAGAAAGTTATCGTTTGAGATTGGTGGTCAAAGGATATACTCAAAAGGAAGGTATCAATTTCAATGAAATATTTTCTTGTATTGTTAGACTAACAAATATTCAGTTAGTGATGGTGATTTGTGCTACATACACTCTGCATATAGAGTAGATTGATGTGAAAACAACTTTTCTCCATGGTGACCTTGATGATAAAATATATATTCTATAATGAGAAGGTTTTTTTGAATAAGGTAAAGGGAACATGGTTTCCAGGTTGAAAATTATCTTTACGGTCTCAAACATGTGTTGAGGTGTTGTTACAAGTGATTTTATTCCAAAATCACGAGCCTTGGATAAAATAGACTTAATTTAGATCCTTGTGCATATTTCGATTGTCTATATGCTAATGATTTTATCATTATACTATTGTATATGGATGAAATGTTGGTTGCATGCCCAAAAAATGGATCAAATCTAGGAGATGAAGGCACAGTTTTCTAGGGAGTTTGGTATGAAGGACTTGGGACCAGCAAACAAGACTCTTGGGATACAAATTAACTAAGACATGAATAATGGAAATATTTTGATATCACTAAAAAATTATTTGGGGAAAGTCTTGGAATGATTCAAAATGAAATACTATAAGAAATGTTCTAACCATCTTCTCATTAATTCCAAGTTATCATATACAATAAGTCCTAATAGTGAAAAATAGAGGATGGAAATGTCTTGAGTGTCGTATGAATCAACAGTGGGGATTATAATGTTCCCCATGGTTTGTACATGAACATACATTTCACATACAATGGTAGAAGTTAGTAGGTACATGGAAAATTTAGGAGGAAATCATTGGAGCATACTGAATAGGATCCTGAGATACATCAGGGAAACCTCATATGTTGCATTATGTTTTGGAGGATCAGATTTCACAATCATGGGCTATGGTGATTCATATTTTCTATGTGATTCTGACCAGAGAAAATCCGCTACTGGTTATGTGTTTACTCTTGTAGAACGATCTATGAGCTGGATTTCAAAGTTAGAGTCAGTTGTGGATTTATCAACGATAGAGGAAAAGTACATGGCCTATACATAGTCATGCAAAGAGGTTATTTGGATGAAATGTTTTTTGGAGGACATCAGGCATAAACAAGATCGTATTTTATTGTTTTATGGTAGTCATGGTGCCTTTCACAATGTAAGGAATCCATATTTTCCTTCCAGGATGAAGCACATTGGTGTAAAATATCATTTTTTTGAGATACTGTGAAATAAATAAGTTTCGACTTGTAGAAAATTCACCCTAATGAAAATATGGATGATTTTTTGGTGAATATGATTGGTTCTAATATGTTCAGATGCTATAGATCCTTGAGAAACCTTGTAGAGAAATGAGTAGTAGGTTTAGTAGACAAAAGGGATGTGTAGAGATGTGATTGGAACTTAATCAAATATCCATGTGGGAGATATGTTGGAAGACTTTATGGAGAGAGAAAATATGAATGATGGTCACCGCATTCATTTGGAAACGTCATGGTAAAACGTCATGGTGACACCCTACCATTGATTCCCAATTTAATTTTTTAATAGAAATTTAATAGCGAGGAGGCCAAAGGAGGGTTAAGGAAGGCTATAAAATGGGATCTTCTCCACCTATTTTTATCATCGGATTCAGAAGAAACATATCCTTATCCTTAAGTGCAGTATTTTGTGAGGCGTTTCTCCATATTTTCAAAGAGATAACTTCTTGGATGTTTTCTCCTTGAAATTGAGAGAGAGAGAGAGAGAGTTTTCACCCACATTTTTCCATAGTGAAATCCTTATATTTGCCTATGGGTTTTTACCCCATTCATTTGGGGGGTTTTCCCTGATACATCTAGTGTTTTTCCTCACATTTTCACTTTATTTCTATCTCAAAATTATCATTGAACTGATTGGAAAATTTTTTAAAATCCTAATATTTTTTTCTAAATGATGACATCACTTTAGTTCTATAGTAACTAGTTGACGTCTATTGTAAAAAAATTTCAATCACCATCTCTTTCTAAATACCACTTTTCACCACCCATGACTATGTTTTCTCATTAAAATATTCTTGAACGAGGCCTTGCCATGATCATATTTATTATCCTTAATTACAAATATATGAGAAATATATGTCTAATATATCCCCTCTAATTACAAAAATATAAATAAAATGATAAAAAAATTATATTAATTTAAAAAACATAAAAAAACAGTAACCACAATTAGGTACTATCTCTCACTGGCAATCTGCCCAATACTACTATCTGTGTATATCATCTTGAACACATCAAAAAAATGTAATAAATGGTTCAACCACAAACAAAATTAATTTATCATATATATATCATATTAAAGAATATTATTTACAAACATTTGATGATTTATTCTAAAAGTACGATTCTCAACTATGTGTGTGACATCCTTCAAGCCTCAATTATATTAGCTATAAGATGATAGCCTCTTAAAAGTATCTTCTATCCAGTAAGTGAAGAATATAAATGTGTTCTCGGTGGGAAAACTACCACAAAAATAGGTTTTAATTGATGCACCCTTTTGAAACTCTAAAAAATGCTGATAAAGGGGGTACCATTATCAATGCTATTTTTAGCAATAATAAAGGTACCTCTTTTATCATCGATTTTTTGTATTGTTAAAGGCCCCCCTTTATTAGTACTTATAAAGGGTATATTTCAAAAAAAACATAAAAAATAATATATTAATATATTAATATATAAATATATTGGTATTGATATAAATATAATATATATTTTTTAAATATGTTTTAGATAAGTATATGTAGACATTTACACCTAATATATTATATGTTTAAAGAAAATAGCTAATAAAATATTTTAAAAAAATTATTAATTAATTATTTTTTATTTCTTATCAATTAGTAATCATTTAATAAAAAATTGAAGACCCAAAAAATTAAAAAAAAAAAATATCTAAAATATGTTGAAAACATAACTCAAACTTCAAACGGTGATAAATTTGGATCAAGTTGACTTTTTGAGCTCTACAACATATCAAATCGATGCCTATGGTGAAAAATGAACTTTTCTTCCTCTAGCTATTTACAATATTTCTAGGAAGGAGAGATATCAGTTTTTCAACTTCTTGAATGACATAATGGTTCAAGAGGGGTATTAACTGTATAGAAAGAATATTTTTTCAATAAACGATTTAATGTTAATGGTTCTAAAATCACATGACTGTCATGTTTTACTGTGAGATCTAATTCCTATAGCTTTATATGGCATATTTTCCAAGAATTTCTTTTATAAGTTAACCATGCATTGTTTCTTCTATAAAGCTATATGCAGTATAGTTATGGATTTGGTGAAATTGAAAACTATGGAAAGAGAAATTATTATCATACTATGTGATTTAGAAATGTTATTCCTACTTGAATTCATTGATATAATGGTTCATTAGATGGTTGACATATTGAGAGAGATTAGAGTATGTGGTCCTATACACTATAGATGGATGTACCCCATTGAACGATGTATAATGATTTTGAATGGGTATATAAAAAATCAAATTTGATCAGTGGGTTATACTGAAGATTGATATATTGTTGAGTAAGCCATTAAATTATGTACCAAATTAACATCAGGTGTGTAAATAATTGGTCTACAAAAATCACATCACACTAGGTTGCTAGCGGGTGAGGAATTTCTGGAAGAGATGTAGTCACAATCAATATTGTAGATCATGAGTAGCCCCACCTTTACGTTTTGAATAAAGTTTTGGGGGTTTCCCCATATGTTGAAACCGACAAAAAAATTATTAGGCATTTTAATCCATCAAGGGAGAAATTATGGATATTAAATACACTTAATCAATAGTTTATATAATGGTTTTGGGACTATATTTTTAATGATTCAGATGAAAATCCTAATTCAATATTAGAACAACATCGATGGTTAGCTAGAGTAAAAAGTGTGTATGTATTATCTTACAATGGTTATGTAATTAAGGATTATATGTTCTATAAAAATAGACATTTTGAATACAATACAGTTAAAAATAGTTGAGTTACACTTGTGGCTGAAGATATGCATATTTCTGGTACTAAGGACAAAAATCCAATTGACGTGAATATTTCATTCATTGGCATCATCAAAAAAATATGGGAGTTTGATTATACCACATTCCATGTGCTGATTTTTAAATTATAGTGGGTTGATAACATGAAAGATGTAAAAATAGATGAATTTGGATTATTGAAGTTCTATTTCTGTATGGAAGGGTGAAAAGATGAACCATTTATAATGACATCATAGGAAGTACAAATATTTTATGTTCTAGATACCAGAAACTGAAAGTGGTCAATTGTTATGATATCGACCAAAACCACTGATGGGTTAGATGAAAATTCAACTGAGGGTGACACTTTCATTAGTATATCATAATCATTTCATAGAGGTCCTAATGTATATGACATTTTCTTTTTCATAGGAGACCAAAATTAAAGGACTTGAATAGGCGATATAGGGGTCAAATCTCTTAAGCCATTAAAAAAAGAGAGTTTAATAATTTGGTTATTTTTTTAATATACAATGTGTTACCTCATGTTATTATATTTTTGTTTTTGTATTGGCGTAAGAAAAAAAAATTTTAAACCACTTATGTAGATAATTAATTATGAACATGCTGGATTCTTGGTTGTTAATAATAGTTCATGGGTTCCCTTGTGTTTTGGTTTTTTACACGGGTGTGTGGGTTATTTCATTGGGGAGGTAGATGAGCCCGTAAGGGGTGCTGCCTTCTTAGGGTTTCCCTCTGTCGCCATCTCTTTTCCTCGCCTCATTTCGACATCAGAGCTCTCTTAGGCGCTTCATCTCAGTGTTTTCGTGGTGGCGGTTCCTCTTCCAGGCGTGGCGTCGAGGTACCTCCGTTGGCGCGGACATCTGGGATTTTCCCACTGTTTGCTAGCATGTTCTTTTGGAAGCACGATGTTGATAGAAGTCATAGATCTAGCTCCTCTTGGATGGGGGTCGATGCTTCAATTCTTTTTTGGCTGGGGCGTGCGCAGAAATTCGATGTGGATTTTGGGTGAGTTTGCGAAGGCAGCGACAGGATCTGGCTCTGATTTGCAGCTAGGAATCACGATTGGCATTTTGGTTTTGTTCTCTTTATGATTTTCTACCCTTGTTATTTGTCTGTGGGTGTGGTTGAACCCTGTTTGGAGCATGGTGATTCTGGTTTCTTATTTTGTGGTTCGTTCGGATCCGACGTTGTTGCAGCATTGACATGGATGAGATGCGTTGGGTTTTATTGGTGATGTTTAATTGTGAATTTCTATTTTAGTGATGAGTTTGCTTCAGTTTTCATCCACCATTTGTGTGCGATGGTATGATTTGGGTGGAAGACCATGTTTTGGTGATGGAATTCGTGGTTTTGGCGACCGATGAAGGATTCAATAGGGGGTCTTGGATAGGGGGTGTTTGCGATGTTTGGGGACATCATAAGAGGTGAATTCAGGTGGCCGTGAAGACTGCTTGAGGTGATATGTGTCGTTTGATCTGGTTATTTTGGATTTTGGATTTTGGATTTTGGATTGTGGATTGTGGGTGATTGGTTTGATGTCTGTAGGTTTTCACTAACCTAAAAAGTGACATATTTGAAACAAAAAGAATTTCCAGTCAGAATTATGCACATGATGGTGCTCCCAATCCTGAGGAATAGTAGGTCTTTAAACCTATTGTTGCTTTCATTGTAGAGGAAAATGAACTTCTTCATGTGCTGGTAATCCCAATCCCAAGGAATAATAGGTTTTCCAATCTATTTTTGACCCCAGTGTTGAGGTTCAACAACCATCTTCACATGCTGATTCTATATCTCCAGGGAAAAAACATATTGATGATGTTGAATCTAAGGAAATGTTAGGTGATGAAGGACCAGGGATGTAGAAAAAATAGGTTCTCCATATTTTGATTGTGTTAGAAAAAATAATGAATGAAAAAATGAAATGCATCAATTATGTGGTCCGATGGAATGCACGGGGCCAGCATGTAAACTCCAACAACGTCATTTTTAGTAGTTACATTGGAATCATCACTTTGTTATGTATGACAACTGGTGTAGTATTGTGGCCCCATGTTGTTCCAGTGCTAATGGCACTGATGTTAGAAGAGATTACAGTAACATTATGATATCATTTCTTTATTTTACTAAAAAATAAAATAATGAAAAAATGAATTATTCTTCACTATCCCTTGATGATTGCATTTATATTAGATAAGCCCCATAATAAATATGTATTAATTCATTATATAAGGATTCATAGAGGATTTCACACAATTCTACAAAGTCATTATCTAAAATAAGCTGAAGGGAAAATAAACCGACACCCACTGATTATGTATGCACGCCTCATAACTGAATAAGCAATAGATTTGTTTACTAGACTTCATATCGATGTGTCTTTTCATGTACATTTTGTCTAGTAATATATTTTTTGAAAATAAATATATTCATCACTTTGAGTGATGAGTTTTTATTTTTGAAATAGAAACAGAGTGTTGAAAATAATAGAGGGGTAGAAAAATCAACATACCTCTATTGTAGAGCAAGGATGGGGTACGCACACTTGAAAAAAATGGTACATATTTTAAATCTACAGTAACACTTTTATATGACATGAAATGAAAAATAATTATGTTCCTCAATGTATATGAATATTGATGAATCCAAATCTAAATCCACTTCCAAATACACCATGTGTTGTGGAAAGAGGCATGTGAAAATAAATATGGGACACTAATAGATGAAAAGTCATAAAAAGGGTGGGAAACATGTACAATTAATAAATAATAAAAATTTGTTTTTCCTTAAATCATAACTAAATAAAAAGGATTACTTATTTTTCTATATTTTCTATCCATATTAATCACATGAATCACCAACACCTCTATAAAATGAACACCTACTACCAGTGTCATTATAGTAGACAGAACTATATGGTCTCATCAGAGGTGTGGGTTTGGGGGTGACAACGCAAACGTATTTTGATAAAAAAAACAAGAGGTGGATAAAGATGAAGAAATTAAATAGAAGAAATAAATACTAGAAACAATTTAATAAAAATTACAATAGAAGAGAGAGTTACTAGAAACTTTAATAGAGAGAAGGGAAGAGAAAAAACAACTCAAGAATAACAATTGCCTTAATATCCCGCCCCACACCCACCAGCTTTGAGATGATCCATTCCCCTCAAAAAGATATATTGGAAAAGCTAATCACTGTTCTAATAATTGTTTCTTTTAAATGTGAATCATATAGACAATGATACCGTTACGGTGCTGATATTATACAGGGTGATATTGACTGTGATTTATATCTATGAACACCCACCCATCTCCTTGTAGTGAGGGCTACAATGTTCAATATCCAAAACTATGTGCTAAACAATAGACCACGTCCAATAGGTCTTGTGAGAGTGTCGATTAGTATAGACCATGATCTGAGCACTGATCAACCTATTCCAATTGATGAGGATGATATTCATAAGGTTGACCAACTATTGGAACATTCATTGCATGGATGTCAAATATTGAAAAAAATATATGTTGACAAGGTGGTATTCATTTACTATTTATTTTTCATGCTAAACATTTAATAATTAATGAAAAAAGGAATGATCTGATGAATGCTATTACAAAAGGACAAAGGGATGGGGGTGAAATGAAAGTTAGAATCAAAACCATTTAAAGGATCAACCAACTCATTGAAAAGATCTTCCAAAAGCACATTTACCCCACCCATTCAATATCCACAGTTACTAACATTAATGGTTTATGCGGATACAGTGTTACAAAGTGCTAGTAGTCACGTAGTTGATTTTGATGAATTTTTTTTTCGGGAGGATGTTACTGATTATATTTATTCTAATAATGTAGATTAAATCATCAACTATTAATGGATAGGTGCCTCAATTATAAATGTATACATGAGGTACATTTTTGTGATTTAATTTTACAAATGATCATATACCATGTTAATTATGAATAAATATATTTCATATTTTTAGTAGGAATATATATCAATACCAATTCAATGGATTTACCCATAAAAAATTGGAATCGTTAGTCCTCACGTCACCTCTACACACCAAACAAAAAACGAATCCAAACTAATGAATGAAAGAGTGGAAATCCTGGGCAAATCGTTTGAAATAAAACATGGCGATGAAATAATATTCTTAATATAAATGATGTCGCAATAAAATTCTACAATTTAATCATATGTAATATATTTTTCATTTAATTCATTACTTATTCCTTTTTTTGTTTTTAGGAATCACTGGATTCTCATTATAATCAATTTGGATACTCTAAATATTTATTTGTTGGATTCACTACATGGATTACCAACAAACCGACCACACATGATAACATTTTTTTAATTTTTAATACACTACATCCAACATTATTGAACTAAACTTCAAGTTATATAATAATATTATTTTTTAATTAGGATTCTATTATTATAGGGTGTTGTTTAAATATCATCAAAATCATGGAATGAGGACAAGCATTACGCACAAGGACCCATACAAGTTCTACAACTGGATAGTTATCAAGGTATGTATAATAATATTTAACTATCCAAACACATCTAAAAAAATTACTTATTTTCTTCAATGTTTCTACAGTGTCTAAAATAAACAAATGGAAAATATTTTGGTTATTATGTTTGTAAATTTATGAGAGAGATCATATTCAATCAAAAAACAATCCCCGAAGAGGTATTTTCAAAGTTAATTACTACATTATTTAAAATATTTATTAATCTTTTGTGTATTTATATTTTTCTAGTACTATTATGACAGTCGAAAAAAATAATATTTATAAGACGATATAATTTTTCTCAGAAACAAATGGGCATCATACCTGATCATGGAGTGCATACAAATGGAATGAAGATTTGACTTCTATAGAAGTAATGGATTGTTTCATATTTATGTTTAATTTATTTCTTTTTAGTATTACCCTCATAAGAATTTTTTTCACATACAGGGGGATTCCTTATAATTTAGGATTATTTTGAGACATTGGGACATGTAGGAATCAAAAACACCTCAATCTGACATATGACATGATCGGTATGACTCAAAGTGTGTCTTTTTATTTAAAATTGACATTATTATTAGTACAATATAAAACTCACAACCTCAAATCCAAAAAAAGGAATTCAAATTGTTTTTGTACTTTAGTATAATAATCTATAAGTCATTTAAGATGTGTAGGAATCAGCTACACACCAATCCAAAAAATTTTGTGACCAGTATGACTCAGAGTGTTTGTTATCACTTTTAAATCAACATTTTACTTCAAAATATGTCACGCACTGAAAATTGAAAAAACCCACTCATATTTTCTTAATAATTTAGTTAATCGATTAAAAAATAATTTTTTACATGTAGGAATTGTTATCATGTCAAACTGATACAAGATGTTACTGGTATTAGTTAAAGTACATGTTTCTAGTTTATAATGAAATTTTACTTAAAGAGACAAGTGACATACTGAAAAAAAATATTTTTATTATTTTAATACTTTATTACAACTATCCATAAGTCACTTGGGATGTGTATAAATCAGATTCACCTCAATCTAATGCACGGTGTGACCAGTATGACTCCAAGTCCGTCTTTTTATTTAAAATTGACATTAATTTTAGAAAAAATGAACAAGTGACATACTGAAAAATGAGAAAATACATTCGGATTGTTTTAATACTTTTGGGTAAAAATTAATGAGTCGTTTGGGATATATAAGAATCTTCGGCACCTCAATATGAGTAATAGTGTGACCATTATGACTATAAGCTCATTTTTTATGTAAAATATACATCACTTTTAGTAAAATGGACAATTTACCTACTAAAAAAATGAGAAAAAACATTTGGATTTTTTTGATATTGTAGGAAAAAGATCCAAAAGATAGTTGGGTTGTTTATGAATTAGCTGAACTACAATGCTATCCTCAACAACTCCCAAAAGTAGCTATAATATGAGCTGCACAATTTTCATCTCTCCCAAAAAGGGAAGAACAACAAGAATAGAATAAAGGAACCAATTATCTAATGATGTTGATAATAGAAAAAAAATGCATGGTGGACAATTTTATCCTCCTCTAGCGCGTCTATAATAACATGACAATCAGATTTGACCACAAGTTGAGAGATGAAATGAATTGCATACCCTTCTAGATAGTCATGGCCACTGCTACAGGAGGAGACAACAAGAAATTTATGATTAATGACGAGCCAAAATAATAGAGCCTACATGGTCATAGAGAACCGCCACAAGGTTAAAAGAGACATCACCTAGAATTGTGGCATTAATATTAAATTTGAAAATACCCTGAGGGGGGTGAATCCATCTGACGAGAGAGGGATGATCAATTATTTGATAATTGATGTTGAAACCCACATTTTGGCGTCACTTATTGCGTAACCAACATTAATACTCTCACTAACACAGTTTTAACATATCTTATCCATTAACTGATATCAAAACTCTATTTTTGTGAGTTTTAACATGTATAATGTATAAATGAACAATCATGATGAATTCATAACATATTTGTACGTCAATTATACTCTTGCATCAATATATTTATTAACCAAATTCATTGGAAGCATATATTAATTTTAATGTTTATTTATTTCATTATTATTATAATTATAAATATATATATTTAAATAGAATTTATATATATTTATAAAAATAATAAAAATAATAAATATATTTATTATTTAAAAATTAATTATAATATTATAATTATTTAAATATATAATTATTTAATTATAACTTATAAATAATTTTTTAAAACCTTATATATATATTTGAATTATTAATAAATATATATTAATTATCAACGTGTGTTTTTTATTTAATTTATACAAATAATAATTATTTTTTAATAGAAATGTAATATTTATATATATATATATTAATAATATTATTTATTAAAAAAATTATCAACGCTAAAAATACCATTTTTCGTAGATTATTAGGTCTCACCAAAATTCTTTCATTTTTGAAATAATTGTTAATGATGACAGGGTTTTTATTTCATAGATTCATAACTGGGGCTCTTAGTGGTTGGATATTGAGGTGGCTCGTCCACCTTCACCAGTTCATTCCTCACCAATAAGATGGCTCCCCCATTTGGGTGTTCTCAAACTAAATACTGATGTAGAGACCCCTGGGGACAATGTTTTGGCCTTTGGACAGTCCTCTAGGATCACTCTAGCTCTCTTATTGCAGATCATCATTCCTCGAACATTGCGGATTAGTCTCCTCATGTGGTAGAGGCCATGGCTATTTGGAATGGTATGTAGTTCATCTTGTCTCTTGTCTAGAAGGATGTTGTGGTCGAATCTGATTGTCAAGTTATTATCAACACACTGAAGGAGGATGAAGGTGGAATCCAAGCCTATGGTTCCATTATCGACATCTTCATATATTTGGTTCCTTTTTTCTCTTCTTGTTGTTTTCCTTTTACATGGAGATAGGGCAATCGAGCGGTACATTTTTTGGCTACGTTTGGGAATCATTGGGGGTCTAATTGATGAATTTTGTCATTTCCTCCAGAATTATGTACTAGGACTTTGGATGATATCTATGGTTTTAGGATTTTATTTTTGAAAAAAATAAAGGCCCCCAATATCCGTGCTAAATAAAGGGCTGATAAAGTTTACAAATTTATCGACGTTTCTTTAGCGCTGATAAAAGGATGATTTATCAGCACTTTTATCTAGAACTGATAAAGTCCCCCCTTTTATCTGTGATTTCTTCTTAGCGCTGATAAAACCTGATGCATCCCTTACCCCGATCCATGGTAGTGAATGGGAGGATCCGCCACGTGTCGACGACATCAACTTTATCAGCGGTTTAAACTGCCACCAAATCAAAAAATAACCACTCCTAAACGATGATTTTCTAGTAGTGGATACATAACTCATTTATGATGTGTTGGAATTGACTCCATGTCAATCCGACCTATGATGTGACTAATATGACTCAAAGTTTGTGTTTTCATTATAAAAGGGACATTTTAGTTTAATGATATAATTATTAACAATTAATTAAATAATTAAAAAAATTAATAACTGATGATATCATTAATATATTTAGTAACTGTAAATATAATTTATAGATATAATTAAATAACATTTTAATTAATAATTCATTATAAAATTATTAATAAATATTTAACATTTTAATTAATAATTAATTTAAAATTTTCAATATAATAAATAAAAATCAAATTTGTATTATAACATATAACATCATTAATATATATAGTAATTAAAAATATAAATTATCATATGTGAATTATATATCATTAAATTTGAATTTTTTCTTATTTTTTATGAACTGTTACTAAGATAAACATTGTTTTTATTTGGTGGAAGAACCATTGTACAAAGGTCGATCATCGGAGAAATCCTACTAAAATAAAATAACCTTATTTTTATTTAAAAAACCCACCATAATTGTGTTGAACATTTACTCAAAATAATATATAAATCCATAAATTTTATAAACAAATAAATTATTTGAAAACAAATATAGATTTATAAACAAAAATGTATTGTTTTTTTGTTATAATATGTGTTATAATTTATTTAAAATATTAAATTAATGAAGAAATAAAAAAATTATAAATTAATTTATTTTATTAGTTTTCTGTTATTAAAATTAATAATCAAGGCCAAAAAAATCTATTATTAACTAAAGAAATTTTTACTATCAAATACTCATTTTAGTATAACCCTTCGGTTCTTTTTTATTCATTTTTCAAATAATAGTTCCGTTAGACACCTATTTTCCCACCCATTGGGGGTAATCTCTACAAAAAAATATTTCCATTTATGAATGGTTAGATAAAAAATCAATAAATTGAAAATATATACATATATATATATAAAAAAAATTTTGTATAAAGGTTGATACGAGTCAATGATAGATTATTGAATTAAAATCAACATTAAATATTAGATGCGAGTCAAATATTCTCAAAATCAATTATACATTATTAAATTAGAATTCATCAAATTTATTAAAATATACAACATTGATAATTAGGTTTAAAATGTTCATTAAAAATCACCCAACATTACGGATTTCGACCCGTCAAATATGCATGAAATTTGAGATAATCGAATCCTAACTCATTTTCTTTTTTCAAACCCAAATACATATATATCCCATTTATTTTTTAAAACACTATTTTAAATTATATTCTATTATATTTTGAAATGAAATTTTAACAACCCAAACTGGCTTAATTAAAGGGACATCAATTATTTTTTATTTTAAAATTTATTTATAAATCAAAAAACAATTGATATCAAAGAAAACTAATAAATTTAATATTTTTATTAAAATTTAAAAATAAATAGTTATTCAGTTAATAACAATTAATTTAGTTAGATAATAATTTAGATTTCATATATAAATTTAATATGAACAATAATCAAAAAACATAAATAAATTAAATAGTTTGACTATCTTTTTAATATCGAGTTAATAAATTAATTAACATTAAATAAATAGGGTTGGGTAATTCCTTGATATTAATTGGAATTATAAATAAAATATTTGTGTATCCCACCATTCATTGTATTAGGAGGAATATTTAAAGAGGTAAAGGACAAAATAATGGAAGATGGTATTATATAAGGGTGGATGCTGTGTTTTCAAAATGCAAGCCTCTAACTGAAATCTCCCTTTTCTCTGAAACCCCTCACCGCGTGATGATGAAGATGAAGATTTTAAAGATATGGATTATTGAAATCCAGTGGAAGTCATGTTTTGGTGGAGTATCGTTAGAAAAGTTCAAAAATATGGAGTAGTCGTCTAGAGTCCCACGACCCATGATGAAGCCGACAATGAGGTCTTCAATAGAAGAGGTTATCACCAATGCACCAATATTATCCCGGTGGATAATAGAGGAAGACTATGAGGGACGTCGTCCATCATTCCCCTTCTCTTGGGAACACTTCCTGGGGGTAACTAAGCTAGATGATCCAAAACAGACCCAAACCCAACACTAAAACTGGAGAACCCTGGGGTGACGACACTTGTGGATTCCAATTATGGTGGGCAGTGTCCAGCCATCCCATTTTCCTGGGAATACGCACAAGGGGGGGCCAATCTAGGAGAACACGAAGGCACCCCAACTCTTACAGATGAAATATCTTCTCCCCGGAGGATCCCAAGTGATGGGATCCCGAATTTACCCCAACACCCCCTGGGAACCCAATACGTGGTAAAGTCTTATCTAACGGGAATCGTTTGTGAGAATGGTTACAACAGAGGGAGGTTTCCAGTCCTCCCTTTCACCTCAGAGCACTTCCCTGGGGTGAACAAGGAGATATGGAAGCCATACCAATCCAAGAACTCCTGGCGGAGGTGGAACGCAATTGAGGCGGGATATGGATGTGTAGGTGTGCGGGGTGGAGCACGGTGTAGTCGCTCAGGGAGGATATGGTGGATGTAAAACATGGTTGAGGCGAGATATGGAGGTTCCAATGAGCGGGGCGGTCATGGAGGGGTAGAGTGCAGTCGTGGTGTGCGGTCATATCTGAGGCGGAATATGGTCATGGCAGGGATGCTTTGCGACTGACTTTCATTAGCGTAGTCATAGTGTGGGGATTTTCTTTTAAAATCACATAAAAACCAATTAATAAGTATTTTTGTTGATTAATATCATTTTTTAAATTTTTTATTGTATAAATAATGAAAATAAAGTTACTTATAAAACATTTTTTAATATGAATTTAAATTTTAAATTATATTGTTCATATGAACAAATATTTTGATATGTTATTTATATAGTTCATATCACAATGTTATAATATTTATATACCACTATAAAAATAATGGCTTTTGCAATAGGTTTTTTACGACGAATTCCCACCGCAAAAAGTTATTTGTGATTGGAATTCATCACAACAAACCATCATGGAAAATCATGACGTAAATAATAGAAATTGTGAAGGGACGTGGAAATTAACCTTACGGTGATACAATTTATGAAAAAAATATTTATCCATCACAAATACTATTTACAATCGAACTTTTTTTCATTGCACATTATTTTATTCTAGATTATTTGCAATGTAATAACAAAAAAAGTTAATTTTATAGATAAAAAATTAAGCCTATTTACATTTAAAATATATTTCTCAATAAATAAGACTTATCTAAATAAAAACTAATATCCATTTTATTTAAAACACAAATATATGAATATTTATATACATATATAATGTGTGTATGTATATATATATATATTAGTATGTGTCTGTATTAACAAACTAATATATATTGTCTATATATCCTAACATAGGAATATACAAAAAAGTTAATTTTATAAATAAATAATTAAACAGATTTACATATAAAATATATTTCTCAATATATAAGCCTTATCTAAATAAAAACTAATATCCATTTTATTTAAAACCCAAAAATATGAATATTTATATACCTATATAATGTGTGTGTGTCTATAAATATATATTAGTATGTGTAATAAATTGATATATATTATGTATATATCCTAACAAAGTAATATACATATTAAGATATAATATATGTAAATATATGTAATTTTGTATAATTTAAATTATATTTAAACATAGTATATATATATATATTGTATACATGTAATTATTTATTTTTTTGATTATTTATACCCACACACAAAAACATATTTTATAAATGTATTTAAAAATAATCTTCTAAATATATATTAATACATGAATAAATAAAAAAATAAAAAAATGTACCTATATAAATAAATAAATAAATAAATAAATAGATATAAATATAAATATATAAATATAACTAGCTATATATATAATTAAAACTAATATATGTATGCAATTTCTCTGTGATATATTTATTTTTAGCATAATTTTAGATACAAAAATACCTCTTAATATTTATTAATTCTACCAAAAACAAAATATTAATTTCATATTATATATGACATATCATATCCATCAAACTTAATTTAAATAACTATCAACAATCAAACAATTATTTTTTAAAAAATTAATAATTTTAAAATATTTATCCAATAACATATTAATTGTATTTTGACTAGTAGTGTGGTTTTTGTGAACATCATTCACACACTCCAAGACCCGTTTTTTTAAAATATTTTGACTTATCCCATATCAAAAAATCAACTACATTTTTTCCTTTTAAAAAATTCATCAAGAAATCATTTTTTTTAAAATTAATTAAAGTGAATGAAAACAATGTCCATTACTACGTTTTTAGAAAATAATAAAAAAACAATTCCTTCGAAAAACCATAAAACAATTATTGTTTACTGAAAAAAATTATATCCTCATTTCACATTAAAAAATCACAGTTTTTTATTTTTTACCTTAAAAAACTAATATTTCCTTAAAATAAAATCAAGAAATTACAAATTAAAAACAGATCTACTTTAATTAAACAATAAAAATAAAATAAAAAATTAAGCATTTGATAAATAATCAATACATAACCTAAGTAATTTTGACGAGAAAATGATGAAGTTTTATTTTTTAACTTTGATTTTTTAATTGAAATTTTTAATTTTGGTAGAAGGATAAGGGGGATTTTTTGATATTTTAAATTTAAAATAGGATCATTTAGAAAATGGTAAATTCTTTAATTATGATAATATAAAAGAATAAATTTCATTTTCAATTTCCAAATACATCATAAAAAATGACTACTTAATTTTTATTTTTTAAAATAATATAATTATTTTTTATTATTTTTTTTAATTTGAAAGTAGGGATATTTTTTAATTTTATATTGGATTTATATTTTTATCATCAAATATTTTTAAATTTGGAATATATATATTATTATTACTTCCAATGGAAATGATATTTTTTTACAAATTTTTTATAAATGAAATTTAGTTTTTTTATTTATTTTTAAGGAAAATAATTAAATATTTTTAGTTTTTAATTGAATGTTTGATTTATTTTAAATTTTTTATTTGAATTTTATTAATGAAAAACGAGTTTTTATAATTTTTTTATAAAAATGCTATTTTTAAAATTGAAAGAGAATTTTGGTTGAATATATCTTTATGAAAAATCGTTTTGGACTTATTATTTACTCTTTAAATTATTTTTGGGGAATATGAATTTTGTTCTTAATTTTAATAATTTTAAAAATAATTTTTTATTTTTAAAAAAACTGATCATCACTACAGCATGAAATCCATGGTGATATATGTTTGTAATCCCATTATATCCTGAATTTACTTCATCCCTCATCTAGTGACGCAACGTGTGCTGATTGGTTTTACGACCACAATGTCTTCAAAACCATTTAATTTTATGTGTGTATAGGGATATCACTGTCACTACAAAAAAATGAATTTCCCCAACCACAGATAGACCTTTTAACACCGCACAAAGAGATTTAATGGCACTAAAAAACATTTTCCATGTCAACGTCCTTAAAAAGAGGACCCATTTATCAATGTTTTTACTTTATGCTGATAAATTCCCTACTATTTCATTGTGTTGTTTCCATAACAACACACTTTACCAAATACACCTATAAAAAATTCACCAGTATGAAAATTCATAATTTAATTAAAATAAAATTTAGATTAAAAATACAAAAAAAAACATATTATATACATTTAAAACAATATTTAGTATAATGATACTTGCATTTACTATCCATAATCATTTGAAAACATCAATGTTTAATTATCTTTTTCACCTACATCCCCTCTCAAAAAAGTCTAATCATGGTATCAGTTGCCAAAAAAACCACCCCAATAAGAGAAAAATAATTCACATATATAAAAAAAATTATTATGTTAACAATACTATAAATACCTAAATTAATCATAAATATGAAATAATATATTTTTAAAATGTCAATTTTAAATAAAAGGACACACGTGGATCACTACCATGGAAATAACTTTATGCAGGGCCACCCGTTAACAACCCTATAAAATGCATTGATAAAGGGGGTACTGTTATCACCACTAAAAAACCGCTAATAAAAGGTTCTTTTAATAATTATAAAAAGTGTGGTTAAAAGAACCCCTTTATCTGCCTTTTTAGTGCTTGTAAAGGTACCCCTTTATCAACGATTTTTAGCAATGTTAAAGGGACTCACTTTATCAACACTTTTTTAGTAGCGTTGATAAAGTGGGGGCTCTATCATTTTTTTTAATAACGCTGATAAATTTTATATTTCAAAAATAAATATCATATTTCATTAAAAATATATATATATATATATATTTAAATATATCTTAGATAAGGGTAAATAGACATTTACACATAAAATATAAGATATTTAGTGAAAATGGCCTATAATAAATTTAGAAAATTTTTTATTAGTTAATAAATTTCTTATTATTATTGATTATCAGTCATTTATTAACCATTTGAAGATACAAAAAAATAAAAAAATACATAAAAGATCTAAAATAAATTGAAAACGTAACTCGTATTTCAAAAGGTCATAAATTTTGATCCGAGTGTCCGTTTGAGCTCTACTACGTATCAAATCAAATCTTGAAATGAGATCTACATATTATTGATAAGTAGGAATCTCATATTATGTTTTCATAGACCCAAGTATTCCATATATGGACATTAAAAATGAGTTTTTAGTCAATGAATCCTATTTTTTTTAACATTCGATGGACTTTCAACCACGTTTAATGGGGTGTTTTTCCCATTTTCAATGGGGACATAAATTGTCAAAAGTATAACATTCATATAGATATTAATGTTTTTAAATTTTATCATTTTTCATAGTTTAGTTTTATTTATAATAAAATATATAAAAATATATACATATTTTTTATGTATTCAAACATAATAATTTAATTTTATAAATATACATGTAAACATATTTACTTTTAAAGTAGATTTATAAATATATAAACCTTGTCTAAATAAAAAATAATATCCATTTTATTAAAATTTAAAATGAATAAATTATTATATACATATACAATTTCTGTATATATAATGTTTATATATGTATAAATATTTTTGTGTGTGCATTGAAAAACCGATGTATATTTATCTATATTTTTTAATATATGTATATAAATATAAATATATAATATATGTAAATAAATATAAATATATATAACTATATTTATAGATGTACAAAAATATATATATATATGTATTTATTTATTTATAAACACGCATTCACACACAAAAACATATTTTATATATGTATTAATATATATATATATATCTATAAATATATGGATTTATAAATATTTAGAAATAAATAAAAATATATAGATGTATCATAAAATACAGAAGAAAACGATATAGGGGAGTGAAAAAGGAGCGATATTATGAGGGGGAGGACTCGGTTTTGAATCCTAGTAAAGTCAAGGGTTCGCACAGGTGGGTGATGCAGGTCCCTAGTACTACTAAAGGGGTGGGGATTTCTAGACCTGTTAAATGGGTGGTATTGCTAGACTAGAATTGTTAAAAGGAGGGATCAAGTACTAATAAAAGGGGGGAGGTCCCACCCTCCCATTTTTTAAAAGAAATTTATTTTATAAAAAATACTTTTTTGTACATTTATCAGCACTAATAAAGCATCGATAAAGGTCATTTGTTCAGCATTTTTTTAGCACTGATAAATGAACCATTTTATCAGTGATGATAAAAGGGGTGTTTATTTGAACTTTTTTTGAGATAATAAATGGAACCATCTTTTAATAGCACTGATGATAATAAAACTTTTTTAATGCTGTAAATACTTGTTTTTCGGGATGTTAAAAGCCATATCTACAGACATGGATTCATTCTGGTCACCCCGTTCATCAGATTGATGTGAGGATGATTCTTACACATCACAAATGACTTGTGGAACAATGTTCTAAAATACCAAGACAATATGAATATATATTCATTTCAAATAACTATTTATAAAATAAATTAATGTAAACTAATTGTTGGGGTCAATGGTGAGATCTGGACTCCTTATCGAAGGCAGGGGATCGTAGGAAAACATCGGGGCTAGTTGATAAGAAGGACTCTAATTATCATGGTAGATGAAGGAAGGACTCAAACCCTGGTATGATGGTGAGGGATAGAAACATGGGTCAATATTTACTCAACGAATGGGTTGATGACCTGAGAAGAAGAACACACTCTAGTAGGGGATGGTGATTTTTCAAATAAGTTGTTTCCATTATCAGCAGATCCATCCACCCTGATTATCTTCTAAGTAGTTCCCAATAGATTCTATGGTTTGGGTGTCTTGGAATGTGGTTGAATGACTATATGGATAACTTGGGGGATTTCAATCAAATTCTAATTATTTGTTTCTATACCTTATTCTTTCAGTCTATATGTATTTGACTTCGAGATGATTGGATTTACTACAATTTACAATTTTCTTGTCTTTTTTAGGGCATGTTGTGTTTGGGGATTCGGTCATGTAATGGGTTCGATCTTGATTCCTCTTAAAAGGGCTTCTACATTTCATAATAAAGGGATTTTCCTAACCTATTCTAACAATAAAGATCACTAAAAAATATAAAACCAAAATTAAAATTTAATAAAAAATATAATCATTTATAATATAAAAATAGTTCCCCAAAAAGAACATAATAATAGTTCCCTAAGTGGGTGGGTAATTGAATAAATTAGATGGAGTGAACTCCATCCCTAAACCATTTGAATTTCACCGCATATACTCTATCAATTTACCATGTGGTGGATCCTATTGCTGTCGTTGCTACTCCTGATGTTGTCGCTACTCTTCCTGCTCTCTAATTAATCTCTGAGTAGTCTCATCCTGACCTCTTAGCTTTGCCTCATACTCTACATATTTCATGAACCGTCCCCTAGGGCCCATGCCGTGACTACCCCAAGCCCGCCTTCCATAGGCTAGGGTCTGGAGACTATCACCGAATGCGTATTTCCCTAAAACTGAGAAGGAATTGCCTTTATGACCTATACACACACAACCAAGCACATAGCTAGATATGAACACATGGTAAACTGAATAGTAAATTGAGTGAGTAAGTATGTAAAAGGGGCCAAAATACAAGCCTAACTAGAAAGTACAAGAAAATGGAAGGTATAAGTAAACTGGACAACTCATGTGAACACCTTCCAAGGATCCTACCGGAAGGGTAGGTACAGCTCTCAAACGGTCTTCTCTGTGGTACAACTCGTCTACGGTCCACCTCTGAGATACCTCCTGTCCCGGTACCCTCATCCTCAGTCAGTGATGTTCATCATCTACAACCAACACTATAAGGAGGAGGCATAGCCCGTGAAGGGTTGACTATAACTATACTTAGTAGGGACCCCGATACCCTCAAGGTCTCACAATATCTAAAAAAGAAAAACAAAAAATCATAAAATCAACTGACAACCCTACATAGGTATATCCCCATACATATACCTAAATTATCAAGTATACCCATCTCAATCATGAGGAAACACAGAGTCCAACTCAATAGCCCAAAGATCAGTTGGTCCACAATGGAATAAATACCACAATGGTAAGTACCACACAGGTACACCACATAGAAGAATACCACCAATGTATCACCACGATGGAAAAATACCATACGGTACAGACACAACTCACAACAGGTATATCATAGGTACAGTAGTAGAGATGATTAGATGTAACAACTAAAAAATCTTAATCTGTTAATAGGAAAACCCATGAATGATCCTAAATCTTCATCATACCCACAAAGGATTGTATTACATCGTCAGACCCACAGAGGATCCTAGTACCTCATCAATCCCAAACAGGATCCTAGTACATCATCAGACCCACACAGGATCCAAGTACCTCAGCAAACCCACACAGGATCCTAGTTCACCGCCATACCCACAGAAGATCCTAGTACATCATCAGTACATCGTGAGACCCGCACAAGATCCTAGTACATCCCTAGTACGTCTTCAGACCCACACATGATCCTAGTACACCATCATTATGTTGTCAGACCCACAAAGGATCCTAGTATATTGTTAGTACATCGTCAGACTCACACATGATCCTATTACATCGTCAGTACGTCATCATACCCACACATGATCCTAGTACATAATCAGTACCTTATCATACCCACACAGAATTCTAGTACATCGTTAGTATGCTGTCAGACCCACACAAGATCCTAGTACATAGTCACAGAACGTCGTCAGGCCCACACATGGTCCTTGTACATCGTCACAGCCAGCTACAGGGTTCCCGTACTATGATAACTTGTCTCTGGATGGGTTTTCTCCTCAAGCCACTGGTCAATTCACCAACTTCACGAAGTCCCACAAAGAAGTATCCCAAATGACTACCATGTAAATGGGGTCTCAATGCAATAGATGATGGGTCAATCAGATATCCGGTCTGAAAGTTATATCCTTTTATCCCATAGGGCCCAGTTGGATTCGTGATCCATCCAACCCAGACGTACCCCAATATAATCCAAAGTCAAGTGGGTTTTCCCAAAAGGACTGTCTCGATCCAAGGTTTCCGGGGCCACATACGGTTCATCATTTTGACACCATATGAGGGAGATATGTCGAATACAAGATCAGCAATAAAAATAATAATATTATTGGGTGTTTCGTGAACCCGAGCCATGAACCAGAATTTAATATTCAACATTAGACTGAAATTGACCATCAAAATGTTAGGATCACATCGCTATAGATGGTAATTCAATCAGACGTCACACACATGAATTATGGAGGGTTGAAGATTTATTAATAATATATTAATATTATTATTTGAGCATTTTAGGTACCAGATACAAAAACCCAAAAAGACATCCAATATTGGACTCATAAGTTTCATCTCGATGTTAGAGTTTCACTGCCACTGAAGGTTCGTTAAATTGAGGTCGCAAGAATAAGTTACAGATGAATTAGGGTTTTAACAACCATAAATAATAATAATATTATTATTATTTTGTTATTATTTTATTTCATTGAATGTTTCTCTCTCCAATCTCATTTGAGATTCATGCACAAGAGGGGTATCCCATTATGGTGTGCACAGGTCTAAATAGTGCCTCTATCTCTTTTTTATATACATTTTTCATTTAATTTTATTTCCTATCTATTCCTTTCCCTCTCCAATCAAATTTTATTCTTCCACGATTTTGCACCCCTGTACAGGAACCGAGAATCCGCTGCACCTCCGCCTTGTACACGGCCTACCTCCGGTGCTCTGCCTATTCATGCCGCCGCCAAATCTGCCTCATCGTCGGCCGAAGACACTTGGACCCACTTGCTGCGCACGCACCGCATGCACCAGCAGTGCCAGACCGCCCTACTCCACTATGTCACTCCTTCTGTGGGCTGTCTCATCTTCTTTATAACACCTAAAAATAAAATGATCACATATTCACGATCCTCGGGTATAGGGATTTGCATCCATATGTCATTCTCAATAGAATATTTCATATCCAGCGCCAATAAAAATTTGGCTGCCTCCTTCCACGAGCCATTCCGGCTTCGCTCTAAGCCCGAAAAATTAAACGATCTCATATTTGCGATCCTTGCGTTGAGGGATTCATGTACATATTTCACTCAAGAAAAAATCTGTGTTTCCAGCGCCAATAAATATTAGGCATTGAAGTGCTCATGAATAACGCATGAAGAATAAAAAGAAAGAGGAGAATGGTTTATGTGAGAGACGATGGCCTTGTTCGTTTGGCCATCATCATCATTAATTTAGGGCATGAATAATCAATAAAATAAATTCAAAAGTATATAAAAACCCCTTCCTCGACTGTCCATTAGAGGTGGCGCGAGGAAGAAGACGAAGTCGATGATATGGTTACGTTGGCGTTCATTGCTCCAGCTAGATGTTTCCAATCCGAGCTCAAGCATCTTCCTTGTTCTCTAATTCTATAGGATGATCTTCATTTTAGTGGATGTTCTTCGTTGAAGAATCTCCTTCCATGTTTCCTATAGCTCTCCCTTTTTCCAACAATTCTCCAACCAAATGGTGAAATACCAAATAAGTTTATTAAATAAACTAATTGAGTTGGCACATCAATGGGAGGAAAACCAAGAGTTATCTCATATTAAAGGAGGATTTAAAGGGTAGGGTGGTCCCCACCTTTAAATATAAATTTGGATTTTTTAGTTTGGGTGGTCCCCAACACTAAAGATAAAATGGGAGGTTTTAAAAATAAAATAAAAGTTGTTCTTTATTTTATTTTTATTTTTGTAACTCTCCCAAAAAATTAATGAACAATAACTTTCACCCTCGACCTAATGCGGTCAAGGTGAAGGCCTTATTAAGCTAATATCGGTTCTACGAGTTCAAAAATTCCCTCAGATTTCAATTACGAGCACCAGTTCAAAAGTTATATAACCCCGCTCACGCCATTACTGAACGTACCCGAAAAAAAGTTTGGAAAAATTATAACAGTTTCCCTTTGACCCCCGCCGGTTGAGGTTAGGCTCTACCTAACTAAAAAAATCCCCAATGAACCCAACTGTACTCTCAGATTTCAAATCTGAGTTACCATTTAAAAGGTTTGGATTTTAAAATAAAATAATTGTTACTTAATATTTTATTCATTTCCAGAAAATAACATTCACTAGTGGCCTATGCTAGCCAATGTTAGTATCTTCCTAAATGAAGAATTCCCTCAAGAGTATAGAGGTGGACTCAGATTTTCAATCCGAGCTACTGTTTGTGAGTTATAAGCATTTGAAAACTAAAATAATTTATTCAATTATTTTATTTACGATTATGCCATTTTGCGTTTTCTCACAGGAGGCCCGCGCCGACTAAAATTATGTCGTGCCTTGGGTAAACCCGCCATCTTGAACGCAATGGTACCCTCCGATTCCTTATTCGAGTTACTTTTTATGATTTTTTCCACTTTTTTAGGAAAAATTCTTACGCACGCTAATTAAAACTCAACTAAACTTCGACGGATCATTCAGGGCACTCCAGGCCTCGGAATCACATGCCGTCAAATTTTACGGTCTCAAAATAAATCCATATAATTTAAAAAAAAAATTATACAGAATTTTTGGGACATTAAATTTTCCCCACCTTCGGGATTTACGTCCTCAAAATCCAAAACAATGGAAAAAACAAATATAGGATAATGAGTACGAATCTAAGCCTCTTTCTCCCATGTTCTCTCTAAGGGTTCATGTGCTACCAGCTTACGTGAACTAGAGGTATAGACCACCCACGAAGGACCCGCTCTTGTCGATCCTCAATCTCCACTGGAACCTCCGTAAACGTCGCCACATCGTGAAGTCCATCTCGACGTGGTCAATGATGTGAGATGAGTTATGCATTTATCTCTTCAGCTGGGATACGTGGAAGACGTCGTGCACCCGCTCCAATTATGGTGGAAGAGCCAAGCGGTATGACACCTCGCCTATCATATGATGTATCCAAAAAAGACCGATAAACCTCGGTGATAACATTCCGCCTCGGCCAAATCATCATAGTCCATGTTGAGGAGAGACTCGCAAGAATACTTGTTTCCTCCTAGAACTCCACTGGTTTCCGTATCTTTTCAGCATAAGACTTCTTCCAAATCTATGTAGTATTCACTTGATGAAAAGTGAGACTTCGTGATACAAACTCTACCACTGATTTCATCATCCCTAGCCACCAGTACTAAAGCCGGAGGTGCTGGTATATCTTCACCACACCATGATGTACAACTAGAGGGGATATAAAGAACTCCCTCAACACCTCCTCCCGAACTACCACTGGTACCATGGTATGTCCCCTGAAGAGGATGACATGTTCCCCACATTCATAAAACCCATCAGGTGCCTGCCCTGAGGATATATAATCATGTCGAGCCTCACAGTAAATTCCCCCAAGTTGCGCCTCCCTGACTTGTTGAAGGAGTGGGGGAGTGAAAGTCATAGACTGAAGGTAAGCAGCTTCATCTCTATCCATGATGGATATCTGCAGTAGGACTAGTTACTCTGATGCCTCACTCAGTAGATGTAGGCCATATCTCCTACTGAGGGCATCTACTAACATGTCCCCCTTCCTTAGATTATAGATATTCGTAATGTCATAGTCCTGAGGAACTCTATCCACTCCCGTTGGAAACTTAAAACTCAAAACGTCTGCTGCCAAGAGGGTAAGGCTGGTCGAATCATGAGTGATTAGCTGCAGCCTCCTCTGCATGAGTTTATCCTGTGCTTCATGGGATTCCTTTTTTGCTAACCAAGGAAACCCCATTCCAACATTGTAGATAAACTCCAATCTTTTTTCCAAATACAATCAATCTCAGTACGAACTGTGGATGTCCAGTCCATAGCCAAACTAACATCGTAAGGCGTAGACTATGCCACCAAGAGGTTCCAACCGAAACTCTCGAATCAAGGCTTAGATCACACCATCAATGTATGTGTGATTATTGATTCTCCTCCTAAAGGTTTCTATAGACATGAGGGTCATGTCAATTGTTTAACAGGATACTCTAGGTCTTGGAAAAGATTCATGGAAGGTGTTAGAGTTGTTGTCTTGAGAACAAACTGTTTGAACTTTTATTACATGAATGTACATTTATTATATATTGTTCATTGTTCTGCGTGACTATAATATAATAATGTCATGAAATATTTATTGCATTAATAAGTTCATTGATGATCCCTGCTATGATGAGAACCTTGAAATTCTATTAAAATATTCTTAAATAAAGTTCTATGGTTGAATGAAATACTATGATAGGACACATAGTATACAGTTATTCATGTGCGAGTACTCATAAGAAGAAGAGACTCTCCCTCATGGAGTTCGCACTTGGTAATCTCCAAGATGGGAGATTATGAGAACATACCTGCGAGTAGTAATTCTGCATGTCTTGGTGTCATCGTACATTGATATATCTGAGCGTGTGTAATTTTCCTTATATTGGAAGATTATCATTAACTCATTTCATGGCTCACACACATAGATTTGATGAAGAAAACCGTCACGAAGACAGTTGGTAGGAAGCAGGGTATGTTTGGTGCGTCACGAATGACATGTCGGTAATGGATAAGTCGAGGAAGGATTTGAACCTTCCATTTATGGAAGTTGATATCTCGGGCCTTTGATTGAAATAGAACTGTCACATGAAATTCCATGGCCATGGTGTAATGATGGGTTTATTTCCGGTAGTCAAAGAATGACCGATCAAGAATATAGGTTTATGACACTACCATTAAAACTGCTTGCTGAGATATTGATAAAAATGGATTAAATTACATGGTAAGAGTTCGTATGAGGTGACACGTCAATGCAGTGTCAACATCTTTCTATTAGGTTCCTTGACCTGTTGCTACATAGTAATCTTGGACTTTAGGCAAGCCCGCTTAATGCCAATGAGAAAGAGGCCTAGAGGGTCACACACTATGTGTATTCAAGTATCTCAAGTATAATAAATATTATTCCCATACGTGGTTTAATAATTATTCAAGGAAGCCTAAATCATTTTAATGTTGTAGGAAGAATAAAATGAAAACAAGTACACGTCGTGTATTAATGATTACACGCTGTGTAGTTTTTATTTTGAAAACAAGTACACACTGTGTATTAATGATTACACGCCGTGTAGTTTTCATTTGGAAAGGAAATGAAGAAATAAGTACATGTCGTGTATTAATGATTACATGTCGTGTAGTTTTATGAAAAACAAGTACACGCCGTGTATTAATTATTACACTCCATGTACTTTTTCCAATTGGGATTTTGAAAATATAATATTGTTTTATTAAATGATATTTATTATAATAAGCATGGGATCATATCAAGGAATTAATTATTCGACAATGGGGTTTTCAATAAGAGTTAATGAAATAAATAAAATGCGTAACACATTTATTTATTGCCATAACTCTATAACCTCAAAACCTCTTATAAATATCCTCACAACCCCAACACTTTTCCCCAATCGTTGTGCACAACAATTCTGGAGAATTCCCTCAAGGCCGAGAAAACTCTTTCCTCCAATAATGCTCTCAACACCAAGAGAGATCCTCTCCATTTGATTAAAACGATCTATGGCAGACAACATAAGAAAAAGTTTCTCCACGCTAGCACCCGGAGAATCCTTTGGCGACGTCCAGAGATACGTGGTGCACGTGTTGATCACCACTAGAGGATGTCTACACTTGGATTCTATGACACAACGATGAATCACATCGGAACGTGATCAAGAATATCAACAAAGAAAGAACACACAAAAAGGTACTTCTTATAAATTAATTAAATACATTATAATCAACCTGTGATGGTCTCGTTTGTGGTTCTGGGACTATCCTTCTTCCTTTTCTATTTCTGTGATTTGAACCGAGGAGACTAGAGTTTATCATTGTATTGATCCTGAATTGAACATTTATAATGACAAAATTCTAATTGGGAATATCCACCCATGATCTTCCACTGTTCCCAGAACCACCAAATGGTATAATAGTGAGGTTATAGCATTGATTATAGTTAATCAATTTTCGTTGATAATTTCACATTTATATTTGATTCAATTCAATATAAATCATTCTATAAGACTGAATGAATGAGATCTATTCTTCCTCCTTCGTTTCTCGATTGAAATCCTAGAAATGAATTTTTATTTTTAATTTTGATTAAAAAAATGAGGAGCACATCCGAAGGAGCCACTCGTTCTGTATGTACAACATAAGAATACTGGGCGTGTTGTGAAAAATATACGTCTTGTACTTAGGTTCAACAAACTGGTACTGGTCCGCTAAACCACACCATGTGAATTGAGAATGACTATGTATTTATCACACCGTGTTGACCAGAATTAAACGGCACGTGGAAACCAGAAATACACGACATGTATGTTGAATCAACACACCATGTAGTCTGAACCGGCCCAGGTGAAACCGTGTACAATGGGAATCCATGTACCGTGTACATGGGATTTCCAGGCCAGTAACCACGTAACCAGGACATACACACCATGTTAGATTAATCTACATGTCGTGTACTCTAAATTTTCCAATGTACATAAAATACGCCAAAGCCCCCTGCGTGTACTTTGGATAATGGGTGAAAAATAAACACTGTGTAATAAATCCAACACGTCGTGTACTTTACAGAAATGGAATTTCACGAGGTTTTATCCAATGTACAAAGACCTTTACAAGGAATATAGATGAGAATAATCTAAAGGAAATTCAGAAAGGAATTTAAGATAAAGAATTGATTAATTATAAGATCATAATTAATTGAATTCATGCGTGACTTATCATAAATGAAAGAGAGATTAAAAGAATTTGAATTATAAATATTTGTAAATGTCGTTTCATGATATGGATTATCATAAGCTAGACCAAATACCATCTATGTGTGTATGGTTTCATTTAAATTTATTTAATATAAATTTGTTTGCATGCGATCCTTCTTCCAATAATATGTAGGGTTTGCGTGCCCATGGTTTCTTTAATGTAAACCCCACGTAATGGAGGATCTCCCAAGTCAGAGGAGACGCTTCAAAACCTGAAGCTAAGGTGAAAGCAACCCAAGAAGATACAATGGTGGACAGGTGGGAGCTGCAAAACATGAACCATCATGTTCAAGGTGTTTTTCCCAAGGTCAAGGTTATCATATCAAAACCGCAATATAATCTAACCAAAAGAAGCTCACGATCATGCCATCTTATTTTATTTCTGTCTGATTTCATGGTTTATTAATTATGTATGTGTTGTCACGATCACATTATTAATGAAATAAACAATCTTGAAAAGATGGAATAAAATAAAAAATTGATGGGGCGTAAACATTATCGAAACATGTTTAATCCCTTAATCAATAATCACATAACATTAAAAAGCATGTGATAGTGAAAAACTATGCAAAAAGAATAAAATCCCTGAAATACCATATTATGTCAGACCAAGCCTTCCGTTACTTGATTTAGGGCAAGACTCAATAAAACTATGTGTTTGACCAACCCTTGTTGGGACACTTACTTTTATAATGGAACATATTATGAAAGATTCGAGTGGACATAAACATTTTACATCAAGAGGAGTAGAACTTGCTTGACTTGTTGTAAAATAGAGGCATGTGTTGAGGAATTCTATGTTAGGATTTCATGATTGGGGAGTCCACTCAATAGATCAAGGAACTATAAGCTCATAGTTGGCAAAGACCTGTCTATCTAAATACCTTCAAATAGCTTGACCAACCCTTGTTGGGGTTATGTGAAGGGTAATATGGATCCTTTCTACTAGAATGTAATGGAAACTGGACATTTCAAGTTCAATGTTGAGGGCCATTTGGACTTGATAAAATAGTGGGAGAATTAATAAATTATTTTATTATTTTTCACAAAATGTAATCAAAAGGTACTGATAAATATGCTCTTTTAATTTGTAGAATCAATATGACAAAATCGTCAACCACATTTTATATGCGATCAATTCTGGATAAAGACAATATCTTCATCGGAAGTAACTTTCAAGAATGGTTTAGGTTCCATCGGGTTATCCTACACCATGAATGAATGTTTTACGTGCTGGAGTCCTCACTTCCTAATCCGCCCGCCCAAGGGGAGAGTGATGAAGATTTCTTGGTCTATGATCAAAATTTGAATGATGTACTCGACGTTCAATGATTGATGTTATCATCAATATCTAGTGAGCTCATGAATTATCATGAAGACATGGATGCATATAGCATGCTCAAGCACCTCCGTGGTCTATACCAAGAGAGAGAAATACAAGAAAGGTTTGATATCTCCAAGGCTCTATACTAGAGAAAGCTTGGAGAGGGTGCCCTAGCTGGGACTCATGCAGTCAAGCTCATTGGCTGCATTGATCGCATGGAGGTTCTAGGGATTAAACTCCTGGAAGAACAGGGTACCAATCTCATTCTTTCATCACTCTCCTAGAGCTTCTGCAACTTTTTTTTAAATTTTAACATGAACAACATTGAGAAGTCTCTATCTGACCTCCTTATCCTCATTCGCCAAGTGGAAAATGATATGAAGAATGAAGAGGGTATTGTCCTTATGGTGAATAAAATGTATGGGAGGGCGAAGAGATTTAAGCCGAAAGATTCTTCTAGGCCATCCAAGAAAAAGAAGATCAAAGGGGAGGCAAGAGAACATGAGGCTATTTGTTTCGCATGTGGCAAGAAGGGCCACTGGAAGAAAAAATGAACCCAGCCAAGGAAAAAAGGGGAAGCATCAGGTGCATTAGTTATCGAATGCAATCTATATGTTTCTACTAATTGGGTATTAGATAATACTTGTGGTTCTCACATCTATATCCAAATATAGGAACCATGTAGATTTAGAAAGATTGACCAAGGTGAGGTGGATTTACAAGCATCCAACACAGCCAGACTCATTATTGTAGCTGTCAGATACTACCACCTCACATGGCCTAATAGGATGGTATTGGTATTGAAAGTATGTTATTATGTACCCACTATAACCCAAAAAATTACGTCAGTATCCATATTAGATACTGATCGATTCATCTTCATGTATGTAAATTAATGTTGCTACTTTTATAAAGATAACATCTGTTTTGTTAGGGAACATTTATATAACGACCTTTATTCGTTAGACTACATAAACCTAGTAATGGAAATCAATGAAAAAGATAATACAAATGACTCATACCACACCCATATTTGACATCACTGGATTGGTCACATCGATGATAAACATTTGAAAAAATTACATTAAGATGGGTATTTAGATTCCTTCGAACTAAAACCACTTGGTTTATGTCATGCATGTCTACAAGGAAAAATGACCAAAGCCCTATTTAGTGGGAAAGGTGAAAGGCCTAAAGAGATTCCAGAATTAGTACACACAGATGTGTGTGAACCACTTATAGTTGAAGCAATGGGTGGGTTCTTGTACTTCATAACTTTTACTGATGATTTTAGTAGATATGGATATATTTACATAATGGGGTATAAGTCAGATTATTTTGATCGGTTCAAAGAATACAAGAATTAAGTTCAGAACTAGCTTGGAAATAAGATTAAGAAACTCCGATCAGACAGAGGAGGAGAATATCTTAATCAGGAATTCGTTGATTTCTTACAGGAGTTTGGGATTCAATCTCAACTCATTCATCCTTACACTCCTTAGTGGAATGGTGTATGTGAAAGGAGGAATCACACCCTGTTGGACATGGTGAGATCAATGATGAGTCTTGTGAGTCATCCATCATTCTTTTGGGGATATTCATTACAAATAGCATCACACATACTAAACCAAGTAACAACTAAATCGATAAATGGTATTCCATATGAGTTATGGAGTGGAAACAAAGCCATGTTATCGAATTTACATGTGTGGGGTAGAAAAGTATTTGTTAGGGCCTTTTTAGGTAACAAACTTGCACCCCAAGGCACAAAGTGTATCTTTATAGGATATCAAAAGAAAACAAGGGGATATTCCATATAAAACCCCTTAGATAAAAATGTTATAGTTGAAATACACACCATATTCCTTTATAGGGAGCACATCTCCAAAAGAGATAGTGGAAGCAAGATAGGCTTCGATGAAGTCAAGACTCAATATACACAAGAGTTGGTACAAGAACAGATTCCAAAAAGCATTGTGGAAGAACAATCTTGTTCTAGAGACACAAGAACTACAGAGGAGCACAAGAGAGGTGAGAGAACCATAATGATATGTTTTTCTTGTCACTGTGGATGGTGACTCATTATTGGTTGACAAGGATGATCCTCTTACCTACAAGAAATCAGTTGAAGGCACATACGTTTCCAAGTGGAAAGATGCCATGAATTCTGAAATGGATTCCATGTATCAAAACCAATTCTATATTTTTGTAGATCCTCCGGTTGATGTAAACCCTATGGGTAATAAATGGGTATTCAAGATGAAACTGGACATGGAGGAACAATTCAGCACCTATAAGTCACGACTGGTTGGAAAAGGTTTTAGACAGCATCAAGGAATTTACTATGATGAAACCTTTTCACTAGTTGCGATGCTGAAATCCATCAGAATCATATTGTCCATTTCTGATTACCATGAACATGAAATTAGGAAAATGGATGTCAAAACAACATTCCTAAATGGGAACCTCCAGGAAGATGTCTACATGACACAACCCGAAGGGTTTGTGAATCCATAGGATGCCAACAAGGAATGCAAGTTGCATAAATCCATTTATGGATTAAAGAAAGAATCCAGGTCATGGAACATTCATTTTTATGAAGCAGTAAAAGAATTTTTATTTGTTAATAATGAATTTGATCCTTTTGTCTACAAAAGGATTATTGGAAGTGATGTCGTTTTCCTAATAGTATATGTTGATGACATATTACTAATTGGAAACGAAGCACCTGTCTTATAGTCAGTTAAGGAATGGTTGGATAAATTCTTCTCTATAAAATTCTTGGGAGAGGCAACATATATTCATGGGATCAAGATCCATCGTGATAGATCCAAGAGACTTCTGGGCCTGAGTCAAAGCACATACATTGACAAGATACTGAAGAGATTAAGTATGGAACAGTCCAAGAGGGGATTGTTGCTACTATCACATGGCATTAATCTTTCAAAGAAAATGTGTCCTTAGACACATGATGAAAGAAAGTAATTGTAAAGGATCCCTTAAGCATTTTTGATTGGGTCAGTCATGTATTCTATGCTATGTGTGAGGCAAGATGTTTCTTATGCACTAAGTGCGGAAGGCAGATATCAAGCGATCCGGGAGACCGCCATTGGATTGTAGTCAAGACTATCCTTAAGTATTTGATGAATACAAAGGAAAAGTTCCTAGTTTATGGAGGATATGAGGAACTAGTCATTAGAGGACATGTAGATGCTAGTTTCCAAAGTGATCCAGATGACATGATGTAGCTGACTAGATATATCTTCAATTTGAATGGAGGTGCAGGGAGTTGGAAGAGCTCAAAGAAAAGTTTGGTGGCAGATACTACATCAGAGTCTGAGTATATCACAACTTATGAGGCAGATAAAGAAGAAATATGGATGTGATGCTTCGTCCAAGAGATGGTTGAAGTACCTAGTAGTAAAGATCCTATCACACAATATTGTGATAACACTCCAGTAGTGGCACTTGAAAAAGAGCCAAGGTCACATTAGTGGACAAAGAACATACTTCAGATGAATCATCTCTTGAGGGATTTTTCTCAGAGAGGTGAAGTTGCAGTGAGCAATATTTCTAAAAAAGAAAACGTGGCGTACTCCTTGACTAAAGCCTTGACTCAGTAGAAACATGATCATCATGTGAAGTCTAGTGGACTAAAAGTCATAGGTAGTTGGATCTAGTCAATGTGGGAGTTTTTTAGAGTTTGAGTCCTGAGAACCAACTATTTTTACTTTTATTACATGAATGTACACTTATTATATATTGTTCATTATTCTGCATGACTATAATATAATAATGTCCAGGAATATTTGTTGCATTAATAATGTCATGGAAGATCCCCTCTATGATGAGAACCTTGAAATGATATAAAAATATTCTTAAATAATATTCTACAGTTGGATGACATACTATTATAGGACACATAGTATACAGACCATCATGTGCGAGTACTCATAAGAAGCCGAGACACTATCTCATGGAGTTTGCACTTGGTAATCTCCAAGAAGGGAGATTATGAGAACAGACCGGCTAGAAGTAATTCCCCATATCTTGGTGTCATCACACATTGCTATCTGTGAGTGTGTGTAATGGTCCTTAGATTGGAATATTATAATTAACTCGTGTCATGACTCGCGCACTTAGATTTGCTGACTAAAACTTTCACGAAGACAGTTGGGGGGAAGTAGGGTACGTTGGGTGAGTCATGAATGACATTTTGTTAATGGATAATTTGTGGAAGGATTTGCCCCTTCCATTTATGAATGTTGACATCTCGACCCTTTGATTGAAATAGAACCGTCACATTAAATTACATGGCCATGGTGTAACGACAGGTTTATTTCAGGTAGTTAAAGAATGAATGATCATGCATATTGGTTTACGAAACTACCATGAAACCTGCATGATGAGATATTGAGATAAAGGGATTAAATTACAGGGTAAGTGTTCATATGAGGTTACACATCAATGCATCGTCAACTTCATTCTCTTGGGTGCCTTGACCAATTGCTAGACAGTAATCATGGACTTTAGGCAGGCCCGCTTAATTCCAGAGAGAAAGAGGCCTAGACGGTCACAAACTAAGTGTATTCAAGTATCTCATGTAGATTAATGATTATTCCTATATGTGGTTTAATAATTATTCAAGGAGGCCTAAATCCTTTTAAGGTTGGAGGAATAATAAAATGAAAACAAGTACACATCGTGTATTAATGATTACATGCCATTTAGTTTTTATTTTGAAAACAATTACACGCCATGTATTAATTATTACACGCTTTTAAGATTTCATTTATGAAAGGAAATGAAAAAAAATTACACGCTATATATTTATGATTACACGATGTTTAGTTTTATAAAAAACATGTACACACCGTCTATTAATTATTACACGCTGTGTAGTTTTTCTAGTCGGGATTTTGAGGATATAATATTGTTTTATTAAATGATATTTATTACAATCAGCATGGGTGCATGTCAAGGAATTAATTATTCGACATTGGGGTTTTCAATAAGAGTTAATGAAATAAATAAAATGCATAACATGTTTATTTATTTTCATAACTCTAAAACCTCAAACCCAATTATAAATATCATCACAACCCCAACACTTTTCCCCAATCATTGTGCACAATAATTCTGAAGAATTCCCTCAAGGTTGAGAGAACTTCTTCCAACAAGAATCCTCTCAAGACAAAGAGAGATCCTCCTACATCAGATCAAAACGATCTAAGGCCGACAATTCAAGCAAATTTTTCTCCACGATAGCACCTATAGAATCTTTTGGCGATGTATAGAGATACGTGGTGCATGTGTGGATCACCACTAGAGGAAGTCTACACTTAGCTTCTATGACACAACAGTGAATCACATCAGAACGTGATAAAAAATATCAACAATGAAAGAACACCAAAAAGGTAATTCTTTTCAATTAATTGAATTAATTATAATCAACCTTTGACGGTCCTCGTTTGTGGTTTCAGGACAATTCTTCTTCTTTTTCTATTTCTATGATTTGATACATGGAGATTGGCTTCCATCATCGTATTTATCCCAGATTGATCATTTTTAATGAAAAAAATCCAAGTGGGCACATCCGTCCATGATCTTCCGCTATGCCCGGAACCTTTAAAATGAAGGAATGATTGGTGCTGTTGTATGTTGATATGACAACTAGTAGTACACACAGACCTTACCTTGAATCGTCTCACACTCCTTGACTTCTTGAAGCTACTCCCTTACCTTTTCCTCCAACTCCCTGAGCCTGGTGGGGACCACATAGGGTGTGGTTTGTAACATGTTGATGTGTACACCACCTCATGCTTATCTCCTAGATTTGTTTCCATGTCTAAAGCCCTATAAGATTACCTGTCCCTATCATATCCTCTTCCTAAAACATTTTTCCTGCCCATGTCTCTGAGAATAGCACCAGTTTCCTACTTTCCCACTACAAACGTTCACTGGATGCATCCCCTCATCCCTAGAATATTCAACCACAAAGGTTCTCTCTAGAACCCTAATATAAGTAAGAATGCATAGAGGAATATTTCTAGCTCCGATGTCCCTAAAGAAATATCGCTCAGAGGTCCAAGCTCTGAAGCACTGATCGTATTGTATTCATCGAGTACAAGGAATGATTGGTATGCCTCGATGAATACTCATCTACCGACGTGTCATCCTGCCAATTCTATAGAAGCTTTAGAGAACTCTCATCCACCTCCTCAAGCCAATCCTCATCCACTTGTGAGTCGAGATCACCACAGAACCTGATGGGTATCTGATGATGAATTACACGTAAGGCACTAAGCCTATATGTGTCCTCTACCGGTACCACAAGTTGTAACTGCAGTCCAACAGGAAGTGATATAGATTACACACAACCCTAAGGTACTATGTTAGGTAATGGTCCACTTACCGAAGCCTCACCACTATGTGGACCATCCTCATGGTCACTCACTGAAAAATTATAGTAGCTAAGATCACCATCTTCTCTACCAGTGTCTCAACTAGGAGAAGACTATAGCAACCACCTCCAGCCAGCCCTCATCTGCGTGAGAATCTGTGTCTCCTCGAAACCTCGGAGGCCTCTAGTTTTGGAAGTCATGCAATAAGCTCAGTTGGAGTGCACCATCCGCCAGTGTGGCTGGTGGAAACTACTTCCCAATGAGTGGTGGTGCTGCTGGCGCACCACCCAAAACTGCCAACATAGTAAGACGACCCTACACCGAAGCCTCATCACTCGGTGGGCCGTCATCATGTACTCTCTCAGGAATCCTAGTTGGCTGTCTACATAGCGAAATCCTGATAAGGAATAGGTACGCCATTTCAATTTAGTTATACCTGGTGAGATGACTCAAATAGAACACAATAAAACATTTCAAAACACACACACAATCATATTTTTCATGCACTGAGTTAGAAATCATAAGTCAGGGTCGTAGTGTATGGATACGTCAACTGCCGCACCAACACTGGATTCCCTAAACTGATAACCACACTCACTATACATAATACTATTGCTGTTAAAAATATCAGAGTCTTATGTTCTACGGTAGAACTGACTCCTCTAATACCATTTTGTCACGACCCGACCCCGGGGCCCGTGCCGTGACTACTCCAAGCCCACCTTCCATACGCCAGGGGCAGGTGACTAGAACTGAACACATATTTCCCTAAAACCGGGAAGGCATTTCCTTTAAGACCTATACACAAACAACCAAGAACACAACTACATACGAACACAAGGTAAACTGAATAGTAAATAGAGTGAGTACAGTTAGTAAAAGGTTCCAGAATACAAGCCCAACTTGAATGTTCAAAAAACTAGAAGGTACAAGTAAACTGGAAAACTATTGTGAACACCTTCCAAGGATCCAACATGAAGGGTAGGTACATCTCTCGATCAGTCGTCTCTATGGTACAACTTATCTAGGGTCCACCTTCGAGATACCTCCAGTCTTAGTACCGTCATCCTCAGTCAGCATTGTTTGTCGTATGCAACCAACACAACAAGGTGAGGGAATATCCCGTGCAGGGGTGAGTATAATGATACTCACTAGGGATCCTGACACCCTCAATGTCTCACAAAATCAATAGAGGATAAACCAAAAATCATGAAATCAACTAACAAACCTACTTAGGTATATGCCCATACATATACATAAGTTATCAAGTATACCCATCTCAATCATGAGGAAACCCAGATTAGAACTCAATAGCCCAGAGCTCAACTGTTCCAAAAAGGAAGAAATACCACAAAGGTAAGTACCACACAGGTACACTACATAGAATAATATCACCAAGGTATCTCCATGAAGGAAAAATACCACAAGGTACAGACTCAGCTCACACCAGGTATATCTTAGGTACAATAGTAGAGATGATTAGATGTGACTACTGAATCATTTTACACTATTAAGAGGAAGATCCATGAAGGATCCAAAATCATCATTAGACCCACAGAGGATCGTAGTTCATCGTCAGACCCACACATGATCCAAGTACCTCACCAGACCCGCACAAGATCCTAGTACATTGTCAGACCCACACATGATCCTAGTATATCATCAGTACGTCGTAATACCCACATAGGATCCTAGTACAAAGTCAGTACGTTGTACGACCCACATAGTATCATAGTACATCATCAATACATCGTCAGACCCACACATGATCCTAGTACATCATTAGTACGTTGTCAGACCCACACATGATCCTAGTACATCATCAGTACGTCGTCAGACCCACACAGGATCCTAGTACATCGTTAGTAGGTCATCATACCCACACATGATCCTAGTACATCATCATAGTACATCGTTAGACCCACCCAAGATCCTATTACATCATCACATCCAGCTAAAGGGTTCATGCACTGTGCTCTCTTGTCTCTGAGAGGGTCTGATCTTCAACCCTCTGGTTGATTCTCCAACTACCACATAGTCCTACAAAAATTATCCCAAAGTACTTCCATGTAAAAGGGGTCTCAACAAATAAGATGATGCGTCAATCAGATGTCTGGTCTGTAAGTTATTGTCCTTTTAGTCCCGAGGTCCTGGTTGGATTTGTACATGATCCATCCCGGGCGTACCACAACATTATCCAAACTCAAGTAGGGTATACCAAAAGGACCGTCTCAATCCATGGTTTCTAGTTCCATTAGAAGTTCTTCATTTCGACACCGTATGAGGGGGATATGTAAAATTCAAGATCCCAGAATAATAATATTATTGTTATGGGGTGTTTTGTGAACCTGAGCCACAAACCAGACTTTAATATTCAACATTAGACTTAAATCAACCGTCTTAATGACAGGATCACATCGCAAGAGACGGTAAGTCAATTGGACATCACACACAGGATTTATGGAGGGTTGAAGATTTAATAATAATATATTATTATGATTATTTGAGGGTTTTGGGTACCTGATTCCAAAACCCGAAAAAAAAACATCCAATATTGGACTCGTAATTTTCGTCTCGAAGTCAGGGTCACACTTCAACTGACAATTTGTGAAACCGAGGTCACACAGATAAGTTAAAAATGAATTAGGGTTTTAACAACCATAAATAATAATAATAATATTATATTATTATTATTCATTTCATTGAAAGTTTATCTCTCCAATCTCATTTGAGATTCACGCACAAGAGGGGTATCCCATTTCGGTGCACGCGGGTCCAAATAGAACCTCTATCTATTTTTTTATATTCAGTTTTCTTTTAATTTTATTTTTTATATATTCCTCCCTCCCTCTAATCTAATTTTCTTCTTCCACAATTTTGCTCCCCTGTACACGAATCGGGAATCCGATGCGCCTCCACCTCGCACATGACCCACCTCCTCCACTTTGCCTAATCGTGTCGCTGCTTAATCTGCCTTGTCGTCGGCCGAAGCCACTAGGCCTCCATTGCTGTGCGCGCACCACCTGCACCAGCCGCACCGGACTTCCCTACACCGCCATTTTTCTCCTTCCATTTTTTGTCGCATCTTCGTTCTAACCTTGAAAAATAAAATGATCGCATATTCGCTATCCTCGGGTGGAGGGCTCCATGTCCATATGTCGCGCTCAACAGAATATTGCATTTCCTGCGCCAATAAATATTTGGTCGCCTCCTTCCGTGAGCCATTGTGGTTTTGTTCCAAGCCTGAAAAATTAAACGATCACATATTTTCTAACCTTGCATTGAGGGATTCACATCCATATATCATTCTTATCAGAACTTCGTGTTTCCAGCACTAATTATTATTATGCATTGAATAGCGCACGAAAAATGTGCAAAGAATAAAAAGAAAGTGGAGCATGGTTTTTGTGTAGAACGATGACCATGTTTGTTTGGCCATCGTCATCGTGAATGTAGGATATGAATAATCAAAAAAAACAAATGAAAACATATATAAAAACCACTACCTCTATTTTCCATTCGAGGTGGCACGAGGAAGAAGACGAAGTCGATGTGATGGCGACGTCGACGTTCGTTGCTCCCAGAAGATGTTTCTGATCCGAGATCAAGCATTGTCCTCATTCTTCGATTTTGGAGGATGCTCTTCATTGTAGTGTATTTTATTCATTGAAGAATCTCCTTCCATGTTCTCTAGAGCTCTCCCTTTTGCTAACAATCTTCCAACCAAATGTTGATGTTCCAATTATGTTTATTAAATAAACCAATTAAGTTGACACATCAGTGGGTGGAAAACCAAGATTTATCTCCCATTAAAGGAAGAGTTCAAGGTTCGGGTGGTCCCCACATTGGAATTTAAATTGGGGGTTTTATGTTTGGTGGTCCCCACTACTAAACATAAAATTGGAGGTTTTAAAAATAAAAGAAAAGTTGTTCTTTATTTTATTTGTATTCTTTTAACTCTCCCAAAAAATTCATCAAAACTAACTTTCACCCTCGACCCACTGCAGTCAAGGTGATGGTCTCCTTAAAAGAATATCTGCATTGTGAGTTCAACAGTTAGCTCATATATCAATTCTGAGCACCGATTAGAAAGTTATATAACACCGCTCATGCGTTTACTGAACGTACTCGAAAAAAAGTTTGGAAAAATTATAACAGTCACCCTTGAACTGCATCGGTCGAGGTTTGGCTCTTCCTAAGTGGAACATGACTCAATATTATTATTTGAGCGTTTCAGGTACCTGATCCAAAAACCCGAAAAGACATCCAATATTGGACTCATAATTTTCATCTCAAAGTCAGGGTTGCACTGCTGCTGGAGGTTCGTGAAATTGTGGTCACATGAATAATTTACGGATGAATTAGGGTTTTAACTACCATAAATAATAATATTAATATTATTATTTTGTTATTATTTTATTTCATTGAATTTTTCTCTCTCCAATCTCATTTGAGATTCATGCAGAAGAGGGGTATCCCATTATGGTGCGCACAGGTCTAAATAGTGCCTCTATCACTTTTTTATATTCATTTTTCTTTTAATTTTATTTCCTATATATTACTTTCTCTCTCCAATATAATTTTATTCTTCCACGATTTTTCACCCCTGTACACGAACCGGGAATCCGCTGCACCTCCGCCTCGTACATGGCCTGCCTCCGCTACACTGCCTATTCACGCCACTGCCAAATCTGCCTCATCGTCGGCCGAAGACACTTGGCCCCGCTTGCTGCGCACGCACCGCATGCACCAGCCGTGCCGGACCTCCCTACTCCACCATGTCACTCCTTCCGTGGGGTGTCTCATCTTCTTTAAAACCCCTAGAAATAAAATGATCACATATTCACGATCCTCAGGTCTAGGGCTCAGCATCCATATGTCATTCTCAACAGAATATTGCATATCCAGCGCCAATAATCATTTGTCTTCCTCCTTCCACGAGCCATTGCGGCTTCACTCCAAGCCCAAAAAATTAAACGATCACATATTTGTGTTCCTTGAGTTGAGGGATTCATGTACATATTGTGCTCAAAAAAAATCTGTGTTTCCAGCGCAAATAAATATTAGGCGTTGAAGTGCTCACGAATAACGTATGAAGAATAAAAAGAAAGAGGATCACGGTTTATGTGTGGGATGATGGCCTTGTTCATTTGGCCATCATCATCATTAATGTAGGGCATGAATAATCAATAAAATACATTCAAAAATATATAAAAACTCTTTCCTTGATTGTCCATTAGAGGTGGCGCGAGGAAGAAGACGAAGTTGATGATATGGTGACGTTGGTGTTCGTTGCTCCAGCAAGATGTTTCCTATCCGAGCTCAAGCATCTTCCTCATTCTCCAATTTTTGAGGATGCTCATCATTGTAGTGGATGTTCTTCGTTGAAGAATCTCCTTCCATGTTTCCTATAGCTCTCCCTTTTTCCAACAATTCTACAACCAAATGGTGAAATGCCAAATAAGTTTATTAAATAAACTAATTGAGTTGGAACATCAACGGGAGTAAAACCAAGAGTTATCTCATATTAAAGGAGGATTTAAAGGGTAGGGTGGTCCCCACCTTTAAATATAAATTTGGGTTTTTTAGTTTGGGTGGTCCCCAACACTAAACATAAAATGGGAGGATTTAAAAATAAAATAAAAGTTTTTCTTTATTATTTTTTATTTTTTTAACTCTCCCACAAAATTCATGAACAATAACTTTCACCCTCGACCTAATGCTGTCAAGGTGAAGGTCTTTTTAAGAGAATATCAGCGCTACGAGTTCAAAAATTCCCTCAGATTTCAATTACGAGCACCAGTTCAAAAGTTATATAACACCGCTCATGCCATTACTGAACGTACCCAAAAAAAATTTCAGAAAAATTATAACAGTCGCCCTTTGACCCGTGCCGGTTGAGGTTAGGCTCTACCTAACTGAAACAATCCCCAATGAACCCAACTGTACTCTCAGATTTCAAATCTGAGTTACCATTTAAATGTTTTGGATTTTATAATAAAATAATTGTTACTTAATATTTTTTTTATGGCCAGAAACTAACATTCAATGGTGGCCTATGCCAGCCAAAGTTAGTATCTTCCTAAATGAAGAATTCCCTCAAGAGTATAGAGGTGGACTCTGATTTTCAATCCGAGCTACTGTTTTTGAGTTATAAGCATTTGAAAACTAAAATAATTTATTCAATTATTTTATTTACGGTTATGCCATTTTGCGTTATCTCACAGGAGGCCCGCGTCGACTAAAATTAAGTCGCGCCTAGGGTAAAACCACCATCTGGAACACAAAGGTACCCTATGAGTCCTGATTCGAGTTACTTTTTATGATTTATTCCACTTGTTTTAGGAAAAATTCTTACGCACGCTAATTAAAACTCAACTAAACTTCGACGGATCATTCAGGGCACTCCGGGCCTCGGAATCACATGTTGTCAAATTTTACGGTTTCGAAATAATTCTATATAATTTTAAAAAAAATTATACAGAATTTTTGGGACATTAAATTCTCCCCACCTTAGGAATTTACGTCCTTGAAATCCAAAACAAAGGAAAAAAAACCAAAAGAGGGTAATGACCACGAATCTGAGCCTCCTACTCCCATGTTCTCTCTAAGGGTTTCTGTGCTACTAGCGTACGTGAACTAGAGGTATAGACCGCCCACGAAGGACCCTCTCTTGTTGATCCTCAATCTCCACTGGAACTTCCGTAAACGTCACCACATCGTCGAAGTCCAGCTCGATGTGGTCGATGATGTGAGATGAGTCATGCATGTATCTCCTCAGCTGGGATTCGTGGAAGACGTCATGCACCCTCTCCCATTATGGTGGAAGAGCCAAGAGGTATGATACCTCACCTATCATCCGGAGTATCCAAAAAGGACCGATAAACCTCGGTGATAACTTTTCTCCTTGACCAAATCATCATATTCCTTGTTGAGGAGAGACTCGCAAGAATACTTGTTTCCCCTCCAAGAACTCCATGGGTTTCCGTATCTTGTCGGAAAAAGACTTCTTCCAAATCTATGTAGTATTCACTTGATGACAAGTGAGACTTCATGATACAAATTCTACCACTGATTTCTTCATCTCGAGCCACTAGTACTGAAGCCAGAGGTGCTAGTATATCTTCACCACACCATGATGTACCACTAGAGGGGACATATAGAACTCCCTCAACACCTCCTCCCAAACTTCCACTGGTACCATGGTACGTCCCCTAAAGAGGATGACATGTTCCCCAAATTCATAAAACCCATCAGGTGCCTGCCCGGAGGATTTATAATCACGTCGAGCCTCGCAGTAAATTTCCCCAAGTTGTGCCTCCCAGAATTGTTGAAGGAGTGGGAGAGTAAAAGTCATAGACTGAAGGTAAGCAGTTTCTTCTCTATCCATGAAGGATATCTGCAGCATAACTTGTTAATCTGATGCCTCACTCAGTAGATGTAGGCCATATCTCCTACTGAGTGAATCTACTAACATTTTCCCCTTCCTCATATTATAGACTATCATAATGTCATAGTCCTGAGGAACTCTATCCAATCCCATTGGAAACTTAAAATTCAAAACATCTGCTGCCAAGAGGGTAAGGCTAGCCGAATAACGAGTGATTAGCCGCACCCTCCTATGCATGAGTTTATCCTGTGCTTCATGGGTTTCCTTTTTTTCTGACCAAGGAAACCCCCATTCCAACATTGTAGATAAACCCCAACCTTTTTTCCGAATACAATCAATCTCAGTACGAACTGTGGATGTCCAGTCCATATCCAAACTAACGTCGTAAGGCGTCGACTCTGCCACCAAGTGGTTCCAACCGAAACTCTCGCATCAAGGCTTATATCACACCATCAGTGTATGTGTGATTTTTTGAGTCTCCTCCTAAAGGTATCTATAGACATGAGGGTCATGTCAATGGTTTAATAGGAAAATCTAGGTCTTCGACAAGATTCATGGAAGGTGTTAGAGTTGTTTTCATGAGAACAAACTGTTTGAACTTTGATTATATGAATGTACATTTATTATATATTGTTCATTGTTCTCCATGACTATAATATAATAATGTCTTGAAATATTTGTTGCATTAATAAGTTCATTGATGATCCCTGCTATGATGAGAACCTTGAAATTATATTAAAATATTCCTAAATAAAGTTCTATGGTTGAATTATGTACTATGATAGGAGACAAAGTATATAGTTATTCATGTGCGAGTACTCGTAAGAAGAAGAGACTCTCCCTCATGGAGTTCGCACTTGGTAATCTCCAAGATGGGAGATTATGAGAACAGACCCGCAAGTAGTAATTCTGCATGTCTTGGTGTCATCGTACATTGCTATATGTGAGCATGTGTAATTTTCCTTAGATTGTAAGACTATAAGTAACTCATGTCATGGCTCACACACTTAGATTTGATGAAGAAAACCGTCACGAAGATAGTTGGCAAGAAGCAGGGTATGTTTGGTGCGTCACAAATGACATGTTGTTTATGGATAAGTCGAGGAAGGATTTGTCCCTTCCATTTATGGACGTTGATATCTCGGGCCTTTGATTAAAATAGAACTGTCACATGAAATTCCATGTCCATGGTGTAATGATGGGTTTATTTCAGGTAGTCAAAGAATGACCGATCAAGAATATAGGTTTATGACACTACCATTAAACATGCTTGATGAGATATTGATAAAAAGGGATTAAATTACATCGTAAGAGTTCGTATGAGGTGACACGTCAATGCAGTGTCAACATCATTCTATTGGGTTCCTTGACCCGTTGCTAGATAGTAATCTTGGACTTTATGCAATCCCGCTTAATGCCAATGAGAAAGAGCCCTAGAGGGTCACACACTATGTGTATTCAAGTATCTCAAGTATAATAAAGATTATTCCCATACGTTGTTTAATAATTATTGAAGGATTCCTAAATCATTTTAATGTTGTACGAAGAATAAAATGAAAACAAGTACACATCATGTATTAATGATTACATGCCGTGTAGTTTTTATTTTGAAAACAAGTACACACTGTGTATTAATGATTACACGCCGTGTAGTTTTTATTTTGGAAAGGAAATGAAGAAAAAAGTACATGTCGTGTATTAATGATTACATGTCGTGTAGTTTTATGAAAAACAAGTACACGCCGTGTATTAATTATTACACGCCATGTTGTTTTTCCAGTTGGGATTTTGAAAATATAATATTGTTTTATTAAATGATATTTTTTATAATAAGCATGGGCCCATATCAAGGAATTAATTATTCGACATGGGTGTTTTCAATAAGAGTTAATGACATAAATAAAATGTTTAACACATTTATTTATTGTCATAACTCTATAAACTCAAAACCTCTTATAAATATCCTCACAACCCGAACACTTTTCCCCAATCATTGTGCACAACGATTCTGGAGAATTCCCTCAAGGCCGAGAAAACTCTTTCCTCCAATAATGCTCTCAAGACCAAGAGATATCCTCTCCATTTGATTAAAACGATCTATGGATGACAACACTAGCAAAGGTTTCTCCACGCTAGCACCCGACGAATCCTTTGGCGACGTCCAGATATACGTGGTGCACGTGTGGATCACCACTAGAGGATGTCTACATTTGGATTCTACGACACAATGACAAATCACACCGGAACGTGATCAAGAATATCAAAAAAGAAAGAACACCCAAAAAGGTACTTCTTATAAATTAATTAAATAAATTATAATCAACCTGTGATGGTCCTCGTTTGTGGTTCTGGGACTATCCTTCTTCCATTACTATTTCTGTGATTTGATCTGTGGATACTAGAGTTTATCATTGTATTGATCCTGAATTGAAAATTTATAATGAAAAAATTACAATTGGGTATATCCACCCATGATCTTCTGCTGTTCCCAGAACCATCAAATGGTATAAGAGTGAGGTTATAGAGTTGATTATAGTTATTCAATTTTCGTTGATAATTTACACATTTATATTTGATTCAATTCAATATAAATCATTCTATAAGACTGAATGAAGGAGATATATTCTTCCTCCTTCGTTTCTCAATTGAAATCCTAGAAACGTCTTTTTAATTTTAATTTTGATTAAAAAATGAGGAGCACATCTGAAGGAGCCACTCATTCTGTCTGTACAACACAAGAATACCGGGCGTGTAGTGAAAAATATATGTCTTGTACATAGGTTCAACAAACTGGTACTGGTTCGCTAAACCAAACCATGTGAATTTAGAATGACTATGTATTTATCACACCGTGTTGACCAGAATTAAACGGCACATGGAAACTAGAAATACATGACATGTATGTTGAATCAACACACCGTGTAATCCGAACCGGCCCAGGTGAAACAATGTACAAGGGGATGCCATATACCGTGAACATGGAATTTCCAGGCCAGTAACCACGTAACCAGGAAATACATGCCGTGTTAGATTAATCTACATGTCGTGTACTCTAAAATTTTAAAAGTACAGAAAACATGCCAAACCCCCCGGCGTGTACTTTGGATAATGGGTGAAAAATACACGATGTGTAATATATCCAAAACGTCATGTACTTTCTAGAAATGGAATTTCACGAGGATTCATCCAAACTACAAAGACCCTTACAAGGAATATGGATGAGAATAATCTCAAGGAAATTCAGAAAGGAATTTAAGATAAATAATTGATTAATTATAAGATCATAATTAATTGAATTCAAGCGCGACTTATCATAAATCAAAGAGAGATTAAATGGATTTGAATTCTAAGTATTCATAAATGTTGTTGCATGATATGGATTATCATGAGCTAGACCAAAGACCATTTGTGTTTGTATGGTTTCATTTAAATCGATTTAATTTAAATTTGTTGGCATGCGATCCTTCTTCCAATAATATATAGGGTTTGCGTGCCCATGGTTTCTTTAATGTAGACCCCATGTAATAGAGGATCTCCCAAGTCAGAGGAGACGCTTCAAAACCTGAAGCCAAGGTGAAAACAACCCAAGAAGATACAATGGTGGACAGGTGGGAGCTGCAAAACATGAACCATCATGTTCAAGGTGTTTTCCCCTAGGTCAAGGTTATCTTATCAAAACCGCAATATAATCTAACCAAAAGAAGTGCATGATCATTCCATAGTATTTTATTTCTATCTGATTTCATGGTTTATTTATTATGTATGTGTTGTCACGATCACATTATTAATGAAATAAACAAGCTTGCAAAGATGGAATAAAATAAAAACTGGACGGGGCGTAAACATTATCGAAACATGTTTAATCCCTTAAGCACTAATCACTTAACATTAAAAAGCATGTGATAGTGAAAGACTATGCAAAAATAATAAAATCCCTCATATACCATATTAAGTCAGACCAAGCCTTCTATTACATGATTAAGGGAAAGACTCAATAAAACTATGTGTTTGACCAACCCTTGTTGGGACACTTACTTTTATAAAGGAACGTATTATGAATGTTTCAAGTTGACATAAAAATTTTACATCAAGAGGAGTAGACCTTTCTAGACGTGTTGTAAAATAGAGGCAAGTGTTGATGAATTATAATTTAGGATTTCTTATTGGGGAGTCCACTCAACAGATCAAGGAACTATAATCTCATAGTTGGCAAAGACTTGTCTACCTAAATACCTTCAAATAGCTTGACCAACCCTTGTTGGGGTAATGTGAAGGGTAATATGGATCCTTTGCACTAGAATGTCATGGAAACTGTACATTTCATGTTCAATGGTGAGGGCCATTTGGACTTGATAAAATAGTGGGAGAATTAATAAATTAATTTTTTTATTTTTCAGAAAATGTAATCAAAAGGTACTGATAAATATGCTCTTTTAATTTGTAGAATCAATATGACAAAATCGTCAACCACATTTTATCTGCGATCAATTCTGGATAAAGACAATATCTTCATCGACAGTAACTTTCAAGAATGGTTTAGGTTCTGTCAGGTTAGCCTACACCATGAATGAGTGTTTTACGTACTGGAGTCCTCACTTCCTGATCCGCTCGCCCAAGGGGCGGGTGATGAAGATTTCCTGGTCTATGATCAACATTTGAATAATGTACTCAACGTTCAATGTTTGATGTTATCATCAATATATAGTGAGCTCATGAAGTCTCATGAAGACATGGATGCATATAGCATGCTCGAGAACCTCTGTGGTCTATTATAGGAGAGAGAAATACAAGGAAGGTTTAAGATCTCCAAGGCTATATTCCAGAGAAAGCTTGGAGAGGGTGCCCCAGCTGGGACTCATGTAGTCAAGCACATTGTCTACATTGATCGCTTGGAGGTTCTATGGATTAAAATCCCGAAAGAACGGGGTACCAATCTCATTCTTTCATCACTCTCCTAGAGCATCTGTAACTTTGTTTTAAATTTCATCATGAACAACATTGAGAAGTCTCTATCTGATCTCCCTATCCTCATTCACCAAGTGGAAAATGATATGAATCATGAAGAGGCTATTGTCCTTATGGTGAATAAAAGGAATGGGAGGGAAAAGAGATTTAAGCCCAAATAATCTTCTAGTCCATCCAAGAAAAGGAAGATCCAAGGGGTGGAAAGAGAACATGAGGCTATTTGTTTTGCATATGGCAAGAAGGGCCACTGGAAGAAAAAATGCACCCTGCCAAGGAAAAAAGGGGAAGATTCAGGTGCATTTGTTATCGAATGCAATCTATATGTTTCTACTAATTGGGTATTAGATACTACTTGTGGTGCTCACATCTATATACAAATATAGGAACCATGTAGATTTAGAAAGATTGACCAAGGTGAGGTGGATTTACAAGCATCCAACGGAGCCAGACTCATTGTTGTAGCTGTCAGAGACTACCACCTCACATGGACTAATAGGATGGTATAGGTATTGAAAGTATGTTATTATGTACCGTCTTTAACCCAAAAAATTACTTCAGTATCCATATTAGATACTGATGGATTCATCTTCATGTTTGTAAATGAATGTTGCTACTTTTATAAAGATAACATCTGTTTTGTTAGGGCGCATTTATATAACGTCCATTATTTGTTAGATTACAGAAACCTAGTAATGGAAATCGATGAAAAAGTTAATTCACATGACTCATACCACACCCATCTTTGACATCACCAGATTGGTCACGTCGATGATAAACATTTGAAAAAATTACATTAAGATGGGTATTTATATTCCTTCAAAATGAAACCACTTGGTGTATGTCATGCATGTCTACAAGGAAAAATGACCAAAACCCTATTTAGTGGGAAAGGTGAAAGGTCTAAAGAGATTCTAGAATTAGTACACACAGATGTGTGTGAACCATTTACAGTTGAAGCAAGGGGTGGGTTCTTGTACTTCATAACTTTTACTAATGATTTTAGTAGATATGGATATATTTACATAATGGGGTATAAGTCAGATTATTTTGATCGGTTCAAAGAATACAAGAATTAAGTTCAGAACTAGCTTGGTAAGACGATTAAGAAACTCCGATCAGACAGAGGAGGAGAATATCTTAATCAGGAATTCATTGATTTCTTACAGGAGTTTGGGATTATTTCTCAACTCAATCATCCTTACACTCCTCAGTGGAATGGTGTAATTGAAAGGAGGAATCGCACCCGGTTGGACATGGTGAGATCAATGATGGGTCATTCGAGTCTTCCATCATCCTTTTGGTGATATTCATTACAAACAGAAGCACACATACTAAACCAAGTACCAACTAAATCGATAAATGGTATTCTATATGAGTTATGGAGTGGAAACAAAGCCATGTTATTGAATTTACATGTCTGGGGTAGCAAAGTATTTGTTAGGGCCTCTTTAGGTAAAAAACATGCACCCCAAGGCACAAACTGTATCATTATATGATATCACAAGGAAACAAGGGGATATTCCATTTAAAACCCCTTAGATAAAAAGGTTATAGTTGAAAGACACACCATATTCCTTTAGAGGGAGCACATCTCCAAAAGAGATAGTGGAAGCGAGATAGGCTTCGATGAAGTCAAGGTTCAATATACACAAGAGTTGGTACAAGAACAGATTTAAAAAAGAATTGTGGAAGAAAAATCTTGTTCTAGAGACACAAAAACTACAGAGGAGCACAAGAGAGGTGAGAGAACCATAATGATATGGTTTTCTTGTCACTGAGGATGGTGACTCATTGTTGGTTGAAAATGATGATCCTCTTACATACAAGAAATCATTTGAAGGCACATACGCTTCCAAGTAGAAAGAAGCCATGAATTCTGAAATGGATTCTATCTACCAAAACCAATTCTATATTTTTGTAGATCCTCCAGTTGATGTAAAGCCTATGGGTAATAAATGGGTATTCAAGATGAAGCTGGACATGGAGGAACAAGTCAGCACCTATATGGCACGACTGGTTGGAAATGGTTTTAGACAGCATCAAGGAATTGACTATGATGAAACCTTTTCACTAGTTTCGATGCTGAAATCCATCAGAATCATGTTGTCCATTTCTAATTACCATGAACATGAAATTTGGAAAATGGATTTCAAAACAACATTCATTAATGGGATCCTCCAGGAAGATGTCTACATGACACAACCTGAAGGGTTTGTGACTCCATAGGATGCGAACAAGGAATGCAAGTTGCATAAATCCATTTATGGATTAATGAAAGAATCATGGTCATGGAACATTAATTTTTATGAAGCCGTAAAAGAATTTTTATTGGTTAATAATGAATTTGATCCTTTTGTCTACAAAAGGTTTATTGGAAGTGCAGTCGTTTTCCTAATAGTATATGTTGATGACATATTAATAATTGGAAACGAAGCACCTGTCTTACAGTCAGTTTAGGAATGGTTGGATAAATGATTCTCTATAAAAGGCTTGGGAGAGGCAACATATATTCATGGGATCAAGATCCATCGTGATAGATCCAAGAGACATCTGGGCCTGAGTCAAAGTATATACATTGACAAGATACTGAAGAGATTCAGTGTAGAACAGTCTAAGAGGGGATTGTTGCTACTATCACATGGAATTAATCTTTCAAAGAAAAAGTGTCCTTAGAAACATGAGGAAAGAAAGAAATTGTAAAGGATCCCTTAAGCATATGTGATTGGGTCAGTCATGTATTCTATGCTATTTATGAGGCAAGATGTTTCTTATGCATTAAGTGTGGCAGGAAGATATCAAGCGATCCGGGAGACCGCCATTGGATTGTAGTCAATACTATCCTTAAGTATTTGAAGAATACTAAGGAATAGTTCCTAGTTTATGGAGGATATGATGAACTAGTCATTAGAGGACATGTAGATGCTAGTTTCTAAACTGATCCAGATGACATGATGTAGCAGAATAGATACATCTTCATTTTGAATGGAGGTGCAGGGAGTTGGAAGAGCTCAAAGAAAAGTGTGGTGGCAGATACTACATCGGAGTCTGAGTATATCACAACATATGAGGCAGATAAAGAAGCAATATGGATGTGATGCTTCGTCCAAGAGTTGGTTGTAGTACCTAGAAGTAAAGATCATATCACACTATATTGTGATAACACTCCAGTGGTGGCACTTGAAAAAGATCCTAGGTCACATTAGTGGACAAAGCACATACTTCAGATGAATCATCTCTTGAGGGATTTTTCTCAGAGAGGTGAAGTTACAGTGAGCAGTATTTCTAAAAAAGAAAATGTGGCGTACTGCTTGACTAAAGCCTTGACTCAGTAGAAACATGATCATCATGTGAAGTCTAGTGTAATAAAAGTCATAGGCAGTTGGATCTAGTCAATGTGGGAGTTTTTTAGAGTTCCAGTCCTGAGAAACAACTATTTATACTTTGATTACATGAATGTACATTTATTATATATTATTCATTATTCTGCATGACTATAATATAATAATGTCCGAGAATATTTGTTGCATTAATAATGTCATGGGAGATCCCCGCTATGATGAGAACCTTGAAATGATATAAAAATATTCTTAAAAAAAATTCTACAGTAGGATGACATACTATTATAGGACACATAGAATACTGACCGTCATGTGCGAGTACTCATAAGAAGTCGAGACTCTATCTCATGGATTTTGCACTTGGTAATCTCCTAGATGGGAGATTATGAGAACAGAACCGCCAGTAGTAATTCCTCATGTCTTGGTGTCATCGGACATTGCTATCTACGAGCGTGTGAAATGGTACTTAGACTGGAATATTATCATTAACTCGTGTCATGACTCGCACACTTAGATTTGCTGACGAAAACCTTCACGAAGACAGTTGGCAGGAAGTAGGGTATGTTGGCTGCATCATGAATGACATTTTGTTAATGGTTAATTCGAGGAAGGATTTGTCCCTTCCATTTATGAATGTTGATATCTCGACCCTTTGATTGAAATAGAACCGTCACTTGAAATTCCATGTCCATGGTGTAATGAAGAGTTTATTTCAGGTAGTCAAAGAACGAAAGATCAAGCATATTGGTTTACGACACTACCATGAAACCTGCATGATGAGATATTGAGATAAAGGGATTAAATTACATGGTAAGTGTTCATATGAGGTTACACATCAATGCATCGTCAACTTCTTTCTCTTGGGTGCCTTGACCAATTTATAGACAGTAATCATGGACTTTAGGCAAGCCCGCTTAATGCTAGTGAGAAAGAGGCCTAGACGGTCACAAAATAAGTGTATTCAAGTATCTCATGTAGATTAATGATTATTCCTGTATGTGGTTTAATAATTATTCAAGGATGCCTAAATCCTTTTAAGGTTGGAGGAAGAATAAAATGAAAACAAGTACAAATCGTGTATTAATGATTACAAGCCATTTAGTTTTTATTTTGAAAACAAGTACACATCGTGTATTAATTATTACATTCTTTTTAGATTTCATTTATGAAAGGAAATGAAAAAAAATTACACGCTGTGTATTTATGATTACACGACGTTTAGTTTTATGAAAAACATGTACACACCATCTATTAATTATTAAACGCCATGTAGTTTTTCTTGTCGGGATTTTGAGGATATAATATTGTTTTATTAAATGATATTTATTACAATCAGCATGGGAGCATGTCAAGGAATTAATTATTCAACATGGGGGTTTTCAATAAGAGTTAATGAAATAAATAAAATGCACAACATGTTTATTTATTGTCATAACTCTAAAACCTCAAACCCGATTATAAATATCTTCACAACCCCAACACTCTTCCCCAATCATTGTGCACAATAATTCTAAAGAATTCCCTAAAGGTTGAGAGAACTCCTTCCTACAAGAATACTCTCAAGACAAAGAGAGATCATCCTACATCAGATCAAAACGATCTAAGGCAGACAACACAAGAAAATGTTTCTCCACGCTAGAAGCAATAGAATCCTTTGGAGGCGTATAGAGATACGTGGTGCATGTGTGGATCACCACTAGAGGAAGTATACACTTGGCTTCTATGACACAACGATGAATCACATCAAAACGTGATAAAAAATATCAACAATGAAAGAACACCAAAAAAGGAAATTCTTGTCAATTAATTGAATTAATTATAATCAACCTTTGACGACCCTCGTTTGTGGTTTTAGGACTATTCTTCTTCTTTTTCTATTTCTATGATTCGATCCATGGAGACTGGATTTTATCGTCATATTGATCCCAGATTGATCATTTCTAATGAAAAAAATCCATGTGGGCACATCCGCCCATGATCTTCCGCTGTGCCCGGAACATTCAAAATGAAGGAATGATTGGTGCTGTTGTATGTTGAAATGACAACTAGTAGTACACACAGACCTTACCTCGAATCTTCTCACACTCCTTGACTACATGAAGATACTCCCTTACCTTGTCCTCAAACTCCCTGAGCCTGGTGGGGACCACATAGGGTGTGGTTTGTAACATGTCGATGTGTACACCACCTCATGCTTCTCTCCAAGATTTGTTTCCATGTCTAAAGCCCTGTAAAATTATCTATCCCTATCATATCCTCTTCCTAAAACATTTTACCTTCCCATTTCTTTGAGAATAGCCCCAATATCCTACTTTCCCACTACTAACGTTCAATGGATGCATCTGCTCATCCCAAGAATATTCAAACACAAAGGTTCTTTCTAGAACCCTAACCTAAGTAGGAATGCATAGAGGAATATTGCTAGCTCAGATGTCCCTAAAGACATCTCGCTCAGAGGTCCAATCTCTGATGCACTGATCTTATCGTATTCATCGAGTACAAGGAATGATTGGTACGCCTTGATGAATACTCAGCTACCGACTTGTCGTCCTGCCAATGCTATAGAAGCTCTAGAGAACTCTCAGCCACCACCTCAAGCTAGTCCTCAGCCTCCTGTGAGTCGATATCTCCAGAGAACCTGATGGGTATCTGATGATGAATCACACGTAAGGCAATAAGCCTATATGTGTCCTCTACCGGTACCACAAGTTGTAACTGAAGACCAACAGAAAGTGATATAGATGACACACAACCCGAAGGTACTATCATAGGTAATGGTCCACTTACCGAAGCCTCACCACTATGTGGACCATCCTCATGGTCACTCACTGAAAAATTCTAGTAGCTAAGATCACCATCTTCTCTACCAGTGTCTCAACTAGGCGAAGACTATAGCAACCTCCTCCAGCCATCCCTCAACTGCGTGAGAATATGCCTCTCCTCGAATCCTTGGAGGCCTCTAGTTTTGGAAGTCATGAAATATGCTCAGTCGGCGTGCACCATCTTCCAGTGCGGCTTGTGGAAACTACTGCCCAATGAGTGGTGGTGCTGCTGGTGCACCACCCGAAAGTGCCAACATAGTAAGATGACCCTACACCGAAGCCTCGTCACTCGGTGGGCCGTCATCATGTACTCTCTCTGGAATCCTAGTTGGCTGTCTACGCAGCGAAATACTGATAAGGAATAGGTACGCCATTTTCATTTAGTTATACCTAGTGATATGACTCAAATAGAACACAATAAAACTTTTCAAAACACACACACAATCAGAGTTTTCATGCACTGAGTCAGAAATCATAAGTGAGGGTCGTAGTGTATGGATACGTCAACCGCCGCACCAACACTGGATTCCCTAAACTGATAACCACACTCACTATACATAATAATATTACTGTTAAAAAGATCAGAGTCTTATGTTCTACGGTATAACTGACTCCTCTGATACCAATTTTTCACGACCCGTCCCCCGGGGCCGTGCCGTGACTACTCCAAGCCCACCTTCCATAGGCCAGGGGCAGGCGACTAGCACCAAACACATATTTCCCTAAAACCGGGAAGGCATTTCCTTTAAGACCACTACACAAACAACCAAGCAGACAACTAGATACGAACACAAGGTAAACTGAATAGTAAATAGAGTGAGTACAGTAAGTAAGAGGGGAAAGAATACAAGGCCAACTAGAAAGTACAAAAAACTAGAAGGTAGAAGTAAACTGGAAAACTACTTCGAACACCTTCAAAGGATCCAACATGAAGGGTAGGTACATCTCTCGATCAGTCGTCTCTATGGTACAACTTATCTAGGGTCCACCTCCGAGATACCTCCAGTCCGAGTACCGTCATCCTCAGTCAGCATTGTTCATCGTATGCCACCAACACAACAAGGTGAGGGAATATCCCGTGCAGGGGTGAGTATAACGATACTCATTAGGGACCCTAAGACCCTCAATGTCTCACAAAATCAACAATGGATAAACCCAAAATCATGAAATCAACTAACAAACCTACTTAGGTATATGCCCATACATATACATAAGTTATCAAGTATGCCCATCTCAATCATGAGGAAACACAGATTCAAACTCAATAGCCCAGATCTCAACTATTCCACAAAGGAAGAAATACCACAAAGGTAAGTACCACATAGGTACACTACATAAAAGTATACCACCAAGGTATCACCACGAAGGAAAAATACCACAGGGTAAAAACTCTGCTCACACCAAGTATATCTTATGTACAATATTAGAGATGATTAGATGTAACTACTGAATCATTTTACCCTATTAAGAGGAAGATCCTTGAAGGATACAAAATCATCATTAGACCCACAGAGGATCGTAGTTCATCGTCAGACCCACACATGATCCTAGTACCTCCCCAGACCCGCACAAGATCATAGTACATTGTCAGAATCACACATGATCCTAGTACATCATTAGTACGTCGTCATACCCTCATAGGATCCTAGTACAACGTCAGTACATTGTACGACCCACATAGTATCCTAGTACATCATCAATACATCGTCATACCCACATAGGATCCTAGTACATCATCGGTACGTTGTCAGACACACACATGATCCTAGTACGACATCAGTACGTCGTCAGACCCACACAGGATCCTAGTACATCGTCAGTAGGTCGTCATACCCACACCGTATCCTAGTACATCATCATAGTACGTCATCAGACCCACCCAGGATCCTATTACATCATCACATCCAGCTAAAGGGTTCATGCACTATTCTCTCTTTCCTCTAAGAGGGTCTGATCCTCAACCCTCTGGTTGATCCTCCAACTAACACATAGTCCTAAAAAAATTATCCCAAAGGACTGCCATGTAAAAGGGGTCTCAACACATAAGACGATGCATCAATCAGATGTATGGTCTGTAAGTTATTGTCCTTTTAGTCTCGAGGGCCTGGTTGGATTTGTGCTTGATCCATCCCGGGCGTACCACAACATTATCCAAACTCAAGTAGGGTATACCAAAAGGACCGTCTAGAACCAAGGTTTCTAGTTCCATTGGCAGTTCTTCATTTCGACACCGTATGAGGGAGATATGTATAATACAAGATCCCACAATAATAATATTATTTTTATGGGGTGTTTTGTGAACCTGAGACACAAACCCGACTTTAATATTCAACATTAGACTTAAATCAACCGTCTTAATGATAGGATCACATCGCCAGAGACGGTAAGTCAATTGGACGTCACACACATGATTTATGGAGGGTTTAAGATTTAATAATAATATATTATTATGATTATTTGAGGGGTTTTGGTACATGATTCCAAAACCCGAAAAATACATCCAATATTGGACTTGTAATTTTCGTCTCGAAGTCAGGGTCACACCGCCACTGACAATTTGTGAAACCGAGGTTACACAGATAAGTTACAGATGAATTAGGGTTTTAACAACCATAAATAATAATATTATTATATTATTATTATTATTTCATTTCATTGAAAGTTTATCTCTCCAATCTCATTTGAGATTAACGCACAAGAGGGGTATCCCATTTTGGTGCACGCGGGTCCAAATAGAACCTCTATCTATTTTTTTATATTCAGTTTTCTTTTAATTTTAATTCCTATATATTCCTCCCTCTCCCTAATCTAATTTTCTTCTTCCACAATTTTTCTCCCCTGTACACGAACTGGGAATCCGCTGCGCCTCCACCTCACACATGACCAACCACCTCCACGCCGCTTACTCGTGCCGCTGCTTAATCTGCCTTGTCATCGGCTGAAGCCACTAGGCCTCGCTTCCTGCGCGCGCACCACCTGCACCAGTCGTGCCAGACTGCCCTACTCCACCATTTCTCTCCTTCCATTGGTTGTTGCATCTTCATTCTAACCTTGAAAAATAAAATGATTGCATATTCGCTATCCTCGGGTGGAGGGCTCCATGTCCATATGTCGCGCTCAACAGAATATTGCATTTCCTGCGCCAATAAATATTTGGTCGCCTCCTTCTGCGAGCCATTGTGGCTTTGTTCCAAGCCTGAAAAATTAAACTATCACATATTTTCTATCCTTTCATCGAGGGATTCACATCCATATATCGTTCTTATCATAACTCCGTGTTTCTAGAACTAATTATTATTATGCATTGAATAACGCATGAAAAATGCGCAAAGAATAAAAAGAAAGAAGTGAATGGTTTTTGTGCAGAACAATGACCATGTTTGTTTGGCCATCGTCATCGTGAATGTAGGATATGAATAATAAAAAAAACAAATGAAAACATATATAAAAACCACTACCTCTATTTTCCATTCAAGGTGGCACAAGGAAGAAGACGAATTCGATGTGATGGCGACGTCGACGTTCGTTGCTCCCAGAAGATGTTTCTGATCCGGGATCAAGCGTCGTCCTCGTTCTCTGATTTCGGAGGATTCCCTTCATTGTAGTGGATTTGATTTATTGAAGAATATACTTCCATGTTCTCTAGATCTCTCCCTTTTTCTAACAATCCTCCAACCAAATGTTGAAGTTCCAATTAAGTTTATTAAATAAACCAATTATGTTGGCACATCAGTGGGATGAAAACCAAGATTTATCTCCCATTAAAGGAAGAGTTCAAGGGTCGGGTGGTCCCCACATTTGAATTTAAATTGGGGGTTTTTAGTTTGGGTGGTCCTTACCACTAAACATAAAATGGGAGGTTTTAAAAATAAAATAAAAGTTGTTCTTTATTTTATTTTTATTCTTTTAACTCTCCCAAAAAATTCATCAAAACTAACTTTCACCCTCGACCTACTGCGGTCAAGGTGATGGTGTCCTTAAGAGAATATCCGCATTGTGAGTTCAACAGTTAGCTCATATTTCAATTATGAGCACCGACTAAAATGTTATATAACACCGCTCATTCGTTTACTGAACGTACTCGAAAGAAAGTTTGGAAAAATTATAACATTCACCCTTGACCTGCATCGGTCGAGGTTTGGCTCTTCCTAAGTAGAACACGCCCCAAAGAACCCAACAGTACTCTCAGATTTCAAATCTGAGTTACTGTTTAAAAGTTATGGATTTTACAATAAAATAAATGTTACTTAGTTATTTTATTTATGGCCAAAAACTAACTTTCCCTACTGGCCAGCACCGGCCAAAGTTAGTTTCCGCTTTAATAAAGAATTCCCTCACAAGTATATCAGTGGTCTCAGATTTTCAATATGAGATACCGTTTGTGAGTTATATGAATATGAAAAATAAAATAATTTATTTAATTATTTTATTTACGGTTATGCCATTTTTTCGTTTTCTCACAGGAGGCCCTCACTCAAGGCCTCAGAATCGTGCACCGTTAGATTTCACAGTCTCGAAATAATTCCACATAATTTGAAAAAAAATTATACAGAATTTCTGGGACATTACAACATATTTTAAGGATGATGAGCTCATACACACTACATTTGGTGATAAATGGTGACATCACTTCATCGCCATAGTAACTAATCAATGTCGATTTAAAACCAATTTCAATCACCATGTATTTCTAAATACCACTTTTCATCCATCCGTGACTAAGTTGTATCATCCAAACATGCACGCATGAGGCCTTGTACCCACCATCAGTCTTAGCCTAACTCCCACACATATGAGGAATATTTGAATAATATATCTCCTATAATTACAAAAAATATAAATAAAATGATAAAAAATTAATTATATTAATTTAAAAATCTTAAAAAACATTAACTACAATCAGTTATTGTCTCTCACCAATAAGATACCCAATACTATTATAAATGTATATCCTATTGTACACATGAAACTATAGAATATATCGATCAACCATAAAAAATATAAATGTTTAATATACATATCACATTAAATAATATTATTTATAAACTCTTGATGATGTATTATAAAACTAAGACTCTCAACTCTCTGTGTGTCATCCTGCCTGCCCCAATTCTATTAACCAAAACATGGTAGCTTCTTGAAAGTATTATCTATCAGGTAAGTGAAAAATACAAAGGAAGCTTTGGTGGGAACAGTACCATTGAAACAATTTTTCATAGAACGACACTTTAGGAGTGCTAAAAAACGCTAATAATGGGGGTACCTTTATCAGCGCTAAAAATAAGCACTGATAAAAGGTACTTTTAATAGTGCTAAAAAAGATTTGTCAAAAGTACCCTTTTATCAGCACTTTTTTAGTAGCCCTGATAATGGATTGGTATTTATTAGTGCTTTTTACTAGCACTGACAAAGTGTATATTTCAAAAAAAAATGTTAAAAATAAGCTATAAATATATAAATATATTTATATTGATATAAATATAATATATATTTTCTAAATCTGTTTCAGATAAGTATAGATAGACATTTACACATAATATATAATATGTTTAGTAAAAATGGATTATAAAATATCGAAAATTATATTATTAAATAATAATTGTCTAGTTGTTATCAATTAATAATAATTTAATAATAATTTGAAGACACAAAAAAATCAATAATTAATAAAAGATCTACAATAAGTGAAAAATGTAACTCAAACTTCAAACGACAATAACTTTTGATCTAGGCATCCATTTGAGATATACTACATATCAAATTGATCTTTATGATGAGATATACACATTGATGACATATGGGATCCCATTGTCACATTTTTTGAGGCAAAATATAGTCCCAAAAGTCATATAAAACTGAGTTTTAATTCTCGATACCCAAATTTTTTAACATTTGATAGAATTTCAGCCTCATTTTTAGAGGGTTTATATGCCCTTTTTCAGTGGGGAATGAATTTATAAATCGGGATTACATTCATATTGAAATTATAGCTTCAAAAATTCATTATTGTTTACAATGTATTGTTAATTATTACCAAATATATAACAATATATACATATTTTTTATTTAATCACACATAAAAATTAAATTTTATAAATAAATAGTAAAACATATTTACATATAAAATATATTTCTCAATATATAATCTTTATCTAAATATAATAAATATTCATTTTATTTAAAACACAAATATATGAATATTTATATAATTATATAATGTATGTGCGTGTTTAATATATATATTAGTGTTTGTCTGTATTAACAAACTCATTTATATATTCTATATATATTCTAACATATGAATATACATATTAATATATAATATATGTGAATATATAAAAATATGTATAATTATACATACAGATACATATAATATATATATATATATATATATATCTGTGTGTGTATTTATGTAATATATATGTATGTATGTATGTATGTATGTATTTATACACATACATACAAAAACATGTTTTATAAATGTATTTAAAAATAATATTATAAATATATATTAATATAATAATAAATATAAGGATAAAAAATATAAAAAAATATATATAAATAAAAGTAGATATAAATAAAAATATATAAATATAACTAACTATATATATATATATATACATTAATAAAAAAATAAATATATACATATATATATATTCATATTAATATAAATAAATATTAATATATGAATATATATATATATATCATTAAAGGGATAACCAAATAAGATGGACAGGTGGTAATTTTTTTTACCCATATACCTTTCATAGCACGTAAAATGGCCTTTAACAATGCTAAAAAGAACTGTTAATCATAGCGATGATAAGGGGGACTTTATTAGCACTTTTTTGGCACTGATAAAGGCCTAGCCAGTTACAGTGTGATGTTTATGTAACAACACACATAGAAAAAAACCTGAAATTTTAAAAGTACACCCAAAAGAAAACCTGATATATATATTTAATTGACATCATCAAAACAAAAATTTCCCCCTTGGTATATAGAAAAAAAAATATTTACATTTCGAATTTTTTTTTTATATAATTACATTTAAAACTATCAAACAAACATTCAAAAACATTAATATATCATTTTTTGACAACCATGATCCCCTCACAAATATTTCCCCCCATGGTATTAGTTTCCAAATAGATCATCTCAACCCGAGAAAAAACTTCCACCTATATAATAAAAAATTATTATGTTAGTAATACTATAAAAACATAAATTAAAGATTAATATGAAATAAAACATTAATAAACTGTCATTATTTAATAAAAATGTTATATTTGGAGTTATATCAGTCATACTGTGAGTCTTATTGAGGTGGGATTGATTCCTACCCATTAAAATGAGTTATGGATCACTGTCCTAAAATGTCAAAACAATCCAAATGAATTTTCTCGGTTTTGAATATGTCACTTCTTCCATTACTAAAATTAATTTCAATTTTAAATAATGACACCATTAGAGTTAAACCAGACACACCGTGCATTTTATTAAGGTGCAGATGATTCCTCCATATCACAAATTACAGATGGATTTCATTCTTAATGTATCAAAGCAATTTGAATGCATTTTCTCAGTTTCCAGTATTTCTGTTGTGTCTTTTTACAAAATATCCTTTCAAACTTAAAACAATCATTTTGAGTCATACCAATCATTTTGTGCATTGGTTTAATGTGAGAATGATTCATACATTTCAAAAATGACTTAATAATAATTTTCCTAAATTATCATGATAGATGAAGTGTGTTTTCATGTCTTATAGTGATTGACACGTTTAGAACTAAATTTTTTATTTTAAACTAATAAGAGAAAATTTAAGTCATATTAGTCACATTGTGTGTTGGATTGAGGTGTGGTTGTCTTCTAAACATCACCAATGTCTTGTGGATTGTTTTCATAAATTTTCAAAACTATCTTGAATGTATTTTTCCAGTTTTCAGTATGCCACATGTTGTTTTTACTTAAAATAATGTCAATTTTAAATAAAAATAGGCACTTTCAGTTATACCGGCCACACCATGAAATTTATTAAGGTTTTTATGATGGATATATGTAAATAAATACAAATAAATCATTTTCATAAAAAATCAAATCAATCCGAATGCGTTTTCTCAGTTTTCAGTATGTCACATGTTGTTTTTACTTAAATTAATGTCATATTTAAATAAAAAGAGACACTTTGAGTGATACCGGCCACTCCGTGTGTCCTATTGAGGTGTGAATTATCCTTACATGTCAAAAATGACTAATATATTGTTTGACTAAAATATAAAAACAATTTTAATGTGTTTCATGGTTTTCAATATGACACCTTTTGTTTTTACTTAAATTCGTGTCAATTTTAAATAAAAAGAGACACTTTCAGTTATACAGGCCACACCCTCCATCGTATTGATGTAAGACTAATTGATACAGGTACCAAATGACCCATTATTCATTTTACTTACATATAAAAATAATCTGAATTAATTTTCATTGTTTTTAGTATTTCATTTTTTACATAAATTAATGTCAATTTTAAATAAAAAGACACACTTTGAGTCATACCAATCACACTATGTGTCGTATTGAGATGTCGTTGAATCCTACACTTCAAAAATGACTCATGGATCATTTTAATAAAATAAAAAAACAATAACAATATGTTTTATCAGTTATCAGTATGTCACTTGTTGTTTTTACTTAAATTTATGTCAATTTTAAATAAAAAGAGACACTTTGAGTTATACTGGCCACACCAAGTGTCGTATTAAAGTGCTGATGATTCAGGTGTTATGTGGTATGATGATTACATAAATTAAGACTTCACATTGTGAGACATGTCGTAAGGGATGATAAATGATTTTCTTACTTATGGAAATTTGTTAGGATATAGCATTAAAGGAACTAAAGGGTGTCCAATTTTCGAAGAAGTTACACAATCAATTAGGTTGAAACATTCACCCAACACTATGTTTCTAGGTCATTGTAGATTTCTACCCTGAAGGGATAAGTACCAATTTAGATGACATCAATCAATGAATGTTCAGAAGAATGTACAACACCATCTCCAGTAATAGGAGATCAACTATTTGAGAAAGTAAAAGATATGGAAACTACTTTTGGTAAACCATTTTTTAAAGACCTTATCAGAATCGGTTGAAAAAAGTGATCAGTTTTTTTTTGAATTGTCATAACAGAATTTTTTCTACGTCAGAAATATTCTTGATGTTATTCATGTTAAAAAATATTAATGTGATAGTTTCATCAGTACGTTTCTAAATGCACCAACAAAACTGAGATTTTAGTTGGGATACCCAAATTTTTTAACAGTCGTTGGAATTTTAGCCTCATTTAAGAGGGTATTTTTTCCCTTTTTATTAGGGATTGAATTTATTCATAGATATTACATTCATATTGATATTATGGATTTGAAATTTTATCAGTTTTCACAATTTACTGTTATTTATAACCAAATATATAACAATATATACATATTTTTTTATATTCACACATAAAAATTTAATTTTATAAATAACTAATTAAACATATTTACATATAAAATATATTTCCCAATATATAAGCCTTATCTAAATAAAAAATAATATCTATTTTATTTGAAACACAAATATAAGAACATTCATATACTTATATAATGTGTGTGTGTCTATATATATATATTAGTGTGTGTCTGTATTAATAAATTGATATATATTATCAATATATTTTAACATATTCATATATAAATTAATTTATAATATATGTGATTATATATAAATATGTATAATTATACTTACAGATACACATATAATATATATATAAATATATATGTGTGTTTGTGTTGTTTCTGTATGTTGTATATATGTATGTATTTATTTATTTATTTATTTACACATATACAAAAACATATTTTATAAATGTCTTTAAAAATAATCTTATATATATATTAACATACGAATAAATATACGAATAAAAAAATATAACTATATATATATAAATAAATATACATTTATATATATATTAATATAAATATATATTAATATATGAATAAATATTACGAAATATATATTTAAATAAATAGATATATCATTAAAGGTAGAATCAAACAAGATGGACGAGTGGTAAACACTACTACACATATGGCCTTTCACAACATGCAAAATGGATTTTAACAGCGCTAAAAAGGCACAGTTATTTGCAATAATGACAAGGGGGACTTTATCAGTGCTTTTAGTGCTGATAAAGTCCTAGTTGCCAACAGTGTGTTGTGTATATAACAACACACCTAGAAGAATACCAACAATTTAAACAGCATAATCAGAAGAAAACCTTCTATATACATTTAATTGACATCATCAATATAAAAATTTCCACCCATGGTATATAGAAAAAATAAAATTTTATTTATATTTGAAACAAAAGGTTTTATATAATTACATTTAAAAATGTCCAAAAATGTTTCTAAAACATTTATATTTCATATTAAGACGCCCATGATACCCTTTAAAAAATTTCCTCCAATGGTATTAGTTATTGAATAAATCATCTCAACATGAGAAAAAGATTCCACATATATAATAAAAAAAATATTATGCTAGTTATACTATAAATAAATAAATTAAACATTAATATGAAATAACATGTTAATAAAATATCAATATTTAATAAGAATAAAACATTTGGAGTTATACCAGTCATACCGTGCATCCTATTGAGGTGAGGTTTATTCCTACATGTTACAAATGTGTTATAGGTTGTTGTAATAAATTGTCAAAATAATCTGAATGTGGTGGCACAAATTTTGTTATGTCACATTTTCTTTTACTAAAATTAATGTCAATTTTAAATAATGACACATTTGGAGTTATACTACCCAAAACATGCATTGTATTGAGGTGTGGAATATTCGTACCTATCACAAATTATTGAAGGATTGTTTTCATAACGTATCAAAACAATCTGATTGTGTTTTCTTGGTTTTTAGTATGTTTGTTGTGCTATTTTACTAAAATATCATTTCAAACTAGAAACTTTCATTTTGAGTCATACCAGTCCTATCATGCGTCAGTTTGATGTGAGACAGCTTCATACGCATCAAAAATGACTTATGAAATGATATAATAAGTTATTAATACAATTGGATTGTATTTTCATGGTTTCTAGTGAGAGAAACATTTTGAACTAAAATGTCAATTTTAAACTGATTATAAACACTTTTAGTCATACTGGTCACACAATGCATTGGATTGAGGTATGGTTGACTAATACACGTCACGAATGACCCATGGATAGTTTTCATAAATTATAAAAACAATCCAAATACGATTTCTTAGTTTTCATTATGTCACTTTTTGTTTTTACTTAAATTAATGCCAATTAAAAAAAATAGTCACATTGAGTTATACTGACCAGACCTTGATTTGTACTGAGGTTTGGATAATCCATACATGTTTCAAATCACTAATAGATCATTGTACTAAAAAATGAAAATAATCCAAATGTGTTTGCTCCATTTTTAGTATGTTACTTATTTATTTAAATTAATGTCAATTTTAAATAAAAAAGCGACACTTTGAGTGATACTAGACACACTATGTGTTGTATTGAGGTGAGGATTATCCTTACACGTAAAAATGACTAATATATTGTTTTAAAATAATATCAAAACAATACGAATGTGTTTTATCGGGTTTTAGTATTTCACATGTTGTTTTTAATTAAATTCATCTCTACTTTAAATAAAAAGAGAAACTTTGAGTTATAACAGCCACACTATGAATTATATTTAGTTACATGTCACAAATGACTCATGGATCATTTTCATAAGGTATAAAATTAATAAGAATGTTTTTTCCCAGTTTTCAGTAACTCAATCATTCTTTTTTACATAAATTAATATTAACTATAAATAATAAGACATAGTTGGTGTCATACCGGTCACACCGTGCGTCATATTGAGGTGTGGTTGAATCTTACACATCAAAAAAGTCTCATGGATCATTTTCCTAAAATAAAAAATAATAATAATAATACATTTTATCAGTCCTCAATATGTCACTTATTGTTTTTACTTAAATCAATGTCAATTTTAAATAAAAAAGAGACACTTTGAGTTATACCATCCAAATTGTAAATCATATTGTGGTGCAGATGATTCAAGTTTTACTATGTATGATGATTACACAAATTAATATTTCTCATTGAGAGACATATTGCATGGGATGATAAATGACTTTCCTAATTATGGAAATTTTTTAGAATATAGCATTAAAATAACTAAAGGGTGACTTGTTTGTGAATAAGGTACATAGTTAATTAATTTGAAACATTCATTGATGACATTGATTTTAGGATATTTTATATTAATACCCCGATGGGATATGTACCTATCTTGGATGACATCATTTGATGGAAGTTCAGAAGAATGTACAACAGTGTCTCCATAAATAGGTGATCAACTATTTGAGAAAATAAAAGATGTGGAAACTACTTTGGGTAAATGGGTTTTGAAGATCCATACTAAAACCAATTGGAAAAAGTGACTAGTTTTTTTAATTATCATACTAGAATTCTATGTATGTCAGGCATTTTCTTGATATTAGGCATGTTAAAAAATTGTATGTGATAGTTCCATCAGTTCATTCCTTAATGCACCTGAAAAAATAAAGTATGATATTAAGGTTAGGTTGGACATAGATCACATGGGAATATAAGAAGAGTTTGTGCCAGAGAAGGGTGAAGAATGAAATTTTCTTCCTCCAGCTGCTTACACTCTTTACGGGAATAATATATTATAGTTTTTAAACTTCTTTAATGATGTAAGTGTTTGAGAAGGGTATTCATCAAATATCAAGAATCTCATGTCAAAAACTAATTTAATGTTAAAGGGTATTAAATCACATGTTTGTCATGTTTTGAAGAAAGATCTAATTCCTATAGCGTTACGTTGCATTTTTTCCAAGAATTTCCTTCTTTAATTAACCATGTTTTGTTTCTTCTTCAATGCTATATGTTGTAAAGTTATAGATTTGGGTAAATTTATGGCTATGTAAAGAGTACTTTTCATCATATTATATAAATTGGAAATGTTATTTCTTCTATAATTCTTTGATATAATTGTTGACTTTATGGTTCACTTAGTGAGAGTGATTAGACTATGTGGTCCTATACACTATAGAAGGATGTACTCCAGTGAACGGTATATGAATATTTTGAAATGGTATGTTAGAAATCATAGTTTGTCGGATGGTTGTATTATAGAGAAATATATTTCTTAAAAATCCTTTGAATTCTATATCGAATACCTATCAGGTGTAGAAATAATTATTTTACCGAAATCTCATCACACTAGGATTCTTGTTGGTAAAGGAATTTCTGGAATATATATTGTCAAAATCAATATTATAGATTAGAAACAGGACCTAATTTAAAATTTTCATAAAATCTGGAAGGATTCCACATATGTTGAAACCCAAAAAATAAAATATTAGGCATTTTAATCCATGAAGGGATGAAAGATGTTTATCAAATATGCATAATCAACAATATATAAAATGGTTTCAGGACAATATTTTTAACGAGTCAGATTCAATTTCAGAACAACATATTTGGTTAGCTAGAGGACCAAGTGTGTATGTATTTTCATACAATGGTAATGTAATTAAGGGCTATAAATTATATACAAATAGACATGATGAAGGAAATACCGTGAAAAATAGTGGATTTACACTTGTGTTTGAAGCAATCCATGTTTTTGTTACTAAGGAATGAAATCCATTTTATGTGAATATGTCATACATTGGAATCATCAAGGAAATATGGGAGTTGGATTATACAAAATCACATGTTCCGCTTTTTCATTGCAAGTGGGTTGATAACAAGAGTGATGTTAAAATAAATGAATTGGGATTCATGAAAGTTGATTTCAGTAAGGAAGGTTACAAAGATGAACAATTTACAATGGCATCATAGGTAGTACACGTATTTTATGTTCTAGATACTGCAAACTAAAAGTGGTCAATTGTTATGTTATTGACCAAAAAAATGAAGGGGAAGACGAAAATATAACGGAGGGTGACACTTTCATTGGGATGTCACAATCATTTAAAAGTGGTCCCAATGTAGATTGTGTTTTGAATTTCAGAGGAGACCATTATGAAAGTATTTGGATAGTTGATAGAGGGGTCAAATCTCTTCAGCTATTAAGAAAAGAGATTTCAATAACCAGGTTATATAATTTTTGTAATATACATTGTGTTACCGCATGTTATTATTTATTCAATGTTGTATTTATGTAATCTAAATCAAATGTTAAACCAATTATATATATAATGAATTATGAACATTTTGGTGCTCCCAATACTAAGTAACAACAAGTCTTTCAACCTGCTGGTGCTCCTAGTGTAGAGGAACAATGTCCTTATACCTGTGTTGGTAATCCCAATCTTAATGAACAATAGGTTTCTCAACCTATTTCTTCTCCTGGTGTAGAAGTTAAAACACCATCTTCACATGATGATGCTACCACTCTAGAGAAACAACATATTGGCAGTGTTGAATCCAAGGAAATGGTAGGTGATTAAGGACCTGATAAGAAGAAAACATAGGAATTCCATAGTTTTAGGGTGTTAGAAAAAATTGTTAAGGTGAAAATCAAAGGCATCAAATATGAGGTCGTATAGAATGAAAGGGCCCAACATGTTAATCCCACCAAGGCCTTGTTCAATAGTTACATTGGAATAATCGCTTAGTAATGCGTGTTGATTGATATAGATTCATGGAACCTTGTTGTGATCATTCTTAATACACTAATGTGGTAAGAGATTACAATAACATTAAAATATCATTTATTTGTTTTAATAAAAAAATAAAATAATGAAACATTCAATTACACTTTACCATCCCAAGAAGAGTGTATTTATAGTATGTGAATCCCATATGAAAAGTGTATCAATTCTTGTTGGATGTATTCACAGATATTTTAAAACAATTATAACGAGGAATAATCTTAAAGATACCGATGGAAAAATAAACACGCACCCGCCACTTATGTATGCAAACATGAGAACCCATGAAGCATGGGATGAATTTTCTGGGCATCGTGAAGATATGTATTTTCATATACACCTTTTATATTAATATGTTGTTTTAAAATAAATATATTCATCACATTGATCGACAGTTTTTTATTTATGAAATAGAAACTGAGTTCTGCAAATAAGGGATGGGAAACAAAACCAACGTACCCCTACTATAAAGAATGGATGGGGTATGATTCACTTGAAAAAATGGAACATATTTTAAATCTACCATAACACTTTTATATTATATGAAACAACAAAATAATTATGTTCCTTAATTTATATGTAGATTAATGAATTCAAATCTCAATCTACTTCCATCACACTCCTTGTTTTGTGGAAAGAGGCATGTGTAAATAGACATGGGATACTAATAGACTAAAACATATAAATGGGTGGGAAATATGTGTAAGTATGACATAATTATTTTTGTTTACTTAAATCTCTATTTCATAACAATGATTAATTATTTTCCTATATTTTCTATATGACATAGTCACAAGAATCATCAATGCTAGTACCAGATGAACACCTACTATCAGTGGCATTGAAGTGGCTATAATAATATGGTCAAGTCAGAGGTGTGGGTTTTGGGGTGACACCCCAAATATATTCTAATAAAAAACAAGAGGAGGATAAAGATAATGAAATGAAACAAATGAATGAAAGACTATCTACCACTGTAGAACAATTAAAATGGCATAGAGAGTTACAAGAAACTTTTATGGGGGGAAGCAAAGAGAAAAATAACCCAAGAACAACCATTATGTGAATATCCCGCCCCACCCCACCAGTTTTGAGGTGAGCCATTCCCTTTAAAGAAATAATTGGAAAAGTTATTAAATGTTCTAACAATTGTTTCTATAAAATGTGAATCCGACTAATATTGATACCTTTCCTATACTGATATTCTATAGGGTGATAATTACTATGATTTATATCTATCAACACCCACCCATATCCTTGTATAGAGGGATACAATGTTCAATATCCAAAATAATGTGATAAATAATAGAACACTTCAAACATATCTTGTGAGAGTGTCTAATAGCATAGCCCAGATCCATGTTCCGATCTACCTATTTAATTGATGAGGAAGATATTCATAATGTTGACCAAGCAGTTAAAACATTCATCACATGGCCACCACATTTTGTAAAAAAAATATATCAACAAGGAGGTATTCATTTCCAATTTATTTTTAACAAATGGATGAAATAGTGGAAAACATGGGAATATCGTTTGAAATAAAACATGGGGATGAAATAATATTCTTAATACTAATGTTTTAGGGGTAAAATGATAAAATTTAATCATATAAAATATATTTTTCATTTCATTCATTACATATTACTTTTTCTATTTTTTGGAAACACTGGATTCTCATTACAATAAATTTAGATACTCTAAGTATTTATTTCATGGATTCACTGCATGTATTTTCAACAAAATAACCACACATAGTGATGATTTTAAATTTTTAATTCACTACATCCAAAAGTTTAGAAATAAAAAAAGAATTATATAATTTATATTATGTTTAATTAGGATTATATTATTATAGGGCAGTGGGTAAATAGCGTCTAAATCATGGCATGAAGAAAACCATTTCATACAAGGATCCTGAAAAGTTATAAAAATGGATAATTATAATGTTATATATTATAATATTTCACTATCCAAACACATATCAAAACAAATTACTTATATTCCAAAATGATTATACAGTGTATGAAACAATAAAATGGAAAATATTTTGGTTATTATGTTTGTAAATTTATGAGAGAGATCATATTCCATCAAATAACACACATCCCCAAATAGGTATTTTTAAATTTAATAACTACTTAATTTAAAACATTTATTAATCATTTGTGTATTTCTAATTTTCCAATACTTTTATTACTATTGAAAAAAATCATATTCATAAGACGACATACATTTTATTATAAACAAATGGGCATAATACCTGATCGTATAATGTACAAAAATAGCATGAAGATAATAATTCTATATAGGTAATGGATTATTTCATATTTATGTTTAATTTTTTTATTTTTAGTATTACTCACATGGGAACAGTTTTCTTCTAATAGAGGATTACTTGGATATTAGGATTGTTTTCAGACTTTGGGATATGTTGGAATCATCAACACCTCAATCTGATATACGATGTGATCGGTATTACTTCAGGTGTGTCTTTTTTATTTAAGATTGACATTAATTTTAGTAAAATATACAAATAACATAATCTAAACCCCAAAAAATAATTCAAATTGTTTTGATACTTTATTACAATTATCCATAAGTCATTTACAATGTTTAGAAATTAGCTTCAGCTCAATCCAAAAAATGGTGTGACTAGTATGACTCAATGTGTCAGTTATCAGTTTAAAATTGACATTTTACTAAAAAATATGTCACTCATTAAAATTTGAGAAAACATGGTAATATTTTCTTGATAATTTAGTAAATAAATTTATATATCACTTGTGATGTGGAGGAATTGGTCTCATGTCCAACCAACAAATGAAGCGATCGGTATGAGTTAAAGTGTGTGTTTCTAGTTTAAAATGAAATTTTAGTAAAAAAGTCAAGTGACATATTGAAAACCATGAAAAAATATTTGTATTGTTTTAATAAAGTATTAAAACTATCCATGATTCATTTGGGATGTGTATAAATCAGTCAAACCTCAATCTAACACACAATGTGACTAGTAAAACTAAAAGTACGTCTTTTTATTTAAAATTGACATCAATTTTAGTTAAAAGGAACAATTGGTGTCCTAAAAAATTAGAAAACACATTAAGATTGTATAGATACTTTAGGGGAAAAATCCATGAGTCATTTGGGACATTTAGGAATCTTTTATACCTCAATATAATGCACGGTGTGACTGGTATGACTACAATTGCATCTTTTTTATTTAAAATATACAAAAAAATTAGTGAAAGGACAATTGAACAACCCAAAACTACGAAAACACATTTGGATTGTTTTTATATTGTCAGAAAATTATCTATGAGTTTGTTGATATGTGTATGAATTAGCTACACCACAACTTGACCCTCAACAACTCCCAAAAGTAGCTATAAAATAAGCCACATCATTGTCCTCTCTCCTAATAAAGGAAAAATGGAAAGAAGAGAATAAAAGCACTAATGATATGATGATGTCAATAATAGACCCAAAGGCCTAGTGTCCACCTTCTTCCTCCTCCAGTGTATCAATAATAAATTGATTATTTGATTCGACCACAATATCCATTGGGCCAAGAGTTGAAATGAACCACATACACTTCTGTATAGTCATGGCCTCTACTATCGGAGGAAACAAGAAATTTATTTTTGAGGAATGATATTACACAAAAATAGAGCCTCCATGTTCCTAGAGAACTACCACAAGGCCAACAATGCCACCACCAGGAATTGATGCATCATTATTAATTTCAAAATCACCTTGAGGGGGAGTAAATCAACTAATAGGATGGGATGAAGAGTTATTTAATAAATAATGTTATAAACCACATTTTGACATCACATATTGCATAACCGATGTTAAAAATCATACTAACATTATTTTAACATCGGTTATCCATTAACCGATGTTAAAACTCTATCCGTGCGATTTTTAACTTTTCTAATGTATAAATGAACAATCATGATTAATACATAACATATATGTATGTCAATTATAATCACAGATCAATATATTTATTGACCCAATTCATTGGAAACATATATTTATTTAAATATATATTTATTTAGTTATAATTATATTTATAAATATATATATTTTAAAAATATTTATATACATTTATAAATATGATAAATAAAATAAATATATTTATTATTTAAAAATTAATTATAATATTATAATTATTTAAATATATATTTATTTAATTATAATATTATAAATAATTTTTTTAAACATTATATATATATTTGAATTATTAAAAAGTATATATTAATCATAAACATGCATTTTTTAATTAATGTATAAAAATATACATTATTTTTGGATATAAATATAATAATTTTACGTGAATCAATATTATTTTTATTAAAAACTATTATCTGTGATAATAATAGAGTTATGCCTGGATTATATGGTTTTTCCATAACACATTCATTTTTTAGGACATTTTTGAAGAAAATTGGGTTTGGATTTACAGGATTCATAACTAGGGATCTTAGTGGATAGATATTGAGGATGCTCGTCCACCTTCACATGTTCATTCCCCTCATGTTAGATACCTCCCCCTTTGGGTGTTCTCAAACTTAATACATATGCAGCCACCCATGGGGATGGTTTTGTTGGCCTTGAGGCTGTCCTATGGGATCACGTTGAATCTATTATTTTGGATCATCATTCCTAAGGCATTTTGGATATGTCTCCCCCTCTAGAAGAGGCTATGGATATTTGGAAGGGTATGCATTTCATCTTGACTCTTCGCTGGAAGGATGTTGTGGTTGAATCTAATTGCTAAGTTATTATCAATGCACTGATGGAGGATGAAGGTTTCCTCAAATCCTATTGGTCTATTATAGACATCATCAGACCTATGGTGCATTTGTTCTCTTCCGGTTGTTTTTCCTTTATTAGGATAGAGGAAAATTGAGCGGATCAATTTTTAGCTGCTTTTGGGATCATCAGGGGATCTAATTGATAGATTTTATCTTTTCCTCCAGAATTAATAACATTGGATTTGGATGATATCATAGGTTGGAGGATTTTATTTTTGAAAAAACTAAATACCCCCATTTATCAGTGATAAAGAAATCACTAATAAAGGGTACATATTTATCAACTTGTTTTAGTGCTGATTAAGGGTAGATTTATTAACGGTTTTAGCAAGCACTGATAAAGGCCCCCCTTCTATGAGCGCTTTTTTCTTAGAGCTGATAAAACCAAATGTATCTCATTCTTGGATTTGTGGTATTGAATGGGAGGAACCACCACATGTTGTATACAGATATCAACTTTAGTGGTAGATTAAACCGATTCCAAATCAAAAAATAAACGCCGCTAAATGACACTTTTCTTGTAATGGATACATAACTCATTTATGATATGTAGGAATCGATTACACGTCAATCCAAAATATGATGTGACTGGTATGACTCAATGTTTGTTTGTTCAATATAAAAGTGTCATTTTATTTTAATGATATAATTATTTACAATTATTTATGTAATTTAAAAAATTAATAACTGATAATATCATTAGTATATTTAGTAATAGCCAATATAATTTATAGAGATAATTAACTAACAATGGCATTAATAATTTATTATATAATTATTAAAAAAATAAAAAATAATAATTAATAACTAATTTAAAATTTACAATATAACCATTAATAATAAAATTATTAGTATAACTGATAATATAATTAGTATATAGTGTAACTAACAATATAAAAAATCATATGTGAATTATATAACATTTAAATTAAAATATGTTTATTTTTTAGGAACTTCTACTAAGATAAACATTGGTTTTATTAGGTGGAAAAACAGTTGTAGGAATGTTTATCATTGGTGAAATCCTACTAATGTTAATAAAATCCTTAGATTAAAAAAAATCTACCCTAATTGTGTAAAAATAACTCAAAACTATATATAAATCCCTATGTTCAAAAAAATGTATTTGAAAAAAAATAAAAATTTATAAACAAAAATTTATTGTTTATTGTTATAATATATATCATATGTTATTTATTTTTTTATTTTTTTATTTGATTTTTAATAATAATGTAGAATAAATTTTATTTTTTATGTTAATGTATGATTTATTTTAAATTTTTTATTTTAATTTAATTAAAAAAACGAGTATTTATATTTTTTTAACAATAAATTATATTTTTTAAATTGAGAGAGAATTTTGGTTCAAAATATCCTTATGAAAAATAGATTTTTTCTTAATTTTTACTCTTTAAATTATTAATGGAGAATATGAATTTTGTTTTTAATTTTCAATATTTTAAAAAAAATTTATTTATTTGTTAAAAAACTGATCATCGCTCCTTCATTAAATCCATGGTGATATATGGTTGTAATCCCATTATATCCTGAATTTACCTACATCCTCAACTAGCGACGCAACACGTACTCCTTGTATTTACGACGACAATGTCTTCAAGTCCCTTTCATTTTAGGTCTGCAAATAGATATCATTGTCACTACAAAAAAAATTAATTTCCACGACAACAACTATACCTTTTTTCTCCATGAAAAGAGATTTAACCGCACTAAAAAACAATGATGTCATCGACATCATTAAAATGAGAACCCATTTATCATTGTTTTCATTAATGTTGATAAATTCCCTACAACTGCAATGTCTTGTTTGAATAACAATACACTGCACCATATACACCTGTATGAAAATGCACCAACATGAAAATTAGTAATTTAATTGAAATAAAAGTTACATTGAAAATACTAAAAAATAATATTATATACATTTAAAACAATATTTTGTATAATTAAACTTGCATTTACTATCCACAAACATTTAAAAAGACCAATGATTAATTTTTCTTTGGCACCTGTGACCCCCTTTCAAAAAAACATATCATTGTATCAGTTTCCAAACAACCCAACCCAACCCGAGAAAAATAATTCACTTATATAATAAAACAATTATAATATAAATAATACTATAATGAAATATATTAAACCTAAATAAAAAATAATATATTTTTAATATGTCAATTTTAAATAAAAGGATACACATGGATCACTACAAGAGAAACAAATTTATGCAGTGCGATCCATTAACAACGCTATAAAATGCCTTGAAAAAGGGGGTACATATATCCATGCTAATAAAACCACTGATAAAAGGTGATTTTAATAGTGCTAAAATAAGGATGTTAAAAATACCCCTTTATCAGTGTGTTTTTCACTAACAAAGGTACCCCTTTATCACTATTTTTTATAACTGTTAAAGGGACTCCATTTATGAAAACTTTTTTAGTAGCGTTATCAAAGGGGGATTTATCAATATTATTTTACTAGAGTTGATAAATGATATATTAAAAAAATATATATCATATTTCATTAAAAATAATATATATTTATATAAGGATAAGTAGACATTTACACTTATAATATAATATATTTAGTGAAAATGGATTATAAAATAATTAAAAAACTATTATTAATTAATAAGTTTCAAATTATTATTGAGTAATAGTCATTTATTAAGAATTTTAAGACATAAAAAATAAAAAAATTAATAAAAGATCTAAATTAAATAGAAAATGTAACTCGAATTTTCAAAAGGTTAGAACTTTTGATCTGAGTGTCCGTTTGAGCTCTACCATATGTCAAATAAAAGCTTGAGACAATATCTACACACTAATGATTGAGAGGATTCCTCTATTACATACTCAAAGGCCCAAAATTTCCTATAAGACCATTCAACCAGAATTTTTAGTTGGTGTATCATATGTTTTTAACATTCGGTGGACATTAATCCTCGTTTAAGTTGTTCTTTTTCCTTTCTTAAGAATGTGTTTTGTGTAGGGAGGTAGGGTCATGTAGTGTGTCGTTGTGTTATTTTGAAGCATATTTTTTGGTATTAAAATCTCAAACTACTCAAGTAACCACATTATTGTTATGTTTGAAGCCCTGAGTTCCCCTTCTTGGTTATTCATTGAGTTCTATGGGTGGCCTTCCTTGCATGATAAGGAAAAATCATGGAACATGTAATATAGGTTTTATGAGTACTTTAATGGTTATCTCCTCATTAGGGATGATTTCAATGATATTTTTGTTATATCTGAAAAATTAAAGTGGCGTCTTAAGGAGTGATGAAACTATAATGGATTTTAAGAAATCCCTCCTTTTGAACTTCTTCCATGATCTAGGTTTTTTAGGCTCACAATGCACTTGGAAAATGGGTACCTCAATAGAGGGATGCATCGTTGAAAGACTGGAATTTTTTTTGGGTAGATGACTAGAAATATATCATCCGTGAATACTCTATTGAACAATTGGCCCCGGTTTCCTCTGACCACTCTCTAATCCTTCTTTCAACATCCCCCAAAGGAATCAGTGTAGAGGTGGGTGTACATTTAGGTTTGAGAGTCTATGGTTCTACGATGGTAGTTGTGAGGAGTCCATTAATGCTATTTGGGGGGGGTCTGAAATAGTTCGTTATCTCTCAACCCCATAATGATAGTATCAGGCTGAAGAAATAGAGTTCAACTAGGTTTAGTCCCATAGACAGACACATTAATCGGGTAGAACGGTGGTTAAAATTTCTCTATGCCCATAATTTTTTCGACTCTTTGAATAAGGATATCTCAAACCTCGAGAGATATTTGAATGTTGTGATTAATGAAAAAGAAAGATACTTTTTCATCTAGGTAAGATAATCTAACATTAACGATGGTGACCATAACACTACTTTATTCCACCAAAAAGATACTAAGAGGAGTAGAAAAACCCACATCTCCCACCTTTAAGATTTGAAAGGTAGAGTGATGGAGGATGCTATTAGAATTCATTAAATTATTCTGGAATTATTTGGAAATATTTTCAATGTAGACTACATTGATATCTCTTTTAGTCTCACTAGCTAAATCCCAATAATTTTTTCTGATGATATGAAATGTTCTCTAGAGAGGGACAATTCTGATGAAGAAATGTGAAGGGATCGTCACCATTTTCAATCTTTGATTTTTTTTGGTCATGATGGGTTTCATTACCTTTTCTTAAAATGGTTTTGGAATATTTTCGATTTGGAGATGATCAAGAAGATGAAGGATTTATAGGAAGGTATGAATTACATTGAAAATACTAACGAGACTATTATTACCCTCATCCCAAAATTTAAATTTCTCAAGAAGATTATGGAGTTCTATCAAATCATCCTCTGCAATGTTATTTAAAAAATTTACTCTATGATTTTGGTGTCTAGGTTGACAGTTTTTATACCTCTTCTAGTGTTTTAAGAAAAGAGTTATTTTGTCTCATGGAGGACCATTAATGATAATGCAGCAATTTCCTATGAGATATCCCACTACATGAGGACCCTCTCCATAGAAAAAAGGAGTCCTAGACTTGAAACTAGATATTATGAAAGACTATGACATAGCCGAATGTCCATTTCTCGATCTTGTACTATTAAAACTTGGTCTTGGAGATAAATGGATTCTTATCATTATGAACTATGTTACTTCAATTTCATATAGAATCATCATCAATGGGGAGTAGTTTTCTAGTTTCACACCCTTGAGAGGTTTAGGATAATGGGACCTAGTATCTCCCTACATTTTCATTCTTGTATATAATGTTTTTTCTCATATCCTTTAATAGGCGATGGATCATGGTGCTATTCATGGATCCAAGGTATGTTGCAATGTTTCTCATCATATATTTTCATATGATTTCCTTCTGTCTGCTCAGGCTACTACCCTTGATTGTTACTCAATCATGAAGATTTTCAACCTTTTTGAGAAGGATTATAGGAAATGGATTAATGCCTCATAATTTGAACTATCCTTCAACAATGTTGTTCCAATGATGATGCAACCAGAGATTTAGAGATTATGCAGGTTTCTTATGGTCAAGAAACAATATAAATACTTGAGGCTCCCACCTTCTATCAGAAGATCAAAGAAACATGTTTCATGTCAATCATGGACAAAGTTGATAATTTGATCAGTGTTTGGTATAGTAGAAAACTATACAATGAGGGGAATGATGTTCTAGTTAAAGATGTGTCCCAAGTTGTACCCTCATACTCTATTTCCATTTTCAAGTTCCCAGTTACCCTTGTTGATCGGATTCATTATCGGATGGAAAACTTATGGTGGGGTTCTGCTAATAGAAAACACAACACCCACTGGATCATTTGGAAAAATATTTTTGTTTCAAATTCATGTGGTGACCTTAGGATTAATAACCTTAAATGTTTCAATGATTCTAATTTGGAAAAACAAGGGTGGGGCCTCATGTCCTGTACCAATTCCCTTTTCTCTATGGTCTTTCGAGCAAAGTATTTCCCAAAGTCTAACTTCCTAAATGTTTCTATTGTTCCCAAGACTAGATTTATGTAGAGAATCTCTTGTGGTGTTATTTTTATGATCAACTGTGGAAGGGTTTAAAGGACTGCTGATGGGAAGAAGGTGAATGTATGGGGAGACCAGTGGTTTGTCAAGGGGGACAACATTAGAGTCTCTTCGCCTGTCATTCCGGGGTTCAAATATGGAAAAGTTCACGACCTCATTGATGATTATATAGAAGAGTGAGATTGGGATATATTTTGTTGTTGGTTCAATGAAACATATCGATGTCTTATCTTTAGTATCATGATTAAATTTGGAGTGGGTCGTGACCAAATATGCTGGTTTGGGGATGCTTCTAGGAAGTACACATTTAGGTCGGGGTACATCAATTTTTTGCATGGGTCTACTCAGGCTCATCCAGACGATCGATGGAGGAATATTTGGGCACTCTCCACCCCCCCAATTCATGTTTTTATGGTTGTAGGTTTTATTGGGTTTCCAGCTAATGTGCAACATTATTACTCTATGACACATGTGGGAGGATGATGTGTTCCCCATATGATTTCAATAGATTTAAACTGCTTTACATATTATTCTTCTCTTCTTAGGAGTGAAGGGAGTGTGGAATGAATGGTCCCTAGGGTGTAAGGAGTCCCTAGTCCCATCTTTGGAGTTGGCCCATGTTTTCAATGGTTGGGTTTCCTCATTGGAACTAAAGGATATGGGGATAGTGTGTTCTTTTTCTTGAATTGTTTAGCCTCATATGAATGAATGAGTTTTCGAAGAGAATTCCTCACTTGATCTAATTTGGGTGGATAAGGCTATGAATGGAAGAACTTGTGGATGCCAAACAAGGAGTGGCCATCAGTGCTCTAATCACAGAAAACTCAAACGGTCTAGCTTCCCCCTCCTGAATGATTCATTAAAATCAATACAGATGCGGCTATCTCGATAGTGTCTCAAATTGGGGTGGTGCTCATTAGCCGACAACATAATGGCCAGGTGATTGATTCTCAGTTCATGGTTTTCCGTGGATGCTGGATCCCGATTTTCATGGAAGCATCATCAAATTTTCAAGGGATCATCCTTTCCCATGAAAAAGGATGGAATTAGGTGGTCTTGGAGTCTGATTGTCTTGAATCCATTAATGATTTTTCAAACAAAGGAGATAATTCATCTTTGGGATTGTTCTAAGGAAAATATGGTCTCTTTCTAATACATTCTCAATATGAAAATTCTCCTTCATATTGTGTGGGTTTAATCTTGAAGCCCATCAGCTGGAGAGCTATAGGAAGTCTTGAGATAACCATTTTTGGGTTGATCATTTTCCTTATTGGATTTTCTTGTATAGTTCAATTGATCAATAATATTTCCTTTCTTTATTTAAAAAAAATATCGATATTAAATTTTTGAAATTTTATCATTTTTCATAATGTCTTTTTATTTACAATCAAATATATAAAAATATATGCATATTTCATATATATTCACACATAAAAAATTTAATTTTATATATATATATGTAAACATATTTATATGTCATGTATATTTCTAAATATATAAACCTTATATAAATAAAAAATAATATCCATTTTATTTAAAATTAAAATGTATAAATATTTATATACATATAAAATTACTGTATATATAACGTTTATATATATAAATATATTTATTTTTTCATTGACAAACTGATATATATTTATCTATATATTCTAATATATATATATACATATTAATATATAATATATGTAAATAAATATAAATATGTATAATTATAATTATAGATGAACATACATATATAAATATATATATGTATGTATGTATGTATTTATAAACACACATACACACACAAAATATATTTTATATATGTATTTAAATATATATATATATATATCTATCTATCTATAAATATAAGGATAAAAAAATAAAATAAAATAAAATAAAATGAAATAAATTTAAATATATAGATATATCATAAAATACATAAGAAAACGATATAGGGGAGTGGAAAAAGAGTGATATTTTGAGGGATTTCTTAGTTTTGAATCCCAGCAGAGATAAGGGCACATGTGGGTTGGTGATGCATGTCCCTAGTGCTGTTAAAACGTTGGGGGGATTCCTCGAACTGTTAAAGGGATGGAGAGGATAGAATATCACTTTTAAAAGGGGGGTCGAGCATAGATAAAAGGGGGAAGGTCCCACACTTCAATTTGGAGAATTTTTTAAATTATTTTTTACTTTTATCAGCGCTAGAAAATCATCAATAAAGGTCCCTTTTATCATCATTTTTTTAAAGGACCCCTTTTTTCAATGTTGTTAAAGGGTCATTTATTTGTGATTTTTTTAGCATTCATAAAAGGGACCTACTTTTAATAGCGCCAAAGATAATAACACTTTTTAACACAGTAAATGACCATTTGACGCACTGTTAAATGTCATATCTACAGTAGTGAAGTCATACCAATCACCCCATGCATAAGATTGAGGTGGGTATGATTCCTACAGATCACAAATGACTTATGGAACATTGTTATAATGTTTCAAAAAAATTAAAATATATATTCATATCAAATAAATATAGATAATAATTATATTCAGCTAAACATAGGGGTGAATTGCGATATCTGATCATCTACACGTTGGTGGGGGTTGGTAGGAAAACACATGGGATTATGGATAAGGAAGGCCTCTGCTCATCATGGTGGCGTAAGGCAAGACTCAAACCAAGGCATGATGGTGAGGGATAACAATGAGGGTCAATACATTCTTGAGGAAGGGGTATATGACATTTGGGGAACAACCCACATTAGTAGGGTATGGTGATTTGCCAGGCAGGTCACCGACATTTTTAGCAGATCCGCCCACCATGATGTTCTTCCCAATAGTTCCCAAATGAAGCTATGGTTTGGGTGTCTGGGTCGGTGGTTAAATGGATGGATGGATAACATGGGGGTTTTCAATCAAATACTAATTCTAGGTTTCTCTACCATTGTATTTCAGACTATATGCATTTTACTTTTTGCTAATTATATTTTCTACCATTTATAATTTCCTTGTATTTATTTGGGGCATGTTGTGTTTGGGGATTGAGTCATGTAATGGGTTATATCTCGATCCAACTTAATAGGGATAATAATTTTCATAATATAAGGTTTTCCCAAATTATTCTAAAAATAAGTTTCACTAAAAAATAAAATACCAAAAAAAATTACTATAAAATATAAACATATAAAATATAAAAAAAGTTCACAAGAAATAGCAGAATAATAGTGTCACTAAGAGGGTGGGGGGTAAACCTCAGTAGATGGAGTTAAATACACACCTAAACTATGTGTAAGTTACCACATATACTCCATCATCTGATCATGTTGTTGACGTTGCTACTGACATTTCTACTCCTGATTTTGTCGCTACTCTTCCTGCTCTATAAATAATCTCTGAAGAGTATCATCCTGAGCTCAAATCCAGGCATCCTACTCTACAGATGTGAAAGATTAGGATCTCATACAAACTACATTTTGTGATAAATTATGAAATCACTTAAATTCCATAGTAACTAGTCAGAGTTGATCATAAACCAATGCCAATCACTATGCCTTTCGCAATACAAATTTTCACTATCAAAGACAAATTTTTCTCATAAAAACATGCCCGCACGAGGCTTTGTCCCCACCATCAGTATTACCCTAACTCCATAAAATATGAAAAATATTTTTCTAATATATCTCATATATTTATAAAAATATAAATAAAATGATAAATAAAATTTAAATTATATTAAGCTAAAATACTTAAAAAAACACTAACCATAATCGGTTACTATCTCTCACCAGCAATCATTCCTATACTACTGTCATTGTAAATCCTCTTGAACACATCAAACTATGTAATATATGGATAGACCATAAACAATATGAATGTATCATATACATATCATATTAAATAATATTATTTACCAACTTTTGAAGATGTATTATAAAACAACGACTCTCAACTCTATGTGTGACATCCTGCCAGCCCCAATTATATTTAATATAAGATCATATCCTCTTGAATGTATCATATATCCAGTAAGTTAAAAATACCAATGAATCCTAGGTGGGGTGTAACGCCCTGACCCTAGTTACCCAGAGTCAGTGCATTATTACATAACATTGGCATGATCACAAGAAAGATCAAATCTCGAAAGATCGATTGGTTTAGTAGCCTTGGAAACACTAGATATATTCATAAAGTTTTACATTACATCATAAAGTGAAAAACTACTACAACAACATATTTTCTCCATAGTCCACACTATTAACCCCTCATAATATCCCTGCAGGTCATTCATAATTTACTTCTTCACTTCCTGGGAAAAATAAATCATAGAAAAGGGGTGAGCTCAAATTCCCAGTAAGGATATCAATATAGCAGAAACTTTCATAAATAAGAATAAACATTTAAGGAAATGTATAACTAAAACAAAAGCCTTTCAATCTTGAACTTTCAACATAGTATGGCATAAATAAAATGAAATAATGCCATTTACTTATTCACATGGATATTCTACTAATCGAATAATCACATGAAAAACCAATAACCACTTTCATAATGATGGAATGCATAATGCCAGACTATCATATCCACATAGCCAAGGCCTCGTGCCAAGACTACAAATAAGATTTTGTCAAGGCCTTGTGTCAAGACACTAGTTTGTCTCATGAGACCTACCGATGCATCGAGGAGCTATAGCGGGCTCCGCCCGTCACATATTAAGTCCAATTCATTCCCATATGAAAAGGTTTAAACATAACATAAACATTTGTATTAAAACTAGCAGACGAAATGTCAATACTTTCACCATAAACTATGAATGGTATAAAAATAGCACATCCACAGTCAAACATATCACAAAACCTTCAATACAATATAGAAGATTTGTATCATAGTAAATCATCTTAAAATAAGCTTAAAATCCATCAAAGGATGTTGACATAGATGAAATCAAAACTATTTGAGAGAAATATCTCCTTTTTTGAAATCATTTAAAAGTCACACATTTATAAAGGAAGTAATTAAAAAGAGATTTTTGAATCAAAGTGTCCCATGAAACTTTGAAACTTTTTAAAGGAATTAAAATTTTTAAAAACATTCATGTCTATATAAATAAATCCTTAAAAACCATTTTGAAGACATGGACATTAATTAAAAAGATTTAGAAAGATAAATCTTTAAAACAACTAAAATTCTGATTTTGATAAAGAGTACCTTTCGGAAATTATTAAAATATTCATTTTGAAATCATTTAAAAGTCACATAATTATAAAATAAAACATTTACTTTGAAAATATCCTTGTAAGCTTGTAAGGGAAGCTTTGACGATTTTATAACGGTGGTAAATAGCCGCACCCGCCATATAAGTTTAAAAAAACATTCTTACCTTAAATTTGTCGAAAGGTAAAAAGTGCCTTGTTTGGAAAACAATGGAAAGATTCATTTAAAAACACATAAGGGTATAAATGACTTTAACCCATATTCTTTGTAAATAGTAAAAATGTTTTGAAATACATTTCTAAGAAACATGGATGTGGATGATAACGAAATCCCAGTAGATTATTACGTATAAACAACCTTGAATAATGAAGAGATTGCGAAATAAACCTTTACCTTGAAATTTTACTTGGATGTGGTAGGTTAAACTCCTGTATAATGGTGAAATAATTGTTATTAAATTATTCAATAATCATATACATTAATATGATATCATATATGATCTTTTAACATTGCTTTGTTAATAATATCTTAGAATTATCGTCGTTTCGGGTGTTAACTTACTCGTTTTCTTTTATATGTTTTGTTACATAATCCGTGTTTGTAATGGATTGGTTGTATATTATTCATATCCAGAATGATATCAAGTCCTTATATACTATTATTAATAATCAAATTAGAATTATACTTGAATGGATACGATGGAGAATGAATCTCATCGCGTTCGTGGAGACGGTAGTCCGTACGTACGCACGAGCAATAATATCATTCTTTTGATATTAAAATAATATATAATTGGATGGTATATAATATATACAGAATCCTTATCATGTTATATTTTTTATTTACATGAGTTACACATCATTATTATACCCATCCAAATAATAATTTATTGAATAACAATTACACCACGACGTGGAGACGGTAAGCCGTACGTACGCACGTATGGTGACATGTTATTCAAAGGATGGATAGAATAGTGAATATGGTTGTACCATATTTATAATATAATCACAGTATATATATGATACTGGAGTTATTATTTTAGAATGGTAACAACAACGGAAGAAGAAGTGGAAGAAGAAAGGAACTTGAAAAAGTGTGGTGAAATCATTACCTCTTCTTCGGGTTCTTCCTTTTGATTTGATCAAAAGAGCTCCTTAGGTTGGCTTTCTGATAAAACTAAGGCCTCTAGGTTGTAGTGAGAGAAGTTGGGAGAGTATTTGGGCAGAGTTTGGCCGAACCAAAAGGCTTTTATGGTGTGAAGAAATGAGAATGAGGAGTGCCCTTTTATAAGAGGGGTGAGGGGCACCTTTGGAAAATCTAGAAATATTAATTTATAATAAATTCATATTCGGTTTATAATGGATCCAAAGTTGATTAATCGAAGTTTAAGGTAGGGAGGGATCGAGAAAAACTCAACCAATAGAATTTATACAGGTTTGGGTACTTATATTAACCTTATCATTAAGTATTAACTCTAAGTTAATTAGTTTCACTTTTACAATGTCTCTTTGTATTTTTATATTATATGGTTAATAAACTTACCATATACATCCAAGAGACCCCCAAGTGGTCCATTAATGATGAACCAATCATTATATAAGTCTCTTGTCCGAACATTAGATTTTTAAGAATTTAATATCAATTAATAATATAATATTGTTTTTAAAAACTCTTTTATGTCAATTTTGACACTATTCAATAGTTGATTTTTTTGAAACTAATAACAGAATAATTACTTCGAAAAAATATAATTAAATGATTCCTAACATGTCATATTAACTTATAAAATTAGTTTAATTCATAAAAAGTCTCAAATTATATTTATTTGGGTATTTATAGTATCAATTATTTTAAATCTTCACTATTATGTGAATTACTGCATCATCATTATGTCATAACTAAATTAAATTATGTAATGTTTAAAAATTATAAATAAAATATAATTATGTAGGAAATCTTTTTATCTTTATAATTAATATTTATAGTCGAAAATCCAACATATATTACCCTATGTACAAATTGTTTTTCTAAAAGATATATGCTTGTGTCATTTTTGTATTCATTTTAACATAATTAAAATAAAGTGTCCCTATCACCTACAAGTGGCTCCATGGGGCCCAAAAATCGACCCAAAGATGCCTATGGTCGAACCTGTATCAACCAATAAGGTTAGGACACGTTTTAGGGTAATTTAGTATTATTATAATATTATTTTTAACCCTTATTTACCAGATTTACCCTTGACCATGGTAAATAAAATTTTTACCGCAGTAATTATTTAAAATGTCTAAAAATAAAAGTTAACTATTTACACAATTTGAATATCCTGATTCGAAATACGGAATCCATTTTTCCAAATTCAAAACACAGAAGTGGCCGAAATTAATTTAAAATTAATTCCCGTTGTTAAAACAAAAAGCGTGTTTTTAAGATATAATAACTATCAAAAGATTGATACTTGTTTATGTTCGGTTTAATTGTGAAATTATGTCCAATGACCAAAATTGTATTAAATGGTAAAAATATATTCTAAATATATTTTAAAACCACTTAAATTCATAATTTATCACAATTAATTATTTTGATTAAAAAAGTTGTTTTTAATTAAAATTTAGTAATTTTCACTATTCATCAAAATATGAAAGTTATCCGAAAGTACCAAAATTTCACCTTAGGCTAAATTCGATACTCCGAATCCAAAACTGAATTCCATTTTGAAATATAAAATACATATAATTACAAAAAGTAGGTATTACTATTCATAACTGCTAGTTTGATTGGTTGTAGTGTGTGTTAGAACTCGAAGTTGCGTACAACACACGCTACTGTATTATTCAAATTAAAGCATACCGTGGAAGCTTGGGATGTTTCATTTTAAATTTTTGATGTACCCATTTAGTCAAAAAGTTTAAAATATTGTATTTAAAAAGGGTTCACTATTAAAAGTTGGTAAAAGTGAAATACTGAAAATGAATTTGTTCTTACATTATGTCTAAGAAACTCATAATATGGATTCTAAAATTATAGGGATTATATAAAGTTTAAAATTTAGTTAATACTATTCATAACCTCTTCTGAACTTCTTGTTTGGTAAGTCATGGTGCGCTTGAACTTGGTGTTGCGTGTAGTGGAAGTTATTGAATTATTATGAAGAAATAACACACTATGAAATCTTGGGGTGTTACATTCTCCCCTACTTAAATAAATTGTGTCCTCGCAATTTGAAATTGTTTTTCGAAAATAAAAGGTTTAAAATATAAAATATCTTTGTGGGAAAACCCACATCGGAAATTAGGTTACTAAAATCTAGTCTTAATATGAGGAAAAGAGAAATGAAAGTTTCATCTCCAAATTATGATCTCAATTAGGAGAACATTGGTCGAAATTAGAGACATATAATTGGAGGAAAAACATAAATATTTATAGGTATTGATTGAGGTCATCAATCACAAACAAGTATAAAATTGAGGTCCTTAAATTCATCAATCTATGATTATTTTAAATACCATCAGTTCAAAAAAACATAGGGTATTGGGATATCCCATTTTTGACGTGTCAAAATATCTTAGTTGAAAACCCACATCGAAAAATGAATTAATGAGGCCTCTATTTAAAATAAAGAGTGGAAAGTATGAATATTACCAAAAATAACACATAATAGGGTTCCATATGGGAAAATATGGATGTGGAAGAGAAATATAACCATCAATTATCTGATGGAGAGTGGTAGAGAACATGGCTATGAAAAGGCCAACAATCCCAAAGCCATAAATTAGTGATGATTTAAGGTACCATCTAGGACAACATTTTTGTTCTAAGTTCCTTTTCTTAATGTTGATGAATTTATTTATGAGATTGGCTAAGATCATAATGAGATATACTTACTTTATAATTAGAGTTTTATCCATTAATAAATTTCTACCACAAACTTATCTTTCACTCTAAAAGATAATAGAACATAAAAAAATATATTCTATTTATCCTATTCGTATAGGGTTTAACAAAATGAATTTATAATTCATCTACCGAATCTTTTTAAAAAAACGACATTATTTAATCTCAGACATCACGGGGGTCAGTGGTAGGTGATACACCCTTGTCGCCCTTCAGTTGTGGGTTCAAGTATTGTGGCCTTGCCGGACACGACGGGTTGCCGCCCAAACTCCGTGTTGTCCTTTTATGGAAATCCAAAATAATCCAAACTAGAACTATCCAAAATACTTCATCCCAAAATTTATAAGTAAGGTAAACAAAATAAAGATCATTTTTTCCGCGTAATAACATGTGAACACATTCATCATATATTCTTTTAAAACACTGCAACATCTTGAATTACCATAAAATATTATTGATTACATTCATGATCCCTCATTCCTTAAAGAACAATAGATATAATCCTTCAATCGAAAAATGTTTTAAACCCCAACAATGATGGAATATACAAATCATTAATCAGTTTCAAGGTAGTCAAGAATATCCAATATAATTTATCCAAATCAATCATGTGTTATTCCAAAATCACTACCTCGGTATCAGAACTATATTATCGTTTATCATTCTCTCAACCATATATTTTCCAAAAATTTATCCTGCTATTGAGTCACTTTTCTTTGTTCCACACAATCTCAAGTCCTTAATGAAATAGTACTACAGTACAATCCTTATATACTCCATAATTATTATAACAAGTACATTATTGATACAACACTCAAATGACATAATCAACACAAGTACTCTAATCATTCCTCTTTATTTGTGGTAGTATCATAACTTGATTATTATCCAATAGCATCATTTGCAGCATATTATGATGACTGGGACATAGGTTAGCGTAGTGTCCAAACTCTTTGCAAATGAAGCATTGTTCATTTGAAACTATTTTCTTACCCTTGCAGTCACGTACTTTCTGCCCTTTTCCTCCACACTTATAACAAACTCCCATTCCTTTCAGGCAAGTTCCAGGGTGTTTCTTTCCATAGTTATCAGATATGGGAAAATTCTTCTTTTCCCTCTTTCCTTTATACATCTTTCTCTCTTCCATCCTTTTCTTCACTTGTTTCCCTTCAAAGCCATAGGAATCATTAAACTCTTTACTTATCTTATCAACACATGATATTATTTATTCATATGATGATAATAAATTCAAAACTATTTATCTTATAAATTATTGCTTAAGACCATGAAATATGTGATCCTTCTTTCTCTTTGTATCATGTGCATTGCTAGAGTTCTCATTCCTTCTACTGGACGCCATTTCTAAACAATGGCATAAACTAGATCAGTTTATGAATCAAAATACATATAACCATACTTATAAAACACTTAACATAAATTGAACTATTTATGGATATAATCCATAATCATAAGAATGTTTTCTTTGAAAAGAATATACTCATAAAAAATTCATAATGATTTGTAAAGAAAATGAGAGTTATACTAAGCATATCCCCCAGGAGTGTCGTAACCAAGAGTGCAGCAAGGCCCGTTGTCGTGCACCAGTTCCCGTTCTAGTCTAGCTCAAAGCGGTGTTTTTGGGTTTTACCCCTAGGTACATCTGTGCCAGAGCCGCCTCTACCTACTCGTATCCAAACAGGGAAGTATTGATCGGAAAACTCACAAAATCTCTAAAATAACAAAATTCTAGGATGTTCTTCTATACTAATCCTCAAAGATCATCTTAGGTCTACGTGCTCTAATCAGAGTTTATCTATATATAGCTTCCAAGGTTTGTACTAAACTTCCTCTGATACCAACTGTAACGCCCCGACCCTAGTCACCCAGAGTCAGTGCATTATTACATAACATTGGCATGATCACAAGAAAGATCAATTCTCGAAAGACCGATTGGTTTAGTATCCTTGGAAACACTAGATATATTCATAATGTTTTACATTACATCATAAAGTGAAAAACTAATACAACAACATATTGTCTCCATAGTCCACACTATTAACCCCTCATAATATCCCTGCAAGTCATTCATAATTTACTTCTTCACTTCCTGGAAAAAATAAAACATAGAAAATGGGTGAGCTCAAATGCCCAGTAAGGATAACAATGTAGCAGAAACTTTCATAAATAAGAATAAACATTTAAGGCAATGTATAACTAAAACAAAAGCCTTTCAAACATGAACATTCAATGTAGTATGGAATAAATAAAATGAAATAATTCCATTTAATTATTCAAATGGATATTCTACAAATCTAATAATCACATGCAAAACCAATAACCACTTTCATAATGATGGAATGCATAATGACAAACTATCATAACCACATAGCCAAGGCCTCGTGCCAAGACTACAAATAAGATTTTTTCAAGGCCTTGTTCCAAGACACTAGTTTGTCTCATGAGACCTACCGATGCATCGAGGAGCTATATCAGGCTCCACCCGTCACATATTAAGTCCAATGCATTCCCATATGAAAAGGTTTAAACATAACATAAACATTCATATTAAAACTAGCATACAAAATGTCAATACTTTCACCATAAACTATGAATGGTATAAAAATAGCACATCCACAGTCAAACATATCACAAAACCTTCAATACAATATAAAAGTTTTGTATCCTAATAAATCAACTTAAAATAAGCTTAAAATCTATCAAAGGATGTTGACATAGATGAAATCAAAACTATTTGAGAGAAATATCTCATTTTTTGAAATCATTTAAAAGTCAAACATTTATAAAGGAAGTAATTAAAAAGAGATTTTTGAATCAAAGTGTCCCATACCACTTTGAAACTTTTGAAAGGAATTAACATTTTTAAAAACATTCATGTCCATATAAATAAATCCTTAAAAATCATTTTGAAGACATGGACATTAATTAAAAATATTTAGAAAGATAAGTCTTTAAAACATTTAAAATTCTGATTTTGATAAAGAGTACCTTTCCGAAATTCTTAGAATTTTCATTTTGAAATCATTTAAAAGTCACATAATTTTCAAATAAAACATTTACTTTGAAAATATCCTTGTAAGCTTGTAAGGGAAGCTTTTACAATTTTATAACGACGGTAAATAGCCTCACCCTCCGTATAATTTTAAAAAAACATTCTTACCTTAAATTTGTCGAAAGGTAAAAAGTGCCTTCTTTGGAAAATGATGGAAAGATTCCTTTAAAAACACATAAGTTTATAATTGAATTTAACCCATTTTCTTTATAAATATTAAAAATGTTTTGAAATACATTTCGAAGAAACATGGATGTGGATGATAAAGAAATCCCAGTAGATTATTACGTATAAACAACCTCTAATAATGAAGAGATTGCGAAAAAAACCTTAACTTGCACTTTTACTTGGATTTGGTAGGTTAACCTCCTGTATAATGGTGAAATAATTGTTATTAAATTATTCAATAATCATATACATTAATATGATATCATATATGATCTTTTAACATTGCTTTGTTAATAATATCTTAGAATTATCGTAGTTTCAGGTGTTAACTTACTCATTTTCTTTTATATGTTTTGTTACGTAAGTCGTGTTTGTAATGGATAGATTGTATATAATTCATATTAAGAATGATATCAAGTCCTTATATACTATTATTAATATTCAAATGAGAATTATACTTGAATGGATACGATGGAGAATGAATCTCATCGCGTTCGTGGAGACGGTAGTCCGTACGTACGCACGAGCGATAATATCATTTTTTTTATATTAAAATAATATATAATTGGATAGTATATAATATATACAGAATCCTTATCATGTTATATTTGTTATTTACATGAGTTAAACATCATTATTATACACATCCAAATAATAATTTATTGAATAACAATTACACCACGACGTGGAGACGGTAAGTCGTACGTACGCACGTATGGTGACATGTTATTCAAAGGATGGATAGAATAGTGATTATGGTTGTACCATATTTATAATAACATCACAGTATATATATGATACTGGATTTATTATTTTAGAATGGTAACAACAACAAAAGAAGAAGTGGAAGAAGAAAGGATCTTAAAAAAGGGTGGTGAAATCGTTACCTCTTCTTCGGGTTCTTCCTTTTGATTTGATCAAAAAGGAATCCTTAGGTTGGATTTATGATAAAACTAAGGCCACTAGGTTTTAGTGAGGGAAGTTTGGAGAGTATTTGGGCAGAGATTGGCCGATCCAAAAGGCTTTGAAGGTGTGAAAAAAATGAGAATGAGGAGTGCCCTTTTATAAGAGGGGTGAGGGGCACCTTTGGAAAATCTAGAAATATTAATTTATAATAAATTCATATTCGGTTTCTAATGGCTCCAAAGTTTATTATTCAAAGGTTCAGGTGGGGATGGGTCGGAAAAAACTCAACCAATAGAATTTATACAGGTTTGGGTACTTATATTGACCTTATCATAAAGTATTAACTCTAAGTTAATTAGTTTCACTTTTACAATGTCTCTTTGTATTTTTATATTATATGGTTAATAAACATACCATATACATCCAAGCGACCCCCCAAGTGGTCCATTAATTATGAACCTATCATGATATAAGTCTCTTGGCTGAACATTAGATTTTTAGGAATTTAATATCAATTAATAATATAATATTTAATTTAAGAACTCTTTTATGTCAATTTTGACACTATTCAATAGTTGACTTTTGTGAAACTCATAACAGAATGATTACTTCGAAAAATATTTAATTAAATGATTCCTAAAATGTCATATTAACTTATAAAATTAGTGTATTTCATAAAAAGTCTCATATTATATTTATTTGGGTATTTATAATATCAATTATTTTAAATTTTCACTATTATGGGAATTACTGCATCATCATTGTGTCATAACTAAATTTAATTATTTAATGTTTAAAAATTATAAATAAAATATCATTATGTAGGAAATATTTGTATCTTTATAATGAATATTTATAGTCGATCATCCAACATATATAACCCTATGTAAAATTTTGTTTGCTAAAAGATATATGCTTGTGTCATTTTTGTATTGATTTAAACTTAATTAAAATAAAGTGTCCCCATCACCTACAAGTGGCTCCATGGGGTCCCAAAATCGACCCAAAGATGCCTATGGTCGAACATTTATCAACCAATAAGGTTAGGACACGTTTTAGGGTAATTTAGTATTATTATAATATTATTTATTAACCCGTATTTACCGGATTTACCCTTAACAATGGTAAATAAAATTTTTACAACAGTAATTATTCAAAATGTCTAAAAATAAATGTTAACTATTTACACAATTTGAATATCCTAATTCCAAATATGGAATCCATTTTTCCAAATTCAATACATAGAAGTGGCAGAAATTAATTTAAAATTAATTCCCGTTGTTAAAACAAAAAGCGTGTTTTTAAGCTATAATAACTATCAAAAGATTGATACTTGTTTATGTTCGGTTTAATTGTGAAATTATGTCCAATGACCAAAATTGTATTAAATGGTAAAAATATATTATAAATATACTTTAAAACCACTCAAATTCATAATTTATCACTATTAATTATTTTGATTAAAAAAGTTGTTTTTAATTAAAATTTAGTAATTTTCACTATTCATAAAAATATGAAAGTTATCCGAAAAGTACCAAAATTTTACCTTAGGCTAAATTCGATACTCTGAATCCAAAACTGAAGTCCTTTTTGAAATATAAAATATATATAATTTCAAAAAGTAGGTATTACTATTCATAACGGCAAGTTTGATTGGTTGTAGTGTGTGTTAGAACTTGAAGTTGCGTACAACACACGCTACTGTATTATTCAAAGGAAAGCGTACCGTGGAAGCTTGGGATGTTTCATTTTAAATTTTTTATGTCCCCATTTAGTCAAAATTTTTAAAATATTTTATTTAAAAAGGGTTCACTATTAAAATTTTGTAAAAGTGCAATACTGAAAATGAATTTGTTCTTACATTATGTCTAAGAAACTCATAATATGGATTCTAAAATTATAGGGATTATATAAAGTTTAAAATTTAGTTAATACTATTCATAACCTCTTCTGAACGTCTTGTTTGGTAAGTCATGGTGCGCTTGAACTCGGTGTTGCGTGTAGTGCAAGTTATTGAATTATTTTGAAAAAATAACACACTATGAAATCTTGGGGTGTTACATGGGGATAGTACCAAAGAAATAGGCTTTTGCAGCGCCACCCTTTAACATTCCTAAAGAAACACTGATAAATGGGGTAGCTTTATTAGCAGTAAAAAAAGAACTGATAAAAATTACTTTTAACAGTGCTAAAATGTGCTTTTAAAAGTACCCTTTTATCAGTGATTTTTACCACTTTTAAAGGGACCCCATTTTGAGTGCATTTTTAGTAGTGCTAATAAAAGGGGTCTTTATTTGTGCTTTTTTTACTAGTGCTCATAAAGGTTATATTTCAAAAAAACATTAAAATATATATATATTAATATATTAATATATATATATTTATTTATTTATATTGATATAAATAAAATATATATATATTAAATTTTTTTTAGATAAGTATAGATAAAATTTACACCTAATATATAATATATTTCGTGAAATATATTATAAAATATATAAAAAACTATTATTAATTAATAATTTTTTATTTATTATGAAGTAATAATCATTTAATAACAATTTTAAGACAAAAAAATCATAAGATTAATAAAATATCTAAAATATGTTGAAAATTTAACTCAAACCTCAAACGACAATTACTTTTGATCTGATTGTTTGTTTGAGCTAAACTACTTATCAAATCGATTCGTAAATTGAGATCTATGCACAAGTGCCATGTGAGAACCCTCTTTCACATTTTTCTAGGCCAAAAAAATGCTCAAAAGGCCTCTAAAACTGCGTTTTCAGTCGGGATACCCAAATATTTTAACATTCAATGGAATTTTAGCCTCGTTTAAGAGGGTCCTTTTTCCCCTTTTTCTGTGGGTATTGAATTTATTCATAGGGATTACATTCATATTGATATTATAAATTTAAAATTTTATCATTTTCACAATGTATTTTTATTTATAACTAAATATATAACAATATATACATATTTTTTATATATTCAGACAAACAAAAATTAATTTTATAAATAAATAATTAAACATATTTACATATAGAATATATTTCTCAATATATAATCTTTATCTAAATGAATACTAATATAAATTTTCTTTAAAACATAAATATGTGAATATTTATAGACCTATATAGTGTCTGTGTGTGTCTATATATATATATATATATTAGTGTGTGTCTATATTAACAAACACATATATATTATTTATATATTCTAACATATGAATATTCATATTAATATATAATATATGTAAATATATATAAACTTGTATAATTATACTTACAAATACTCATATAATATATATATATATGTGTGTGTGTGTATGTTGTATATATGTATTTATTTTTTTATTTTTACACACACAAAAAAAATATTTTAAGAACAAATTTAAAAATAATTATATAAATATATATTAATATATAAATAAATTTACGGATAAAAAATATAACTAAATATATATATATACAAATAGATGTAAATATAAATATATAAATATTACTATATATATATATATTAATATTTATATATATTAATATATTAATATATATGAATATAAATATATATTAATATATTAATAAATATTACTAAATATTTATATAAATAGATAGCTATATCATTAAAGGGAGAACCAAACAAGCTGAATGGGTGGTAAAAACTACTACACATATGTCCATTCACAATGGGAAAAATGGCCTTTAATAGGGCTAAAAAATTGATGTTAATCACAACGATAATAAGTGGGGCCCTTTTCCCGTGATTTTTTAGGGCTGATAAAGGCCTAGCCCCATGCTGTGTTTTGTTTATAGGACAAAACACCCAAAATCAAACCCTTAATTAAACCTATACACCCAGAATCAAACCACCTATATATATTTGAATGACATCATCAATACAAAAATTCCCACCCACAATATATAGAAAAAAAGATGATATTTACATTTCAAACAAAATGTTTTATAAAATTACTTTTACAATGGTCCAACAAACATTCTAAAACATTAATATTTAATATTTTGATGATCGTGATCCCCTCTTAAAAATTTCTTACCATGGTATTAGTTGTTGAACTAATCATCTCAACCTGAGAAAATTATTCCACCTATATAAAAAATATTATGTTAGTAACACTATAAAGAAATAAATTAAATATTAATATGAAATAAAACATTAATAAAAGGTCAATATTTAATAAAAATGACACATTTTGAGTTATATTAATCATACCGTGTGTCCTATTTAGGTTGGGTAGATTCCTACTCGTTACAAATGAGTTATGGATCATTTTCCTAAAATATTAAAACAATTTGAATGTGTTTTCTCAGTTTTATGTATGTCACTTGTTCTTTTACTAAAATTAATGTAAATTTTAAATAATGAAATATTTGGAGTTATATCGGCCACACCATGTGTCGTATTGTGGTACGGATGATTCATAACTGTCAAAAATTACTAATGGATCATTTTCATAATGTAAGAAAACAAATCCAAATTCTTTTTTTTTAGTTTTCAGTATGTTCGTTGTGTTTTTTTACTAAAATATCATTTTAGACTAGAAACACACATTTTGAGTGATACTGGTCATATCGTCCATCAGTTTGACATAAGACAGATTCATACACATCATGAATGACGTATGATTTTATGTCCTAAATTATCAAGACAATCAGAGTGTGTTTTCTTGGTTTTCAGTGAATGAAAAATTTTGAACTAAAATTTCAATTTCAAACTAATAACAGAATCGTTTGGTCATACCGGTAACACTGTGCATCAGATTGAGGTTAAATTGACTCCTAAACATCACAAATGACCCATGTATCTTTTTCATAAACCATAAAAACAATCCAAATGAATTTTTATGGTTTTGAGTATGTGATATGTTGATTTTATTTAAATTAATGTCAATTTTAAATAAAAAGAGACACTTAGAGTTATAACAGCCACACCACGTGTCGTATTGAGGACTGAATGATCCCTACACGTCATAAATAACTAGTAGATTGTTTTCTTAAAATAAAAAACAATATGAATGAATTTTATCAGTTTCTAGTATGTCACATGTTGTTTTTACTTAAATTCATTTCAATTTTATAAAAACAGACACCTGGAGTGATACCAGACACACCGTAAGTCGTATTGAGGTGGAGCTAATTCGTATATGTCACAAATGTATAATAGATCATTTTAATAAAATATAAAAATAATCTGAATGGTTTTTATTTTTGTTTCGTAGGTCACTTTTTCTTTTTTGTTAAATTCATGTCAATTTTAAATAGAAATACACACTTTGAGTTATACCAGATACACCATGCGTTGTAATGAGGTACGATTGAGTCTTACATGTCAAAAATGAATCATGGATCCTTTTACTAAAGTATAAAAATATTATGAATTCATTTTATCAGTTTTTAGTATTTCACTTGTTCTTTTTACATCAATTAATGTCAATTTTAAATAAAAATACACAATTGGAGTCATACCAGACACACCATGTATCATATTGACGTTCAGTTTACTCCTACACATAAAAAATAACTCATGGATCATTTTATTGAATTATAACAATAATAAAACTACATTTTCTCGGTTCTCAGTATGCCCCTTATTGTTTTAACTTAAATTGATGCCCAATTTAAATAAAAAGATACAATTTGAGTTATTACGGCCAGACCGTGCATCGTAATGAGGTGAGGCAGATTCCTACATGTCAAAAATGAATTATAGATCAATTTACTAGAGTATAAAAACAATATGAATATATTTTATTGATTTTCTCTATGTCCGTTAATTTTTTTACTAAAATTTCATTTCAAACTGGAAGCACACATTTTGAGTCCTATCGGTTGCATAATTCATTAGTTTGATGTGAGAATACTTCATACACGTCAAAAATGACTTATGAATCACTTTCCTAAATTATAAATACAATCATAGTGTGTTTTCTTGGTTTTCATTGAGTGAATCATTTTGAACTAAAATGTCAATTTTAAACTGACAACAGACAAATTTAGTCATATTATTCACACCATGCATTGAATTGAGGTCTTTTTGATTCCTACACATCAATAATGACTCACGGATAGTTTTCCTAAAGTATCAAAACTGTAAGAATTAGTTTTATTTGTTTTCGGTATGTCACATTTTCGTTTTTTCAATTTAATGTCAATTTTATTTAAAATTACACAATTAAAGTCATATCAGACGCAACGTGCATCATATTGTGGTGTAGTTAATTTTTACATGTCACAAATGAAAAAGAAATTATTTTTCAAAAATATCAAAACAATCTGAATGTGTTTACTCAGTTTGTAGTATGTCACTTATTCTTTTTAATAAAAGTAACACTACTGGAAATGTGGTTTTTACCCATGGTTCTTTACTAACGGTTTGCTTAAACTGTTGGTAAAGAAGGTCTAAGAAACCCTTTCCCAATGGTTCACTAGAACCGTTGGGAAATTGTACCCTTTTTCCAAAGGTTCCATAAAATCGTTGGAAAAGGGGTGATCAAGTTACCCTTTCCCAACGGTCTCATAAAATCATTGGGAAATGGGACCCCTTTGCCAACAGCTCAGATGAACCATTTGGGAAAGGGTACCCTGAACACACCTTTCCCAATGGTTTTTAAGAACCGTTGGTAAATCGTTTCCCCAAATACAATCGGGCCGCTTCTCTCCCCCAGTCGCGACAGAACCCTAAAATCAATCTGGTGCTCTGCTCCACTCTCGAAATCCCCCATCCGAACAAGTGAAAATCCATCTGAATCATCTCAAATCAGGTATTTTATTCTTTATATACATATGCTACCTTGTTTTTATTGTTAATGATCTAATATTTTAGTTTTATGTTTTGATTTTGAGGTGATTTCACCCTGAAAAATAGGTAAATGAACAAATAGTTTGTTAATTAATTAGTTTCCCATGGAATATAATTTGTGTTATAAAGTCCATGCTAAATAAAGGGGTAATATAAGAGAAGACCTTGAATTAATTTTGGATGTTGGGGTATGTTGATTATATGAGAGGTTTTGTGTTGTGTTTCTTTGTATGTTATAGGTTGTTGTATGGTGATTGAGGTGACCGTTTGGGCTTTGTGATATGTGGGGTTATAATGTGATGGTTAGTGGGCATGGATGTGACATGTGAAGTTGTGTGATAGTGATGATGTGTGGTGGTGTTGTGCCGTGTGGAGGTGTTTTGTGATGAGGTTGTGGTGTATAAAGTTGTGAGGTGGTTTTGGTTGTGCGGTGGATTGTGATGTGTAATATGTTTTTTGTGATATCTGGTTGTTTTGGTCAGATGGTTGGCCGGTGTAACAAGGTGAAAATGGTTATTGTGAGATGGTGAGTTGTTGTGTTGTGGTTTTAGTAGTTTCCTGGTTGTCTATGGAATAAAATATGATGTTAAAATAAAAAAACAAGATAGTAAATAAATGATATGGAATAGAAATGGATGTGTGGTAAATTGATTTAATTAATTTAGCATTAAATGAATGGAAAATGTAAGTGTGAATGAAGTGGATTATAAATGAAAGTGGTAAATTCTATGTGTCTTGTATGGTAGAGGTGTGGTGTGTTGCCTATAGTTGTGAAAGTGGTTGTGATGGTTTATGTGTTGTATGGTAGAAGTGAATTGTGTGATTATGTAGTTAATGTGAACCCATAGGTTGGGTATTTTGTGCTATCTATATATCATGTATTTTATGTTATTTTTACACATTCCCAACCAGATTTGGATTAACATACCAATGATCAGCGGTTTTGAGTTATGGGTATTTTTTATAATATCTAAGATGATGGTTATATGGTTGGATAGCTACCATGACTTCCCTACTCATCCTTCATAAGTGATTGACCGTGTGTTTTTAGGAATGATGTGATGTGATTGTCCATGTGTCTTTAGGTGAGATGTACAATGATTTCCCTAGTGTTTTCAGGTGAGGTGCGATGTGATAAGGCTATAATAAGATGTGGCATGTGGTTGGGGTCATGTAGGGTAGGAGGATGTCACAAGGTTCATGTTATTCGTGTTTATGATACCCTATTAATATAGTTATGGGATGAGGCACGTTGTGATGTGATACCACATTAAGTTCTTGTCGGTTTAAAATTTTTTCAATAACACATTATTATGTTTTTTTCACATGTGTAGTTGATACTTTGATTATTTTCTTACTTTATTGTTTACTTAAATGTATTTTCTATTAAAGATCAATTCTATTGAATTGTTTTTTACAAAATGACTTATATATATTCTTTTTACAGAATGGAAAGAAGTTGGATGTATGAAACTGATCGGATATCAAGCTATTTTGAAAACAATTTGCTGAGCTTTCTAGATTTTGCATTTCACAATGCTTTAGATAGTGGTTGCATACACTGCCCATGTTCCAATTATGTTGGTAGACCTTGTTTGAGCTGTGAAAAAGTCAGCTACCGCATTACCAAAAATATTTTTCAAGAAAACTACTTTCTATGGTATCACAATGGGGAAAAAATGAAATCCTAAATTGGTGATGATCGAAATGAAAGGACTAGAATTGAGAATTTGATAGATGATCGGTTTCCGTTTATTCTTCATCATGAAAAAGAAAGGATTTTGACTCAAGAAGACATTGATATGAGGATAGTTGATGCATCTAGTGAAAATAATGATTTTGATAGGGTGAAAGAATTGAATAACGCTGCCACGGGTCTAGTATATCGACAATGCGATAAGTTGAAAAAGTAGTAATTTTTAATCTGATTGCTTCATGGGAAAACTATGTATGGGATTACTAATATAGAAATAGATTAAATTCTTACCCTCCTGTAGGATTTACATCCAGATGATGCAGATATTCCCTCAAACAAATATACGGCATGGAAGTTAGTTGAGGAACTTGGATTTTCAAGAAACAAAATTCATGCTTTCCTAAAAGATTGATGTTTATTCTGGGAGGAAACCACTGAATGAAATGATTGTATAAAATGTGGCACATCCCGCTGGATGTAAAAATCTGATGGAACACCATCCTACATTCCAAAGAAAGTAATGTGTCACATTCCATTGATCCCCAGACTCCAGAATCTTTTTATGTCTGATGACATATCAATAAAAATGAGATGGAATGATACCAAGAGAAAGAAGACTAATGATGAGTTGGTTCATCCTGCAGATGGATTTTCATGGCAGATATTTGATGCTCGACATCCTGATTTTGCAGCTGACGTGCATAATATGAGGCTGGGTCTTTCATGTGGCGGTTTTAATCCATTTGGGCAGATGCTTACCTTGCACAACACATCGCCAGTTTTTATACACATTTATAATCTTCCCCCATGGTTGTGTGTGAAAACAACTTTCACATTCATGAGTATACTCATATCTGGTCCTTCTGATCCCGACATTGATATTGATTTATACATGCAACCTTTAATAAAAGAGTTGAAATTTCTTGGGGATGTGGGTGTGTGCACATAAAATTCATGTTCAAAAGTCATATTTCATATGCGTGTTGCGCTTATGTGGATGATCAATGATTTTCTGGCTTATGTAATGATTTTTGGATGGAGCACAAAGGGAAAAATGTCATGCCCAGTTTGTATGACGAATACACGATTCAGAAGACTGAAACATTGTTGTAGTTTCAGTTTTATGGGACATCGACGATTCATGCCAAAGGATCATCCATATAGAATGAATTGTCGAAGATTTGATAATACCATAGAGAAAAATTATCCACCACATTGTATGTCTAGAACTGATGTGCTTAATGAATTGAATGATTTCAGTTTTTTGTTCGGGAAGGGTCAAATCAGATCTGGAAAGAGAAAGAATGTTTCCACTGAAACCTGTTACAATTGGAGGATGAGGAGTATCTTTTTTGATTTTCCTTATTGGTCAACCAATTTGTTACGTCATTTCTTAGACAAAATTCATATTGAAAATAATATGTGTGAATTTTTTCTATTGGTTCCTCAAAATGTCAAGGGGAAGACAAAAGATGATTTACGATCTCAGCATGACTTGGTGGATTGGGGCATCAGACCAGAATTGCATCTTGTGCATATCGGTGAAAATAAATGGCAACTTCCATGTGCTTCTTATGTGATGACACATACGAAAAAAAAATCTGAAATTATTAGTGACTCTTAGAGTTCCTGATTGATATTAAAGAAACATATCTAAAAGGGTAAACAAAAGAGAGCTAAATCTAATATCTTTGAAGACTCATGATTATCATGTTCTTCTGCATGAGTTCCTTCCAATAGAAATTCGTCATCTTTTGTCTAATAATTTAAGGGTGGCTATTATTTGTTTTTTCCATTTGTTTAGAGATATTTGTGCTATGAAATTGTCCAAGTATTTTTGCAAAAAATGATGACAGATGCCACATTAATTTTTTGTGAGTTGGAGAAAATATTTCTCCATCATTCATCAACTGCATGTTGCATCTGACTGTCCATATTCCCACTAAAATACTTCTCATAGGACCTATTTCTTTTCGTTGGATGTATCCAACTGAAATAAATATGTTCACATTAAAGTCATATATCCGAAATAGAAATCATCTCGAAGGTTCTATCATGAACAGTTACTTGGCTCAAGAATGAATGGATTTTTTCTCGATGTAATTGTCTGATCTTACTACAATATTGAACAGACCAATGAGAAATGAAGAAAAACCGTATGAAAAAATTGAACCCAGTTTTCCATAACTTCCTCAAATAAGAGGAACTCTAGGATCATATACGTTGAAGACATTAAGTCATGAAGAGTGGGAGATGGCACATTGCACAGTTTTTTTCAACTGTGATTTGTTCGATCACATTATCAGGTAACTAAATTGATCATGTATATCTTACATATATATCTGTTAAACTATTCATATTTTTTATCTACATGGAACATAAAACAATGATAAATAGGCAGCATCGTTCTTTATCTTTGATAATAAGAGAGACTTTGCATAGCAACGAGTTTTCTACTAGGTTAAAATTGAAGGTAAAAATATTACTGTTTAAAATAATTATATCAATATTTAATGAAGTTTAATAGTCATTTATATTGCAGGTATTGAGTTTTTTTGTTGACTCTGTCTCTGAGGAAATAAGAGCTTTGACTTTTGGTCCTAATACCATGGTTCGTGACTATAAATCAATTTTTATCAATGGGTACAAATTTAATGTCACTGAACGAGAAAATAACATGAGAACACAACATGATGGTGTTGTGGTTACTACCACAACAAATTTTAATGCCAGTACATCAGATAGTAGCCCTCGATTTGAAAATGTGGTTTATTATGGAGTTGTTGAAAAAAAAATTAGATTATTAATCTCATGGATGAGTCACAATGATGAAATTCCATTTGTTTGACTCGATGAAGAGACATGGCACATTTATTGATGATTGTGGATTTTGAGTAATTAATATGACTCTCACTATTTCTACTGAAGAACCATATGTGTTGGAATCAATGGATAAATATGTTTTTTATGTCAAAGACCAACGTCGACCTGAATTTGGTGTCATAGTTGAAGTGATTCCAAGATATATTTTTAATGATGGTGATGATGGAATTGACACTATCCCTAGTGCCATTGGAACCAATCCATTTATTTCTTCTGATGACTCTAATAGCTCAATTTTCTGAGTTGATTGTGAACCTAAAGTTGTGGTTGAAAATATATAGAATCATTTATCCATATTCTCAATTTTTTTGGGTTTCCTCGAGTTGGGTTGTTAAGGTTGGTAATATTCAAAATGATTTAGTATTGATCACAAATATGTTTTAGGTGACTTGACCGTTATGTGAATTTTCAATGTTTATAGGTTTCAGTTTTATTTGAATTGAATTTTCTAATTTGGAATTGAACTGTATTCAAACCTAGTTAAACAATATTCCTATCATGGTGAACTTTACAACTTTTATGATTTATTAAATCCATTCAAGCTCTTCTAAAATAATTCATAGCTAAATTTCCAATGAATCCCCATATTCCATCATATATTTAGTTTTTGGGTTACACATTAGTTTCACATTTCTAATTAATTACATATTTGTTTTCAAAAGCAGGAAATTCATCTAATTAAGGAGATAAGAAGGAAAAAAATAATGGAGAACAATCGTCGGATGACGAAGTTGGGAATTCAATCATTAGTGCCTGTAGTGAGTACTTTATTTCAAATTGATATATTTAACGAATATATAATTTCATTTGATTAATTTTTTTGTAAACATTTTTGTAGGATCCACCGATACGTCGACAGTTATTCAACGAGGAGCCTAGTTCTGGTCCTAGTACTCAGGCCGGTGGTATGAGGAGTGTTCGTACCAGAGGTGGACGAGCAGCTGCGCGTAGACGACTACACCCTGCCCCTCCCACTGACATTCCATCCTTCCCACATTCTGATACCGGAGTGTCGTTAGGGACACATAGGATATTTAGTCCTCCCATGTTTTCAATACCTTTTACATCTTATGACCCATCATTTTCACATCCCATGATGATTCCCACTCCCTAGTCAGAATCTGGTCAGACAGCTGTCCCATCTTCTATTCCTTCTACTTCTGTCTCTCTGAGCTTCAATATTCCATCGTCTTCTACTCCTGTTCCACCACAGGGTGTTCCATCAGTTTCTGTGGATCCAGTGGCGCTCAGAAATCAGACTGGCCCAAGTATATTTATAGAAGCCTAAATTTTTTTATAGTATTATTTATTTTCATTATAAAATGTTTTGATAAAATATTTGTTTTTTTCATGATAGATACATATACTGACATGAGGAATGGGCTGGGGAGTACATGCATGTGTTTGGTGTGGAACCTCCACACATAGGTTATGGTGGATTATAATTATGACAACCAAATGGTTGAGAAAACAGGGCAGCAATGTCGGAGTGTTTTGGAAACGTTTTCCAAATAATCCGACATCATTCCCGTCAGCCTGATATCATGGAGACATTTTCCACATGAGGTCAAGGATAGATCTTGGGAAGAGTTATGGTTAAAAAAATCTGTTCTATTTAATGCCATGAATTATTTTTTTATTTCTATGAATTAATATTTTGATGGAAGCTTCTATTTAATTTTCCAGATGGTAAGGGTGTATGACCGGAATGTCTAAAGGATTTAGGTGAGTTTTTGAGAGATTACAAGCATGAGTTGTATATTGGATGGGTTGATAGAGTTGGAACTGAGTTAGAGGCGGTACCAGTGGTGGATGATTATCCTATAGAGAAGTATCGCCATATGATTAATCATTGGACGAGTACCCAGTTTAAGGGATTAATTACATTTGAGGTATTTAAATAATAACTTTAATGATTTACATTAATACTATCTATTTCATTTTTGAATTTTATTTAGGATCCATTTGGAAAAAATAAAAAGAACATTGATTCAAAAAAATACCACCACCCATTGGGACGCAATACGATGTCTGATCATGAGAGAAAGCAGGTATGACAATTATTTATAAGTATTATTTACGACTTACACTTTCATTTGTTTCCTAAATTATTTAATAGTTTTCTAATGTTTTCATATAACTTTAGTTCTCAATGTCATTGTAGATGAAAATACAAAATATTGAATCATGTGTGCCTCGAGCAAAACTGTTTTGCTCGAGTAAAGAGAAAAAGGATGGAAGTGCCATCAACAAAGCGACTCAGCAGCAGATTGTAAGTTTCAATCTGTTGATTTTATAATTTAATATCTATTTTTTTACTTAATAATATATTTATATTTGTAACAGGCTACTTTATAGGCCCTCGATGCCCAAGAACCAGACAATTTTGGGCCAACTGACCACTTACATCTGGTTTTGGGAGAGGAGCATCCTGGAAAAGTACGTTGCCGACCTAGAATAACCCTGATGAGGTATTGGCCCTCCTCAGGTACGAGTTGCAGTGCCAACGAGCTGCAGCATGTTAGGGAATAGGATGAACAGGCTGACAAAAGGGCCACAGAGATGGTAGAATAGTCTTCTAGGGCAAACAATGCATTTATGAAATTTATTGAAGTTCTATGTCCGACAGTTCCACTAGAGGTCATCCCAACTTTTGATGAATATATGTTGTCAATACGTTCTATATATGGAGCACCAGGTGGCATTTCTAGTGGTGGTCAAGATGATGACCAGGCTGACGCTGATGATGGCGAGGAGTCTGATGCGGAAGAGGAGGGAGAGGAGGAGGGTAAGGTGGATGGCGAGGGTGAGGGGGAGGTGAGGGAGAGGTGGAGGGAAAGGAGGGTGAGGACGATGATGGGGACGAGGATGAGGGAGAGTATGATAGTGATGATGGTGATGGTGATGTGGGAAAAGTTTATCTGATACATTTTTTACTAATATTACTTAGATTTGATGTTTAATCTATTCTAGTTATTGGATTTATCCAGACCTGCAGTATAGTATTACAGTTGAGTTATTTTTATATATTACTTGTTTTCATGGATATTGATGTCTTTTAGTGGTTGTGTGTTTGTGAACTCCCTGGACAGCCCCCTCCTTCCTGGACCCTGGCAAACCCCCCAAAATACTCCTTGGACCCAGGACAACCCCCCAGACCCCCCCCCCCCAGGCAGCCCCTGGACCCCCCAGACAGCCCCCCACCACCCCACGTGGACCCCGGACATCCCATCGGAAAGCCCCCCAGACATCACCCCAGACAACCTCCACCATCCTCTTTGGACCCCAGACAACCCCCACGATAGCACCCGGACAGCCCCCCAACCATCCTCCTCGGTCCCCAGACAGCCCCTCGAACAGCCCCCCGGACACCCTCCCGGACAGCCCCCCAGACAGCCCCCACCCTCCTACCTAGACCCCGGACAGCCCCCCGAACAGCCCCCAGACAGCCCCCAGGACAGCTCCCCCACCCTCCTCTTTGACCCCAAACAACCCCCCTAACACCCCAAGATAGCCCCCCACACAACCCCCACCCTTATCCTTGGTCCCCGGACACCCCCCCCGAACACCCAATAGACTGCACCCCAGACAGCCCCCCAGACAGCCCCCATGGACATCCCCCCCATACAGCCCCCACCCTCCATGATTTCATTTACTACTAGAAAATCTATAATGTATATTCTATTTATTTTCATCATGATAATAAATTAAATCACATTTACACATCTAATCAACATCATAGATTCTTTGTATGTTGTAAGAGGGATGTATTCATTGGGCATGGCATTGTTAGCTCTGAAATGCATCATAGCATGATAAACTAAAATGTAATCCCTATTAAATGTGATATAAAAATATTCTATATGAATTTCCACAAGATTGTATGTAAATACCATTCCACTAATAGACACATGAGGATTATCATAAATCATGTTTACCTTAATATTTCCACATGAATTTTTAGTAAATGTTTTATCTTCTATTAATTTTCTGATATTTTCATTTTAAATGTAAATTTTTTATAAATAAATTAATTTAATGATCCATAGTCAAATATTGTAATTTAATAATGTGAATAAACAACTAACATACCACTATAACAGTGCCTCTTTTGTTTAAAATGGACAGGATTATAAGTGAAAAGAACAACTGACGTTCGGAAAACTGACCAAACTCATTCGGATTCAATTGATAATTTATCACAATGATCCATGTTTCATATGTGACATGTTCGAGCCAACCCAGAACCAATCCGAGTCGCAATGTGCCTGGGATCAGTCTAAGCATCTCTTGTTAGTTTAAAATGGTCAACATTTTAAGTACATACATAAATCCTACCAAACACCTTTAAAATGTGTTGATGGTTTAGTACAACAATCCATGGGTCATATGTGACATATATGAGTTAACCTCGACTCAATGAGAGGCGCGGTGTGGCCGACACCATTCATAGTGTCTCTATTTTGTTTAAATTGGACATGATTATTAGTGAAAAGAACAACTGGAATACAAGAAACCGACCAAACACATTCGGAATCTGTTAATAATTTATCACAATGATCCATGGGTCATATGTGATGTGTACGAGCCAATCTCAGGCTCAATCCGAGTCGCGGTGTGGCTGGGATCAGTCTAAGTGTCTATCTTTTGTTTAAAATGGACAACATTTTAAGTGAAAAACATCAACTAGCATACGAAAAACTGACCAAACGCATTCGGAATGTGTCGATACTTTAGAAAAATGATCCATCGGTCATATTTGACTTGTATAAGTCAGCCCCACCTCAATAAAAGGCGCGGTGTGGCCGACACCACTCTAACTATGTCTCTTTTGTTCAAAATGGACATGATTATAAGTGAAAAGAACAACTGGAATACAGAAAACCAACCAAACGAATTCTGATTGTGTTGATACTTTAGAACAATAATTCATGGGTCTTATGTGGCCTGTATGAGCTAACCTGGGCTCAATCCAAGTCGCGGTGTGGCCAGGATCAGTCTAAGTGTCTCTATTTTGTTTAAATTGGACAATATTTTAAGTAGATATGGAAAACTGAACAAACGCATTCGGTTTCCATTGAAACTTTAGGAGAATGATCCATGGGTCCTATGTGACGTGTACAAATCAACCCTGCCTCAATAATAGATGTGGTGTGGCTAGCACCACTCAAAGTGTCTGTCTATTGATTCAAAAGGACATCATTTAAAGTGAAAAACATAAACTGGCATACGGAAAACCGGCCAAACGCATTCGGATTGTGCCAATACTTTATAACAATGATCCATGCATCATATGTGATGTGTATGAGTCATCCCCGCCTCAATACGAGATGTGGTGTGGCTGACATCACTCTAATTGTATCTCTTTTGTTTATAATGGTAATGATTTTAAGGGATAAGAACAACTGGCATATGGAAAACCAACCAAACGTATTATGAATATATTGATAATTTTTCACAACAATCCATGGGTCATATGTGATGTGTACGAGCCAACTCGGGCTCAATCCGAGTCACAGTGTGGACAAGATCAGTCTAAGTGTCTCTCTTTTGTTTAAAATGGACAACATTTTATGTACATACGGAAAACCAAACAAACACATTTGGTTTCCATTGAATCTTTAGAATAATAACCCATGGGTCATGTGTGACGTGTGCGAATCAACCCCACCTCAATCTGAGATGTATTGTGGCCGACACCACTCAAAGTGTCTGTCTTTTGTTTCAAAAGGACATCATTTTAAGTGAAAAACATCAACCGGCATATGGAAAACAAACCAAACGCATTCGGATTGTGTCTATAGATTTGAAAAATGATCCATTGGTCATATGTGACGTGTAAAAGTCTACCCCACCTCAATACGAGGCGCGGTGAGGCCGACACCACTCTAATTGTGTCTCTTTTGTTTAAAATGGACAGTATTATAAGTGAAAAAAACAACTGGCATACATAAAACTGACCAAACACATTCGGAATCTGTTGATAATTTATCACAATGATTCATGGGTCATATGTGACGTGTACGAGCCAACCCGGTCTCAATCCCCGAGTCCCGTTGGGGACGACATCAGTCTAAGTGTCTCTCTTTTGTTTAAAATGGACAACATTTTAAGTACATTTTTAAAACCGACCAAACGAATTTGGATTCCATTGAAACATTAGGAGAATGATCCATGGGTCATATGTGACATGTACGAATAACCCCCACCTTAATATGAGATGTGGTGTGGTCGGCACCACTCAAATTATCTGTCTTTTGTTTCAAAAGGACATCATTTTAAGTGAAAAACATAAACTATCAGACGGAAAACTGACCAAACGCATTCTTATTGTATTGATACATTAGGAAAATGATCCATGGGTCATTTGAGACATGTACGAGTTAACCCCGTCTAAATCCGAGACGTGGTGTGGCCGGAACCACTCTAATTGTGTCTCTTTTGTTTCAAATAGACACGATTATAAGTGAAAAGAACAACTGGCATATGGAACACCAACCAAACGCATTCATAATCTATTGATAATTTATCAAAACGATCCACGGGTCATATGTTATGTGTACGAGTAAACAACACCTCAATCTGAGGCCCGGTGTGACCGAGATCACTCTAAGTGTCTCTCTTTTGTTTAAAATGGGCAACATTTTAAGCACATATGGAAAACTGACCAAACAGATTCTGATTGTGTTGATACTTTATCAAAAATATCCATGGGTCATATGTGATGTGTACGAGCCAACCCGGGTTCAATTCGAGTCCTGGTGTGTCCGGGATCAGTCTAATGTCTCTCATTTGTTTGGAATGGACAACATTTTAAGTACATATGGAAAACCGACCAAACGCATTTGGTTTCCATTGAAACATTAGGAGAACGATACATGGGTCACATGTGATGTGTACGAATCAACCTCGCCTCAATCTGAGATGCGGTGTGGCCGGAACCAATCAAAGTGTTTATCTTTTGTTTCAAAAGGACAACATTTAATGTGAAAAAGATAAACTGGCATACATAAAACTGACCAAACACATTCAGATTGGGTCGTTACTTTAGCACAATGATCCATGGGTCATATGTGACTTGTACGAGTCATCCCAGTCTAAATCCGAGACACGGTGTGGCCGACACCACTCTAACTATGTGTCTTTTGTTTAAAATGGACATGATTATATGTGAAAAGAACAACTAGAAAACGAAAAACAAACCAAACGAATTTTAAATGTGTTGATGCTTTAGGAAAATGATCCATGGGACATATGTGACATGTACGATTCAACCCCACCTTAATTCAGGGCACTGTGTGGCCGGGATCACTCTAAGTGTCTCTCTTTGTTTAAAATGGACAACATTTTATGTACATATGGAAAACTGACCAAATGAATTCAGTTTCCGTTAAAACATTTGGAGAACGATCCATGGGTCATATGTGACGTGTACGAATCAACCCCGCCTCAATATGAGACGCGGTGTGGCTGGAACCACACAAAGTGTTTGTATTTAGTTTCAAAAGGGCATCATTTTCAGTGAAAAACATCATCATGCATACGGAAAACTGACCAAAAACATTCATATTTTGTTCATACTTTAGGAAAATGGTTCATGGCTCATTTGAGACGTGTATGAGTGAACCTCGTTTAAATCAGAGACATGGTGTGGCCGAAACCACTCTAACTATGTCTCTTTTGTTTTAAATGGACAAGATTATAAGTGAAAGAACAACTGGCATATGGAAAACTGACAAAACAAATTCGGAATCTATTGATAATTTATCAAAATGATCCATGGGTCATATGTGACGTGTACGGTCCATCCCGAGCTCAATCAGAGTCATAGTGTGGCTGGGATCAGTCTACGTGTCTCTATTTTGTATAAAATGGACAACATTTTTTGTACATATAGAAAACCAACCAAACACATTTTTTTTCCATTGAAACTTTATTAGAACGAACCATGGGTCATATGTGATGTGTACGAGTCAACCTCGCCTCAATATGAGGTTCGGTGTGGTTGACACCACTCAATGTGTCTCCCTTTTGTTTAAAATTTACTTCATTTTAATTGAAAACAACAACTAGCATACAGAAAACGGACCAAACGGATTCTGATTGTGTCGATACTCTATTAAAATGGTCCATGGGTCATATGTGACGTGTACGAGTAAACCCCGCCTCAATCCGAGATGTTTTGTGGCCACCAACATTCATAATGTCTCTCTTTTGTTTAAAATGGACATCATTTTAAGTGAAAACAACAACTGAAATACGAAAAACTGACCAAATGCCTTCAAAATGAGTTGATTCTTTAAGACAACAATCCATGGGTCTACTGTGACGTGTAAGAGTCAACCCCGCCTTATCCCGAGGCACGGTGTGGCTGGGATCACTCAAAGTGGCTCTCTATTCTTTAAAATGGACAACATTTTAAGTACATATGAAAAACTGACCAAACAGATTCTGATTGTGTTGATACTTTAGCACAATGATCCATGAGTCATATGTGACGTGTACGAATCAAACCTTCCTCAATATGAGATGTGGTGTGGCCGACACCACACAAATTGTCTGTCTTTTGTTTCAAAAGGACATCATTTTAAGTGAAAAACATAAAATGGCATACGGAAAACCGATCAAATGCTTTCAGAATATGTTGATACTTTAGGACAATGGTCGATGGGTCATTTGTGATGTGTACGAGTTATCATCTCCTCAATCCAAGGGACGGTGTGGCCGGCATCACTCCAGGTGTATGTATTTTGTTTAAAATGGACATCATTTTAGGTAATAATATATGGTATACAAAAAACCGATCAAATTTTGAATTGAATTCTGAATTCCACATATAATTGTCATCTAAATTTTAAATTTAATTCTAAATGAATTATGTATGTCTATAATTACGTTATGAATTCTGATTTAATTATGGATGTGTATAGTTCTAGGATGCATTATATGTTAAATGTGTATGAATTTGTTCTCTATATGCATTTGTTAGTTTGTTATTGCAGGTACAATAATTTTATATGTATGTGTAAGTTTATTACAGGTACAATAATTGGATTGAAAATGAGAGGGAATGAAAAAAATGAGGACTGCTGTGCAAATTTTAGAGCAACTATGCAAATTGCAGGCTACTGTGCAATTTGCATAGCATAAGCTATGGCAACGGTTTCAAACCATTGGCAGAGCATCTCTGATTCTTTTTTTACCAACGGTTCAATGAACCTTTGGTAAAAAACCTTTCCCAATGGTTTAGAAACTATTGGGAAAGTGTAGAGTCTTTCGGCATTCCCAATGGTTCAAGCCAAACCGTTTGAAAAAACTCTCCCAACAGTTTTGCACACCCATTGGGATAGGTTAAATTTTCCCCACCTTATCCCAACTGTTTACTGTAAACCTCTGGGAAAAGATTTCCCAATGGATTACTTCCCTACAGTTTGCAGAACAGTTGGTATAACACATACCAACGGTTCTGCAGCCTTTCCCAATGGTTCAGAACCGTTGGGAAAGACTGTATTTCCAGTAGTGTAATGTCAATTTTAAATAAAAAGACACACTATGAGCAATAACAGTCAATTGTTATTTTATCTAAATTTTGAGTAGGTTAGTTTCTCTAATACCAACTATATTGACCCCGATATTTAATACATATATATCACATATTATTAGATTAATATTCCTTACGTAACATAATGATCCATTCCAAAATAGTTAAGGACTAATGCTTTTGGAAATATTAAAACATAAAGAACTAGTCCATAAGAGTATCTCATGAAGATTTTATTTACTAGAAACCTTATTAGACATAACATTTCTAAAACCATTCTTAATAACCTAAGGATATAAAACATAATAAATGGTGATCATAGATTTTTAATAAGTGTAAAAAAAGGAGATATCAATTATAATTTAAGGATAACATGAGAATAAAGATGTTAGAAGGTGATATTACCGTAATAAATTCATACATTTCCACTAGACCAAAAAAATGTTTTTTAATTTCGGTTATTTTTTATTTTTTACATCAGTTTTTAGGTGATGTTATTAAAATAGACATTATAAATATTGTTTTTTTATGTCGGTTATTTTAAAACTGACGTAAAAAGCATAAATTAGAATAGTTTTTCAAGCTGGTTCCTAAATAACCGATTTGAAAAATCATTCAGAGGCTCTATTTATCACGTCCGTTATTTAATAACTGGCATGGTATATAGTTTTTCATGTCAGTTATTAAATAACCGATGTGATAAATCGAACCTCTGAAGGGTTTTTCACGTCGGTTCCTAAATAACTGACGTGGAAAATGATATACGATGTGGGTTATGTAATAACCAACGTAATAAAAAATACCCATTCATTTATTAGTTCAGTTATAATATAACTGATGTAAAAACCATTTTTTTTAAAAAACTGCAAAATTATTACTATGATCTGCCAAATTAGACCTGAAATAAGCATAAATTTGACCAAAACCAAACCAAAACCAGACCAGAATCTATAACATAAAAACATTAGAAGTAGTCAAAAATAAGAAGAACCCATGAAAAATTAAATATTCACATATATAACATTCAAAACATACAATTTTAACTAAAAAACATAAATCTATCCAAAAAAACTACCAAATACACAATTATAATTACAATATTCAAAATTAAATTTTAGACTACAAACAAACTGAAATTCAATCAAACCTGTAAATTAATTTTACCATTCCAAATGTAAGTGTTCGAACTCTTGAGAACTATAGCGTTGAGGGTTATAAAATAGCTAAAAATTAAAAGGAAAGTAGTTAACATGTATAATGAATAAATCAAATGAAATATTATGGCAAAGTTAATGAGGAAATATAACCTGGTCAAAGTTCATTATTATTCTAATCATAATTATTTCATATATAAATCATAACATATAATATAATCAATAGATGATGCCTTATTGTTCATTAATATTCTATTTAAATGAGTGTCAATTCAAAATATAATTTTTATATAATACATCAAAAAGTACAAATTATAAATGTATATTTACCATTAAGTTTATATATTTAATCTTGGCACTCATTTTATTTATATTTTTTCTAATGTTTTCCCATACACTATTTGAAAATAATATGGATTGGATAAATTTTAAATTTATTATAATATAAATAACTATTTATAAATTAAAACATTCTTTTCCAACATATTCTTAAAACATCCCCGCACATCGCCACTGACAAAGCATGTCCAATAAAGTGTTTTCTCATGGAAAAAAACACCAAGAATCCAATGATCACTAAGATAAAAGAAAATTTAAGGTTAGTGGTTTTTTATATTAAAATATAAAGAATAATTTTTGAGATATATATTTCATAACTCTCACAAAAAGGCATCATCGAACATTGTGTGATTATATTCTGTTCAAATATATCGGCAATATAAAGTGTTTTTTGTTCCTCATCCAATGAATGTGCTTTAGGGGAAATCATATGCAGGTCCATGAATCTATATACATATGTTCTCTCATTCTTATAACACATTTTATAAAGATACCTAATAAAAAACAGTCATAACAATACATTTTTAATAAATATAATGCAGGGAAAGGTGGTAAGACATACATGGAAAAAATATGCACCACATTGATTCCCAACTTATCTCTAGTAAAAAGATCCATGAAATCATTTTTCATAATCCACACATTTATTACACGTCCACAAACATGAACATCCATTGGAAACCTAAAATAATCTACCAACAAATTTGAATATCTTGATAATCTGTCGAGAATACTATAAGCTATATATAATGTCATATCCATTTTTATTTGTTGTTGTATATACAATATTTCATTACCTTTGATGTATTAATATAAATAAATAGAAAAAATATATTAGTTTTCAAATACTAAAACAACTTTAATAATAAAAAATTATACAATATACATACCTATATGGTAATGAGTCGCATAAGTTTGTATGGCCAAACTAAAAAGTGGATGATACTATGTCCAGCTGTCGTCACCTCATCTTTAGGTAATGGAACTTGAGATAATCTTTCTATAATATCATATACAGTGACCCAATGATTCTCTACCTCAAACTATTGATGATGAACTGTATCTCCTATACAATATACCAGCCCATATGAAACTATATGATTGTGAGGATCATCAACATACAACTCACAATAAGTTGGAAGATTTGGTGGAGGTGTACGATAAAAATGTGGTTCACAGACTGAGGTGGGGGAGTGGGAGCTACTAGCAGAGGTGGATGATAAATAATTGTGTCTGTAGGGGGATGTAGTGGAGTGGGAGCTACAATCTAAAATTGTCTCTGCATGTCTGAAAACATAGATTGTACTGACGCTCTAATCGTTTCCTCCATCATCTGATTAATATTATGAACCTCAGACTCCAATTATTCTATTTTTTATATAAACACCCTAAATGGAATAAGTTGAAGAATATAGAAACACTTTTCTTACCTATACACTTCTCTTAAAATCTTTTTCATTTGGATATCTAGTAATATCATTCTCATCAAACTCAAGGAGTATACTATGGTCTTGTCTATGGGAATGTGATAATTTTGGTAAATGTGTGCAGCCATGTTTACCAACTCTTGAACTCTTCTTTTTCGTTATGGGATAACATGAGGAATATTGGGGAACATCAAGAGGAGAATGTGATTGTTTCTCCCCATAGGTATGATCATGATGATCATCTCCAGAATCATGTGGTTGATCAACTGATTGATATGTCATTATCCTTCAAATCAAAAAAGCATACATTAGTTCACAAATATACCAATTCAAATATTATAATACTAATGTAAACAGGAAATTAAATACTGAACTACGTTATATAATAGTAAACATGGTGAATATGGTAAGCATGTTAAACAATGGTAAATATGGGAAACATGGTAGTGTAATTTTCATTCAAAAAAATCAATAAATACATAATTTACGTAAAGTTAAACTATTGTAAACTATGGTAAACATGGTAAACATGGAAAACATGGTAAAAATGGAAAACATGGTAAAGTATTTTTCATTAAACAAAATCAATAAATATACAATTTATGTAATGGTAAACTTGATAAACTAAAGTAAAAAAATTAAAATAAACAAAAATTTATATTTATTTGTTTTAATACACATTTTAATAAAGAAAAAAATTACAATATCTAACATTTTATGAAAATAATAAATGCAAACAAGAAATAAAAATATGTTAACTATAATATTAGGAATACACAAATGGATTGTTTTCCCAAATTCCATCATCATGAATGTTCCTTATGGCACAAACTATGTCTTCAATATGATCATCATTATTTTCTGCTAATCATTCCATGGAAGTAGGGATCTCACATAAATCAGAATGTTCATCATGTTGATCGTCACCAACATATTGTTTTTTTCCTTGTAAAGCAACAGAACACTTTATATCTCATTGTTCAACTACATAGAAAATCGTTTTTTTCATGTGTTTTCATTATAAAAGAATCTATTGTGACTTCTAATCTATTCATATTAACAACTGTCATTCCAAATTCATTATGTTTGACAATGTTCTCACCAATAAACCATTTTCAGTTAAAAAAATGAACTTTAATTTTAATGTAATAAACTTCCCATACTTCTTCAATGATTCCATAATATGCTCTTGATGCATTAATTGGGTTTTGTCTTAAGAACTTGAAAAATGAATTTCATCTGCAAACAACAATACACCACAATTCTGAACTGCACTTATATTGTCCTGATCATTCATGTTAAATGTATATCCATTAATGTCATACCCAAACCACGTTATCATATTTAAACTTCGACCACCCACTAACCATCTTAATGTCTATGATACATCTAATCTACCAAGTAAAGACTTTTTAAACCAGGGAAAAAATGTTTTATTGTGCTTATTCAAAATCCACATTTCTTCTTTGGATGACATTGTTTCAAAACATTAAAAATAAATGTGATATATGGTTTATCATCATCTATGTTATTCAATATGTATAATTCCACCATCTTTATCTGTTTATATGATAATGATTTGAATTTCTAGCCACAAATCCTCTTTTCCCTCATTATTAAATCGTTCATGGTGATATGGAAAAGAATCTATGTTCTCCGCCGTAGCCAAGTAGCTCGTACAAAACTTCTCAGCCTCCTTGGAAATATACTTTTCAATAATGAAGGCTTCAGGTCGTTATGGATTCTTGACAAACCCCTTCAATATTTTCATATACCATTAAAAAGGATACTTCCAATGAATATATAAAGGTCCATAAAGATATATTTCTCAAACTAGATAAACCATTAAATGCAATATTATATCAACAAAAGACAGAGGAAAATACATTTCCAATTGGAAACGTATATAAATTGCATCCTTTTCCAAAATTTTCAAAGCATTCACATCAACCACCTTATTACAAATTGAATTGAAAAAATAACACAACTTCATTATAGTATTTTTGACACGAATGGACAGTATTCCACGCAATGAAACTGGTAGAAGTTGTTGGATCATGATGTGACAATCATGATATTTCATAATTATCAACTTCAAATCCATCAAGGAGACAAATTTTTTTACATTTGAAGAATAAACTTGAGAAACTTTGATATCATGAAGAAACTGAAAAAATCAAATTTTCACCCTCTTGGACAATGTATGACAAGATAGAGGAGGAAATGTTTGTCTTATATTAGGAGTGGTAGCTAACTCCAAATGTATTCCCATTGATAGTATTCATAATATTGCATTCAAACCATCTTTATTCATTCCTTTAATATCTAAAAATATTCCAATCAAACTGTCATAGATATTCTTCTCCACGTGCATGACATCAATATTATTTTTCACTTCATGATATCTCCAATATGGTAACTCAAAAAATATGGACCTTTTCTTCAATATATGTATATCATTACAATATTTATGTGTATTAAACAAAGTAACATAAAATTTTCACACCCTCTCAAAACACACATCAGATTATGAAGGTTTTGGAGAAATATCAAATTCTTGTGAGCCATTGAATGCCTTTTTTATCATTTTATAATGGTTATCCATAGACAAAACATTCGATGAACCATGTATACTAGTTTCCTCCCAAGATGAAATATACAATATGAAGTCTGTTGTTTGCAAATTAGACATGCTTTATGCCCCTTAACAATATATACATACAAATTTCCATACGTTGGGGAGTCATTTATAGTGTTCATAATCACTGCATGAAGTTGAAAATATTCCATTTTATAAGAATCATATTCCCTAATACCATCCTCCCATAAAAGTTTCTAATCATCAATCAACGGGGAAAAGAAAAAATAAATATAATTTCCGAGTTTTTGCAGACCAAAGATCATTATACTCAACAAGAAATATTTTCACATCATACAGTCTTCAAGTGAGAGGTTGTAAATTACAATTAATATAGGCCATAAACTATGTGTTATATTATTGGTTAGGTATGGATTCATTCCATCTATGCACAACCCATGTCTGAGATTTCGAATTTCATTTCCAAATGTAGGATATTGCTCATCAATTTTCATCAATTGTGGACAATCAAATGGATGACGTATTATTCCATCACATATCCTCTCATCATCATGACATCTTAACCTTTTTTCATCATGTGAATTAGAAAATAATTTTTTCAAATGATAAATTATAGAAGGATACCAAAATACCTTGGCATGGAACCTTGTAATCTCTATAGGAGTTTGTGATTTTTCAATCAACATATACCATGATGTCCCACATTTAAGACACTCTGAAAGAAATTCATATTCCTTCCTATATATCATACAATCATTCAGACATTCATGTATTTTCCTGTATCCCAATCCCAACGGTATTAATATTTTCTTGGCCTTATAGTGTGAATTTAGAAGATCGTTGCGTTTTGGAAGAATTTATTTCAACAATTATAGAAGATCTATAAAACTTCTGTCCCTCCATCCATGTTTCACCTTTAGTTTAATCAATCTTAACACCTCTAAAAAAACTGTAAAAACCATAAAACCATGATACAATGCTTTTTCATCATCACTATATAGACATGAAACTAACATTTCTATCTCAATATGTTATGCTACAATATCACAAATCATTTCTTCAATTCCATCAGAGTTACCATCTTGAAAATCATCATCATCAGTAGATCTAACATTATTTCTAGTTTCACCATGCCAAATACAAGTGCTGTAACTTGGATTAAAACCAGGAAAAATCAAATTATCTTTGATCACTCTACTTTTCAACTTATTCATATTAAAAAATTTCAGGAATGGATAGAAAAAAATGTCGCTGCTTGGAACATTCTATTTAGAAAATTCCAAAAAGGGATCAAAACCTTCCTCATATTCATTACTGATTCGATGTGCCATAATTAAACATTTACTCAATATTAACTATAACAAATATAAAAATTATAAATCTTGTTAAGATAAGAAAATTTTATATTTATATGGAAAATATCATAATTTGAATGTAAAACAATTTTGGAATATAAAACAAATATATGCTTATTTGAAAAATATGTTCATGAAAATGATTTCAAAAATTAAATATAGTTAGATATAAGAGTTTTATATTTATATGAAAATCATTTTAGGATTACATCTATCTCATATGGATCACGATATAACATTATAAATTCATCTTGGATCCTTTCTTCTTAAGGTATATAAAGAATATATCCTGGTGCAACTGGATACCAAATTCACCCTTCTGTAAACTAGAAATATGAAGTATAAATATTAAAATATTTATACATTCACTACTGAAAATTACACCTATCCCAATTATTTAAAACCATTATAATATCCCTTGAAATCATTGGGAAGGAATATCCCAACGGTTTCACATACCATTGGGAACCCCCCCCCCCAAACCCCTGGACAACCCCACCTCCCAGACACCCCCACCCCTAACACCCCCATACCCCCTTGGACAGCCCCATCACCCCTGGATATCAACCCCACCCCTAGACACCCCTACCCCATTGTAAATCCACTCACACCCCTAGACACCACCCCCATCCCCTTGGACACCCCCACCCCCTTGGACAGCCCCCACCCCCTAGGCACCCCCACCCCCTGGAGAGCCCCCACCCCCTAGAGACCCACACCCCCTATACACCCCACCCCTATGGACACCCCCCAACCCCCTAGACACCCCCAACACTTTGAAAACCCCCAACCCCTAAACACCACCACACCTGTGGGAAACCACCACCCCCTAGACACCCCACCACCTAGACACCCCACCCCCGGGACAACCCCCATCACCCGGGACAACCACACCCCTGGACACCCCCACCCTTGGACACCACCCCCACCCCTGGACACCCCCAACCCCTTGGACATCCCCATCACCCCCTAGACACCACTCCACCCCATTGGAAACCCCTTGGAAACCCCCCTTGGATAGCCCCCACACCCTGGACAACACCCCACCCCTGGACATCCACACCCCCTGGACACCCCCCTAGACACCCCCACCCCCTCGGACAACCCCTCACCCCTAGATACCACCCCACCCCTTGGACACCCATAACCCCTCGGGCAACCCCCTCACCCCCTGGACACCACCCCCACCCCCTTGGACACACCTAGAAACCCCCACCCCCATGGACAACCCCCACCCCCTAGACACCCCCACCCTTGGACACCCCCACCCCTGGACACCCCCACCCCCATGGACAACCCCCCAAACCCCTGGACAGCCCCCAAGCCCAGGACACCCCCACCCCCAGGACACCCCCACCCCCTGGACACCCCCACCCCCTTAGACAACCCCTAACCCCTAGACACCACCTCCAACCTCCTGGAAACCCTCTACCCCCTTGGAGAGCCCCCATACCCCCATGGACACCACCCCACCCCTGGACACCCCTACCCCCTTGGATATCCCCCTCACCCCCTGAACACCACACCCACCACCTTGGACACCCCCTAGACACTCCCACCCCATTGGAAAACCCCCACCCCCTAGACACCACCACCCCCTAGACAACCCCACCCCCTGGACACCCCTTCCCCCTTGGACAACCACCTCACCCCCTGGACACCACCCCCCATGACACTACCTACCCCTTGGGAAAACCCCCTCACACCACTAGACACCATCCCCACCCCCCATAGAAACCCCCTAGATACCACCACCTCCTTGGAAAAACCCAATTCCATGGATATCCCCCACCCCCCTAGACGCCCCCACCCCCACACACATGAAAGTACACGCACACACATGATAGAACACATATAGTAGCATCAAAAATCATAGAACATGCATGATATCACTACCATGGTTTATTTTACCAGAAAATAATTTATCATGGTATAATAGAAAAATATGAAACTTACCATGATAGAAATAACAATGATATAAAAATATCATCTCAAAATACAAGTGTAGGGAATCGTGAAAAATGAAAAATGAAACTCAGGTGTGTGAGGCTTACTTCAGTGATGCGAGTCAACTTGATAGATCTAGTGATATTAAAGATGATGAATGATGTTGATAAAACTAGGTTGGAGGGTATAACTTTGAAGAATCCATTCTCGGTTTTCTGAATGAGAGATATGAATCACAGGTCGCCTGATCGAATAAAATAGAATGAAAAAATATAGGGTGTGAGAAATCATTTAAAATCATTATCACATTGATTATTTAATAACCTACGTGATAAACTGTTTTTTATGATTATAATGTTAGTTATTTAATAACCTATTTAGAGAATCCTTTATCACGTCAGTTATTTTATAATCGACATGATAAATTTACGATATTTGATTTATCACGCCTGTTATAAAATAATCGACATGATAAATCATACAGATTTGATCTTTCACGTCGGTTATGAAATAAACGATGTGTGAAATCTAATCTTGGTATTTTTTACATCATTTATTTTTTAACCAATGTAAAAAAACAATTCTTATTTATTTATCACAGTTGCTATTTTATAACCAACATGATAAACCAATTTTTACAGCTTTACACGTCGGTTATATGATACCAATGTGAAAAATGCAGACGTGTTAAATGTTTTTTTCTCTAGTGTGCATATCCTAGATCATAATCATGATTCATAGATCAAATCATGGTATTTCAGAAGACATGAATATTAATGGATCCAATAATATTATAAACTAAAAACATACACTTTGTGTCATACTGAGCACACTGTGTATCAAATTGAGGGGCGTCTGATTGATATACTGCTGATTAGTACACTTTTTAGGAAAATATTCAAGAAATATATTTTGGGAAGTCATACAATGCATGAGAATACTAAGAATTCATAATTTTCATTCAATATGTTCTCTCTTTTCTGTCTCTTTGGAGATAGTTGAAAGGAAAATATGACTTCCCAAAATATTTGTAAAATAAATAAAAATGTATTACATAAAAATTATAAATAACATCACATACAGTTAGAAGATAAAATTATGAAAAAATTAATTAAATGAATAAGTTTTAGGAATTCAAATTTATATATTCCTGACCCATTTCCTTGTTTTCATTATCTCAATTGCATCATCAAAGTCCAATCTCTCATGAGCATGAGAATATTTGAACAAACCACCCTGAATCGAACAATGGAATCCACCTGTATATAAAAATTCTAAAGTGAGTAATATTAAAAATCAGTAAATTATACAAAAAAATGAAAAACATCCACTACTTATATGTAAGTCACATATTAATTCTATTTGTGTGCATTCTTCCATCAGGTATGTTTCCCATTCGTTTATGAGAACATCTATATCACCTTGTAAATATGAGTCTTTTCGACAGTCGTAGTAGTGATTCAAAAATTTAAATACACAAAGGATAAATAAATATATTAAATGGAATAGTAATTATCATTGAAAATACCTCTTCATTGATGCTAGTTTTTCATGTAATATGGTCTCTCTTATAAATTTACAAACATAATAACCACAATCTTTTACATTGGTTTGTTCTATACACTGCTAAAACAATGAGTAGAATAAGTAATTTGTTTTGATATGTGTTTGGATAGTGAAATATTAATATATATACCTTGATACTTATTCAATCATATATCTTTTCTTCTTCGTTGGGCTTAGTCCTTGGCCTCATTTAGTGTATTTCATTATAGTGATGCACCACCCTATCGTAACTAAATACTAATTAAAAGGTAATATAAATTATACAACATGATGTTTACTTCTAAATTGTTTGATTCAGTGTATTAAAACATTAAGAACTCCATTATGTGTGGATATTTTTTTGGATATCCATGAATTGAATCTAGGAAATAATTCTTTAGTGTATCCAAATTTACTGAAATGAGCATCCAATTATATCAAAAAAACAAAAAGGTATAAATGATGAAATAAATGAAAATAAATTTGATATGATTAAATTGTAGAGTCATACCCCTACATCACTGGTAATAAATAGAGTTTTTCATCGAAAATTTATCATCCAAAGGATTTGATTAGACCTTCCACTATTTCATCCTTTTTTTGGTCCTATTTTTTCTTGTTCTGAGAGGTGATGTGATGACTAACGAGTCAGAACTTTTTGTCATGGAAAAATCCATTCAATATTTTTTCATATATATGCCTGCCAAAAATATGAAATGTATTAAGTCATAATTAAAACAGTGTCTTAGGATTTTGAAAATGATATTGTGGAGAAATACATCATGTATACATTTACAAATTATCCATCTATCCAATAATAGTTTAGGATTTTATTTGAACTCTTAACACCTATGAAGTCTTGATCTTTCTCTGTGTACATATTTTATTTGAATTCAACTATGTGGTTGAAACCATATTTTAACTTTCCATCCACATGAGCCTTGAATGATGTAAATGTGGATATAGAATTTGCGGGGTAATGGTGTTTTTGGTATAACGTTTTGATCAGTTTCTCAATACTTTCGATGGGTTTGAGTTGGTTTTTTATTTCATCTTCTTCTGTTTGACCGTCTATAATAAAATTCATCATTTTAGATATAGTTTCATTATTTGTCAAATTTTTAGCTTGAAAAGTAACATGGAAATGAATACCTTCAAATCAGTATGTTTTTTACAAGATGTGATGGCCATGAGATGAATTTTCCAACAGTTTTTTCAAATGTATTAGTATCATCCTCATGAATTGGAACAGGTAGCTCGACATTTGTCTCATGTGATACACTAATCGAAACTCTCACATGTCATGTTGGATGTGGTTTGTTGTGTATAATGTCATTACAAATATTTAACACCATATCCCAAACAAAAAGGCGTTGTTTAGGTATTTATAGATATAAATGATAGCCATTATCACCCTATAGAATATCTGTATAAGAAAGGTAACATTTACTATATGATTAAAATTTCATAGAAACTTATATTATAACATTTATTAACACTTCTAAGACATCTCTTTGTGTGTACTCACTAGAGTCATAGTTGGTGGGGGTGGTGAGGGATATCCTTGTGGTGGTTGTTCTTGAGTTGCTTCTTCTATTTTCCTCTCCCTCATTAAAGTTTCCATCATCTCTATATTCCATTAGAATTGACCTTAAATGGTGGATATTCTTTATCTCATCTATTTTATTATTTCACATTGATCATCTTCTTGTTTTTTTCTCAAAATATATTCTGAGAATCACCATATAACCCACACCTCTGACACAACCACACTTTTCAGGATGCTTCAAGGCCACCAGAATTTTGTGTTCATATGAAACATGTATTCATAATTATTATGAAAATTTCAGATATAAAATATAGAAAAATAATTGATCATTGATATTTAATATTGATTTAATAAAAAATAATTATTATGTAATACTTACACATGTTTCCCACACTTTTTATGTGTTTTCATCTATTAGTATCACGTCTTTATTTTATGTGCCTCCTTCCATAGCAGACAACGTGGGATGGATGTGGTTTTTAATTTCATATCATAAATCTGAATACAAATAGAGGAACATAATTGTGGTGTTGGTTCATGTCACATAAAAGTATTACACTTTTTCTAAAATATGTACCCATTTTTTTCAAGTGAAGCAAACACCATCTTTACATTATAGTAGGGGTATATCAGTTTTTTTCTCGTTCTTTGTTTTGATCACTCATTTTCTATTTCATAAATAAAAATTTATCAATCAAAGTGATTAATTTTTCATCATCAAACAATGTATTACTGACCATAATGTACATGAAAAGACACATCTCCACGATGTTCAATGCGCCCCACGCTACTTGGTTTATCCTCTGTTCATAGATAACCAGAGGGTGTAGGATTATTTTCACTTCATTATCATTAAGATGATGTATTGTTAGAATTGTTCAAAATACATTATGAATTTTTCCAGTAAGCATTAACACATACATATTTTGGGAGACAAATAATATAATTTCACTCTACAATGGATGATGAAGAGTAAGTTAATGATTTGTTGTTTTATTTTTTAAGTATACTAAATAAATGATATCATAATTTTATAATAATATCTTCCCACATCAGTGCCTTCATCCCATGAACAACTTGGTACCACGAATATCAAAATGCATTACAGAGTTATGATTCCCATATAAATACTGAACATGGCCTTGTTGGGGTTAACATGCTGACCCCGTGCATTCTATCCCACCTCAAATTTGATGCCTTTTACTTTCTCCTTAATACTTTTTTCTAACACCATGAAACTTAGGTGATCCTATTTTTTCAGGGAAACCGGTCCTTCATCACCTACCACATCCTTGGAATCAACATTTTCAATATTTTTCTATAGAGAGATAGAATTGGCATGTGCATATGGCCATTGTACCTCTGAACTGGGAGCATTATCAGGTTGAGAAACCTATTGTTCCTCAGGTTTGGGAGCACCAACATTTGTATAAGGTCATTCCTATGCACTACAAGAATAATCTGGTTGAGAGACCTGTTGTTCCTTAGTATTGGAAGAACAAACATGTGTAGAAGTCATTATCTACTGAAATGGTTAAATATTTAATTTAGAGTACATAAATATAGAATTAAATGGATAATAACATAAGGTAACATGATGTATATTCCAAAAATAAATGTGACCTGAATATTAAACACTATTTTTCTTAAAGGATGAAGTTATTATAACCATATATCAATGTTAAAAATACCTTCATTGTGTCTCCTCTCTCATAAAAAACCCCATCATGATTGGGACCACTACGAAATGATTGAAATTTCCCAATGAAATGGTCATCCTCGGTTGAATTTTCATCTGATCATTCTGTGGTTTTGTTCGATAACAAAACAATTGAACACTTTCAATTTGTGGGATCTGCAATATAAAATACTTATACTTCCTGTAATTCCATTTTAAATGGTTTTTATTTTTAAACATCCATACTAAAATCAACTTTCATTAATCCCAATTCATATATTTTAATTTAACTCTCATTATTAATCCACTTGAATTGAAAAAATAAGCACTGGTAATTTTGAATAATCCAACACCCATTTTTTTTATGCTGCCAAATTATGAAATATTATAGTAAATTTGATTTATTTTCCCATTACCATGAAACATGCCTCACGTAATCCATGAGTATAAATCCACTATTTTTCATGGTACCGTTTTCATCATGATAATTTTTATAGAATGTATAACCATTAATTACATACCAATTTTAAGATAATACATTCACCCTTGGTCCTCCAACTAACTATTGAAGTCATTCTGAAATTGAATCAACATATTCATTTGATTATTTAAAAATATAGTCCCAAAATGAACCTATATTTTGTTGATTATGTGTGTTTGATATCCATATTTAATCCCTTGATGTATTCAAATTCCCAATAATTTCTTTATGGGTTTCAACATATAGAGAAACCTCCAAAAATTTATGTAAAATGCAAAGGTGGTTATGGTTCTGATCTAAAATATTGATTGTGAAAACATCTCTTCCATAAATTCTTTCACTCGTAAGCTGCCTATTGGGACAAGATTTAGGTAGACCAATTATTTCCACATTGGAAAGGTATTTATTATAGAATTAAATAGCATCCTCAACAATATATCAATCCTTAATACCACCCTCTGGATTACATTGATTTTTGACATAACCTTTCAAAATCTACAGATACCATTTAATGGGGAACATCCATCTATAGTGTACAATACCACATAGATTAATCTCTCTCACTAAGTGAAATATAAAATGAACCATCATACTAAATAATTTTGGTGGAATGAACATTTTCAATTCATATAATATAATGAAAATTTATCTTTCCATAGTTGGAAATTTCCTCGGGTCTATAAATTTTTTCATATAGATTTAAAGAAGAAATAGAGTTTTGTTAATATTGAATGGAAATTCTTTGAAAAAATTAAACAAAAATCTATATCAATTAGATCTTACATTAAAACATTGAATTCATGTGATTTTAGATCCTTTAAATTTAAATCGGTCAGTGAAGTGATATTATTGATATTCTATGAATACCTCTATAGAACCTTTACATCATTCAATAAGTTGGAAAATTGACATCTCTCCTTCCTAGAATGAGTGTACGAAGTTAGAGGAAGAAAAGTTTGTTTTTCACCCTTTCCTGGTCCCATCTCTTCTCATATTCTCAGGTCAACCATTTCTAACCTAGTCTTACTTCTATCCATTTTTTTTCGGGTGCATTTAGGAACATGCTGATGAAACTATCAAATACATTTTTTTTCAATATGCATAACATCAAGAAAATGTGTGACATACATTAAATTCTAGTATGGTAATTAAAAAAACTAATCTCCTTTTTCAAACTAGTTTTTATAATGTTTTTAGAGAATGGTTTACCAAAATTAGATTCCAAATATTTTACCTTGTCAAACATTTGATCACATATTAGTGGAACTAGTGCTTTACATTCTTATAAACATCCATCGAATGATGTCTTCCAAGATCAGTACATATGTCATCTGGGTAGAAATTTGTGATGTCTTAGAAACATGGTTTTCAATGAATTTTTCGCCGTGATTGTCTATGTACCTTTTCAATGATGGGGAACCCTTGAGTTCCTTAAATGATATATCCTAAAATATTTCAAAAATCAGGAATGTAATTTATTATCCCATACAACATGGATATAAAATTAAAATATTCATTTCTGTAAGCATCACACAACATAACACTGAAATCCCATAATAATTTCAAATCCTTGATCAGTAGAGCCAAATAAATATCAATATCATTACCCAGTTGTTTTGGTCCTAATATAATCATAGATAACATGATTTATTTTTGTTTCATGCATAACCACAAGGGATAGTTATAATTTACAAACATAACCGGCCATGTACTGTGAGTGATTCTTTTAAAACCAAAAGGATTCACTCCATTTGTAGATAACTGAAGATGAAGATTTGTTGGCCTGTTTCAAAATTAAGGATACTGATTATCAATTATATTCCACTAAGGAGATTTTACCAGGTGACGAAGTTTCCTATATGTATTTTCTATATCTACGTGCCACTTCAATTTCCCTTCAGTCTCATCACTTCCATATAGTCAATTTAACCATGGAGTGATTTGAAAATACCATACAATTTTGTAGGACTAGATTAATCGTTATTGTATCAAGAAGCACCACACCATGGGAATTTTCTAAGTGATTTTTGGTCCTTTAAAAAACAATATACAATAACCCTATTAGGTATGTATTCTTTCAGATAGCATACACATTGAGTGTAGAATTCATGAACTGCTTCTAAGATAAAAATTGGTTTTATCAGGTGGAAAAACCTTTCTACAATGGTTTATCATTGGTTAAATCCTACTAATGTAAAAAAATCAATAAATTTTAAAAAAAATCCACCCTAATTATGTCGAAAAAAAATAAAAAATATATAGAAATCCTTATATTTTGTAAACAAATTTTTCTTTGGAAAAAAAATAAATCTAAACAAAATGTATTGTCTTCTTTTTTATAATTTGTCTCAAAGGTTATTTAAAATATTGAATTAATAGAGAAATAAAAAAATATAAATTTAGTAATTTTATCAATTTTTAGTTAATAAAATTGATAAAAAAACCATCAAAAAATTGGTAATTAACCAATTAAATTTTTTACTAACAAATATTCATTTTAGTATAACAGTTCAATTCTTCATTATTTTGTATTCAATTAACATTTTTGTTAACCACCTATTTTCCCACCCTTAAAAACCATTACAGATTGGGGGGTCAACTATAGAAAAATTTATTTCCATTTACCATTGGTTAGATAAAAAATTACAAGATAACAAATATATATATATATATATATATATTAAATGTTGCATAACAGTTGATATGAGTCAAATGTTATATTATTGAACTAAAATCATCAATAAATATTATATGCCAGTCAACTGTTCTAAAAATCTAATCTATATTAATAAATTAAATTTCAACAATATTATTTAAATCTACAACTTTGATAATTAGGTAGAAAATGTTCATTAAAAATCACCCAACATTAGTGATGTTGACTCATCAAGTACCCATGAAATTTGGGACCATAAAATTCCAACTCGGTTGATTTTTTTCAATCCCTAATCCAATTATGACCCATTTATTTCTTTAACTTGTTATTTTTAAATATTTTCTATTATATTTGGAAATATACCCAAACCGGTTTAATTAAAGATATTTTTTTTATTTTTAATTTTAAACATTATTTATAAATCCAAAATCAATTTATATCAAAGAATTTTTTTTAATAATTTTATTTTCATTTTATAATAAATCATTATTCATTTAAGAATAATTAATTTAATCTGATTTAGAATTTAGATTTCATTTATAAATTAAATATGAACAATAGTCAAAATACATAAATAAATTGGATAGTTTAGCTATCTTTTTAATATTTAGTCAACAAATTAATTATAATTAAAAATAGGGTTTGGTACTTCCTCAATATAAATTTGTGTTATAAATAAAATATTTTTCTATCCCTCCTTTCTAGATATTAAAGCATAAGAGGAATGTTTGCGGAGGGAAAGGAAAATATAAAGGAATATGTTACTATATATTGGTGGAGGTTGTGTTTTCAAACCCCAAGCCTCCAACTAGATTACCCTTTTCTCTAAAACCCATCACCCCTCGATGATGATGATAATGATGTTACATAGATAAATGGTTAGAACCTGGTGGACATCTTGTTTTGGAGGAATATCAATAGAAACGGTAAAAAATTCAGAGCATTACCTTGGACTCCCATGACCCCTCATTAAGATGACAATGAGGTCTTCAATAGAATAGGCTATCACCAATGTTCCGATCTTATTCCAGTAGAGAATGGAGGAATCCTACGAGGCACCCTATCCCACTATCCCATTCACCTGGGAACACTACACTGGGGTACCTAAGAAAGGATATCTAAAACGTACCCCAACCCCGGCACCATAGAACCCTAGGGGGACGACACCTGTAGATGATTTTTATGGCAGGTGGTGTCCAGCTATCCCATTCAATAAGGAACACTCCACAGGGGTACCCAAGTAAGGAAATATCGACGGTACCACAACTCCTACACTGGAAATCCAAACTCCCTAGGGGTACCCAAGCAAGGGGATCCCAAACAAACCCTAACTCCCCCGGGGCACCCAATATTCATGAATGAACTCCCCAACCTGCAATGTACTAGATTTTAGCCAACCTATTCTAATAGGCAAACGATTATCATCAAAAAATACATCTCTATTGGGCCACATTTTTAAGAATGGTTTCAATGGAGAGTGGTGTCCAGTCATCCCATTCACCTGGGAACACATCCCAAGGGTGACCAAGGATATCCAGAAGTCATACCAATCTGGGAGGTCCTGGTAGAGGTGGAACATGGTTGAGGCAGGATGTGTATGTGTCAACGTGTAGGGTAGACCACAATATGGTTTCTCTGCAAGGTCATAGCGTAGGAAGACCGTGGTATTTGAGGGATGTGGATGTGTGAGCATGCAGGGTGGAGCATGGTATGGTTGCTCTGGGTTTTCATAGCGGAGGCAGAGTGTGGTTGAGACGGGACGTAGATGTGATGGCGTGCAGGGTGGTCATGGTGGGGTGGAACGCGGTCGTGGTGTGTGGTCATGACAGAGGTGGAATGTGGTTGAGGTTGGGATTCTTTGCGGCTGACCATCATTAGTGGGGTCATGTAGGTCATCGAATTGAGGCAGATACAGAGTTGTTGTTCGAGTCAGTAGGTCTTTAGTTGTCTGGTGTATAAGATTTTTCTCATGTTCAAATCCATGTGGAGTCAGGGGTGTGCAGGTTGGTGTAGGGTGGTATTAAACTATTAAAGCCTGGGGGTGTGAGAATAGCGTGGTAAAATGGAGGGAGGTGGCGCACGTATGTGGGGCTTCCTATCATTGTTGAAAGGGGATCAACTGCTATTAAAAAAGGTTGTGTCTACCCTTTGATTTACAGAATTTTTTTAATTTTTAAAATTTTATCAGTGCTTTTTTTAGCACTCATAAAAAGTTCATTTATCAACGCTTTTTTGAGTATTGATATTGTGGCCCCCTTTTAATAGTGCCTCGACTATAAACGCTTTTTAACCAATGATAATGGTTTTTTTAATCATTGATAAAACACTGTTTCATAGTAGTGATTGATGTTCAGTTTCATTTGAGATCATTAAATTTCCCGATCACTGTGAAATCTTCTATGTCCATTGCCCTAGTGGTTACGAGAGCGAGATTATTGGGTTATCCAACATCGATTATGAAGGGGACCAGTGTGTGAAATATATGTATATGGGAAACCCTTTCCTCATGGATTGGGGTTAAGAAGTCCCAATAATATTTACATAGGCATGCAGTTGTGCATGAAGATACCAGACCAACACACCAAGACCTATGGTGTAGATATGTTTTCATATGCCTGGATGTAACATAGACAAACCTTCTAAACATCAGTGTAGAAATAATTTATTATTTTTACATTAAACATTTAATTAAAACTAATATATGAATGAAATTTCTTTTTCATAGTTTTTTTAGCATCATTTTAGATACAAAATTGACTCTTAATATTTATTAATTATTACAAAAATATATTATTAATATCATATTATATAATACATCTAATTTTCATAAAACATAATTTAAATCAATATCATCAATCAAACTATTATTTTTTCAAAAATATTAACAATGTTAACATATTTATGCAATAACTTATTGATTGTTTTTTGACTAACAGTCTGGCTTTTGTGAACATCCTTCACACATTCCAAGACCTGATTTTGCAACAGAATTTTTACTAATCCCATATCAACAAATAAACTAAATTTTTTTCATTATAAAAAATTAAATGACAAAAAAATTTCTAGAATCAAATTGAAGTAATTGAAAATAAAGCCCATACAATATATATATTTTTAAAAAAATAATTCACTCCAAAAATAATAGGGAAATATTATTATGTATTGAAAAAATATTGTCCCCCTTTAAATTATAAAATAATAGTTCTTTAAATTTCCATTAGAAACTAAAAAATACTAAAACTAAAATCAAGCAATTACAAATTAAAAATAATTCTACTTTAATGAAAAATATTTTAAAAAAATAAAGAAATAGAATTTTAAAAAAATTAAATAGATAACCTTCATTCTAACATAATTTTAAAGGGAAAATGAAGAAGATTTATTTTTAACTTTTTTTTATTAATTGAAATTTTTAATTTTTGTGTAAAGGTAACGGTTTTTTTATATTTTAGATTTAAAATGGGATCATTTAGAAAAATTAAATTTTTATTTAACTTAATATAAAAGAATAAAATACATTTTTAATTCCCAAATACATCACAAAAAAAAACAGATATTCAATTTTTAATTTTTTTAAAATGAAATAATTTATTTTAATTAAATTTTTAAGAGGAATATTGGGAAATTTTTTAATTTTATATGGGATCAATATTTTTTTGATACAATATTTTCGGAATATGAATATATTATTTTTATTACTTCATATGTAAAATGGAATTTTTTATTAATTGTTAATAAATAAAATTTAGTTTCTTATTTTATATTAAATTTTTTTGAGAGATTGTTTGATTTCATGTAAAATATTTATTTAAATTTTATTAATGAAAAATTAGATTTTATATTTTTTAATAAAAAATGATTTTTTTTAAAATTGAATGAGAATTTTTGTTGAAAATATCATTATCAAAAATAGTTTTCTACTTTTTTTTCTCTTTAAATTATTATTGGAGAATATGATTTTTTTTTTTAATTTTAATAATTTTAAAAAAAAAATTTATTTTTTAAAAAACTGATCATCTCCCCTGCATGAAATCCATGGTGATATATGGTTGTAATCCCATTATATCATGAATTTACCTGCCCCCTCATCTAGAAACACCACACATACTCATTGGTATTATGAACACAATATCTTCAAATCCTATTCATTTTATTCATGTATAAGGTTATCATTGTCACTACAAATAAAATTAAATTCCCACTACCATAGATAGACCTTTTTACACAACGCAAAGAGTTTTAACATCGCTAAAAAAGATTATCGTCGTCTAGGTCATTAAAATTAGAACCCATTTATCACTGGTTTCATTAACCCTGATAAATTCCCTATTTTTGTAATGTGTTGTTTGAATAAAAACACATTGCACCAAATACACATGTATAAAAATGCACTAGTGTGGAAATTCACAATTTAAGTGAAATTAAATTTTCATTAAAAATATAAAAAAATATAATATATACATTTCAAAAAATATTTTCTACAATAAAATTTTCATTTACTATCCACAAAAATTTAAAAACATCAAACATTAATTTTCATTGGCACCTATGATCCCCTCTAAAAAAATCCTAAACATGGTATTAGTTTTCAAATATACCACCCCAACCTGGGAAAAATAATTCTTTTTTATAAGAAAATAATTCTTAATCCAATAATACTAGAAATAAATAAATTAAACATGAATATCAAATAATATAGTTCTAAAATTTCAATTTTAAATAAAAGAAAACTCATGTATCACAACCACAGTAACAAATTTACACAGAACCACTCTTTAGCAATGCTAAAAAAATGTGCTGATAAAGGGGTACCATTATCAGCACTAAAAACCAGTGATCAAAGGATATTTTAATAGTTCTAAAAACTCTGTTAAAATTACCAATTTATCATCATTTTTAGCGATATTGATGGTACCCCTTTATCAACATTCTTTTAGCACTGTTAAAGGGACTCCCTTTATTAGTGATTTTTTAGAAGCACTGATAAAGTGGGATTTATCAATGTTTCTCTACTATCTCTAATAAACGGTATATTTAAAAAAAATCATTAAAATAACATATATTTTTTAAAATATGTTTTAACTAAGTCTAAATAGACATTTACAATTACAATATACAATACTTAGTGAAAATGGATTATAAAAAAACTAAAAAATATTTTTAATTAATAAATAACTAATTATTATCGTCTAACAGTCATTTATTAGCAATTTGAAGACACAAAAAATAAATAAATGTAATAAAAGATCTACAATATATTGAAAACGTAACTCGGATTTCAAAGGGTCATAAATTTTGATCTGTGTGTCCATTTTAGCTCTACCACATATCAAATTGAATCTTGAAATGTCATATTCACACTAATTATTGGGATGAATACCCTATTACATTTTAAAAGTCCCAAAAAGTCTCTAATAGGCTTTTAAAATTGATTTTTTAGTCGGTGTATCCTATTTTTTTAACATTCAATGGACTTACATCCTCGTTTAAGGGGGTAGTTTTTCCCATTTTCAATGGGGAATAACATTATTCACAAGTATTACATTCATATTAATATTAATATTTTCTCATTTTTTCATTCTCTATAATTTAGTTTTATTTATAATAAAATATATAATAATATATTCATATTTTTTATATATTCATACATAAAAATTAAATTTATAAATATATATGTAAACCAATTTACACGTAAAGTATATTTATAAATAAATAAACTTTATCAAAATAAAAAAATATCCATTTTAGTTAAAATTAAAATGTTTGAAAAAGTATATACATGTACAATTATTGTATATATAATGTTTCTATATATAAATATATATTTGTGTGTGCATTGACAAACTGATATATATATATCTATATACTCTAATATAAGTATATAAATATTAATATATAATATATTTAAATATATATAAATGTTTATTATTATATTTATAGATTCACACACATATATAAATAAATATATATTTATTTATATGTATGTATGTATTTATAGACACACATACACACAAAAAAACATATTTTATATATGAAATTAAATATATACATATATGGATAAAAAATAAAAATAAAATATAAATATATAGATATATCATAAAATAAATAAAAAACAATATAGGGGAGTGGAAAAAGTGCGAGATTTTTAGGTGGACGTCTCAGTATTAAAACCCAGCAAAGGCAGGGGTGCACACGAATGAGTGATGTAGGTCCCTAGCATTGTTAAATGGTGGGGGGATTCCTAGAATTGTTAAAGGGGTGGGGATGATATACCAGAACTATTAAAATGGGGGATTTAGTTCTAATAAAAAGGGGGATGTCCCACCCTCCAATTTTTAGAAAAATAAATTCTTTTTAAGAATTTTTTTATTTTATTTTTTCAATGCTAAAAAAAGTGGCAATAAAGGTCCCATCTATCAGAACTTATTTAGCATTGATAAAGGCCTTATTTTATCAATGGTGATAAAAGGATAATTTATTAGAATTTTTTTAATGATAAAAGAGACCCCCTTTTAATAGCGTCGAGGATAATGATGTTTTTTTAAATCTGTAAATGCCCATTTTGCGCGCTATTAAAGGCCATATATATAGTAGTTGAGTCACATCGACCTTGTAGGTTAGATTGATGTGGGGATGATTCCTACACATCAAAAATTAATTATGGAACGTTTTTCTAAAGTATCAAAACAATTTCAATATATATTCATTTCAAATAAATGTAGATAAAAATTAATGTAAACTAAATATAGGGATCAACAGTAGGATCTGAACTCATGTTCGATGCTGGGGTTTTGTAGGAATGCACTAGGGATAGTGGAAAATGAAGGCCTCTTCTCATCAAGGTGGATGAATGAAATAATCAAGACCTAACATGATGGTGAGTGTGAGAAATGAGGGTCAAACCATACTCGAGGAAGGGGTCAATGACATGAGAGGAAGAACATTCTCTAGTAGGGGATGGTGATTTTTCAGTCGGGTCATCGCCATTATCATTAGATCTATCCACCTCATTGAACTTCCTAGTGGTTCCCAATGGAAGCCATGGTTTGGGTGTCACGTTGAACAGTGATATGGCAGGATGGCTACCTTGGGGGATTTCAGTCCAATCCTAATTCTAGGTTTCTCTACCTCATTCTTTCAGGCTATATGGATTTGACTTTTAGTTAATTGGATTTACTGCTATTTACAATTTCCTTGTATTTTTTGGGGAATTTTTCATTTGGGGATTCAATAATGTAATGGGTTAAATCTCAATCTATCTTAAAAGGAATTCTACTATTCTTAATAGTGGGGTTTTCCCAACCTATTCTAATAATAAATTTCACTAAAAAATAAAAAAACCATTAAAAATTATATAAATATAAACATTTATAATATAAACAATCACACAAAAGGAACCTAATAATAGTGAACTTATAAAGGTGGGGGATTAACTCCATTATATGGATGGAACTCCATCCCTAAACCGTTTGTAATCCATCATATATACTCCATCATATGATCATTTTGTTGATTCTACGGTTGTCGTTGATGCTATTGATGTTGTATATACTCTTCCTACTCTCTATCTAATCTCTAAACATCCCCATCCTGAGCTCATAGCCATTCCTCATACTCTACATAAGTGAAGTATGATGATCTCATACACACTATGTTTTTTGTTTTAAGACATTATGGTGAGAGAAAATATTAATTATGGTCACCACATTCATTTGGAAATTTCATGGTGACACGTCGTGGTGAAACCCTACCAATGATTCCCCATGTAATTTGGTAACAGAAATTTAATAAAGGGGAATCCAAAAGAGGGTGAAGGCATGTCATAAAATGGGATATCCAACACCAATTTTTATCATCAAATTCAGAAGCAACACATCTTCATCCTTAAGTGCAGTATTTTGTGAGGTTTTTCTCCATATTTTTAAAGATATAATTTCTTGTGTGTTTTTAACTTGTAATCGAGGGAGAGAGAGTTTGTACCCACATTTTACCATAGTGAAATCATTCAATTTTCTTGTAGTTTTTCACCGCTTTATTTTTTGGGGTTTCCATGTTACCTATAGTGTTATTTTAATTCCTTAAATTTTCACGTTATTTATAACTCACAATCATCATTGAATTTATTGGAAAATTGTTTAGGATCCTTACAAGTGGTATCAAAGGAATGAGGATTTGGCCTGAGAAAATTATTGACCAATGATGTGTCCAAATGGTGGAGAAATACAAGATCAAAAAATTCAATGGAAATAATTTTTCATTGTGGACAATGAATATGATAGAGGTCTTGTGGATAGATAAATTCATAAAGGTGATTGGTGAGAAACTGGTCTGTGTGACAGATGAAAAATCAATTGACATGGACATGAAATCTACTTACAACATCCATTTTACTTTGGGAGATGGGGTCATGTCAAGTATTGTGAAGAACAAGATGAAAAAATAAATTTGGGACACTCTGACAAATCTGCATAAGGAAAAGTCAATCCATAATAAAATATTATTGAAGAGAAAATTATACACTAATCAAATGGTAGATTCATCATCGGTGACTGACCACATAAACACCCTCAATACCCTTTTTCACAACATACAGTATGGGGCTATAAAATTGTGGATGCTAAATATACAGAGATTCTACTCCAAAGGTTTACACATTTATGTGATCAAATTATCATAAACCTCACCAATAATATCATAATGTATATGTTTTCATTAAATGATGTTGTAGATAAGGTTATTAAAGAAGAATGTTGGTGCAAGAACAAGGAATACAGATATACAACTTCACACTAAGTGGAAGATCTGTCAATGGAAAGAAAAAGAATGATGGAGAGTAGTTCCAATGAGAACTAGAATCATGGAAGGTCTAAATCAAGGAGAAGGAATAAAAACATAAAATGTTAAAATGGAGGTAATAGGGGTAGGGTGGTGAGAATAAATCCCAAGTACATGAGGTGAGTACATCTGGAAATAGTGATGTACTAGTCAGTGACACGCCAACGACTACTAAAAGAAGACAAACTCTCGACGACGAATAGATTATTGACTCAGGAGGAACATGGAACATGACATCTCTATGGGAATGGTTTGACCAATATGAAACTATCCCATAATGACTTCTGTACATGGGAAATGATCATAAATTGAAGATCGTTGGAGTTGGAACTATCAAAATGAAGATACATGATAACATAGTCTAAACCATCCAAAAAGTACACCATGTGGGGGGTCTCAAGAAGAAAGTTTTGTCCTTTGGAAAATTTTATGATATCAAATGAAAGACTCACACCGAGAAAGGGATGATGAATATTGTGAATGGAGAACTTGTGGAGATAAAGGTGGAGAATATCTCAAATAACTTTTATGTGCTAATTGGTGAAATGTACAAGGAATCAGAGTTAGTTGTCTCATCAACTACCTCAATGGAAGAGTTGACGACATTATGGAATCAGAATCTTGGCCATATGTCCGAACGAGGCCTAATGATTCTTGTAGATCAGAAGTTTTTCCAATGATTATGTAGGTATCCTTATCATTTTTTAAGAATTATGTTTTGAGTAAGTAACACCTATTGAAGTTTGGAACGTCAATGAAAATGAGTAACTAGATCTTATTGTTGATTCATTCCAAGGTTTGAAAATCATTGGTTGTGTCCCTATGAGGATCAAGGTACTTTGTATTTTTCATTGATTACTATTCTAAGAGATGTTGGGTTTTTCTAATCAAGAGGAAATTGAATATCATTGATGTATTCAAAACATTCAAAGTGGAAATCAGATTGAATCTAAAAAGAAGATCATGTGTTTGAGGACTAACCACGCGGTAGAATATACAGGCGATGATTTTGATTATTTTTTATAACAGGAAGTAATAAAGAGGTAGTTCATGGTGGAATACACTCCATAGAATAATGGAGTGGTAGAGTAGATGAATATAACCTTGTTGGATATAATAAGGGTGATGCTGAAGACAGCAGGAGTTACCAATACATTATGGGAAGAAGCAGTAAATATTGCCTACTATGGGATCAAATGACCCCCTTTAGTGGAAATTGATATGAATATGCTGATGGATATGTGTAATGGTAAACCCGATAATTATTCTCAATTAAATACTTTTGTTAGTCATGTATATGCACTATTTCATAGCCAAGAAAAATCGAAGATGGACTCAAGATCCAGGGAATGTATCTTCTTGGGATACACTTATAGTGTAAAGGGGTATCATTTTTTGGATCCCATTAGCTACAATATTATTATTAGTACAGATGTCATCTTTTTAAATGACATAGTGAAAATGAAAATTTATAATGACACGGAGAAAGAGAGTACATAAACTACAATAATCAAGGTGAAGGATGACACAAAGGAAGAAACAGTTTTCTATAAGGAATTACCCGAGCATGATGATCAAATACCAGATAATAGTAGGCTACAACGACCAAATCGAGATAAAAGAGTGCCAATATGGAACCCAGATTATGTCACTGAGAGAAATGTTGCAAATTTCTTATTGACAGAATATGGAGATCTATCATCTATTTTGGAGGACACCCAGAGTCCATATATATCTTCATGGGTGGAAGCGATCCAGGAGGAACATGATGCCCTGCACATGAACAAGACTTGGGATCGTGTTTCATTACCTCTTGAAAGTAATTCTACTAAGAACAAATGGGTCTAAAAGATCAAGAGGGATGAATTAGAACAGGTGGAAAGATATCATGTGAGACTGGTGGTCAAAGGATATTCTCATAAGAAAGGTATGAATTTCAATGAAATATTATCTCGTATTGTTAGACTAACAAGTATTTAGGTAGTGATGGTGATGTGTGGTGCATGCACTATGCATCTAGAGTATCTAAATGTGAAAACAGATTTTCTACATGGTGACCTTGATGATGAAATCTATATTCTCTAACGAGAAGGTTTTGCTGAATAAGGTAATGAGAACTTGGTTTTGAGGTTGAAAATTTTCTTTATAGTTTCAAACATGTGTTTAGGTGTTGGTACAAGATATTTGATCCATATATCATGAGCCTTGTATACAACAGACTTAATTAAGATCCTTGTGCTTATTTTGAGTGTCTATATGGTAATGATTATATCATTATACTATTTTATATGGATGAAATGTTGGTTTTTGGCCCCAATAATGATCAAATCCATAATATGAAGGCACAATTGTCTAGGGAGTTCTATATGAAGGAAATTGGACCAGCAAACAAAATTCGTGGGATGAAAATTTACCGAGACAGGAATAATGGAAATATTAGGATATCACAGAAATTTTATTTGTGTAAATTCTCAAAACTCTTCAACATGAATGACTATAAGAAAATTTTTACCCCTCTTCCCATTAATTCTAAGTTATCCTCTATGATGATTCTTAGTAGTGAAATGGAGAGGATGTAAATGTCTCATGTACCGTATAAATCAACAGTGGGGATTCTAATGTTCCCCATGTTTTTTAGTAGAATAGGTATTGCACATACAGTGGGAGAAGTTAGTCGGTACATATATAATCTAGGAAGAATGAATTGGATCATGGTGAATAGGATCCTGAGATACATCAGGGAAACCTCAGATGTTGCATTATGTTTTGGAGGATCATATTTCACTATTAGAGGATATGTTGATTCAGATTTTGCAGGTGATTCTGACCAGAGAAAATCCATTAATGGTTATGTTTTTACTCTTGAAGGAGGAGTTGTGTGCTAGAGTTCCATGTTACAGTCAGTTGTGAATTTATCAATGATAGAGGCAGAGTACATGGACTCTACACGGTTATGAAAAGAGGTGATTTGGATGAAATGGTTTTTAGAGGAGCTCGGGCACAAACAAGATCATATTTCATTTTTTTTATTGTAAGAGTGCCTTTCAAATTACAGGGAATCCATATTTTTATTCTAGGATGATGCACATCGGTTTACAATATTATTTTGTTTGAGATGTGGTGGAATAAGGAAGTTTTGACTTGTAGAGAATTCAAAGTAAAGTAAAAATGGAAGATTTTCTTGAAAAGTTGATTGGTTCTATTATGTCCAAATGATATAGATCCTTGATAATCCTTGTAGAGACATGAGCAGTAGGTTTGGAAGATAGAGAGGATTTGTGGAGATGTTATTGAAACATAATCAAATATCCAAGTGGGAGATATGTTGGAAGACATTATGGAGAGAGGAAATATTAATGATGGTCGTCGCATTCAATTGGACTCGTTGGGGTGACACGTCATGGTGAAACCCTACCATTGATTCCGAATTTAATTTGGTAATATAAATTTAATTGTGAGGAGGCCAAAGGAGGGTGAAGTCAGGATATAAAAGGGTATGTTCTCCACCGGTTTTTATCACCGGATTCTGATGCAACATATCTTCATCCTTGAGTGCAGTATTTTGTGAGTTGTTTCTCTATCTTTGAAAAGAGATAATTTCTTTTTTTTTCTCCTTGAAATTGAGAGAGAGAGAGAGAGTTTTTTCCCACACTTTTTTATAGTGAAATTATTCTATTTTCCTATGGGTTTTTACCCCATTCATTTGTGGTATTTCCCACGTTACATCCAGTGTTTTTTTCCTCACTTTTACACTTTATTTCTATCTCACAATATTCACTGAATTGATTGAACAATTGTTTACAATCATAAATTTTTTTTCTAAATTATGACATCAGTTAAATTCTATAGTAACTAGTTGAAGTCGATTTTAAACCAATTTCAATCACCATCCCTTTCTAAATACCACTTTTCACCACTGATGACTATGTTTTCTCATTAAAACATGCTCGCATGAGGCCTTGACCTGACCATATTTCTTATCCTAACCCCCACACATATGAGAAATATCTATATAATATATATCCTCTAATTGAAAAAATATATATAAAATAATAGAAAATTATATTATATTAATTTTAAAAACATAAAAAACACTAACCATAATCGGTTTCTGTCTCTCACCAGCAATATGACCAATACTAATATAAGTTTATATCCTCTTGAACGCATCAAAAAATGTAATAAATTGTTCAACCAAAAACATTATTAATGTTTCATATACATATCATTTTAAATAATATTATTTACCAAATTTTGATGATTTATTCTAAAAGTTAGACTCTCAACGATGTGTGTGACATCCCGCAAGCCCCAATTATATTAACTATAAGATGATATCCTCTTGAATGTATCTCCTATATAGTAAATGAAAAATAACATTGAATCATGGGTGTGGAAACTACCACAAAAATAGGTTTTCACAATGCCACCCTTTTACAATGCTAAAAAACACTGATAAAGGGGTACTGTTATCAATGATTTTTTAGCATTGATAAAGGTATCAACTTTATCATCAATTTTTTGCATTGTTAAAGGGGACCGCTTTATTAGAACTAATAAAGGTTATATTTCAAAAAAAACATTAAAAATAATATATTAATATATAAATATATAAATATATTTATATAGATATAAATATAATATATATATTTTTAAAATGTTTTAGATAAGTATATGTAGAAATTTATAACTAATATATAAGATGTTTAGAGAAAATAGCTTATAAAATATTTAAAAAATATATTATTAATTAATTATTTTCTAATTATTATCAAGTAATTATCATTTAATAAAAATTTTAAGACCCAAAAAATCAAAAACTAATAATAAAAGATCTTAAATAAGTTGTAAAAATAACTCAAACTTCAAATGATGATAAATGTTGATATGGGTGTCTTTTTCAGCTCTTCTACATATCAAATCAAAGACTACGATGAGATCTACACACTAGTGACATAAAAAATCCCTTTGTCACATATTTCAAGGCGAGAAAATCCCAAAATGCCGTCAAAAATGAGTTTTTATCTTGGATACCAAATTCTCCTAATATTTGATGAAATTTATACCTCGTTTAAGAGGGATTTTTTCTCTTTTTTAGTGGGTATTGAATTTATTCAGAGTTATTACATTCACATTGATATTATGGCTTTAAAAATTAATCATTTTTCACAATGTACTACTATTTATAACCAAATATATAACAATATATATAGATTTTTAATATATTCATACATAAAAATTAAATTTTACAAATAAATGATTAAACATATTTACATATAAAAAATATTTATCAATATATAAGATTTATCTAAATAAAAACTAAAATCCATTTTATTTAAAATAAAAATATATGAATATTTATATACTTTTATAATGTATGTGTGTGTGTGTGTGTGTATTATGGTGTGTCTGTATTAAAAAACTGATATGTATTATATATATATATTAACTTATGAATAGACATATTAATATATAATATATGTAAATATATATAAATATATATTATAATGTATAATTATTCTTTCAGATACACATATATTATATATATGTGTATGTATATTGTATATATGGATAGTTTTTTGCGGCAAGATTAATTTTTGGAACCACAATTGGGTTGGTGAATCTCTTAGCTTTTCAGGGTGGATTACTCATAGAGTTTCTCTTGTTGAATCCTTCTCCTTTATGAACTTCATTCACACCACTAATAATGCACAAAAGTGTGATATTTTTGAGAGCATACAAGTTTCTTCTGAACCGGATATACTCATCTTCCCTGGATCATCATCGTGAATTTTTTCAGCTATGGGATATTGTCTCTCATTACAAGGTAATAATATTATGGGAATGAGTATGTTTCATTAGTGAAAATAAATTCTGATCAAATTCAACTTTCTTGTGAGGCGTATCCGACAATTTTCCCTTCGAACCGATGATGCGATTAAGCGTAAATGGATAAGTATGTTATATAATGTTTTTTTTGTTGTATCCATAAGGAGGAATCAGTAAAGCACATGTTCATTAAGGGATATTTGGAAAGAACGGATTGGTAAAATCATAGGAAACACATTGGAATTGATATTTAGGTGGGTGACGGTGAGGTCTTCTACTTCTCATGGTTTCACTATATGAAATAGAATAACTTGGAGAGGAATCCGAGGGTTGCCTTGATTTTTTCTAGTTGCTGGATCATCTGGAATGCAAGAAACAAAGCTTGATTGGATGGTATTTCTACCTCATGCATTTAAATTCATACATGGGTCTAGTGTATTGTGGGGGATCTATTGGATCTTTTGAAAAGCTGTGAAAAATCAAAATCCTTGATAATTTTCATGAATGCCTAGTGAACCACATCCTTTTCTCAACAGGGGTCTTCACGGGGTAGATGGATTTGATAGAACCCCCGGTGTAATGGCTTCAAGATCAATACTGACGACTCATATATCCTTGGCATCATGAGAGGGGGAGGCATTGTTCCTAACTCTGATGTTTTAGTGGTGATTTCTTTTAAAATATGTTATGGTCATGGAAGCACTCATATTTCATAGGCGGTGGATTTTCATAATGGTTTGGAGATTTATCTCACTAATAATATTTCATCCATAGAGATCAAAAGTGATTCTTCAGTTACATGAAACTCTTTCTAGGGGATATGTGAACCTCCTAGGTCTATCATTTATATTACCTGAAGATGCAATGAGTTTATTGGTCGAGATACCATGATGCATACATAGAGGAAGGGATCTTTTCTATAGAGAGACTGGCCTCAAGGGGGAATCTTAGTAGTCCTTGTATCAATTATTCTACATTGGGATCTCTTCCCATAGAGTTTGTTAATTTTGTGATGGCTGATTCCTTAGGGATTCCTTTCTTTTATCCACCTAGACATGACTGGTTTCCCCTCCAATTTATGATCAATAAATTATCCTACATTGAATGAATGAATGTATATATATATATATATATTAATATAAATCAATATTAATATACCAATAAATATAACGAAATATATATAGATAAATAGATATATCATTGATGGGAGAACTAACCAATATGGATGAGTGGTAAACACTACTACACATATGGCCTTTCATAGTGTAAAAATGGCCTTTAAAAAAGCTAAAAAGTGGCTATTAATCATAGTGATTATAGTGAGCCTTTATCAGTGCGTTTTTAGTGCTGATAATGGCCTAGCCACAGGAAGTGTGATATTTATATTACAAAACACCCTAAAGAAAACCTAAAATTTAAATTGAAGACCCAAAAGGAAAACTTCTATATTAATTTAATTGACATCATCAATACAAAAAATGTCCAACCACGGTATATAGAAAAAAAACATAGATATTTACATTTAAAACAAATTTTTTATATAATTACATTTACAATTTTCCAACAAACTTTCTAAATCTTTAATATTTCATATTTTGAAGCCCATGATTCCTTATCAAAAATGTCTGCCCATGGTATGAATTTTTGAACAAATCATATCAACCCAAGAAAAAGATTTCACTTATATAAGAAAAGAAATATTATGTTACTAATACTATAAATAAGTTAATTATACATTTATATGAAATAAAAACATTAATAAAATTTTAATATTTAATAAAAATGAATCATATGGAGTTATATGGGTCATATTGTGCGTCCTATTGATATGGTTTTGATTCCTACATGTTACAAATGACTTATGGATCATTTTCCTAAAATATATAAACAAGTCGAATGTGTTTTCATGATTTTGAGTATGTCACTTTTTATTTTATTTAAATTAATGTCAATTATAAATAATGATACATTTATAGTTAACTGGAAACACTATCCATCGTATTGAAGTGAAAATAATTCCTACTTGCCACAAATTACTGAAGAAATGTTTTCCTAATGTATCAAAACAATCCGAATATGTTTTCTCAGTTTTCAGTATGCCCATTGTGTTTTTTACTAAAATATCATTTCAAACTAAAAACACATATTTTGAGTCATATTGATTGTATCATGCATCTTTTTTATGTGAGACTGCTTCAAACATGTCACAAATGAATTTTGAATCACTGTATTGAATTATCAAGACAATCAGAGCTCGTTTTCTTGGTTTTCAGCAAGTGACACATTTTGAAATAAAATGTTAATTTTAAAATTATAATAGACACTTTTAGTCATACCAGTCACATCATGCAACATATTGAGGTATGGATGACTCATACACATAAAAAATGACTCATGGATCATTTTCATAAAGAATAATGACAATATGAATTCATTTTCTCAGTTTTTAGTATTTCATTTATTGTTTTTACGTAAATTAATGCAATTTTTAAATAAAAATAGACACCTTGAGTTATACCAGAGACACCATGTATCCTATTCTGGTTTCGCTGATCCTAACCCATCAAAACTCACAAATACATCATTTTCCAAAAATATAAATACAATATGAATTAGTTTTCTTGGATTTTAATATATCACTTGTTGTTTTTACATAAATTAATGTGAAATTTAAATAAAAAGAGGCACATTGAGTGATACCAAACACATCGTGATTCTTATTGAGGTGCAGCTAATTCCTACATGTCAGAAATAATTAATAGATTTTTTTCCTAAAACATAAAAACAATCCGAATTTTTATTCTTGGTTTTCCATATTTCACTTTTTGTTTCTACTTAAATTAATGTCAATTTTAAATAAAACGAGACACATTGAGTTATACCGGCCACACCATGCATCATATTGAGGTAAGTCTAAGCCCTACAAGTCATTAACAACTCATCGATCATTTTACTAAAGTATCAAAAAAACATGAATGTGTTTTCTCAGTTTTCAATATTTCACTTTCATTTTTACATAAATTAATGTCATATTAAAATAAAAAGACAGACTAGGAGTCATACCGGTCACACCATGCATCATATTGTGGTGTAGTTGAATCTTACACATCAAAAAGGACTCAAGGATTGTTTTCCAAAAATATCAAAATAATACAAATAGGTTTTCTCAAGTCTATGTATGTCACATGTTGTTTTTACTTAAATCGATGTCAATTTAAAATAAAAAGAGACAGATTGAGTTACACTAGCCAAACCCTGTGTCTTATTGAGGTGAAGTTGATTCAGGCGTTGCGTTGTATGTTTCATACATAAATGAAGATTTCACATTCATATCTATGTTGTAAGAGATGAAAAATGACTTTCCTTCTTATGGAAATTTTTCAGGATATAGCATTAAGGCAACTAAAGGGTGTATCGTTTTCAAAAAAGGTACAAATTCAATTAGGTTGAAACATTCATCGAAGACTGTGTCTCTAAGAAATTGTATACTTTTAACTTGATGGGATATGTTCCTATCTTGGACAACAACATTTGATGGATGTTCATAAGAACTTAAAACACCATTTACAAAAATATGTAATCAACTGTTTAAGAATGTAAATGATGTGGACAATGATTTTGTTAAAAAAATAGAAAATTTTTACGAAAAATAGTTGGAAATGGTGTTTAGTTTTTTTAATTATCATAATGGAATTTTCAATATGACAGATATTTTTTTGATGTTATGCATGCTGCAAAAAAATGTATGTGATAGTTTCATCGGTACACTACTAAATTCACCTGAAAAAAAAGGCAGGAATTAAGGATAGGTTGGACATGGTTCACATGGGAATATGAGAATATTTGGTGCTAGTGAAGGGTGAAAAATGAACTTTTCTTCCTCCAGCTGCATACTCTATTTCTAGGAAGGAGAGATATTCATTTTTCATCTTCTTAAATGAAATAATGTTTCTAGTGGGGTATTAATTTTATAACAAGAATATCATGTCAATAAATGATTTAATGTTAAAGGTTCTAAAATCAAATGACTGTCATGTTTTACTGGGAGATCTAATCTCTATAGCTTTACGTTGCATTTTTCCAAGAATGTCCTTTATAAATTAACCAACCATTATTTATTCTTCAAAGCTATATCCAGTAAAGTTGTAGATCTGGTGAGATTCAAAACAATGGAAAGAGAAATTATTATCATATCATGTGATTTAGAAATGTTCTTCCTACTAGAATTCATTGATATAATGGTTATTTTTATGGTTCACATAGTGAGAGAGATTAGACTATTTTTTCCTATAGAATATAGATGGATATACCACATTAAATGGTATATAAATATTTTGAATGGGTATATAAAATATAAAAGTTGACCAAAGGGTTATATTGCAGATCGATATATTGTTGAGGATGCCATAGAATTATGTACCAAATTCATGTGAGGTGTGGAAATCATTGGTCTACAAAAATTTCATCCCACTAGGTGGCTAGTGGGTGAGTAATTTCTAGATGAGATGTAGTCATAATCAATATTGCAAATCATGAGTAGGCACACCATTACATTTGGAATAATGTTTTGGAGGTTTCCCCATATGTTGAAACCAACAAATAAATTCATAGGCATTTGAATCCATCATGGGATAAAATATGGATATCAAATACACCTAATCAACAGTTTCTAGAATTGTATTGGTACTATATTTTTAACAATTTAGATGAAAATCCTAATTCAATATCAGAACAACTTTGATGGTTATCCAAAGGACCAAGTGTGTATGTATTATCTTAAAATGGTTATGTAATTAAGGGTCATACATTCTATAAAAATTGACATGATGAATAAAATACCGTGAAAAATAGTGGAGTTACACTTGTGGGTGAAGCGAAGCATATTTCTGGTACTAAGGACAGAAATCTAATTAACGTGAATATTTCATACATTGGAATCATCAAAAAAATATGGGATTTTATTATACAACATTCCATGTTCTAAATTTTAAATTATATTGGGTTGATATTATGAATGATGTTAAAATAGATTAATTTGGATTAGTGAATATTTATTTTAGTAAGGAAGGGTGAAAATAAGAACAATTTATAATGGAATCATAGGCAATACAAGAATTTTATGTTCTAGATACCACAAACTGAAAGTGGTCAATTGTTATGTTATCGACCAAAGCCACTAAAGGGTTAGCTGAAAATTCGATTGTGGGTGACACTTTCATTAGGACATCGCAATCATTTTATAGTGGTCCTCATGTAGATGGTGTTTTTTTGTCAGAGGAGACCAAAAATAAGGGACTTAAATAGTCGATAGAGGGGTCAAATACCTTCAACCATTAAGAAAAAAGAGCTCAATAATTAGGTTATTTTTTTAAATATACATTGTGTTACCTCATGTTATTATATGTTCGTTTTTGTATTGATGTAATCAAAATTAAATTATAAACCACTTATACAGATAATGAATTATGCACATTCTGGTGCTCCCAATCCTTAGAAACATTAGGTCTTTCAACCTATTGTCGCTTGCATTGTAGAGGAACAATGACCTTATTCAGGTGGAGGCAGGGACGCACGCGCATGGGTGAATCTGGGTCTAGCACTGATAAATGGTGGAAGGGTGCGTGCGGGAACTGGAGGGGGTGGAAAAGCGCTGTAAAAGGGAGGATCAAGTGTTATAAAATTTCCCCGATTGGCATGATTTTTTTTAATTTTTTTAATTTTTTTAATTTTGTTAATTTTTTTAATTTTGTTAACTTTTATCAGTGCTTTTTAAAAAGCACTGATTAAAGTCCCTTTTATCAGCTCTTACATTCAGTGTTTATAAAATACCCCTCTTATCAGTTTTTTTAGCTCAAATAAAAGTGGTCATTATTAGCGGTTTTTGAGCGCTAATAAAGGGGACCCCCTATCTTCGTAGACATTAACAGTGCTTTTCTAGTGCTATTAAAGGCCATTTTTAGTGCTGATAAAATCCGTATTTGTAGTAGTGATACACTGATGTGGTAAGATATTATAGTAACAATATGATACCATTTATTTATTTTACTAAAAAATAAAATAATGAAATAATGAATTATTCTTCACCATCCCTTTAAGATTTCATTTATAGTAGATGAATCCCATAATAAATATGTATTGATTATTTATATATTGGTTCACAGTGGCTTTCACCCAATTCTATTGATTCATCATCTAAATGAATCCTAAGGGAAAATAACCCCACACCCACTTCTTATGTATGCACACCTGATAGTCGAACAAGCATGAGATTTGTTTACTATAAGTCATACTGATGTGTCTTTTCAAGTACATTGTGGCTAGTAATATGTTGTTTGAAAATACATATATTCATCACATTGAGTGACATTTTTTTATTTGTGAAATAGAAACTGAGTTTAAAAAATAATGGAAAGGCAGCCAAAGCAACATACCCCTACTGTAACGCAAGGATGGGGTACGCTTCACTTGAAAAAAATGGTATGTATTTTAAATATACCGTAATACTTTTATATGACATGAAACGACAAAATAATTGTGTTCTCTATTTCTATGCAGATTGATGAATCCAAATCTAAATCCACTTCCATATACACCATGTGTTGTGTAAAGAGAAATGTGTAAATAAATATGGGAAACTAATAGATGAAAATATACAAAAAGGGTGGAAAACATGTGTAATTATGAAATAATAAAAATTTGTTTTTCTCTAAATCAAAATTACTTAACAATTATTACTTATTTTCATATATTCTCTATCCATATTAGTCACATGAATCATCAACACTTGTATCATATGAACACCAACTATCAATGGCCATGAAGCAGACATATCATTATGGTTACATCAGAGGTGCGGGTTTTGGGGTGACAACCGAAAACATGTTTTTATAAAAAACAAGAGGAGGATAAAGATAAATAACTGAAATAGATGAAAGAAATAATATATACACATTAATAAAAATTTCAACAGTAGAGAGAGTTACTAGAAGCTGTTATAGTGATAAGAAAAGAGAAAAACGAACTCAAGAACAACCATTTTCTGAATATCCCTCCACACACCCACTAGCTTTAAGGTGAGCCATTTCCCTCGAAAAGATGTCTTGGACAAGGTAATTAATGTTCTAATAACAGTTTCTATAAAATGTGAATCATATAGACAGTAATACCTTTCTGGTACTGATATTATACAGGATGATAATGACTGTGATTTATATCTATCAACACCCACCCATCACCTTGTAGTGAGGGATAAAGAGTTCAATATCCAAAATGATGTGCTAAACAATAGACCACTTCCAATAGGTCTTGTGAGAGTGTCTATTATCATAGCCCATGATCTGATAGCTGATTTACCTATTCAAATTGATGAGGAAGATATTCATAAGTTTGACCAACTATTGTAACATTCATCGCATGGCCATTAAATCTTGTAAAAAAAATATGTCGACAATAAGGTACTCATTTACTATTTATATTTGATGATAAACCTTTAATAATTAATGAAAAAAGTTCTCAGCCAATTTATTCTATTAAAAATATACAACAGGATGGGGGTGAAATGAAAGGTTGACTTAAACCATCTAAACAATCAACCAACTGATTGAAAAGATCTTCCAAAAGTACATTTATCCTGCCCATTGAATATCCACATTTAATAACATTAATGGTTTATGTGGATGCAAAGATACAATGTGGTAGTAGTCACATAGTGGATTTTGATGAAAAAATGAGTGTATAGGATGTCATTGACTACATTGCTTCTAATAATGTAGATGAAATCATCAACTCTGAATGGCTAGGTGTCTCAGTTGTAAATGTATACATGAGGTACGTTTTCGTGATTTAATATTCCAAAAGATGATATACCAAGTTATTTATGACTAAATACATTTCATATTTTTTTAAGTCATATATATCAATACCAATTCAATGGATTTTCCGTTAAAAAATTGGACCCTATATTCCTCACGTCACCTCTATAGACAAAAAAAAAATAAAATCAAAAAAATAGATGAAATAGTGGAAAACTTTGGCAAATCGTTTGGAAAGAAAACTTGGGGATGAAATATTTTTCATAATACAAAATATTTCAAGATAAAAATCTGAAATTTAATCATATTTAATATAATTTTCATTTCCTTCATTACTTTTTCCTTTTTTTTGTTTTTATAAAACCTTGTATTCTAATTACGATCAAATTGGATACTTTAAATATTTATTTCTTTGATTTACTACATAGATTACCAACAAACTAACCACACATGATAACATTTTTTAATTTGTAATACACTACACCCAAAATTTTAGAACTAAACTTCATGTTATATAATTATATTATGTTTTAATTAGGTTTTTTTTATTATAGGGTAGTGTGAAAATATCTTCTAATTCATGGCATGAGGACAAGCATTGCACACAAAGACCCAAAAAAGTTCTACAACTAGATAAGTATCAAGAAAAATATAATAATATTTAAATATCCAAAGAAATCTAAAAAAATTACTTATATTACTTAATGTTTCTACAGGGTCTAAAATAATCAAATGGAAATTATTATGGTTATTATGTTTGTAAATTTTAGAGAGAGATCATATTCCATTAAAAAAACACACATCCCCTAAGAGGTATTTTCAAAGTTAATTACTACTTTATTTAAAACATTTATTAATCCTTTGTGTATTTATATTTTTCTAGTACTATTATGAAATTAATAAAAATATTATTTATAAAATGATATGAATTTTCTTATAAACAAATGGGAATCATACCTGATCATAGAATTTACACCAATGGTATGAATATGTAACTTCTATAGAAGTAATGGATTCTTTCATATTTATGTTTAATTTATTTATTTATAGTATTAATCACATAATATTTTTTTATTATACTGGAGGATTCCTTGGCATTTAGGATTCTTTTATTACTTTGGGATATGTAAGAATCAACAACACCTCAATCTGACATACGACATGATCTGAATGACTCCATGTGTGTCTTTTTATTTAAAATTGATCATAATTTTAGTACAATATACAACTCAAAACCAAAAATGGAATTAAAATTGTTTTTATACATTAGTATAATGATCTATATGTCATTTAATATATGTATGAATCAACTACACCTCAATCCAAAAAACAATTTGACCAGTATGATTCAAAGTGTTCGTTATTAGTTTAAAATCGACATTTTTCTTCAAAATACATAACTCACTAAAAACCGAGAAAACACACTATGATTATCTTAATAATTTAATAAATCAATTCATAAATCATTTTTTATGTGTAGGAATTGTTCTCATGTCGAACTGATACTCTATGTGACCGATATTAGTCAAAGTGTGTGTTTCTAGTTTATAATGAATTTTTTCTAAAAAAGACAAGTGAAATACAAAAGAACAAGAAAAAAATATTTGGATTGTTTTGATACATTAGTAAAACTATCCATATGTAATTTTGGATGTGTAGAATTTAGTCTTACCTCAATCTGACGCACAGTGTGACCTGTATGACTCTAAGTCCATCTTTTTATTTAAAAGTGACGTTAATATTAGTAAAAGGAACAAGTGACAAAATAATGAATGAGAAAACACATTCGGATTGTTTTGATACATTTGGGTAAAAATATATGAGTCATTTTGGATTCCAAGGATTCTTTTTCACCTCAATACGAGACATAGTGTGACCAGTATGACTACAAGTGCATCTTTTTTATTTAAAATATACTTTAATTTTAGGAAAATGTACAATTGACCTACTCAAAAATGAGAAAACGAATTTGGATTATATTGATATTGTAGGAAAATTATCCATGAGTTAGTTGGGATGTGTATGAATCAACTTCACCATAATGTGACCCTCAAAAACTCCCAAAATTAGCTATAAAATGAGTCGTACGATTGTACTCTCCAAAAAAATGAAGAACAACAAGAATAGAATAACATCACCAATGATATAATGATATTGATAATAGACCCAAAGTATTGGTGGCCACCTTTATCCTCCTCCAGAACATCCATAATAACTTGACAATCAGATTTGACCATAATATCCTTCTAGCCGAGAGATGAAATAAATTGCATACCTTTCTAGATAGTCATTCCCAGTACTATAGGTGGAGTCTAAAATTTTTTTTTGAGGAATGACAAGCCATAATGATGGAGACTACATGGTCCTAAAGAACTGCCATATAGTCAACAATGCCATCACTAAGAATTACCGCATCAGAATTAAGTTTGAAAATACCCAGAGGGGGATGAAGCCTTATGAAAGGAGGGCGATGAATAATTATTTGATAACTAATGTTGAAACCCACATTTTGAAATTGCTTATTGCGTAACCGACAATATAACTCTCACTGACATTGTTTTGACATCGGTTATCCACTAACTGATGTCAAAACTCTATTTGTGTGAGTTTTAACATTTTTAATGTATAAATGAACAATCGTGATGAATTCATAACATATTTGTATGTCAATTATACTCACGCATCAAAATATTTTATGAAAATATTCATAGGAAACATATATTTATTTTAATATATATTTATTTCATTATAATTATAATTATAAATATAATTATTTAAAAAGTATTTATATATATTTATAAAAATTATAAATATAATAAATATATTTATTATTTAATAATTAATTATAATCTTATAATTATTTAAATATATATTTATTTAATTATAACTTATAAATAAATTTTTAAAACATTATATATATATTTTAATTATTAAAAAATATATATTAATTATCAACATGTGTTTTTTATTTAATTTATACAAATAAAAATAATTTTATAATATAAATATAATAATTTTTTATAAATTAATAATAAATTTTATTAAAAAAAATTATCAGCGCTAATAATAGAATTGAGTTTGGATTATATGGTTTCACCAAAACGCTTTCATTTTCAAGATCATTGTTAAATTCGACAGGGTCTGGTATTTAATGATTCAAAACTGGGGCTCGCAGTGGTTGGATATTGAGGAGGCTCGTCCACCTTCACATGTTCATTCCCTTCTTATCAGATGGCTCCCCCCCTTGGGTGATCTCGAACCTAATGCGGATGTAGTGGCCCAAATGGATGGTTTTGTTGGCCTTTAGAAAATATTTGGGATGACGTTGTCGCTCTTATTGTGGATCATTATTCCTCAGACATTGCGGGTTAGTCTCCTCATGTGGCAGAGGCCATGGTAATTTGGAAGTGTATGCAGCCCATCTTGTCTCTTGTCTGGAAGGATGTTATGGTTGAATCTGATTGTCAAGTTATTATCAATGCACTAAAGGAGGATAAAGGTGGCCTCCAATCCTATGGTTCAATTTTCGACATCATCAGATATTTGGTTCATTTGTTCTCTTCTTGTTTTTTCCCTTTGCTTAGAAAGAGGGCCATCTAGTAGTTCATTTTTAGGCTACTTTTGGGAATCATTGGGGGTCTAATTGATGGATTTCATATTTTCCTCTAGAATTATGTACTTTGCCTTTCGTTGATATCTAGGGTTTGAGGATTGTTTTTTTTATAAAAATTTCCCCCCCCCCTTTATTTGTGATAAATAAAGTGCTGATAAAGGGTACACCTTTATCAACCTTTCTTTAGTACTTATAATGGGATGAATTATCTGCACTTTTAGCTAGCAGTGATAAATCCCCCCCTTTATCAGTGCTTTCCTCTTAGCGCTGATAAAACCTGATGCATCCCTTTCTTCGATCCGTGGTAGTCAATGGGTGGATCCTCCGCATGTTGGAAGCCGACGTCAACTTTACCGGTGGTTTAAAATACCACTAAATCAAAAAATAACCACCGTAAAACGTTGATTTTCTAGTAGTGGATTCATAACTCATTTATGATGTGTAAGAATTGACTACATGTCAATTGGACATATTATGTGATTGATATGACTCAAAGTTTGTGTTTTCAATATAAAAGCGACATTTTAGTTTAATGATATAATTATTAACAATTAGATAAATTATTAATGAAATTAATAACTGATAATATCATTAATATATTCAATAATTGTTAATATAATTTAAAAAGATAGTTAATTAACATTTTAATTAAAAATTTATTATAAAATTATTAATAAACATTAAAATTTTTAATTTATAATTAAATTAAATTTTTTAAATATAATAAATAATAATAAAATTAGTAGTATGACTTATAATATCATTAATATATATATTAATTAAAAATATAAATTATCATATGTGAATTATATATCACTAAATTTTAATTTTTTTTATTTTTTTATGAACTGCTACTAAGATAAACATTGTTTTTATCGGTTGGAGAAACCTTTGTACAAAGGTTGATCGTCGGAGAAAGCCTACTAAAAAAACCTTAATTTTTTTTAAAAATTATATACCTCAATTGTGTCGAACAAAAACACAAAATTATATATATGTCCTTAAATTTTATAAACAAACAAATTATTTGAAAACAAATATAATGTTATAAACAAAAATGTAATTTTTTTGTTTTAATTTGTGTTATAAGTTATTAAAAATATTAAATTAAAAAAGAAATAAAAAATTGTAAATTCAGTTATATTATCAGTTTTTAGTTATCAGAATTAATAATTAAGACCAAAAAAATCTATTAACCACATAAAATTTTTACTAACCATTACTCATTTTAGTATAACCCTTTGATTCTTTTTTATTCAGTTTCCAAATAGTAGTTCTGTTGACCACCTTTTTTCCCACCCCTTGGGGGTAATCTCTACAAAAATATACTTCCATTTATGAATGGTTTGATAAAAAATCAAAAGATTACAAATATATATATATACACTAAATGTTGTATAATGGTTGATACGGGTAAATGTAAGATTATTGAATTAAAACCAACATTAAATATTAGATGCGAGTAAAATATTCTCAAAATCAATTCTACACTATTAAATTAAAATTCATCAAAATTATTAAAATATGAAACTATGATAATTAGTGTTAAATGTTAATTAAAAATCACCCAACATTAGGGATGTCGACCCGTCAAGAATGCGTGAAATTTGGGATAATCGAATCCTAACACATTTTATTTTTTCAAACCCAAATCCATGTACAACCCATTTATTTTTTAAAAAACTATTTTTAAATATATTCTATTATACTTTGAAATACACTTTTAACTGCCCAAACAGACTTAATTAACGACACATCTATTATTTTTAATTTTAAAATTTATTTATAAATCAAAAAGCAGTTGATATCATAGAAAGTAAAGAAATTTTACTATTTTATTAACATTTCAAAAAAATCGTTATTCATTTAATAATAATTAATATAATTAGATTAGAATTTAAATTTTATTTATAAATTTAATATGAAAAATACTCAAAATAGGTAAATAAATTTGGTAGTTTTACTATATTTTTAGTATTCGGTTAATAAATTAATGAACATTCAATAAATAGTGTTGGGTAATTCTTCATATTAATTGGTGTTATAAATAAAAGATTTGCGTATCACAAAAATAAAGGATGATGGTACTATATAAGGGTGTATGGTGTGTTTTAAAACCACAACCCTCCCACTCGGATTACCCTCTTCTCTGAAACCCCTCACCGCGCGACGATGAAGATATAGATGTTACAGAGAAGGAATGGAACCCGGTGGAAGTCGTGTTTTGGCGGAACATCCTTAGAAAAGGTAAAAAATCAGGAGCAGTCAGTTGGAGTCCCACGACCCTTGATGAATCCGACGATGAGGTCTTCAATTATCACCAATGCACCAATATTATCGCGACGGAGAATAGAAGAGGAATACAAGGGACCCCGTCCAACCGACTACGAGGGACCCCATCCAACTGTCCCCTTCACCTGGGAACTCCACCCCGGGGTACCCAAGCAAGCAGATCTGAAACCTACCCCAACCCCGACAATAGAGAACCCGGGGGTGCTGACAGATGGGGATTATTATTATGATGGGCAGTTTCTAGCGGTCCCATTCACCTTGGAACATGCCCTAGGGGTACCCAAGGAAGGAGACCTTGAATGCACCACAACTCCTGCACCAGAAATCGCTCCTCCCCCGGGGTACCCAAGTGCAGGGATCATCCGGAAGGTGCACCAATCCACGATGCCCTGGTAGAGGTGGAACATAGTTGAGGTGAGATGTGGATGTGTTGGCGTGTGGGGCGGACTATGGTGTGATCGCTCCGGGAGGACATGGTGGAGGCAGAAGGCGGTTGAGGTGGGATGTGGATGTGTCGACGTGCAGGGTAGAGCACGGTCGCAGCGTGCGGGGTGGTCATGGCGGGGAGGAGGGCGGTCGCGGCGGGTATCCATGGCGGGGTGGAGCGCGGTCGAGGCGGGGATGCTTTGCAACTGACCTTCATCATCGCGGTCGAGCCGGCATAATCGAGGCGGAGACAGAGTTGGTGTGCGGGGAAGCAGGGCTTCACCTTTCTGATTGGCGAATGGATTTTCATTGAAAATCCTAGAAAAACCTATTAATAAATATTTTAATTGATTAAAATCATTTTAAATTTTTTTATTGTATAAATAATGAAAATAATGTTAACAATAAAACATTATTTAATATGAATTTCAATTTTAAATTATAGAGTTTATATGTACAAATATTTCGATATATTATTTATATATATTATAATATATAATAGCACGCAGACACATATATATATAAACACAGACATATGATTATAAATTATATTATATGATACATATATATATATTTAAAAATTATTTTTGTATATTTATTCTATAGTTCGCATCACTCTGTTATTATATTTATATACCATGAAAAATAATGGCTTTTTCAACTGGTTTTTGACGACGTATTATCACCGCAAAGAGTTAATTGAGAAAGGAATTCATCACAACAAACCATCTTGGAAAATCACGACCTAAATAATAAAAATTGTGAAGGGATGTGGAAATTCACCTCTGGGTGATGAAATTTATGATGAAACTATTTATCCATCATAAAAAACTTTTTTTCATTGCACATCATTTTATTCTAGATTATTTGCAATGGAATTACAAAAAAGATAATTTTTTAAATAAATAACTTAACATATTTACATATGAAATATATTTCTCAATATATAATACTTATCTAAATAAAAACTAATATCCATTTTATTTAAAACACAAATATATGAAAATTTATATACATATATAATGTGTGTGTGCCTATATATATATATCTATATATATTAGTTTGTGTGTGCGTGTATTAGAAAATTGATATGTGTGTGTGTGTGTGTTGTATATATGTATTTATTTATTTATTTATTTATATACACACACAAAATCATATTTTATAAATGAAATTAAAAATAATCTTATAAATATATATTAATATATAGATAAATATACTGGTAAAAAAATATAACCCAATAAATACATATATATATATATTTAACTAACTATATATATATATTCACGTAGTTGGGGTGTGTCTTAGTGGTAAGCACCCCGTAATCGTACATGAAAAATGGGGGTTCAAATCCCATGGGGTTACAAGTACATTAGCAGGACTGTTTATCGGCGGGTACTGTAGCGGAGGCAGGGCACTGTAGCAGCCGGGTTACTATTCACAAAATGGGCATTAGGCCAAAATTTTGGGACTACGGGATATGTAATGAGCCACATTCCCACTGGGACTTCGGGCTATGTAATGGGTCTCCCTTTACACAGTTAAAAGTGGACTTTGCTTGGCTTTAATAATAAAATGAGGCTTTGGCCCCAAACTTTTAAATATATATATATATATATATATATGAATAAATATAACAATATATATATATATATATATATATCATTATAGGGAGAACAAAACAAGATGGGTGAGTGGTAATGGTGTAGTCTCTCAAGGGAGAGGTCTCGGGTTCAAATCCATGCAGAGGCAGGGGTGTGCAGGTGGGTGCAGGGGGTGACTAACGTTGTTAAGGGGTGGGGGATGTATGCAAAACATTGTTTAATGGGTGATGGTGGTGGGTGGGGGAGGGGATTCCTAGCGTTGTTGAAAGAGCTCTATTAAAAAGTAGTCTATCTCTAATTTACAAAAAAAATTAATTTTTATTTTTATTTTTATCAATGATTTTTTAGTGCTGATAAAAGGGAAATTTAGCATCGGATTTTTGAGCACTAATAAAAGGCCCCATTTTAATATATCCTCGACTATCAACCCTTTTTTATCGATGATAGGAGTTTTTTAAGGAAATCTATGTTTTTTAGTAGTGATTGTTGTAGAGTTGAATTTTAGCACTTTGAATTTCCCGATCACCGAAATATCTTCTCTGTTCATTGCCCTTGTGGTTGTGAGGGGAGATTATTGGGTTATCATGCATCAATTATGAGGGGGTCTACTGTGTTAAATATGTGTATGAGGGAAACCCTTGCCTCATGGATTAGGGTAAAGAAGTCCCAATAACATTTACACAGACATGTAGTTGTGCATGAAAATTCCACACACACCAAGACCTATGGTGTAGATATGTATTCATATGTGTGGATGTGACCTATAGAAACCTCATAAACATCGATGTTGACATCATTTATTATTTTTTACATTATACATGTAATTGAAACTAATTTATGTATGTAATTACATTGTGAGATTTTTATTTTAACACCATTTTGGATACAAAAATTACCTTTTAATATTTTCTAATTCTTCCAAAAATAGAATATTAATTTCATATTATATATAACATCTCATATACATAAAAATTAATTTATATTACTATCAGTAATAAAAATATTATTTTTTTAAAAAAATAATGTTAAAATATTTATGCAATAAGTTATTGATTATTTTTGGACTAGCATTGTGGATTCTGTGAACATCGTTCTCACATGCCAGTACCCGGTTTAGTAAAAATATATTGACTTTTCCCATATCATCAAATCAACTCCAATTTTTCCTGTTAAAATAATTCAATGATAACTCATTTTTTAAAAATAAATTAATGTGAATGAAAATAATGTTCGTTACTACGTTTTTAAAATATAATAAAAATTACTTCCATTGATAAATCCTAGAAAAAAACACTGTTTATTGAAAATATAATATCCCCCTTTCACTAAATAAATCTTATTTTTTTATTTTATGTTAAAAGCTAAAATTCAGGTAAAATAAAATCAATTAATGACAATTTAAAATTAAATCTACCTTAATTAAAAATACTTTTTTAATAAATATCGTTTTTTAAAAACTAAATAGATAACCTTTCTTCTAATGTAATTTTAATGAAAAAATGTAGAATTTTTACTTTTAACTTTAGGTTTTCTATTTATATTTTTTCATTTTTTTTGAAAGGAAAAGGGGAATTTTTTGATATTTTATATTTAAAATGGGATAATTTAGAAAAAAGTTAAATTTTAATTTATCTAAATATAAAAGAAGAAAATTCATTTTTAATTTCCAAATACATCATAAACAAAAAGGATATTTAATTTTTTATTTCTAAAATAAACTAATTTATTTAAATTAATTTTTTAAGATGAAAATTTGGATATTTTTTAAATTTTATAGGGGATAAATATTTTTTTGATAAAATATTTTTTAATTTGGAATATATATTTTTTTATTACATCATATGGAAAAGAGATTTTTTATTAATTTTTCACAACTAGAAATTTAGTTTACTATTTTATTTTTTGGAAAATTTTTTTTTTATTTTTTAAGTGAATATTTTATTTCTTTTAAATATTTTATTTGAATTTCATAATGAAAAATGAGTTTTTATATTTTTTTATAAAAATTGATAATTTTTAAATTGAAAGAGAATTTTGAATTAATATATAATTATGAAAAATAGTTTTGTACATGTTTTTTACACTTTAAATTATTAATGGAAAATATGATTTTTGTTTTTAATTTTCATAATTTTAAATGTAATTATTTATTTTTTTAAAAACTGTTCATCGGTATTTCATGAAATACATGGTGATATATGGTTGTAATCCCATTATATCATGAATTCACCTCCTCCCTCATCTAGTGATGTAATGAGTACTTATTAGTTTTATAACCACAATGTTTTCAAATCCTTTTCATTTTATGACTGTATAAGGATATCATTGCCAATACAAAAAATTGCATTTCCACAACCATAGATAGAACTTTAAACACTTTTTAGAGAGATTTAATGGTCCTAAAAACACTCTCTTTGTCAGCGTCATTAAAATGAGGACCCCATTATCATAGTTATAATTAACGCTGATAACTGTCCTACTATTGCAATGTGTTGTTTGAATAACAACACATTGCGCCAAATACACCTGTATAGAAATGAACCTTTATGATAATTGATAATTTAATTGAAATAAAATTTACATTAAAAATAAAAAAAATCATATTATATATATTTCAAACAATATTTTTTATAATAACATTTGAATTTACTATCTATATACATTTAAAAAAATCAATGTTTAATTGTATTTGGAACCTCAGACCCCCCCTCAAAAAATCCTAATCATGGTATTAGTTGCTAAAAACCCACCCCAATCCAAGAAAAATAATTCATCTATATAAGAACACAATTGTTTTTAATAATACTATAAATAAAAAAATTAAACATAAATATGAAAGAATATATTTTTAAAAGGACGTTTTTAAATAAAAGGACACACATGGATAACTACCACAAAGACCACATTACATAGGGCCACCCTTTAACAATGCTAAAAAATGCATTGATAAAGGATGTACCTTTATCAGTGCTAAAAAAACAGCTGATAAAAGATTATTTTAACAGCACAAAAAAAATCTTTTAAAAGTAACCCTTTATTAGTGTTTTTTAACACTAATAAAGGTACCTATTTGTCAATGTTTTTTAGGGCTATTAACAGGACTCCCATTATCATTGTTTTTTTAGTTCAATTGATAAAGGGGTGATTTATCAGTGTTTTTTTCATAGAACTGAAAAATGGTATGTTTAAAAAAAATTATATTTCCTTAAAAATAATATATAATTTTTAAAATATGTTTTCATTGTTGCTAAATATACATTTACAAATAAAATATAAGACAATTAGTGGAAATGGCTTATAAAATAATTAAAATAATATTATTAATTTATAAATTGATAGTTATTATTGAGTAACGGACATTTATTAACAATTTGAAGACACAAAAAATAAGAAATTTAATAAATTATCTAAAATAAATTAAAAACAAAACTCAGATTTCAAAAGCTCATAACATTCGATTCGAGGGTCTGTTTGAGCTCTACAACATATATAATCTCTTCTTGTTCCAATATCTATAGAATAATGATGGGGGAATCTCCTATTATGTCTTCTGAGGCCCAAAAATTCCCTAGAAGGGATTTAAAACTGAGTTTTTAATCGGTGTTTCCTAATTTTTTAACATTCAATCTATTTTTAGCCTCTTTTAAGGGGGTATTTCCCCCGTTTTCAGTGGGTAATGAATTTATTCACAAGTATTACATTCATTTTAATATTAATGTTATGAAATTTAATCATATTTCATAATTTAGTTTTATTTATAATTAAATATATAAAAAACTATACATATTTTGTATATATTCACACCTAAAAATTTAATTTTATAAATATATATGTAACCATATTTACATATAAAGTATATTTCTAAATATATAAATCTTATATAAATAAAAAATAATATCCATTTTATTTAAAATATATATATATACATATACAATTACTGTATATATAATGTATGTATGTATATAAATATATTTTTGTGCACATTGACAAACCGATATATATTTATCTATATATTGTAATGTACATATATAAATATTAACTTATAATATATTTAACAAAATAAAAATTTGTAAAGTTATATTTATATATGCACACACATATGTAAATATAAATATATATGTATATATTTATAAACACACACACACACACAAACACATATTTTACATATGTATTTAAATATATATATAAATCTATATCTATAAATATATGGATAAAAAATATAAGGAAATAAATATAAATATATTGATGTATCATAAAATAAAAAATAAAATGACATATGGGAGTAGAAAATAAGAGAGATTATGTGGGGGGTCTTAGTTTCAAAACCCAACTAAGGGGTGTTTGTTGGTGGGCAATGTAGGTCCCTAGTACAATTAAATAGTGGGGGGATTCCATGCCATTGAAGGGGTGTGAGGCTAGAAAAGCACTATTAAAAGGGGGGATTGAGCTCATATAAAAGGGGGGAGGTCCCGGCCTCCATTTTATAGAAAAAATTATTTTTTATGAATTTTATCTGCGCTAAAAAATTGTCAATAAATGTCCCTTAATCAGTGATTTTTCTAGCACTGATAAAAGGGTCCTTTATTAGATGTTTTTTTTTGAGATTATAAAAATGACCACTTTTAATTGATCTGGGGATAATAATGCCTTTTAACACTGTAAATGCACGTTTGACGAGCAGTTAATGGCCATATCTACAGTAGTGGAGTCATACCGCTCACCCCATGCATCAGATTGAGGTGGGGAGGATTCCTGCATATCACAAATGACTTATGGAACATTTTTATAAAGTATTAAAACAATATGAATATATATTAATTTAATATACCTATAGTTAATACAAATTAAAGTAAAATTAATGTAGGGGTCAATGGAAAGATCTGAACTCCTACTCGGTGGTGGGGGTTGGTAGGAAAGCGCCAGTGCTAGTAGAAAAGGAAGGCCTCTGGTGATCATGGTTACTAAAAGAAAGAATCAAGCCTAGGTGAAATGGTGAGGGATAATAATGAGGGTCAAACCTTACTCGAGGAATGGGTCGATGACATGAAAGGATGAACCCGCTCCAGTTGGGGATGGTGATTATTCAGGCAGATCGTCTACATTATCAGCAGATCCGTCCACCATGATGATCTTCCCCATAGTTCCCAATGGAATCCATGGATTGGGTTTTTTAGGTTTGTGTTAAAATGGATGGATAGATACCTTGGGGGATTTCAAAAAAATATAATTATAGGTTTCTATACCTTAGTATTTCAGGCTATATGGATTTGACTTTGAGGTAATTAGATTTAATTCCATTTACATTTTCTATGTCTTTTTTTGGGGCATGTTGTGCTTGGGGATTCAACCATGCAATGGGTTCTATCTCAATCCATCTTAAAAGGGCTTCTTCTTTTCTTAATAGAGGTGTTTTCCCAAACAATTCAAATAACAATGTTCACAAAAAAAAAATACAAAACCATAAACAAAAAATTATTATAAAATATAAAATATAATATATATTAATATATTGATATTGATCGAAATATATTTTATATTTTTTAAATATTTTTTGGATAAGTATATATATACATTTACACCTAATATATAAGATGTTCAGTAAAAATGGATTATAAAATACTTTAAAAAAATTATTAATTAATAATTTAATAATTATTATCAATTAATAATCATTTAATAATAATTTGAAGACACAAAAAATAAAAAATTTAATAAATGATCTAAAATAAATTGATAACGTAACTAAAACTTCAAACGAAAATAAATTTTGATTCGAGTGTCCGTTTGAGATCTACTACATATCAAATCGAAGATTAAAACTATCTCTACAAAATGGAGACATAGAAAAACCCTCTATAAAAATTGTTGAGGCAAAAAAGACCCAAAATCCCTCCAAAATTGAATTTGTAGTCAAAATACCCAATTTTGTTTAACATTCAATGGAATTTCAGCCTTGTTAAGAGGGTCTTTTTTCCATTTTTCAGAGGGGACTGAATTTATTCATAGGTATTAAATTCATATCATTATTTTGGCTTTTAATTTTTATCATTTTTTATAGTTTAATGTTATTTATAACGAAATATATAATAATACATAAATATTTTTATATATAATTTCACACATAAAAATTCATTTTCATTCATAAATAATTAAACATATTTACATATAAAATATAATTATCAATATATAAGCCTTCTCTAAATAAAAATTAATGTCCATTTTTTTCAAACAAAAATATATGAATACTTATATACTTAAATAATGTGTGTGTGTCTATGTGTGTGTGTATATATATATACTACTAGGAAATTGAGATATAGACATGCCTATAAAGACACAGATTAAAAAATCGATTGCTACACCCCCACAATTAGCCACGGCTCCGTGGCTGAATACCCCGACCCATTAATTTATTCTTCCATCCACTCGATCCATCCTCCGTAAAACCCCTCAACAGCTCGACACCCACCCTAACGCCTCCTCACTATGACCCTCCTCATCTAGAGAAGCTTCTCCGAGCAGCCTCCCCACCTCCTCTATTCCTTCCCGACCCCTCCCCGATGCCTCCTCCATGATGCCACCTCGCCAACAGCCCTCAATAACCATGACAGCTCCTCACCGCGACCCTCCTCCCCACGATCCCCCTCCTCCAGCGAAGCTGCTCCGAGCGGCCTCCCCACCTCCTCCCATCCATCCCGACGGCTCTCCCCCACAACCCTCAACACCCCGGACGCTGAGGTTGACACCCCCCATGCCCTATCATCAAGTTATTTGAAAAATTATTTGATTTCTTCTGTTTTTCTTGAATATGAAACTAATAATCTATGTGGAGTGAACTACGAAGCTATGGTATATGGTCTTGTTCTTTTTCAATTAATGACTCGATGGTTCTATTTATTTGTTAAAGGATGTTTCCCATTTTGGGTTCATTCCTTATTCAACACATTTTGGTGCAGTGGTAGATAATGATAGTGGGAATTTAGAATAAATTTCATACATTATCTTGTTGTGAGATGGGATTTTGGATGATTTTATATATGGAGTGACCATTTTAGATCCTTTTGATCCTTATAGGTTCTCACGATAATTTGGTCGTTTAAAATAGGTTACATATTTACCTATAATCAATATTTAGAGATAATATATACCAATTTACTTTATGAAATGTGTTCGATGATGATGCATGGGGATTCTGACATAGAAATTTCATTACATCTTGAGAATGGTCCAAATAAATTTTCATGGGGTTATTCCATGTTATGGTTTGAATACTATACCGATGGGGTATTGGGGAAACTAGTTTGATGGGTGTATAAAAAATTGGATTCTCATAGATCCTTTCATGTCATAATATCCTTATAATTTATTGGGGGGAAAATTACCTCCCAAAATTCTAATAATTTTGAGGGAGTTTCATCCTCATGATATTTTTTTGAGATTGGTGAAGACTCCACATGTTTGACCACTAGTGTTGGAAGACGTAATTACAAATGTACTAGTGGAAGAGTGTTAGTTATTCATCTGATCAATGTTAAACTATAAATTTCAATCCCTAATGTTAATCATGAGGCAATGATGGAGGGCTTTCTTACAACTATGACACAACTTAAAGATGATATGTCAATGAAAAATAAAATTATAGATTATATAACTACAGTGGAAGGTGAACAAAGTCTGGTTCCCAATACAATCATCTACCATCAGGTTTAATGAAACTGGGCTTGGTTCAAGGATTAAACTATCCTCATATATAATCCTATAGAGAAACTTTTGGATAAAGATGACAACCTTCAACAACACTCCTTGACCTAGGTGTAGGTGTGTTTTATTATCGACACTGGCACATCCTTGTTCATAATGTTCTCATTTATTTAGAGGATTTATCCACCCATGAATATGGTCTCATCAAGTTTATTTTTCCAACTACCATACAATATATTTAGAAGATAAAACTACAGATTTAAATCTCTTAACTATAGAGGAATTGAAACTTCATGATCTTATTTCTATATAGACTGTATAGATGCATGAATATGTGGCTCACATGGATATAATGAAGGCACAACTATCATAAAATAACATAGGTCTAGAATCCATAAAATATAAAATACAAGATCTAAAAACCTTTTTTTACAAAAATTCATACTCAATCTAAAGATGGAGCTAGTCATAGAACCAATATCGAGTAGGCCCTTAACACCTTTTGTTAGAAATTAGCAGATCTATTGAATCAAGTCAGTAGAATTTCACTATAGTCACATCATTTCCATTTCATTTCCTAATAAGGTAAAGAGATACTCTAGTATGTGGATAATCCAACATAGTTTTTTCAATGAATGGAATATTTTATGCTGTCAATCATCTATCCCTTGTTACAACTTTCCATTGAAATTTTAATATGAATAATGGATTATACATATTTTCTTGTCAGAATGTCTAAATATTAGAATGTAAAGATTCTAATAATGGTAACATGATAAATACTCTAAAATTTAGATTTTTATGGCATTATAAGACCAAATTACACTAATGTTTTAGGATTAAAGTATTTTACCGATAGTTATTAGGGTAATTACAGCATGCCAGATTTTTTATTCCACGTATATGAGATTCCCTACATAGATAAGACTCATGTGTAGGGAGATAAAAATTTTCCTTTTCTATATTCTTATAATGTGTCCAAAAATTGAGGAACATGTTTTAGAATATTCTATACCAATCAAACTCATATGAATAATGCATATATTTGTAAGTGTAAAGGGGTATATGCATGTATAAACATATATCTAAGGACCCGATTTTGCATATTTGGCCATGAAAATATGTACACAGGGGCTATGTGTTCTTATATATATGTGAAGTTGCATATACATTCATGAAAAAAAGGAAGATTCGAGTTTTCATCATCAAAAGCAACGGGTCTTGAGGTTGAGGTAGGTTCCCTCTTCCTAAACCTTTAATTTTAATTCTACATTTTCCTGATTGTTTTAAAAACATGTTTCCATAATTGTTTTATTATTTTAAAAAATAATTTTCTAATAACCACTATCTATGTCAAGGAAGAATATGAATATAGCCATTGATAATGTGCACATATATTCTCTAGGAAACCTAAAAATAATTAATAATAAATTTATAATACTAATATTAATGATTCATAGGATTATACTGATAAATATTTGAGAAGAAAGGATAACTCTCTCTCATAATTAGATCCCTTAAAGATGAAAAGATTTTAATTTTTAAAATAATATTGTTCGAGTATGAATATGGATCAATGAACTGTGAGTACCCATGCTTTAGGAATTTGAATCATTGGCTAAAACATGGGAAATAATTCTCTTGAATTTATGGGCATCAATATTACTGGTGATGTGATCTTATACTTACAGATATGTCAAAACATGCATTGTTGAAAAGTATAAGATTTATTATTTGATATGAATATGAGGATTCACCTTTCCTAATGCATCGTAATCCCATCCTTCCTCATGCAATGAGCATGGAATTCCTTGGGTGATGAGCCTCATGCTCATTAGGTGATGAGCCTAAAATACCTCAGGTGACTAGCCAATAGTTTATGAGTATCATTGGGCCTCAACTTCAGTGATTGGTGAACCCGTTACGAATTTCTTATCCATAAAAAATGATATAATGAGTAACATAGGGAATATTAGTCATCATAGTCATAAAAAACACTCAAATTTTGATTCAAACTATCTTATGGAATTCTAACCAATACATTTGATAGGTGAGGTTTCCCACCCATTTCTAATAGGTGTAGGGGTATAATAAGTTCCAATGATTCTACTAAAACCCATGATCACCCAAAAATGGAAAATTCATACCTCTATTCTGATGAAATGACTACAATCGCCCTCACCCGATTTCCGTTATAAAGATCATGCAGTTGAGGGTTATCAATACACTGGTCAACCACTATGAGTAGAAATAAATCATAAAAACAATAAAAATGGAATAGTATTATCTAGAATCCATGGTTCCACATTAAAACATCCAATATAAAAGACCCTACATGGGGGGACTAGCAGGGGGAGGGGTGTCTAGGAGGGTCTGCAAGGGGGGCAAGGGGGTCTGCAGGGGGGTTGTGCAGGGGGAGGGTAATGGGGGTCTGAGTAGGAAAAAACCTCATGCGGTTATTGATCCTACTTCAGATTCTTCATAAAAATAATTTGCACAGCCTCCCTAGCCTCAGAAAAATAGATATTCACTGTATAATGGAGATCAGATCCCCCTGCTAGTTCCAAACCTGCTCTCCCCCTCAACAACAACAAGCATAATGAATTAATAGATTCACCTATGGTACACCCATCCATCCATTTGTTTATTCTTATTGAATTTTCAACTTTTATACTGCATACTTTTAGTCATTTTTTCACCTTTTCTTTTCAGGTATTTGAGGATGCCTATAAGTCACAATTAAGCATCGTAATCCTTGATGACATTGAGAGGTAATTACAAAAAATTTCAACGCAATGCTACTTTTGGTCATTTCATTCAATAACCACTATGCTATTCTTTTTAGTACAAGATTTTGGAGTACATTGCCATTGGACCTCATTTTTCCAATATTATTTCTCAAATGCTGATGGTCCTTTTCAAACGGCTTCCTCCCCATGCATTATTCCAACCCTTTTATCAGTATAACTCATTCCGAATATATATTTATGAGGTTTTATTTGTCTAATTTTCTTCACAATAACTGTATTTCTTGTGTGTATAATTTATCATGATAGGCTGTGTCCGTGGATAGGGATGCATGCTATGCAGAGAACAAGTAACAAAACATAGCCCATGATTATTCATGTAAGACTATATATATGTATCCTCTTGTGGTAGTTTATTCTTATATAGCTTGGTTGAAATAATTTCATTTATGTTTTCCATTTTAATCCTTGCTCCTCTCATTTGAGACACCACAGGAATCTCTGAAGATTTTTTTGACTCATAGGGGGGTGTTCAGGCTAGGGGGGCTAGTTCAGGCTAGGGGTGGTTCATGCTAGAGGGGATGGTGTTGGATAGGGGTATGGGGGCTGGGCAGGGGGCTGTGTAGGCTAGGGGCTAGGTGGAGGGGGTAGGGGGCAGGGGCCAGGGGGAAAGGTGGAGTGGGGCAGGGGGCCAGTCTGCAGGGTAGGGGGTTTGGAGCAGGGGGCATGGGGCAGGGGGAGGGTGGAGGGGGTAGGGGAATGGGACATGGGGCAGGGGAGAGGTCTGAAGAGCAGAGGGCATAAGGAAGGGGGCAGGTAGTGGGTGGAGGGGGTAGGGGAAGAGGGTAGTTGAATGGGTAACAATATTTTATTAAATTATAATGTGTTATATAATGCATACTATTTTAATATGTTCTCTGACCTCATGTATTTGGGGATTTCAGTGTTTTTGACTCCATAATCTGTTTTGAGTAGGGCGTTGGATCATTTTGTGTTGGTTCGGGTGGATTTAGTTTTCCAAATCGAGGTAAGTATTTAATGTCGTTGGTTGGTTTCTCACTAGTTATATAGCATCCTTTGTAACGACCCGAAATTTTTAAATAAATTTTGTTTCCTAATTTTATGTGTTATTGTTATACTCAATAAAAATGTTTTATTTGATAAACATGATTATAATTAAAATGAGATCAGTGGGTTTTGACTATTATATAACCATCGGTCAACATGACCGCTGTGAACAAAATGTTTTGATTATTGTCTCTAAATATAAGTAATCTTGGTTAATTATTATAGAAAGAAGATTCGATGGCCTCACCTAGTAGTCTTGGACCGATCGAAGCCCATCTAACAGAGCTTGGGAAGGAGGTAGCACCACTGGGCTTTGCTCTAGATCAAATCCAAGCTGAACTTCATCATGTGAAGCTGGAACGAAATCGCCTTCGTGAGAAGTTCAAACTAATAGAAATTACTACTCGGGCAATGTTGACTGAGCCGCCCCAAGCTTCTATCACCCTAGCACACCTTACTCTTAGGTCCTATGCTGGTATTATAAGGGGTTATGTAACGAGACCGTAACTACCTTGTGTAATCCTTGTTTTAAATAAAAATTGGGATTTCTTCTTATGATGAAGTTTATGAATTTTGAAATGACCGGATAAATATAGTATGCATATTTTTGATGAATTTTAGAAAAAGGATATTTTAAATATGTTTATGCAAACCCTAAATAATAAAAAATGTGTAATGATTTTCAAAAAATGGTCTTCTGCAATTATGTTCAGTACTAAATTTAGAGTCTAATAAGATCAACTTGATTTTTGATGAATAGTAAATTATGAATAGTGATTTTATGATTAGGATTAGTAATATGACCAAATGGATTAGTAATCTCACTTAAAGAAAGTTTTAAAATAATCTAGGCACCTTGATTAAGTAATGTGATTCAATAAAATAGTTAAATAACGGTTTCATTAATTATTATTCAAGTATTAGTTTTTTCGGGTGAATAGTGTTTTTTAATTAAAAATTTAATTAAAAATAATTAGAAAATTATTTTTATAAAAATGACTTTATTTTTGAACTCAGAGCATCGATATTATGTTATGGTAATTTTTGGGGTTTTTTCTGAAAAAAATGAATTTTCGATGAATAGTCTTTTTATTTAAAAATTAAATTAAAAATATTTAGAAAATTATTTTTATAAAATGGATTTCATTTTTAAAATCAGAGCATTGATATTTGGTTAATGTGAAATTTTGGGATTTTTCTGAGAAAGTTGAATTTTCAGTGAATAGTAAAAATACAGTTTTAGGGTTTCGGTATGTTTAATGACATCATAATGGTGTCATGATGATGTCATGAGATCTTTTGAGGGTTGGCCGGCCAAGGGTGATGAATTATTGTTTTGGGGGCCCCATGTGGCCTAACTCCATGATAAATGACAAGGGAGAGCACATGGGTTTGAGAAAAGCACATGTGAGGTGTCCCTTGGCCATTAATGCCTTGTCCCCTCACTTTCCCTATAAATACCAAGCCCTCCTCTCATCCATTCGACTCCCCACTCATTCCCAACGAATTTATGGTCTCATTACCTCCCAAGGAGTCCTCCCAAGGTGCCCCCAAGCCCTCATGGTCCCAACCTTTGAGGTTTAAGAGTTACATTTTAAGGTAAGGGATCCGACCTCTCTCTTTCTTTTCAAGTAATCTCTTTTATGTCTTTTCTTTTATACTCCATGTTCTTATGTTGGAGGATGTTCTTTTATATTCATCCTACTGCCTATTTCATGTTCATATGATGAGAGACCCCCCCTTTCTCTCATCAATTCGTTTTAAGAATGTTTAAGTGGCGCCGTTAGGCTGCCGAATTTTTAAGGGATTCTTTCACCTTCCTCGTTTTCAAGTTCTATTTTCATTCAAGTCTTTCATGTTCCTTTTTATTTTGTTGGGGTATGATCTCTAAATTATCATACTGATATTTTATGATCTTATGATGAGAGACCCCATTTGATCGCTTCAATTCAGTATTTTGAAGTTTTAAGTGGCGTCGTTAGGCTGCCGAATTTTTAAGTGGTTCTTCACCCTTCTCATTTTGAAGTTCTACTTTCATGTCAATTATTTCAAGTTCCTTTTTGTTATATTGGGGTATGATCTCTATATATATCATACTGTACTCTTATGTTCATATGATGAGAGACCCCATTTGATCGCTTCAATTCAGTATTTTGATGTTTTTAGTGGCGCCGTTAGGCTGCCGAATTTTTAAGTGGTTCTTCACCCTTCTCGTTTTGAAGTTCTACTTTCATGTCAATTAGTTCAAGTTCATTTTTGTTATATTGGGGTATTATCTCTATATATATCATACTGGAATCTTATGTTCATATGATGAGAGACCCCATTTGATCGCTTCAATTCAGTATTTTGATGTTTTTAGTGGCGCCGTTAGGCTGCCGAATTTTTAAGTGGTTCTTCACCCTTCTCGTTTTGAAGTTCTACTTTCATGTCAATTATTTCAAGTTCATTTTTGTTATATTGGGGTATGATCTCTATATATATCATACTGGACTCTTATGTTCATATGATGAGAGACCCCATTTGATATCTTCAATTCAGTATTTTGATGTTTTAAGTGGCGCCGTTAGGCTGCCGAATTTTTAAGTGGTTCTTCGCCCTTCTCGTTTTGAAGTTCTACTTTCATGTCAAATCTTTCAAGCTCCTTTTTAATTATGTTGGGGCATTGTCTATATATTTATCATACTGAACTCTTATGTTCACATGATGAGAGACCCTCTTTGATCTTTTCAAATCATTTTTGTTGAAGTTTAAGTAACGTCGTTGGGCTGCCGAACTTTCATAAGAGAAATCTAATTTTTGTCTTCTTTCCATGTTTTTCATTTCAAATGGTATGTCCTTGAAATTTCATTACCATGATCATGTATCCTTTTTATTCTGTCCATATACTGTTTTATGGGTCATTTATGAATGTTTGACCCATTTTCCCTCTCTTTTTAATGTCTTCTAAAACCTCGTAACATAGCCGTTATGCTGCAGAATTTCCGTCTCAAAATGTCTCTCTCTTTTTCTAAAGTTCTTTTACATTATTGAGTGAATACTCAAAGATCATTCTTCTAAAGGGGTATTCACATATATACCAAAATGTTCTATTTTAAATTCTGGGATTTACATACATGAGACCCACCTTCCTTTTCTGTGGGTTTTAAAGTGATATAAAGATCATGTCTTTAAAGCAGTTTTTAAAAAGTTATGATTATGAAATGAAACCCATTTCCTTTATGCTATATGGGTTATTTATGAAATGTTTGATGATGATATATGTGGCTCACATGATAATAAAGGCAAATTAAGGGTGCGCCCTGATAGCGCTCCAATGCATTGGGTAATGATGTAACCACTAGAGATTACAATTTTCACGATACCTTGGTGAATAACCTTGGTAATTTTAAAATGACACCTTGGGGATGGACCTTGGTGATATGTTCATGATTGTCTATGTTAAATGATGTAGCCACATCTTCAAGTTATGAAAAAGTTTTATTTTTATTATGATATACCTCATGATTTCATTTTCATGCATTATAGTTCTTTTCATGACTTTATTGATGTATCTCAAGTTCATATGTAAAATGTTTCACTTGTTTCCCTTGCTGGGGCTTCTGCTCACCCTTCCTTTTGATGTATGTCCCCAGGTTATGAGATGCAGTAATGAGCCTAGGGTGAACATGAGGAGAAGCCTTTCAAGTGTTTAAGAAGAATGTTTTTTTTTTGTTTCATGTTTTATGTTCCTTGTTTCCAAGACACTAAACCTTAAAGATCCTCAGTTCCGTGTAATGGAATGAAAAGTTATGTTATAAAAAGACGGGATGCTATAGTTGGTATCAAAGGATGGTTTAGTTATTTGTGGAAATTAGGATATGAAAACTCTAGGAGGAACCCTATAGAAAAGTTTAATATAGGAAATCTTCCTGGTATTTTGGTGAGTATTGAGTAAGGGGTTGCCAAGCAAATACATCCCTGTCTGGATACGAGCAGGTAGAGGTGGCTCTGGCACAGATGTACATAGGGGTAAAACCCGAAAACACCGCTTTGAGCTAGACTCAAACGGGAACTGGTACACGACAACGGGCCTTGCTGCACTCTTGGTTACGACACTCCCGGGGGATATGCTTTGGTAAATTCATAAGCTTGGTATGAACCATTGTTAAAGGAACAAAGATAAAATAAAATAAAGGTTTACATAAGAATATATGATCATTCATAACCTAGATGGGAACCTAGGAGATCACAAGTTAGGGTATACCTTTCACATACAAGTTATCCTTATATGCTTTCAGTTCCTTTTCATGATTATTAGATAAGTATTTAAGCCCCTAATTATGCTTTCTCTTCTTAGTTAATGGTGGGAAATGGAAGAACATGTTCCGACAACCAATGTGATAGGAATGCGACGATTTTCGTATTAATATGACAGGGATGATTAGGGGATTAAAATATGATTATTATTTTGGAAGACGTTCATTATTTTGGGAACCATATTTGATTGAGGTAAATAGAATACTACGGTATTTTCATTGAGGAGTAAGGTTGACTTATATTTTGAATAATCGATGAATTTAAGGTGAAGTTATAGTAATTTAGGTTACTTATGGGAATGACTAACCTATCTTGGGTAAAATATGTTTAGGTTAGCTACTTTTTATAAGATGTTAGGAGTGGTTGATGTTGTCTGGAGATGAACAATGAAGTTGTTTTGGAAGACTATGTTATCAAATCCTTATTGTATTTGGGTTTCAATCTTAGTTTGGTTTGTTTTGAGGAATTTTAAGGACCATTATTTATGGAATGGTCTATGATGAACTTTGGGTAGTACCATGGAACTTTGATGATTTAAAAGTAGTTTCCATTCCTATGAGATTCTTTCTTTTTGAAGAGTTGTTTTAGCTTAACCTTTCTGTTTTTGGGATAATTTTTAAAGATAGAAGAAATAGATAGTTAATCTTTTTTAGATTATGTGATTCTATAGAAGATGATTCTTGTGCTTTTATGAGACCAAGTGTTTTTGAATTCTCATCATTTGGAGAAAAGATTAGTGTTGGTAGGGACTTGTTAAAGGATGAAACTCTACTTGAAGGTAGGTATATTTTCTTATGTTTTTGTTCTATGTAGTAAATGAAATCCTCAAAATTATGAAAAGAAACGTAAAACAAAAATGTTGTTGGTTTACGTTTCCTACTAGGTAATCAAAGACCGTTTACACACATCATAAGTTTGGGATTTTCTCATGCTTAACTTTCTCCTAATCATGTTCTCTATCACTCTCCCTCAGAACTTGACCCTTTGTTTTTTTCCTCCATGTCCATGTTTTCCTACATGGAACCCTAGTGTGGGTTAACTCTGGTGACCATTGTACTTCCCTTTCATTATTTTAAAGTAATAGTTTTACTGACTCCTTTTCCGATGTGGGACTTTCAATGAAATTTCAAAACCCAATTTTAAAATTGCGAGGACGCAATTTCTTAAGGGGGGAAGATTGTAACGACCCGAAATTTTTAAATAAATTTTGTTTCCTAATTTTATGTGTTATTGTTATACTCAATAAAAATATTTTATTTGATAAACATGATTATAATTAAAATGAGATCAGTGGGTTTTGACTATTATATAACCATCGGTCAACATGACCGCTGTGAACAAAATGTGTTGATTATTGTCTCTAAATATAAGTAATCTTGGTTAATTATTATAGAAAGAAGATTCGATGGCCTCACCTAGTAGTCTTGGACCGATCGAAGCCCATCTAACAGAGCTTGGGAAGGAGGTAGCACCACTGGGCTTTGCTCTAGATCAAATCCAAGCTGAACTTCATCATGTGAAGCTGGAACGAAATCGCCTTCGTGAGAAGTTCAAACTGATAGAAATTACTACTCGGGCAATGTTGACTGAGCCGCCCCAAGCTTCTATCACCCTAGCACACCTTACTCTTAGGTCCTATGCTGGTATTATAAGGGGTTATGTAACGAGACCGTAACTACCTTGTGTAATCCTTGTTTTAAATAAAAATTGGGATTTCTTCTTATGATGAAGTTTATGAATTTTGAAATGACCGGATAAATATAGTATGCATATTTTTGATGAATTTTAGAAAAAGGATATTTTAAATATGTTTATGTAAACCCTAAATAATAAAAAATGTGTAATGATTTTCAAAAAATGGTCTTCTGCAATTATGTTCAGTACTAAATTTAGAGTCTAATAAGATCAACTTGATTTTTGATGAATAGTAAATTATGAATAGTGATTTTATGATTAGGATTAGTAATATGACCAAATGGATTAGTAATCTCACTTAAAGAAAGTTTTAAAATAATCTAGGCACCTTGATTAAGTAATGTGATTCAATAAAATAGTTAAATAACGGTTTCATTAATTATTATTCAAGTATTAGTTTTTTCGGGTGAATAGTGTTTTTTAATTAAAAATTTAATTAAAAATAATTAGAAAATTATTTTTATAAAAATGACTTTATTTTTGAACTCAGAGCATCGATATTATGTTATGGTAATTTTTGGGGTTTTTTCTGAAAAAAATGAATTTTCGATGAATAGTGTTTTTATTTAAAAATTAAATTAAAAATATTTAGAAAATTATTTTTATAAAATGGATTTCATTTTTGAAATCAGAGCATTGATATTTGGTTAATGTGAAATTTTGGTATTTTTCTGAGAAAGTTGAATTTTCAGTGAATAGTAAAAATACAGTTTTAGGGTTTCGGTATGTTTAATGACATCATAATGGTGTCATGATGATGTCATGAGATCTTTTGAGGGTTGGCCGGCCAAGGGTGATGAATTATTGTTTTGGGGGCCCCATGGGGCCTAACTCCATGATAAATGACAAGGGAGAGCACATGGGTTTGAGAAAAGCACATGTGAGGTGTCCCTTGGCCATTAATGCCTTGTCCCCTCACTTTCCCTATAAATACCAAGCCCTCCTCTCATCCATTCGACTCCCCACTCATTCCCAACGAATTTATGGTCTCATTACCTCCCATGGAGTCCTCCCAAGGTGCCCCCAAGCCCTCATGGTCCCAACCTTTGAGGTTTAAGAGTTACATTTTAAGGTAAGGGATCCGACCTCTCTCTTTCTTTTCAAGTAATCTCTTTTATGTCTTTTCTTTTATACTCCATGTTCTTATGTTGGAGGATGTTCTTTTATATTCATCCTACTGCCTATTTCATTTTCATATGATGAGAGACCCCCCCTTTCTCTCATCAATTCGTTTTAAGAATGTTTAAGTGGCGCCGTTAGGCTGCCGAATTTTTAAGGGATTCTTTCACCTTCCTCGTTTTCAAGTTCTATTTTCATTCAAGTCTTTCATGTTCCTTTTTATTTTGTTGGGGGTATGATCTCTAAATTATCATACTGATATTTTACGATCTTATGATGAGAGACCCCATTTGATCGCTTCAATTCAGTATTTTGAAGTTTTAAGTGGCGTCGTTAGGCTGCCGAATTTTTAAGTGGTTCTTCACCCTTCTCATTTTGAAGTTCTACTTTCATGTCAATTATTTCAAGTTCCTTTTTGTTATATTGGGGTATGATCTCTATATATATCATACTGGACTCTTATGTTCATATGATGAGAGACCCCATTTGATCGCTTCAATTCAGTATTTTAATGTTTTTAGTGGCGCCGTTAGGCTGCCGAATTTTTAAGTGGTTCTTCACCCTTCTCGTTTTGAAGTTCTACTTTCATGTCAATTATTTCAAGTTCATTTTTGTTATATTGGGGTATGATCTCTATATATATCATACTGGAATCTTATGTTCATATGATGAGAGACCCCATTTGATCGCTTCAATTCAGTATTTTGATGTTTTTAGTGGCGCCGTTAGGCTGCCGAATTTTTAAGTGGTTCTTCACCCTTCTCGTTTTGAAGTTCTACTTTCATGTCAATTATTTCAAGTTCATTTTTGTTATATTGGGGTATGATCTCTATATATATCATACTGGACTCTTATGTTCATATGATGAGAGACCCCATTTGATATCTTCAATTCAGTATTTTGATGTTTTAAGTGGCGCCGTTAGGCTGCCGAATTTTTAAGTGGTTCTTCGCCCTTCTCGTTTTGAAGTTATACTTTCATGTCAAATCTTTCAAGATCCTTTTTAATTATGTTGGGGAATTGTCTATATATTTATCATACTGAACACTTATGTTCACATGATGAGAGACCCTCTTTGATCTTTTCAAATCATTTTTGTTGAAGTTTAAGTAACGTCGTTGGGCTGCCGAACTTTCATAAGAGAAATCTAATTTTTGTCTTCCTTCCATGTTTTTCATTTCAAATGGTATGTCCTTGAAATTTCATTACCATGATAATGTATCCTTTTTATTCTGTCCATATACTGTTTTATGGGTCATTTATGAATGTTTGACCCATTTTCCCTCTCTTTTTAATGTCTTCTAAAACCTCGTAACATAGCCGTTATGCTGCTGAATTTCCGTCTCAAAATGTCTCTCTCTTTTTCTAAAGTTCATTTACATTATTGAGTGAATACTCAAAGATCATTCTTCTAAAGGGGTATTCACATATATACCAAAATGTTCTATTTTAAATTCTGGGATTTACATACATGAGACCCACCTTCCTTTTCTGTGGGTTTTAAAGTGATATAAAGATCATGTCTTTAAAGCAGTTTTTAAAAAGTTATGATTATGAAATGAAACCCATTTCCTTTATGCTATATGGGTTATTTATGAAATGTTTGATGATGATATATGTGGCTCACATGATAATAAAGGCAAATTAAGGGTGCGCCCTGATAGCGCTCCAATGCATTGGGTAATGATGTAACCACTAGAGATTACAATTTTCACGATACCTTGGTGAATAACCTTGGTAATTTTAAAATGACACCTTGGGGATGGACCTTGGTGATATGTTCATGATTGTCTATGTTAAATGATGTAGCCACATCTTCAAGTTATGAAAAAGTTTTATTTTTATTATGATATACCTCATGATTTCATTTTCATGCATTAAAGATCTTTTCATGACTTTATTGATGTATCTCAAGTTCATATGTAAAATGTTTCACTTGTTTCCCTTACTGGGCCTTCTGCTCACCCTTCCTTTTGATGTATGTCCCCAGGTTATGAGATGCAGTAATGAGCCTAGGGTGAACATGAGGAGAAGCCTTTCAAGTGTTTAAGAAGAATGTTTTTTTTTGTTTCATGTTTTATGTTCCTTGTTTCCAAGACACTAAACCTTAAAGATCCTCAGTTCCGTGTAATGGAATGAAAAGTTATGTTATAAAAAGACGGGATGCTATATCCTTTATGTGTTTTAATGTTCCTAATATCCTTTGTGTAGTGCGTTGATCCCTGCTCGTTGGTTTCGAGTATCCATATTAAGGTCGACTTGCATGTATGTGCATAGGTAAGAAAGTATATGTATGTGGGTTCCCCTGCTACGTGTATAGTCAACCCTGTCAGTGATTATGCACGTATGGGGATATGTGTTCCCATGTATATATATAAATTCATTCACAGGTGAGTGGAGACAGGTATATGAATATAAGAATATGAGTAAGGATCCCCTTTCACATGCTCATGGCCATGCGGGTGTGTGCATAGGGGATAAGTGTCCTTTCATGTGTGCTAAGGTGCGTATACCCAATGGGGGAGTAGAAAATTTTAGTAAGAAAGCTCCAAGAGATGAAGTGGATGGTTTAGTTCCACCTTGAGGTAGGATCCCTCATCTAGCCTCTTTAATTCAAGAATGCTTTAAATTGAATTTAGCTTCTTTATTAATTCTTCTTAATTATATTGAATTGCATATCTTGAATAAGTGTTCTTCAATACAATTGTTTCATTTGATAAATAAATCCATGTATTTATAATGCAACCCCTCCAACGGAGGTGCACTATCTGTGAAAACTCATAGTGATAGTTATGTTGATCTAGTTGCTTAAATTATTGCATTTGATTTTTGCTGAATGAGTTTTAGAGAAAATGTTAAATATAATTAAATGAATTTTGTGATAAAGCAATGCCATGATTTTATAATAAAACCCCTCCAATGGAGGTGTGATGTCTTCTAAACGAAAGAGTAGTTATAATTATTTGTATCATGTTTAGATTTGGTTTGAGTCTTTCATATGCCTCTTGTTGTTGTTTGTTTTGTGGCTACTTAGTTTTTTTTCTTTGAATAATATAAACTGGCTTATCGTACTCGTTTAACTCAAATGGTATTTCCCGAGTAGGCATATGCCTTGACCATGAAACATTCCTTTTCACGCTTTGAATATTATAAGTAAAATTTCCATGTTTAGGCAAAGTGAATGAATTTGTAAATGGTTAGTGTAGGGTGTATAATTATTTTCCATCATTTTGTTCACCTTTAGACATTGCGTCATTGTGCTGGTCGCTATAACCTTCACTAGAGATCCCTTGTAATAGCATATTAAATATTTGATCTGTTCTATAATTTTCTGGTGGGGTGACGGTCAGAATGTTGGCCACCTCCCCCTGCTCCCTTCGCTCCTAGCTGGAAGATGCTACCCCTCAGATGTCGTTAGACCGGGCCAACATGCCGCAGTCACGCCGCGGTCATGCGGCGGTCACGTTATAGTCAGGCCATGGTCACGCCGCGATAATTCCATGATTTGTCCCTGCTCTAGGATGACACCCTGTGTTGGTTCGCATTGATAGTATTCCATGAGTCTTGTGATCAATGTTGTGACTGACTAATCACAATTTCTGCCAGCAGGGTGACGACCAGAATGTTGCCCTGCCTCCTCTCGCTGGCTATGCTCCTGGCCGGAAGTTACTACCCTGTGGATGTTGCAGGACTGGGAAAAGACGTTGTGGTTACGCCGCGGTCCTGCCGCGGTCACACCGTGATTTGGCCCTGCTCCAGGATAACATCCCGCAGTAGTTCACAGTGATATTATTCCATGAGTCTTGTGATCAATATTTAGACTAACTAATCATAATTTTTGCTGGTGGGGAGATGACCAGAATGCTGCCCTGCCTCCTCCCGCTCCATTCGCTCCTGGCCGGAAGATACTGCCCTGCAGATGTCGCTGGACCAGGCCAACACACCGCGGTCACGCAGTGGTCATGCCGCGTTCACGCTGTAGTCACATTGCGGTAATGTCGTGATTTGGCCATGCTCCAGGATGACACCCTGTTATGGTTCACATTGATAGTATTCCATGAGACATCTGATCAATTTTCAGACTAACTAATAACAGTTTCTGCCAGCGGGGCGATGGCCGGAATGTTGCCCCACCTCCTCACGCTCCCTCCGCTCCTAGTTGAAAGATGTTGCCTCGTGAATGTCACTGGACCGGGCCAACACGCCACAATCATGTTGAGGTCACGCCGAGGTCAGTCCATGGTCAAACCGCAGTCACGCCATGGTCATGCCGCAGTAATTCTTTGATTTGGCCCTGATTCAGCAACATCTATCCCACATAGGCCCCCTTCCCCCTTCGTTTTAGCCAACTGCCACCGGCATTCCAGCTCGCAACAACCCCCCTGCCACCTTCAAATCAGCCCACACCAGCCCCCTACCACCTATTCCAGCCCGCACCAGCCCCCTACCATCCCGCTGCCGCCTGCTTTCCCGCCCGCACCAGCCACTCCAACCCGTACCATCCATCGCACCAGCCCCTAGACTTCTGCATTCTAGTATGCGTGAGAAAAACTCCATGCAAATCACCAAAAGGTAATGTGAAATAGGATCCCCTTTTCTGAACCCTCTTTTCCCCGAAAAGTGTCCATGTAAACTGCCATTAATGATCACCGAGAACATTGGTTTAGAGATGCATATTTTAACCCAAGATGAGAACCTAGCCGGAAAGATGAGAAAAACCAAAGCATCCCATAAGAATTACAACCTAAACGAATCAAAAGCCTTGAATAAATCAATCATGAAGGCACACCTAGGAACCCCCGAATCACGATGGTTGCCCCACAATAATTTCTGGGAAAAAATATTATTAGGATGAATTGGTTTTGGTACTGATGGTTGTAGATATGTTTATCCAGCTTTAGATTTATAAGTCTCTTAAGGATATTTTTGTAACCATCCTACTAGAGGGTCCGGGTTATAAGTGGTGGAAGTCTATTATTTAGACTAAGCTAGAAAAACACTACATTAGGTAAAGTTTCAAGGCATTGTTCATTTAGTATTCATTCATAATGAAGTGAAGGTTCTGATGGCTATATAATTTTCTAGGAGGGGCTGTCCAGGAGGGGTGTCCAAGGGTTGTCCGGGGGGGGGGTTCCGGGGGGGTCTGCATGGAAGGGGGGAGTGTGAAGGTGGGGTTTCTTAGAGGGGTTGTCCGTGGGGGTGTCTAAGGGCTATCAGGGGGGTCTGTAGGGCAGGGTGCAGGTGGGGTGTCCAAGTGATGTCTGGGGGGTTCCGAGGGGTCTGTACGGAAGGGGGGAGGGTACAGGTGAGGTGTCTAGGAGGGGCTATCTAGGGAGTGACCAAGGACTGTTCGTGGGGGTTGGGGGGGGTATATAGGGCAGGGGCAGGGTACAGGTGGGGTGTCTAGGGGGGATGTCCATGGGGTGTCCAAGGGCTATCCGGGGGGATGATTTGAAGAGATAAACCCATGAGCAATAGAACCTAACCTCATAGCAATAATTTTGATAATGATTTTTTGAAATGTATTCCCAATAGCAATAGATCTGAAATCATTTAGATCCACAACATTTACCATATTTGGCACCAGGGCAATAAAATTGGAGTTGATTCCATAGGGAACAAAGGCATGGTTAATGAACTCCCACATAGAGTTAAGGAGCTCATCACAAACTATGTCCTAGTAGAACATAAATAATTAATTTGTGAACTCATAAGGACTATTCACACGATCATGATTTAGAGAAAAAGGGCACTCTTAACCTCTTTCTCATCAAGGGATGCAACAAGGGATATTGTTGGATGGTTGTAGCCCAATCCGGTTGGGCCGAATGCTTGTGGGCTGCAACTGTTGCGGGTCAAGCTCCGCGGTGAGATCGTTGGGGGATTATGGTGGAAACGTGCCCCTGCTCCAAGGGTCCGAGGGACAAAGGCCCCGGTCCAAATTTTCAAGAATTGTAGCAACTTTGACCAAGGTAGTAGTACGGACTTTGGAGTTCACAGCACTGTTGCACTTTTGACTTTTAGCCGGCAGCAACTAGAGTATTGGATACATATTTGAAAGGCTTTATATGATTGAAAAAGATTATACTAATATTTCCTCATCTCTCAATACTACTAAACAAATCTTATCCTCCACTAATAGCTTGAGTAGAGTTGTCATCACTTTCAACTGGTCAACCTATTCATTGAAAAGCCATTCTATAGAATCTGCCTCAATTAATCATGATGAGATGAATGTACATAACCTATAACAACATGGAGATACTATTTGACTATAGAATAGATCAAATCAACATCAACTAAATCTGAAGGAGGTGGAGAATTAGATGTAGATGCAACAATAGGAGGTTCCTGATAACTCAAAATTCCACTGAAATCGAAAAGAAGTCTTCCTCTGAAATAATATAAATATACTATGGATACAAAATCTGAAGGCACTGGGGAAACATCTCTCTCAGCACCAGGTAGAGAAGCCTCTACAGGTTATGATTTGGTAGGTACATATAAGGGAAAAGACAGAAGCTCACCTGCTTGGTTAATATTCTTAACTAAGGATCCCTTAGGACATCTGCAAGGGATGTGTTGAGGGGCTACTATCCAGCATGGGTGCTGTACAGGTGGTCCAGCAGGGGGGCTTCTGTCTAGAGGGTCCAATAGGGGGGGTGCTATCCAGGGGGTCCAGCAGGGGGGCTGCTGTCCAGGAGGGTCCAGTAGGGGGGCTGTTGTCTAGGGGGGTCCAGCAGGGGGGGGGGGCTCTTCAGCGGGGTCCAGCGGGGGGCTACTATCCAAGGGGGCTGGGGTTGCTGTCCAGAGGGGGCTATTGTCTAGGGGGTCCAGTAGGGGGAAAGGGGTGTGCACGGGGGTGAAAGGGTGTCTGTGAAAGGTTTGAAAGGGATGTGTGTGTGTGGGGGGGGGGGGCTGATGTCGAGGGGGTGCGGGGGGGGGGGGGGTAGTAGGGGTGAAAGGGGGGGTGTCCAGTAGGGGTGGTGCAAGGGGGGTCTAGAGGGGGGGCTTCCATCTAGGGGTCCAACAGTGTGGGGGGGGGGGGGGGGGGGGTTGTCCAGGGGGTCCCGCCGGGGGGGTTCAGCAGGGGGCTGCTACTGTCCAGGGTGTTCCAGTAGGGGATGCTGATGTTCAGGGGGGTCCAGTGAGGGGGGGTGATGATATCTAGGGTGGTCTAATAGGGGGTGGGGGCTGCTATCTAGGGGGTCTAGCAGGGGGAAAGGGGTGTGCAGGGGGGGTGCAAGGGTGTGTGTGCAAGGGGTGCAAGGGGTCTGTGCATGTGTGTGGGGTGGCTACTGTCTAGAGGGGTGAAAGGGGGGGTGTCTAGTAGGGGTCCAAGGGGGGGTGTCCAGCAGGGGTGCAAGGGGGGGTGTCCAGCAGGGGTGGTGCATGGGGGACCGAGTAGGGGGGGTGTTTTCCAGGTGGGTCCTGTAGGGAGTTGCTGCTATCCATGGGGGTCCAGCAGGGGCGGTGTCCAGAGGGGGGGGGGGCTATCCAGGGGGGTTGGAGCTACTGTCCAGGGGGGTCTAATAGGGGGGTGTAAGGGGTGTGAAATGGGGTGTGAAAGGGGTTAAAGGATGTGTGTGTGTGTGTGGGGGGGGGGGGTGATGTCCAGGGGGTGGGTGTCCAATAGGGGTTCATGGGGGGGGAGTGTCCAGTAGGGGTGGTGCAAGAGGGGTCCAGCAGGTGGGGATGCTCTCCAGGGGGTCCAGTAGTGGGGCTTCTGTCTAGGGGGTCCAATAGGGGGGCTGTTGTGCAGGGGGTCCAGTAGAGGAGGGGTTGCTGTCTAGGGGGTCCAGGAAGGGGTGGGGGGGGTGCTGTCCAGGGGGGTCCAGCAGGGGGGTGGGGGGGATTCCGTCCATGGGGGTCAAGTAGGGGGCAAGGGGTGTACAAGGGGGGTGAAAGGGGTGCAAGGGATGTGTGTGGGTTGGGGGTGGATGCTGTCAAGGGGGTTGGTATTTTTTATGAAATGAGAAGGTTTTTAGCCACGGTTCATTGAACCATGGATGGTATTGTCATGGATATAGGGCCAAATCTATAGCCACGATTTGAAATTGTGGCTATAGGTCTATAGTCATAGTTGAAATTGTGGCTATAGGGCTATAGTCACGGTTCAAATCCATGGCTATAGGGCTATAGCCACGATTCGAAACTGTGGCTATAGGTTTGGCCCTATATCCACAATAATACCAACCACGGTTCAATGAACCGCGGCTATAACTTATAGGCATGGTTTGTGGGCTAATAGCCACGGTTCCAAACTGTGGATATAGCCTAATTTTCTAGTAGTGATATATATATATATATATATATATATTTATATATATCAGTGTGTGTCTGTATTAACAAACTGATATATATTATCTATATATTCTAACATATTAATATACATATGAATATATAATATATGTGAATATACATAAATATATATAATTATACTTATAGATAGACATAATATATATATATATATATATATGTGTGTGTGTGTGTTGTATATATGTATTTATTTATTTATTTACACACACACACAACCATATTGTATAAATGTATTTAGAAATAATCTTATAAACATATTTTAATGTACGAATAAATATACAGATAAAAAAATATAAATATATATATAAATAAGTTGATTTAAATATAAATATTCAAATAAAACTAACTATATCTATTAATATATATATATATATACGAATATATATATACCAAAATTAATTTATGAATAAATATAACTATATATATATATATAAATATAACATTAAAGGGAGAACCAAACAAGATGGATGAGTGGTAAAAACTAATACACATATACCCATTCACACCATTAAAAATGGCATTTAACAATGCTAAAAAATCATTGTTAATCAGAGATATGATAATTGGATCCTTTATCAATGATTATTTTAGCACTGATAAAGGCCTAGCCTCCTGCAGTGTGAGTTTTATATAACAACAGACCCAGAAGAAAATTTTCAATTTAAACAACACACCCAGAAGAAAACCTTCTATATATATTTAATTGATATCATCAATATAAAAATGTCCACCCATGTTATTTAGTGAAAAAAACTACTATTTACATTTCCAACAAATTTTTTATATAATTACATGTACAATTGTCCAAGAATCATTCTAAAACATTAATATTTCATATTTTGATACCCATGATCCCCTCTCAAAAATGTCCACCTATGGTATCAGTTTCCAAAAAAATAAACTTAACCTGGTAAAATGATTCCACATATATAATAAAAAAATATTAACTTATTAATACAATAAATAAATAAATTAAACATTAATATGAAAAAACACATTAATAAAATGTCCATATTTAATAAAAATGAAACATTTGGAGTCATACCAGTCATATCTTGTGTCCAATTGAGATGGGGTTGATTCTAATACGTTGAAATGAGTTATGGATCATTTTACTAAAATATCAACATAATCCGAATGTGTTTTCTAGGGTTTGAGTATGTTAAATATTCTTTTACTAAAATTAATGTTACTTTTGAACAATGAAACATTTAGAGTTATATTGGCCACACTGTGTTTCATATTGAGGTGTAGATAATTCCTACCAGTCACAAATTATTAATGGATAATTTTTATAAAATATCAAAACAATATGAATTCATTTTCTTGGTTTTAAGTATTTCCGTTGTGTGTTTTTACTAAAATTTCATTTCAATCTGGAAACTTGCATTTAGATTCACACTAGTCATATCGTGAGTCAGTTTGATGTGAGACTACTTCATACACATCAAAAATTTCTTATTATTCATTTTACCAAGTTATCAAGAAAATCATAGCATGTTTTCTTGGGTTTTAGTGAGTGACACGTTTTGAACTAAAATGTAAATTTTAAACTAATAAGAGACACTTTTAGTCATACCGATTACACCATGCATTAGATTAAGGTTTGTTTGACTCCTACATGTCACAAATTACTTATGGATAATTGGCCTAAATTATCAAAAGAATTAGAATGTATTTTATCAGATTTCAGTATGTCACTTTTTGTTTTTACTTAAATTTATGTCAATTTTAAATAAAAATAGACACTTTGAGTTATACCGGACAAACCATGAATCCTTTTGAGGTTTGGTTAATCCCCACACACAAAAAATAACTAATATATCATTTTCTTAAAATATCAAAACAATATGAATGTGTTTGCTCAATTTTCAGTAGGTCACTTATTGTTTTTACATAAATTAATGTCATTTTTAAATAAAAAGATATAGTTTGAGTGATTCCTATCATACTGTGTGTCATATTGAGTTTATATTGATCCATTAAAATCATAAATTACTAATATATCATATTTATAAAATATAAAATCTATTAAAATGTGTTATATTGGTTTTTATTATGTAATTTTTTGTTTTTACTTAAATTCATAGCAATTTTAAAAAAAAGAGACACTATGAGTTATACCAGAAACATTGTGCATCGTATTAATGTATAGTTGAGTCCTACATGTCAAAAATGACTAAATTATCATTTTAATTAATTATAATAATAATATGAATTTGGTTTCTCAGTTTTCATTATGTCACTTGTTCTTTTTACACAAATTAATATCAATTTTAAATAAAAAGACACACTTTGAGTCATACCGGTCACACCATGCGTCTTATTGAGGTGAAATTGAATCCTACTCCTCAGAAATGAATCCTGGATAATTTTCCCAAAATATCAAAATAATAAAAATACGTTTTCTTAGTTATCAGAATGGCACTTCTTGTTTTTACATAAATTGATGTAAATTTTAAATAAAAAGAGACACTTTGAGTTATACCAGACACACCATGAATCATATTGAGGTAGGGATGATTTAGATGTTATGTTTTATTATTATTACATAAATAAATATTTCACGTTAAGATCCATGTTGTGAGGGATGATAAATTACTTTCCAGCTTATGAAATTTTTTCAGGATATAGCGTTAATGGAACTAAAGAGTGTCCTGTTTGTCAAAAAGTACACATTCAATTAGGTTGAAACATTCATCAAAGATTATGTTTCTATAATATTTTAGATTTATACTCTAATGGGATAATTACCTATATTAGGTGACATCATTTTATGGAAGTTCATAAGAACATACAACACCATTTCCCATAATAGTTGATCAACTGTTTGAGAAAGTAAATGATATGGACACTAATTTTGGTAAACCATTTTTGAAAAACCTTATGAAAACTGGTTGGAAAATGTGATATATTTTTTGTTTGACTTATTATTCTAGAATTTCATGTACACCTGACATTTTCTTGATGTTATTCATTTTGAAAAAAAATTTATGTTATAGTTTTGTCGGTATGTTGCTAAATGCACCAAGAAAAAAAAGGATGGAATTAAGCCTAGTTCAGAGATGGTTCACATGGGAAAATGAGAAGAGTTGGTTCCTATGAAGCTTGAAAAATGAAATCATCTTCCTCTACCTTCTTACACTCTTTCCAGGTAATAGAGATATCCGATTTTCAACTTCTTCATTAACGTAAAGGTTCCATATGGGTATTCATCGAATATCAAGGATATTGGGTCAATAATGAATTTGAAGTTAAAGGGTCTAAAATAACATGAATGTCATATTTTTATGCAAGAAATAATTAATATATATTTATGTTTCATTATTTATAATAACTCCCTTCATACATTAACCAAGATTTGTTTTTTTTCAAAGATATATCCAGTAGTGTAATAGATCTGATGAAATTTCCGACTATGGAATGATAAATTAACATCATATTATGGGAATTGAAAATTTTATTCCCATAAAAATTCTCAGATATAAGGGTTCACTTTATTGTTCACTTAGTGAGTGAAATTAGACTATGTGGCCCTATACACTATAGATGAATGTAACCCATTGAATGGTAAATGAAGTTTTTTTAAAGGGTATGTCAAAAATATAATTTAAAAAGAGGGTTTTATTGTAGAGTGATATATTGTTGAGGAAGACATTTAATTATTTACATAATACATATTAGGTGTGGAGTGATTTTGTCTACCAAAATCTCATCACACTGGGAATCTTGCTGGTAAAATAATTTTTGGAAGAGATGTTGTCAAAATCAATATTTTTGATCAGAAGCAGAACCACCATTATGTTTTTCATAATGGTTTAGAGGTTCCACCATATGTTGAAATGCACAATGAAATTCTTAGGCATTTTAATCCATCATGGAATGAAAGTTAGAAATAAAATACACATAATCAACATTTTATAAAATGGTTTTAGGACTATATTTTTAACAAGTCAGATTAAAATCCATATTCAATTTTAGAACGAATTAGATGGTTATTAGAGGACCATGTGTGTATGTATTATATTACAAAGGTTATGTAATTAAGGGATATACATTTTATAAAAATGGACATGATGAAGACAATACCATGAAAAAAAGTGGAGTTACACTTATGGATGAAGCAATGCATGTTTCTAATACTAAGGAAAAAAATATAATATACATGAATATGTCGTACATTGGCATCATAATACAAATATGGGAGTCGGATTATACCAAATTCCCATGTACTGATTTTTCAATTCAATTGGGTTGATAATAGGTGTTCTATTAAAATAGATGAATTGAGATTCATGAAAGTTGATTTCAGTAAAGAAGGGTACAAAGATGAACTATTTATAATAGAATCATAGGAAGTACAAGTATTTTATGTTCTAGATCCTGTAAAGTGAAAGTGTTCAATTGTTCTGTTATCGACCAAAACCACTGAAGGGTTAGATGAAAATTAACAGAGTATTGACACATTCATTTGGACTCTGTAATCATTTTAGAGAGGTCCCAATGTAGATTATTTTTTTATGCTAGAGGAGACCACAATGAAGGGATTTTAATAGTCGATAAAGGGGTCAAATCCCTTCATCCTTTAAAAAAAGGAATTTAATAATCATGTTATATATTTTTGTAATATACACTATGTCACCTCATGTTATTATCTATTCGGTAATGTATTTATGCTATCTAAATTAAATGTTAAACCAATTCTAAAGATAATGAGTTTTACACATGTTGGTGCTCCCAATACTGAGGAACAATAGGTCTTTCAATCTAATGTTTTTCATAGTACAGAGGAACAACGACCTTCTGTATGTGATGGTGCTCCCAATCCAGAGGAATAATAGGTTTCTCATCATGTTTCTACTATCATTGCATAGGATCAATGACCATATTCACATGATGATGCTACTGATCCATATAAAAAATATATTGATGAGTTTGAAACCAAAGAAATAGTAGGTGAAGAAGGAACAATGATGCAGAAAGAATAAGAGTTCCATAGTTTGATAGTGTTAGAAAAAATCATTAAGGTGAAAATAAAATACATCAAATATGAGGTCACATGTATTGCATGAGGATATCAAGGTAACCCCCAAAATTCCATATTCAGTAGTTACATTAGAATCATAACTCAGTAATGTGTTCCAATTGTTGTAGATTCATGGAACCATGTTGTGGCCATTATTAATAAATTGATGAGGGAAGATATTACGATAACTTTATGACATGATTTCGTTATTTTTTGAAAAAATAAAATAATGAAACATTGAATTAATCTTCACGATCCCTTGAAGTGTGAATTTATATTAGATGAATACCATAAGAAATATGTATTAATGATTTCTGTAATGATTTATAGAGTCTTTCACACAAATACAATGAGAAATAATTTTAATTATACTCAAGGGAAAATAAAACCACACCCATGGCATATGTATGCACACCTGATAACCCAAGATGCATGGGAAGTGTTTACTGGACATTGTGTGGTTGTGTCTTTTCAAGTACATTGTGGATAGTGATACATTTTATGGGAATATATATATTCATCAATTTGATCAAATTTTTTTATTTATTAAATATAAAAGGAGTGATGAAAATTAGGGACGGGCAGAAAAACCAACGTACCCCAACCACAAATTAAGGATGGGGAATGCATCACTTGAAACAATTGTTATGTATTTTAAATCTATTGTAACACTTTTATATGTCATGAAACAAAAAAATAATTATGTTACTATATTTATATGAAGATTTTTGAATAAAAATCACAACCAATTTCCATATGATGCCATGTGTTTTGGAAGGAGGAATGTGTAAATAAAGATGAGAGACTAATAGATGAAATTACAAAAAATGGTGGGAAACAAATGACTCAAGAACAATAATTTCTTGAATATCCTTCCCCACCCCCACCATCTTTGAGATGAGCCATTCACCTTAACGAGTTGTCTTTTATAAGGTAAGAAATGATCTAATAATTTTTTATATTAAATGTAAATCAGATAGACACTGATTCCTTTCCTGTACTAATATTATATTGGGTGATAATGACTATTATATATATCTATCAACACCCACCCATTTCTTTGTAGAGAGGGTTACAATGATAAATATTCAAAATGACATGCTACACAATAGAAAAAACAGAATAGGTCATGTGAGAGTGTTGATTAGCATAGACCATGAGTTGAGAACTGAGCTACCTATTCCAATTTATGAGAAAGGTATTCATAAGGTCGACTAAACTGTTGGAACATTTATTTCATGTCCTTCAAATCTTGTAGAAAAACATTTATACAAAGATGTATTCATTTCCAATTTTTTTTCATACTAAAACATGAACAATTAATAAAACAAGGTCTGAAACGATTAATATTATTACAAAAAAACAAAGGAAATGGGATGAAACAAAATTTCGACACAAACAAATCTATAGGATCAACCAACTGATAAACAAGATCATCTAAAAGAACATTTATCCTACCCATTGAATAATTGTATTTACTAACATTGATGGTTCATGCGGTTGTGAAGTTACAAAGTGGTAGTTGTCACGTAGTTTATTTTGAAGAAAAAATTTATAGAGAGGAAGTAACTAACTACATTTCTTCTAATAATTTAGATGAAATTGTCATATATGAATTTCTGGGAGCCTTAGTTGTAAATTTATACATGAGGTATGTTTTCATGATTTAATTTTCCAAAATATGACTTACAATGTTAATTTCGACTAAATAAATTTAATATTTTTTGTAGGTGTATATATCAATACAAATTCAAGGGACTTACCCATAAAATAATTGACTTGTTAGTCCTCACATCACCTCTACATACCAAAAAAAATAAAATCCATACAAATGGATGAAATATTGGAATCCTAGGAAAATCATTTGAAAGGAAACATGGTGATGAAATACTCTTCTTAATACCAATGATGCATGTATAAAACTCTCTAATTTAATTATATCACACACATTTTTCAATTATTTCATTATTTTTTTTTATTTTTAGGAAACACCGGATGCTCATTATGGTCAATTTATATACTCCAAATATTTATTTCTTGGATTCAATCCATGTATTACCAACAAACTGACCACATATGATGAAGTTCTTCAATTTTTAATACATTAGATAATACATTTTAGAAATATAATCCATGTTATGTAATTTATATTATGTTTTAATTAAGATTCTATTATTATGTAGTGGTGTGTAAATATTGTCTAAATCATGGCATGAAGACAAACATTGTGCACAAGGACCCTGGAAATTTCTAAAACTTCATAAGTATTAGGGTATATATAATAATATTTCACTATACAAACACACATCAAAACAAATTAATTATTTTCCTCAATTTTTATACAGTGTATGAACCAAGAAATTGGAAAATATTGTGATTATTATGATTGTAATTTTATGAGAGAGATCATATTCCATAAAAAAACAGACATCCCCAAATAGATATTTTCAAAGTCAATTACTACTTTATTTAATTTTTTTAAATATTTTTTTGTATTTATATTTTTTTAGTAATATTATGACTTTTGAAAAAAATCATATTCATAAGATGATATAGATTTTCTTAGAAACAAATGGGAATCATAACTGATCACTTAATGTATACAAATAGCATGAAGATGTGACTTCTAAAGAAGTAATGGATTGTTTCATATTTATATTTAATTTATTTATTTTTTGTATTACACACAAAAGAATTTTTTTCTCATACTATAAGATTCCTTGGAATTTTGGATTGTTTTTATACTTTGGGTCATGGATGAATAAAAAATGCCTCAATCTGACACATGGTGTGATTGGAATGAATCCAGGTGCTTCTTTTTATTTTAAATTGACATTAATTTTTTACAATATACAGCTCACATTCTCAAAACTGAAAAAAATAATTCATATTGGTTTGATACATTAGAAGAATGATCCAAAATACATTTATGATCTATAGGAATCCACTGCACCTCAATCTGACACACGCTGTGACCAGTATAAATCAAAGTGTTTTGTTAGCAGTTTAAAATCGACATTTTACTTCAAAATGTTTTACTCACTGAAAATAAACAAAACCCACTCATATATTCTTTATAATTTAGGAAATTGATTCGTAAATCATTTTGGATGTGTAGAAATTGGTCTCATGTAAAACTGATACAAGATGTGACCAGTATGATTCAATGTGTGTGTTTCCATTTTGAAATGAAATTTTAGTAAAAAAGACAAGGGACATACTGAAATCCATTAAAAAATATTATTATTGTTCTAATACAATTGGAAAATGATACATGAGTCCTTTTGGATGTGTAAAAATCATTCACACCTCAATATGATGTATGATGTGACCGGTATGACTCCATGTGCGTCTTTTTATTTAAAATTGACATCAATTTTAGTAAAAAGGAACAAGTTGCGTACAAAAAAATGATAAAAACATTCACATTGTCTTGATACTTTAGGTAAACAATCCATGAGTAATTTAGGATCTGTAGGAATATTTCACAACTCAATCTAAGTCATGGTGTAACCGGTATAACAACAAGTGCGTCTTTATTATTTAAAATATAAATCAATTTTAGTAAAAAGTATAATTGACTTAATCAAAACCAAAAAAAATCTTTATAATTGTTTTGATATTGTAGAAAAAGGACCCACGATTTAGTTGAAATTTGTATGAATTATCTTCAAAACAATCCGTGACATGGTGTGATCAATATGACTCCAAGTCCATCTTTTTATTTAAAATTGACATAATTTTTTGTAAAAATGAGCAGGTGATGTATTTAAAACTGATAAAACTCATTCATATTATTTTTATACTTTAGGGAAATGATCCATCAGTCATTTGGGACATGTAAAAATCATCTGAACCTCAATATGAGGTATGGTGTGACCGGTATGACTCCAAGTGCGTCATTTTTATTTAAAATTTACATCAATTTTAGTAAAAAGGAAAACTAACATACTCAAAACCTTGATAATTAATTAGTATTTTATTGATACTTTAGGAAAAAAATTCAAGATTAATTATAGATTTGTAAGAATTTTACAAATCTCAATTTGTCTCACGATGTGACTGATATGACTACAAATGCATCTTTTTATTTAAAATTGAGATCAATTTTAGATAAAGGAAGAAGTGTCTTACTAAAAATTTAGAAAATTAATTTGTATTGTTTCGACACTATAATAAAATGATCCATGAGTTATTTGGGATGTGTATGAATCAACTAAACCTCAATCTGAGTCACGGTGTGATCGATATTACATTATGTGCATCTTGTTATTTAAAATTGACATCATATCTAGTAAAAACAAGTGTGGTATTGAAAACCAATAAAATGAAATCTTATTAATTTTATAAATTAGGAAAATGATCCATGAACTATTTGGAACATGTATTAATTAGTCAAACCTCAATATTAGGCATAATGTAACAGCTATGACTCCAAGTTTGTATTTTTCAGTTTCAATTAACATCAATTGTTGTAAAAAAGTCAACTGACCTACTCAAAACTGAGAAAACACATTTTAAAGTTTTTGATACATTAGGATAATTATCCATTAGACATTTCATTCTTTTATGAATCATACTCACCTTAATATGATGCATGATGTAACTTTTATGACTATAAGTACGTCTTTTTATTTAAAATTGTTGTCAATTTTAGAAAAAAGAAGAAGTTTCTTACTGAAAACTGAGAAAATGAATTTGAAATGTTTTGATACTTTTGATAAACAATTAGTGAGTAAATTGGGAATTTTATGAAGTATCCACACCTCAATATGATGCATGATGTGACTAGTATGACTCTATGTGCATCTTGTTATTTAAAATTGACATCATTTTTTAGTAAGAAGGAAGAAGTGATGTACTGAAAATCGAGGAAAAGAATCTAGATTGTTTTGATACATTAGGGAATTGATACACGAGTTATTTTGGTTTTTTAGGAATCTCCTGCATCTCAATACAATTCATGGTGTGACTGGTATGACTCAATGTGTCTGTTAATAGTTTAAAATTGACATTTTAGTTCAAATCGTATGCCACTCCCTGAAAACCAAGAAAATGAGCTTTGATTGTATTGATAATTTAAGAAATCAATTACTATGTCATTTGTGACATTTAATAAGGATTATTATGTAAAAAAACACATGATGTGGCCTTTATGACTCAATGTACATGTTTCATGTTTGAAATGACATTTTAGTAGAATGAACAACTAACATACTAAAAACCCACTAAACATATTAAGATTATTTTGATACTTTAGGAAAATGACCCTTATGTAATTTTTTATATAAAAGAATCAGTTGTACCTCAATCCCACACACAGTGTGATCGGTATAACTACAAATGAGTCTTCATTTAAAATTGACATTAATTTCATTAAAAATCACAAGTGACATACTCAAAATTGAGAAAATGTGTTTTAATTGTTTTGATACTTTATGATAATGGACATTACCTCATTTGAGACATGTTTGAATCAGATGAACCTCAATATATTTCATGGTGTGACCGGTATAACTCAAAGTGTGTTTTTTATTTAAAGTTGTAATTTTTATAATGTATTCATTTATAATATTGTTTAATTTATTTATTTATAATATTACTAACATAATATTAGCTTTATTATATAAGTGGATTCTTTTGATCTGGTTGAGGTGATTTGTTCAGAAACAAATACCATGGGTAGACCTTTTTTAGAAGGGATCACGGGTGCCAAATTCAAAAATTAATTATTTAAATGATTTGCAGATAGTAATTGTAAATGTAATTATAAAAAACATTGTTTGAAATGTATATAGTATTGTATTTTTTATTTATGATTTAAAAAATATTTCAATTAAATTCTATATTCTCTATATAGGAGTTTGTGGTGTGCTGTTTTTGTGTAAAGGAGATTTTTTGGGTGTTTTTATACAAACAACACAATGTAGCAGATGGGGCCTTTATCAATGCTAAACTATCACTGATAAAGGGCCCCCTTTAAAAGCGCTATAATTAACAATTTTTTTTTATCATTTTTAAAATTATTTTTTCACGATGTGAAAGATCATATTAGTAGTAGTGTAAATAAAAAAATTATAACCATAATCAAATTATAACCATATGAAATTTCTAATAAGAAATAAATTATAACAAAAAATTAAATACAATCATGAATTTTTTTAACCGATAAATATGTGTTTATGAAAAAATAAATGAATGAATATATTTTATAGAAACAAATAATGAATAAATATACTAACCATAAAAAACAAAATTTTAAATTTCAAAAGATAAAGATTCAGGTAGAAGATCCATGAATAATAGAGCCAAAATTGAGATAGGCAATCTTCAGATTGCAAGCAATGAAAATTTTTTTTGGATGAAAATAGATATTAATGGATAATAATGGTGGAACATGAATGAGATAAAAGGCATGAATATTTTGTTGGAGAAATGCAGAAGATCATGGTGGAATGTGAGTGAATCAGGGCGAACATGACAACAAGAAGAGGAATGGATGCAAAGGGTGCAGAAATATAGTTGAAGGAAGGAGATGGAGCATAACCATGTTTCACGAATGATAGGGTTTCAAGATATTAGGAATCAAAATAATGAGTATAAAAGAGAAACTTGTATGTTTTCAATTTTATAAAAGGTTTTAAGGTTTCTTTTGAAAAGAATCCTCAACATAGATATCATCCAAATATAATGTACATAACTCTAAGGGAAAAGATGAAATTATACTATTTGACCCTCAACAACTCCCAAAAGCATCTCTAAAATGAGCCGCATGATTTTTCTCATTCCCGATGAAGGAAAAACAACATGAAGAGAATAAAGGAAACAATGATCCGATGATGTCAATAATAGACCAAATGGCTTGGTGGCTACCTTAATTCCCCTCCATCACATTGATAATAACCTTCCAATCAGATTGGACCAGAATATCCTTCCAGATAAGAGACGAAATTTACTTCATACCCATCGATATAGACATGGCCTATGTTACGGTAGGAGAATAATAATCAATGTTTGAGGAATAACGAGACACAATAATAGAGTCTTCATGGTCCTGTAGAACTCCCCCAAGGTCAACGAATCCATCACCAGTAATCACTATGTTAGTATTATGTTTGAAAACACACTAAGGGGGAGGAATCCATCTGATAGGAGGGGGTGAAAATTTATTTTTATAATTGATGTTAAAACACACATTTTGAAGTCTCTTATTGCATAAACGATGTAAAAAACTCACACTAACATATCTTTAACAATGGGTATCCATTAACATATGTTAAAAATCTCTTAATGTGAGTTTTAACATTATTAATGTATAGATGAACATTAATGATGAATACATAACATATATGTACGTCTATTATACTCATGAATTAATATACTTATTGACCAAATTCATTGGAAACAAAAATTTCTTTAAATATATATAAATTTATTGATAATTATAATTCTAAATATAAAAATTTAGAAAGTATTTATTTATATTTATAAAAATAATAAAAATTATGAATATATTTAATATAATTATTATTTAATAAATTATTGTAATATTATAATTATTTATATATATATTTATTTAATTATAAATTTATAAATATTTTTTATAAAATTATATATATATTTGAATTATTAAATAAATTATATTAATTATAATGATAAATTTTTTATTTAATGTATTCAAATAAAAAATATTTTTGAATATAAATATAATAATTTTATATAAAATAATAATATTTATTATAAAAAACTTTTATTAGCCTTAATAATAGAGTTGTGCCTAGATTATATGGTTTAATTGTAATTAATTCATTTTTTAGAACATTGGTAAAAATGATAGGGTCTGGCTTTCCAAGATTCATGACTAGGGTTCTCAGTGGTGGATGCTCAGGAGGCTCGTCCACCTTCACCTGTTTATCCCCCTCTTTTCAGATGAATCCCCCTCATTCGGTGCTCTCAAACTTAATAGACATTTACACTTAAAATATAAGATATTTAGTGAAAATGGACTATAAAAAATTAGAAATTTTTTATTAGTTAATAACATTCTAATTATTATCAATTATTAGTCACTTATTAACCATTTGAAGATACAAAAAATAAATAAATAAATAAAAGATCTAAAATAAATTGAAAACGTAACTCGTATTTCAAAAGGTCATAACTTTTGATCCAAGTGTCCGTTTGATCTCTACCACATATCAAATCAAATCTTGAAATGATATCTACATATTACTGATAAGTAGGAATCCCCTATTATGATTTCATAGAACCAAATATTCCATATAAGGACTTTAAAATTGAGTTTCTAGTTGATGAATACTATTTTTTAACATTCGATGGACTTTCAACCTTGTTTATGGGGTTTTTTTCCCATATACAGTGGGACTTAAATTTTCACAAGTATTAAATTTATATCAATGTTAATTTTTTTAAATTTTATCATTTTTCTTAATTTAGTTTTATTTATAATAAAATATATAAAAATATATACATATTTTTTATATATTCACACATAATAATTTAATTTTATAAATATACTTGTAAACATATTTACATGTAAAGTATATTTATAAATATGTAAAACTTATCTAAATAAAAAATAATAACCATTTTATTAAAATAAAAAATTAATAAATTATTATATACATATACAATTTCTGTATATATAATGTTTATATATGTATAAATATATTTGTGTGTGAATTGACAAACCAATATATATTTATCTATATATTTTAATATATTATATAAATATTAATATAAAATATATGTATATATATATAAATATATATAACTATATTTATAGATGTACACAAATATATATATATATATATGCATGTATGTATGTATTTATAAACACTCATTCACACACACCAAAAGATATTTTATATATATACTAATATATATATATATATCTATAAATATATAGATAAATAAATATTATGAAATAAATAAAAATATATAGATGTTTAATAAAATAGAGAATAATATGATATAAGGGAGTGAAAAAGGAGCGAGATTATGAGGGGGTGGTCTCAGTTTTGAAACCCAGTAAAGTCAAGGGCGTGCACGGGTGGGTGATGCAGGTCCCTAGCACTACTAAAGGGTGGGGGGGTTTCCAGACCTGTTAAAGGGGTGGTAATGCCAAAATAGAATTTTTAAAAGGGGGGATCAAGCACTGATAAAAGGGGGGAGGTCCCACCATCCCATTTTCCAGAAAAAAAAATCTTTTTAAAAATTACTTATTCTTATATTTATCAGCACTAAAAAAGAATCAATAAAAGTCATTTTTTAGAATTTTTTAGCATTGATAAATGACCCATTTTATCAGTGCTGATAAGAGGGGCCTTTATTAGAACTTTTTTAGAGATGATAAACGAAACCACCTTTTAATAGCACCGATGATAACAACACTTTTTTAATGCTGTAAATACATATTTTTTGGGATGTTAAAAGACATATCTAAAGAAGTGGAGTCATTCCCGTCACCTCGTTCATCGGATTGAGGTGAGGATGATTTATACACATCACAAATGACTTTTGGAACATTGTTCTAAAAGACCAACACAATATGAATATATATTCATTTCAAATAACTGTTTATAAAAAAATTAAAGTAAAGTAATTGTAGTGGTCAACGGTGAGATCTGGACACCTTATCGAAGGCAGGGGTTGTTAGGACAACATCTGGGCTAGTTGATAGGAAGGCTTCTGATTATTATGGTAGCTAAAGGGAAGACTGAAACCTTGGTATGATGGTGAGGGATAAAAATGAGGGTCAAAACATACTCAAAGAATGGGTCGATGACCTAAGAAGAAGAACCCCCTCTAGTAGGGGATGGTGATTTTTCAGATAGGATGTTTCCATTATCAGCAGATCCCTCCACCCTGATTGTCTTCTATGTAGTTCCCAATGGATTCTATGGTTTGGGTGTCTCGGTTGGTGGTTGAATGACAATATGGCTCCCTTGGCGTATTTCAATCCAATTCCAATTCTATTTCTCTCTACCTTAGTCTTTTAGTCTATATGTATTTGACTTCAAGATGATTGGATTTACTGCAATTTACAATTTTCTTGTCTTTTTTTGGGAAAGTTGTGTATGGGGATTCAGTCATGGAATGGGTTCGATCTTGATCTATCATAAAAGGGATTTTACTTTGCATAATTAAGGGATTTTCCTAACCTATTCTAACATTAAAGATCAATAAAAAATACAAAACCATAAATAAAATTTAATAAAAAATATAATCATTTATAATATAAAAAAAGTACCCAAAAATAATAATAACAATTCCACTAAGAGGGTGGGGAATTAACTAAATTAGATGGAGTGAACTCCATCACTAAACCATTTATATGTCACCTCATATACTCCATCAACTGACCATCTTATTGATGTTATTATTGTCGTTGCATCTCCTGATGTTGTCACTACTCTTCCTGCTCTCTAATTAATATCTGAGTAGTCGCATCCTGACCTCTTAGCTTTGTGTCATACTCTACATATGTCATGACCCGTCCCCCTAGGCCCATGTCGTGACTACCCCAAGCCCGCCTTCCATAGGCTAGGGCTGGCGACTATCACAGAAGGCATATTTTCCAAAAACCGGGAAGGAATTGCCTTTATGACCTGTACACACACAACCAATCACATAGCTAGATATGAAAACAATGTAAAATGAATAGTAAAAAGAGTGAGTAAGTAAGTAAAAGGGTCCAGAATAGAAGCCCAACTGGAAAATACACGAAAATGGAATGTATAAGTAAACTGGACAAAACATGTGAACACCCTCCAAGGATCGTACCTGAAGGATAGGTACATCTCTCAAATGGTCTTCTCTGTGGTACACCTCGTCTAGTGTCCACCTCCAATCTACCGATTGTCCTGGTACCCTCATCATCAATCAGTGTTGTCTGTCGTCTGCAACCAACACAACTAGGTGCAGGCATAACCTATGCAGGGGTGAGTATAACTATACTTAGTAGGGACCCCAAGACCCTCATGTTCTTACAAAATCCGAATATGAAAAATCAAAAATCATAAAATCGACTAACAATCCTACTTAGGTATATCCCAATAAATATACATAAATTATCAAGTATACCCATCTCAATCATGAGGAAACACATAGTCCAACTCAATAGCCCAAATCTCAGTTGTTCCACAATGGAAGAAATACCACAATGGTAAGTACCACATAGGTACACCACATAGAAGAATACCACCAAGGTATCACCATGAAGGAAAAATACCACAAGGTACAGTCTCAGCACACACCAGGTCTATATTAGGTACAGTAGTAGAGATGATTAGATGTATCTAATAAATAATCTTAATCTGTTAATAGGAAGACCCATGAAAGATCCTAAATCATCATCATACCCATAGAAGATTGTAGTACGTCGTCAGATCCACACAGGAACCTAGTACCAAGTCAAACCCACACAGGATTCTAGTACATCGTCAGACCCACACAGGATCCAAGTACCTCTCCAGACCCACACAGGATCCTAGTACATCATCAGACCCACACAAGATCCAAGTAAATCATCAGTACATTGTTATACCAAAAAAAGATCCTAGTACATCTCCAGTATGTAGTCAGACCCACACATGATCCTAGTACACCATCAGAATGTCGTCAGACCCACACAAGATTCCAGTACATCGTCAGTACGTCGTCAGACCCACACAGGATCCTAGTACATCATAAGTATGTCGTCAGACCCACACATGATCCTAGTAAATCATCAGTACCTTATCACACCCATACATGATCCTAGTACATCGTCAGTACGATGTCATACCCACACAATATCCTATTACATCATCACAGTACGTCGCCAGACCCACACATGATCCTTGTACATCGTCACAACCACCTACAGTGTTCCCGCACTAGGATAAAATGTCTCTAGAACGGTTTTCTCCTAAAGACACTAGTCTATTATCCAACTTCATGAAGTCCCATGAATAATTATACCAAAGGAATACCATTTAAATGGGGTCTCAATGAAATAAACGATGCGTCAATCGGACATCCGGTCTATTATTTATTGACTTTTTATCCCCTGGGCCCGCTTGGATTCGTGCTCGATCCAACCCAGACGTACCCTAACATTATCCAAACTCATGTGGGGTATCCCAAAAGGACTGTCTCCATCCAAGGATTCTGGTGCCACAAACGGTTCGTCATTTCGACACCGTATGAGGGAGATATGTCGAATACAAGATCCCGTAATAATAATAATAATATTATTGGGTGTTTCATGAACCCGAGCCACGAACCAGAATTTAATATTCAATATTAGACTTAAATCGACCGTCTTAATGATAGGATCACGTCGCCATAGATGGTATGTGAGTCAGACGTCACACGCATGAGTTATGGAGGGTCGAAGATTTAATAATAATATATTATTATTATTATTTGAGCATTTCGGGTACCCTATCCAAAAACCCGAAAAAGACATCCAATATTGGACTCATAATTTTCGTCTCGAAGTCTGGGTTGAACTGTCACTGACGGTTCGTGAAATTGAGGTCGCACGGATAAGTTACGGATGAATTAGGGGTTTAACAACCATAAATAATAATAATATTATTATATTATTATTATTTTATTTCATTTATAGTTTCTCTCTCCAATCTCATTTGAGATTCATGCACAATAGGGGTATCCCATTTTGGTGTGCACGGGTCCAAATAGCGCCTCTATCTCTTTTTCATGTTCATTTTTTCCTTTAATTTTATTTCCTATCTATTCCTTTCTCTCTCCAATATAATTTTCTTCTTCCATGATTTGGCACCCCTGTAAACGAACCGGGAATCCGCTGCGCATCCACCTCACACACGGACTGCCTCCGCCACACCGCCTACTCGCGTCGCCCCCTAACATTCATCGTTGTTGGCCGAAGCAACTTGGCCTCGCTTGCTGCGCGTGCACCGCGTGCACCAGCCACGCCAGAATTCCCTACTCTTCCATGTCACTCCTTCCGTGGGGTGTATCATATTTGTTGTAACCCCTAAAAATAAAATGATTACATATTAACGATCCTCGGGTCCAGGTCTCCACATCCATATGTCATGCTCAACAAAATATTTCATTTCCAGCACCAATAAACATTTGGCAACCTCCTTCCGTGATCCATTGTGGCTACGCTCCAAGACAATATAATTAAACGATCGCATATTTGCGATCCTTGCGTTGAGGGATTCACGTACATATATCACGCTCATCAAAAATATTTTTTCCAGTGCCAATAAATATTAGGCGTTGAAGAACGCACGAATAACGCGGGAAGAATAAAAAGAAATACAATAATGGTATATGTGTGGGACGATGGCCTTGTTCATTTGGCCATCGACATCATGAATTTAGGATATGAATAATAAATAAAACAAATTCAAACATATATAAAACCCCTACCTCGATTTTCCATTAGAGGTGGCACGAGGAAGAAGACGAAGTCGATGAGATGGTGACGTCGGCGTTCGTTGCTCTCGCAAGATGTTTCTGATCTGGGCTTAAGCATCTTCCTCATTCTTCGATTCTGGAGGATTCTCTTAATTGTAGTGGATGTTCTTTATTGCAGAATCTCCTTAAAAGTTTCCTATAGCTCTCCCTTTTTCCATCAATACTCTAACCAAATGGTCAAATTCCAAATAAGTTTATTAAATAAACTAATTGAGTTGGCACATCTATGGGAGGAAAACCAAGAGTTATCTCATATTAAAGGAAGAGTTCAAGGGTAGGTTGGTACCCACATTTAAATTTAAATTGGGGGTTTTTAGTTTGTGTGGTCCCCACCACTAAACATAAAATGGGAGGTTTTAAAAATAAAATAAAAGTTGTTCTTTGTTTTATTTTTATTTTTTCAACTCTCCCACGAAATTCATGAACACTAAATTTCACAATCGACCAAATGCGGTCAAGGTGAAGGGATTATTAAGTGAATATCAGTGTTAAGAGTTCAAGAGTGCCCTCAGATATAAATTCCGAGCACCGGTACAAAAGTTATATAACACTGCTCGCGCGTTTACTGAACGTACCCGAAAAAAGTTCGGAAAAATTATAACAGTCACCCTTGACCCATGCCGGTTGAGGTTAGGCTCTACATAAGTGAAACACGCCCCAAAGAACCCAAAAGTAGTCTCAGATTTCCAATCTGAGTTATTGTTTAAAAGTTGTGGATTTTAAAATAAAATAATTGTTACTTAATATTTTATTTATGGCCAAAAACTAACTTTCACTGGTGGCCTACGCCAGCCAAAGTTAGTGTCTTCTTAAATGAAGAATTCCCTCAGGGGTATAGATGTGGTCTCATATTTTTAATTCGAGCTAACTTTTATGAGTTATAAGCATCTGAAAAATAAAATAATTTATATAATTATTTTATTTATGGTTATGCCATTTTCAGTTTTCTCACAGGAGGCCCGTGCCGACTAAAACTAAGTCATGCCTATGGTAAACCCAACATCCTAAACACAACGGTACCCTCTGATTCCTAATTTGAGTTACTATTTAATATTTATTCCACTTTTTAGGAGAAATTCTTACGCGTGCTAATTTAAACTCAACTAAACATCGACGGATCATTCAGGGCACTCTAGGCCTCAGAATCACACACCGTCAAATTTTGCGGTCTTGAAATAATTCCATATAAATTTAAAAAAAATACAGAATTTCTGGGACATTAAATTCTCCCCACCATAGGGATTTATGTCCTCGAAATCCAAAAAAAGGCAACAAAACCAAAAGAGGGTACTGAGCACGAATCTGAGCCTTCTACTCCCATGTGCTCTCCTAGATGTTCTCGTACTACCAGTGTATGTGAACTAGAGGTATCGACCGCTCACGAAGGACCCGCTCTTATCGATCCTCAATCTCCACTAGAACCTCTGTAAACATCACCCCATTGTCGAAGTCCATCTTGACATGGTCAATGATGTGAGATGGGTCATGCATGTATCTCCTCAGCTGGGATACATGGAAGAAGTCCTGAACCCTGTTAAATTATGGTGGAAGAGCCAAGCGGTGTGATACCTCACCTATCTTCCGATGTATCAGAAATGGACTCATAAACCTCGGTGATAACTTGCTTCCTCGACCAAATCTTTATAGTACTTGTTGAGTAGAGACTCGCATGATTACTCGGTTCCCCTCCTCGAACTCCAAGGGTTTCCATATCTTGTCTCCATAACACTTCTGCCAAATCCTTGTAGTATTCACTTGATGTCAAGTGAGACTTCGTGATACAAACTCTACCACTGATTTATTCATCTCTATCCACCAGTAATGATGTCGGAGGTCCTGGTATATCTTCACCACACCAAGATGTACCACCAGAGGAGACGAATGGAACTCCCTCAACACCTCCTCCCAATGCACCACTGGTACCATGGTACGTCCTCTGAAGTGAAATTTTTTCTCCCCACATTCATAAAACCCATCATGTTCCTGCCCTGAGGATATCTAATCACGTTGAGCCTCATAGTCAATTCCCCCAAGTTGCGCCTCCCCAACTTGCTGAAGGAGTGGGGGAGTGAAACTCATAGACTGAAGAAAAGATGCTTCATCTCTATCCTTGAAGGATATCTGCATCGTGACTATTTACTCTGATGCCTCACTCAGTAGCTGTAGGACAGACCTCCTACTAAGTGCATCTGCTACCATGTTCCCCTTCCCCAGATTATAGACTATCATAAAGTCATAGTCTTGGAGGAAATCTATCCACTCCCATTGGGAACTTAAATCTCAAAACTTCTTCTGCCAAGAGTGTAAGGATTTTCGAATCACGAGTGATTAGTCGCACCCTCCTATGCATGAGTTTATCCTGTGCTTCCTGGGTTTCCTTTTTCGCTGACCAAGGAAACCCCCATTTAACCATTGTAGATAAACCAAAACCTTTTTTCATAATACAACCAATCTGAGTATGAACTGCGGATGTCCAGTCCATAGCCAAACCAACGTTGTAAGGTGTCGACTCTGCCACCAAGAGGTTCCAACCGAAACTCTCGCCTTAAGGGTTAGATCACACGATCGGTGTATGTTTGATTATCGAGTCTCCTCCTAAAGGTATATATAGACTTGAGGGTCAAGTAAATTGTTTACCAAGAAACTCTAGGTCTTGGAAATGATTCGTGGAAGGTGTTAGAGTTGGTGTCTTGAGAACAAACTATTTGTACTTTGATTACATGAATGTACACATATTATATATTGTTCATTGTTCTGCATGACTATAATATAATAATGTCCTGGAATATTTGTTGCATTAATAATGTCATTTAAGATCCATGCTATATTGAGAACCTTGAAATTCTATAACAATATTCTTAAATAACGTTCTATGGTTAGATGACATACTATGATAGGACACATAGTATACAGTTCGTCATGTGTGAGTACTGGTACGAAGACGATACTCTCTCTCATGGAGTTCACACTTGGTAATCTCCAGGATGGGATATTATGAGAACATACATGCGAGTAGTAATTCTTCATGTCTTGGTGTCATAGTACATTGCTATCTCTGAGTGTGGGAAATCGTCCTTAGACTAGAATATTATCATTAACTCATGTCATGACTCACGCACTTAGATTTGATGAATTAAACCATCACGAGGACAGTTGGTAAGAAGCATTGTACATTGGGTGTGTCACGAATGACATTTTATTAATGGATAAGTCGAGGAAGGATTTGTCCCTTCCATTTATGGAAGTTGATATCTCATCCCATTGATTGAAATAGAACTGTCACATGAAATTCCATGGCCATAGATTAATGATGGGTTTATTTCAGGTAGTCAAAGAATGACAGATCAAGCATATAGGTTTATGAAACTACCATGAATCCTGCTTTATGAGATATTGAGACAAAAGGATTCAATTACATGTTAAGTGTTCGTATGAGGTGATATGTAAATGCAGTGTTAACTTATTTATCTTGGGTTCCTTGACCTGTTGCAAGACATTATTATTGGACTTTAGGCAAGCCCACTTAATGCCAACGAGAAAGAGGCCTAGAGGGTCACACACTAAGTGTATTCAAGTATCTCATGTATAATAATGATTATTCCCAAATGTGGTTTAATAATTATTCAAGGAAGCCTAAATCGTTTTAATGTTTTAGGAAGAATAAAATGAAAACAACTACACGTCGTGTATTAATTATTACACACCGTGATGTTTTTATTTTGAAAACAAGTACACACTGTGTATTTATGATTACATGCCGTGTAGTTTTCATTTTCGGAACGGAAATGATGAAACAAGTACACACTTTGTATTAATGATCACATGTCGTGTAGTTTTATGAAAAACAAGTACACGTTGTGTATTAATTATTACACTCCATGCAGTATTTCTAGATGAGATTTTGAAAATATAATATTGTTTTATTAAATGGTATTTATTATAATAAGCGTGGGCGCATGTCAAGGAATTAATTATTTGACATTGGGGTTTTCAATAAGAGTTAATGAAATAAAAAAACGCATAACACGTTTATTTATTGTCATAACTCTATAACCTCATACCTGATTATAAATATCCTCACAACCCCGACACATTTCCCCTATCGTCGTGCACAACAATTCTGGAGAATTCCCTCAAGGCTGAGAGATCTCCTTCCACCAATAATTCTCTCAAGACAGAGAGATATCATCCTCCATTGGATTAAAATGATCAAAGGTGGACAACACAAGAAAAGGTTTCTCACTAGCACACAGAGAATCCTTTGGCGATGTCTAGAGGTACGTGGTGCATGTGTGGATCACCGCTAGAGGCTGTCTACACATGGATTCTAAGACACAACGACGAATCACATTGGAACATGATCAAGAATATCAGAAAATAAAGAACACCCAAAAATGTACTTATTATCAATTAATTAAATTAATTATAATCAACATGTGATGGTCCTCGTTTGTGGTTCTGGTACTATCCTTCTCACTTGTCTGTTTCTGTGATTAGATCCGTGGAGAATAGATTTTATCATCGTATTGATCCTGAATTGATCATTTATAATGACAAAAAGCCAAGTGGGCATATCCACCCATGAGCTTCCGTTGTACCCAGAACCATCAAATGGTATCAGAGTGAGGTTATAGAGTTGATTATAGTTATTTAATTTTTGTTGATAATTTACGCATTTATAATTGATTCAATTAAATATAAATCATTCTATAAGACTGAATGAATGAAATATATTCTTCCTCCTTCTTTTCTCGATTGGCACCATAGAAATGACTTTTTAATTTTAATTTTGATTAAAATAAAAACGAGTAAAGCATCCTAAGGAGCTGCTCTTTCTATCTCTACAACACAAGAATACATGGTGTGTAGTGAAAACTATATGTCATGTACTTAGGTTCCACAAACCAGTACAGTTCCGCCAAACCACACCATGTGAATTGAGAATACCTAAGTAATTATCACACTGTGTTGTCCATAATTGAATGGCACGTGGAAACCAGAAATACACGACGTGTATGTCGAATCAACACACCGTGTAGTCCGATCCGACCCAGGTGAAACCGTGTACAAGGAGAAGACATGTACCACATACATGGGATTTCTAGGCTGGTAACTGTGTAATAAGGAAGTACATGCCGTGTTAGATTAATCTACACAATGTATACTCTAAAATATCCAAAGTACAGAAAACACGCAAAAGCCCCTAGTGTGTAATTTCGATAAAGGGTGAAAAATAAACGCTGTGTAATATATCCTACACGTCGTGTACTTTCTAGAAATGGGATTTAACAAGGTTTACTCCAAAGTACAAAGACCATTACAAGGAATATGGATGAGAAGAATCTCAAGGAAATTCAGAAAGGAATTTAAGATAAATAATTTATTAATTATAAGATCATAATTAATTGAATTCAAGCGTGACTTATCTTAAATGAAAGAGAGATTAAATGAATTTTAATTCTAAATATGCGAAAATGTCATTGCATGATATATATTATCATGAGATAGACCGAAGACCATTTTTGTGTGTATGGTTTCATTTAAATTTATTTAATTTGAATTCGATGGCCTATGAGCCTTCTTCCAATAATATGTAGGGCATGCATGCCCATGGTTTCTTTAATGTAAAACCCATGTAATGGAGGATCTCTCAAGTCAGAGGAAACGGTTCAAAACACGAAGCAGAGGTGAAACCAACCCAAGAAGACACAAAGGTGGATAGGTGGGTGTTGCAAAACATGAACCATCAGGTTCAAGGTGTTTTTCCCTAGTTCAGGGTTTTCTTATCGAAACTGCTAGATAATCTAAGAAATAGAAGCTCATGATCATGCCATCTTATTTTATTTCTGTCTGATTACATGGTTTATTTATTATGCATGTGTTGTCACGATCACATAATTAATGAAATAAACAAACATGCAAAGATGTAATAAAATAATAACCGTACTATGCGTAAACATTATCGAAACATGCTTAATCAGTTAAGTAATAATCACATAACATTAACAAGCATGTGACAGAGAAAAACTATTCAAAAAGAATAAAATCCCTCAAATACCATATTATGTCAGACCAATCCTTTCGTTACATGATTTAGGGAAAGACTCAATAAAACTATGTGTTTGACCAACCCTTGTTTGGACACTTACATTTATAAAGGAACATCTTATGAATGTTTCGAGTTGACTTAAACATTTTACATCAAGAGGAGTAGACCTTGCTAGACTTGTCGTAAAATGGAGGCCAGTATTGAGGAAATCTATGGCAGGATTTCAGGATTGGGGAGTCCACTCAACAGATCATGTAACTGTAATATCATAGTTGGCAAAGACCTACCTACCTAAATACCTTCAAATAGCTTGAACAACCCTTGTTGGGTTATGCGAATGGTAATATGGATCCTTTCCACTAAAATGTCATGGAAACAGGACATTCCATGTTCAATGGTGATGACCATTGGGAATTGATTAAATAGTGGGAGAATTAATAAATTAATTTATTATTTTTTACAAAATGTAATCAAAATGTACTAAAAAATATGCTCGTTTAATTTGTAGAATCAATATGAAAAAATCGTCAACCACATTTTATTTGCGATCAATTCTGGATAATGATAATATCTTCATCAGTAGTAACTTTCATGAATGGTTTAGGTTCCTTCATGTTATCCTACACCATGAACGAATGTTTAACATGCTGGAGTCCTCACTTCCGGATCCGCCCGCCCAAGGGGTGAGTGATGATGATTTTCTGGTCTGTGATCAACATTTGAATGATGTACTCGACGTTCAATGTTTGGTGTTATCATCAATATCTAGTGATCCCAAGAAGTCTCATGGAGACATGGATTCATGTAGCATGCTCTATCACCTCCGTGGTCTATACTAGGAGAGAACAATACAAGAAAGGTTTGAGATCTCCATGGCTCTATTTTAGAGAAAGCTTGGAGAGGGTGCCCCAGCTGGGACTCATGGAGTCATGCTCATTGGGTACATTTAGCGCTTGGTGGTTCTAGGGTTTAAACTCCCTGAAGAACGGGGTACCAATATCATTCTTGCATCACTCCCCTAGAGCTTCTCTAACATTTTTTTGTAAATTTCAACATGAACAACATTGAGAAGTCTCTATCTGATCTCCCTATCATCATTCTCCATGTGGAAAATGATTTGAAGCATGAAATTCCTTTTGTCTTTATGGTAAATAAAAGGAATAGGAAGGTGATGAAATTTAATCCCAAAGCTTATTCAATGTCATCCAAGAAATGGAAGATCAAAGGGGAGGCAAGAAAACATGAGGCTATTTGTTTCGCATGTGGCATGAAGGTCCACCAGAAGAAAAAATGCACACAGCCAAGGAAGAAAGGGGAATCATCAGGTGCATTTGTTATCAAATGTAATCTATCTGTTTCTACTAATTGGGTATTAGACACTACTTGTGGTTCTCACATTTGTATCCAAATAGTGTAACCATTTTGATTTAGAATGACTAACCAAGGTGAGGTGGATTTACAAGTAGCCAACGGAGCCAGACTCGCTACTATAGCTATCAGAGACTACCACCTCACATTGCCTAATGCGATGATCTTGGTATTTAAAGGATATTAGTATGTACCCTCTGTATCTAAAAAAATTATTTCAGTATCAATATTAGATACTGATGAATTCATCATCACGTTTGGAAATTAATGTTTCTACTTCTATAAAGATAGAAAATTTTTTGGTAGGGCACGTTTATATAACGACATTTATGTGTTAGAATACACAAACCAGATAATGGAAATTGATGACAAAGTTAATTCACATGACTCATACCACACCCAACATTGACATCAGTGGCTTGGTCACATCAATGATAAACGTTTGAAAAAATTACATCAAGATGGGTATTTGGATTCTTTCGAACTAAAACCACTTGGTGTATGTCATGCATGTCTACAAGGAAAAATGACCGAAGCCCTATTTAGTGGGAATGGTGAATGGTCTAAAGAGATTCTAGAATTAGTACACATAGAGGTGTGTGGTCCATTTACAGTTGAAGAAATGGGTGGGTTATTGTACTTCATAACATTTACTGATGATTTTAGTTGATATACATATATTTACATAATGATGTATAAGTCCGATTATTTTGATTGGTTCAAAGAATACCTAGATGAAGTTGAGAACCATCTTGGTAAGAAGATTAAGAAACTCCTCTCATACAGAGGAGGAGAATATCTTAATGAAGACATCATTGATTACTTAATTGAGTTTGGGATTCTATCTCAACTCACTCCTCCTTACACAACTTAGTGGAATGGTGTAAGTGAAAGGAGTAACTACACCATGTTGGAAATGGTGAGATCAATGATGAGTCATGTGAGTCTTCCATTATCTTTTTGGGGATATGCATTACAAACAGTAGCACACAACCTAAACAAAGTACCAACTATATCGATAAATGGTATTCTATATGAGTTATGGAGTGGAAACAAATCCATGTTATCAAATTTACATGTTTCGGGTATCAAAGCATTTGTTACAGCCTCTTCAGGTAACAAACATTCACCCCGAGGCACAAAGTTTATATTTATAGGATATCACAAGGAAACAAGGGGATATTCCATATACAACCCCTTAGATAAAATTTTTATAGTGGCAAGATATGACATATTCTTGTAGAGGGATCACATATTCAAAAGAGATAGTGGGAGTGAGATAGACTTCGATGATTTCAAGGCTCAAAATACATAAGAGTTGGTACAAGAACAGATTCCAAAAATCCCTGTGGAAGAAAAATATATTCTAGAGACATATGAACTACATAGGATCACGAGAGAGGTGAGAGAACCAGAATGATATGGTTTTATTGTCACCAAGGATGGTGACTCATTATTGGATGACAATGATGATCCTCTTACATACAAGGAAGAAGTTGATGGAACATACATTTCCATGTGGCAAGAATCCATGAATTCTGAAATGGATTCCATGTAACAAATCCAATTCTAGATTTTGGAAGATCCTCTAGTTTATGTAATGCCTATTGGTAATAAATGGGTATTCAAGAAGAAATTGGACCTGAAGGAACAAGTCAGCACCTATAATGCATGAAAGGTTGGAAAAGGTTTTAGAAAACATCATGGAATTGACTATGATGAAACCTTTTCACTGGTTGTGATGCTGAAATTCATCAGAATACTATTGGCCATTTATTATTACCATGACCATGAAATATGGAAAATGGATGTCAAAACATCATTCCTTAATGGGAACCTCCAAGAAGATGTCTACATGACACAACCTAAATGGTTTGTGACTCCAAAGGATTCCAACAAGGTATGAAATTTTCATAAATCCATTTATGAAAATTCATTTTTATGAATCCATAACAGCATTTTTCTTTGTTCAGAATGAATGTGAACCTTGTGTCTACAAATGGTTTAGTGGAAGTGTAGTCGTTTTCCAAATAGTATATGTTGATGACATATTACTAATTGGAAATAAGTACATGTCTTACAGTCAGTTATGGAATGGTTGGATAAATGATTCTCTATAAAAGTCTTTGGATAGGCAACATATATTGTTGGGATCAATGTCCATCATGATAGATCCAAGAGAATTATGGTCCTGAGTCAAAGTACATACATTGACATGATACTGAAGTGATTTAGTATGGAACAATCGAATAGGGGAATGTTGCTAGTGTCACATGGCATTAATATTTCCAAGAAAATTTGTCCTCAGACACATGAGGAATGAATTATATTGGAAAACATCCCTTAAGCATCTGTGATTGGTTCAGTCATGTATTCTATGCTATGTATGAGGCTAGATGTTTCTTATGCATTACGTGCGGCAGGCAGATATCAAGCTGATCTAGGAGGCCGCCGTTGGATGGAAGTCAAGAATATCCTTATATATATAAGGCGTACTAAGGACATGATCCTAGTTTATATGGGATATGAGAAACTAGTCATTAGAGGACATGTAGATGCTATTTTCCAAACTGATCAAGATGACATGAAGTTGCAGACTGGATACATCTTTAGTTTGAATAGAGGTGCAGTGAGTTGGAAGAGCTCAAAGAAAAGTGTGGTGGAAGATTCTACAACGTAGTCTGAGTATATCACAACTTATGAGGCAGATAATGAAGCAATATGGATGCGAAGCTTCATCCAAGAGTTTGATATAGTACCTAGCAGTAATGATCCTATCACACTCTATTGTGATAACACTCCAGTGGTGGCACTTGAAAAAGAGCCAAGGTCACATCAGTGGACAATGCAAATACTTCGGAAGTATCATCTCTTGAGGGATTTTTCTCTAAGAGGTGAAGTTGCAGTGAGCATTTTTTCCACAAAAGACAACATGGAAGACTCATTGACTAAAGCCTTGACTCAGTAGAAACATGATCTTCATGTGAGGTCTAGTGGACTAAAATTTGTAGGCAACTGGATCTAGTCAAATTGGGAGTTTGTTAGAGTTGGTTTCCTGAGAACCAACTATTTGTAATTTGATTACATAAATGTACACTTATTATATATTGTTCATTATTCTCTATGACTATAATATAATAATGTCATGGTATATTTGTTGCATTAATAAGGTCATGGAAGATCCCCACTATGATGAGAAACTTGAAATGATATAACAATATTGTTAAATAATGTTCTACAGTTGGATGACATACTGTGATAGGACACATAGTATACAGACATTCATGTGAGACTACTCATAAGAAGCCAAGACTCTCTCTCATGGAGTTTTCAATTGGAAAACTCCAATATGGGAGATTATGAGAACAGACCCGCCAGTAGTAAGTTTTCATGTCTTGGTGTCATCAGATATTGCTATCTGCGAGTGTGTGTAATGGTCCTTAGATTGTAATATTATCATTAACTCATTTCATGACTCGCGCACATAGATTTGCTGATGAAAACCATCTCAATGACAGTTGGCGTGAAGAAGGGTACGTTGGGTGCGTCACGAATGACATGTTGTTAATGGATAATTCGAGGAAGGATTTGTCCCTTCCATTTATGGAAGTTGATATCTCGATCATTTGATTGAAATAGAACCATCACATGAAATTCCATGGCCATGGGGTAATGACGGGTTTATTTCTGGTAGTCAAAGAACGAAAGATCAAGCATATTGGTTTATGACACTACCATGAAACCTCATTGATGAGATATTGAGATAAAGGGATTAAATTACATGGTAAGCATTCATATTAGGTGACACGTCAATGCGTCGTCAACTTCTTTCTATTGGGCACCTTGACCAATTTCTAGACAGTAATCATGGAATTTAGGCAAGCCAGCTTAATGCCTACGAGAAAGATGCCTAGATGGTCACAAACTAAGTGTATTCAAGTATCTCAAGTAGAATAATTATTATTCTCTTACATGGTTTAATAATTATTCAAGGAATCCTAAATCGTTTTATGGTTGAAGGAAGAATAAAATGAAAACAAGTACTAGTCATGTATTAATGATTACACGTCGTGTAGTTTTTATTTTGAAAACAAGTACATGCCGTGTATTAATTATTACACACTATTTAGTTTTCATTTTGTAAAGGAAATGAAAAAAAATTACACGCTGTGTATTAATAATTACCCGTCGTGTAGTTTTATGAAAAACAAGTACACATCGTCTACTAATTATTACATGCCGTCTAGTTTTTCGAGTCGGGATTTTGAGGATATAATATTGTTTTATTAAATGATATTTATTACAATCAGCATGGGTTCATGTCAAGGAATTAATTATTTGACATGGGGGTTTTCAATAAGAGTTAATGAAATAAATAAAACGTGTAACACGTTTATTTATTGTCATAAGTCTATAACCTCAAACCCGATTATAAATATCTGCACAACCCCAACACTTTTCCCCAATCATTGTGCACAACAACTCTGGAGAATTCCCTCAAGGTTGAGAGAACTCTTTCATACAAGAATGATCTCAAGAATAATAGAAATCCTCCTACATCAGATCAAAATGATCTAAGGAAGACAATGCAAGAAAATGTTTCTCCACGGTAGCACCTGAAGAATATTTTGGTGACGTACCGAGATACGTGGTGCATGTGTGGATCACCACTAGTGGAAGTCTACACATGGCTTCTATGATTCAACGATGAATCACATACGAACATGATAAATAATATCAACAATGAAAGAACACCCAAAAAGGTACTTCTGGCAGATTAATTGAATTTATTATAATCAACCTTTGAAGATCCTCGTTTGTGGTTCCAGGACCATCCTTCCTTATTGTCTATTTCTATGATTTGATCCATGGAGACTGGCGTTTATCATCGTATTGATCCCAGATTGATCATTTCTAATGAAAAAATCCAAGTGGGCACATCCACCCATGATCCTCCTTTGTGCCCGGAACCTTCAAATGGAAGAAATGATTGGTGTTGATGTATGTTGATACGATAACTAGTAGTAGACACAGACAGTACCTCGAATCATCTCACACTCCTTGACTGCATGAAACTACTCCCTTCCCCTTCCTCCAACTCACTGAGCCTAGTGGGGACCACATAGGGGGTGGTTTGTAACATGTCGATGTGTACACCACCTCATGCTACTCTCCTAGCTTTGATTCCATGTCGACAGCCCTATAGATTTATCTGTCCCTATCATATCCTCTTCCTGAAACATTTTACATGCCCAAGTCTCTGAGAGTGGTGCCTATTTCCTACTTTCCCGCTACTAACATTCACTGGATGCATCTTCTCATCCCAAGAATATTCAACCACAAAGGTTTTCTCTAGCACCCTAACATAAGTCGGAATGCATAGAGGAATTTTGTTAGCTCGGATGTCCCTAAAGACACCTCACTCTGAGGTCCAAGTTCTGAAGCACTGATTGTATCATATTCATTGAGTACTAGGAATGATTGGTACACCTCAATGAATACTCAGCTACCGACATGTCATCTTGACAAAGATATAGAAGCTCTAGAGAACTCTTAGCCACCTACTCAAGCCAGTCCTCAGCCTCCGGTGAGTCGAGCTCACCTTGGAACCTGATGGGTATCTGATGCTAAATCACATGTAAGGTACTAATCTTATATGTGTCCTCTACTAGTACCACCGGTTGTAACTGCTGACCAATGAGATGTGATATAGATGACACACTACCTGAAGGTACTATCTAAGGTAATGGTCCACTAACCAAAGCCACATCACTACGTGGACCATCCTCATGGTAACTCACTGAAAAATTCAAGTAGCTAAGATCACCATCTTCTCTACAAGTGTCCCAACTAGGGGAAGACTCTAGCAACCACATCTAGCCAGCCCTCAGCTACGTGATAATCTGTCTCTCCTCGAAACATCGGAGGCCCCTCATGTTGGAACTCATCCAATATGCTCAGTCGGCGTGCACCATCCACCAGTGCGGCTGGTGGAATCTGCTGCCCAATGAGTGGCGGTGCTGTTGGTACACCACCCGAAGGTGTCAACATATTATGACGACCCTACAACAAAGCCTTGTCTCTCGGTGGGCCTTCATCGTGTACTCTCTCGGGAATCTTAGTTGGCGGTCTACATAGAGACATCATGATAAGGAACTTTTACTCAATTTACAATTAGTTATACCTAGTGAGATGACTCAAATAAAAGACAAGAAAACTTTTCAAAACACACACGCAATCATATTTTTCATGCACTGAGACAGAAATCTTAAGTCAGGGTCGTAGTGTATGGATACGTCAGACGCCACACCAACACTGGATTATTTAAACGGATAACCACACTAACTACACTTAATAATATTTCCATTAAAAAGATCAGAGTCTTATGTTCTATGGTAGAAATGACTCATCTGATACCAATTTTCCACGACCCGTCCCACGGGGCCCGTGCTATGACTACTCCACACCCATCTTCCATAGGCCAGGGGCTGAAGACTAGCACCGAAGACGTATTTTCCTAAAACCGAGAAGGCATTTCCATTATGACCAATACACACACAACCATGTACACAACTAGATACGAACACAAGGTAAACTGAATAGTAAATAGAGTGACTACAGTAAGTAAAAGGGGCACGAATACAATCCCAACTTGAAAGTACAAGAAACTAGAAGGTACAAGTAAACTTGACAACTCCTGTGAACACCATCCAAGGATCCTACCTAATGGGTAGGTACATATCTCGAACAGTCTTATCTGTGGAACACCTCATCTAGGGTCCACCTCTGAGATACCTCCAGTCCTAGTACCCTCATCCTCAGTCATCACTGTCCATCGTATGAAACCAACACAAAAATGTGAGGGCATAACCCGTGCATGGGTGAGTATAACGATACTCAGTAGGGACCCCGAGACCCTTAAAGTCCCAAAAAATCCACAAAGGATAAACCCAAAATCATGAAATCAACTAACAACCCTACTTAGTTATATGCCCATACATATAACTAAGTTATCAAGTATACCCATCTCAATCATGAGGAAACAAAGATTCCAACTCAATAGCCCAGAGCTCAACTCTTCCACAAAGGAAGAAATACCACAAAGTAAGTACCACACAGGTACACCACATAGAAGGATACCACCAAGGTATCAACACGAAGGAAAAATACCCCATGGTACAGACTCAGCTCACACCAGGTATATCGTATGTACAATAGGAGAGATGATTAGATGTAACTACTGAATCATTTTACTCTGTTAAGAGGCAGTTCCACGAAGGATCCTAAATCATCATTAGATACATAGAGGATCATAGTACATCGTCAGACCCACACTGGATCCTAGTACCTTCCCAGACCCGCACATGATCCTAGTACATCGTCAGACCCACACATGATCCTAGTACATCATCAGTACGTCATCATACCCACAGAGGATCTTAGTACATCGTCAATACATTGTCCAACCCACACAGGATCCTAGTACATCATCAGTATGTCGTCAGACCCACACAGAATCATACTACATCATCAGTACATTGTCAGACCCACACATGATCCTAGTACATCATCAGTACGTCGCCAGACCCACATAGGATCCTTGTACATCGTCAGTAGGTCGTCAGACCCACATAGGATCCTAGTATATCATCACAGTACATCGTTAGATCCACCCAGGATCCTATTACATCGTCACATCCAGATAAAGTTTTCTTGCACTAAGCTCCCTTGTCTCCGAGAGGGTCTTCTCCTCAACCCACTAGGTGATTCTCCAACTACTAAAGAGTCCCAGGAAGAAGTATCCCAAAGAACCGCCATGTAAATGGGGTCTCAAAACAATAGACGGTGCATCAATCGGATGTCCGGTCTATATGTTATTGGCCTTTTAGTCCCGAGGACCTGGTTGGATTTGTGATCGATTCAACCTGAATGTACCCCAACATTATCCAATCCCAAGTATGGTATACCAAAAGGACCATCTCGATCCATGGTTTCTAGTTCTGTTGGAAGTTCATCATTTTGAAATTTTATGAGAGAGGTATGTCAAATACAAGATCCCACAATAATAATATTATTCTTATGGGGTGTTTTTTCATCCTGGGCCACGAACCATGATTTAATATTATACATTAGACTTAAATCGACTGTCTTAATGACAGGATCACGTCTCCATAGACGGTAAGTCAATCGGATGTCACAAACCGGAGTTATGGAGGGTTGAAGATTTAATAATTAAACATGATTATTATTATTTTAGCATTTCGGGTACCCGATACAAAAACCCGAAAAATACATCCAATAGTGTACTCACAATTTTCGTCTTGAAGTCAGGTTCACACTTCCATTGACGATTCGTGAAACCGAGGTTGCACAGATAAGTTATAGATGAATTAAGGTTTTAACAACCATAAATAATAATAATATTATTATATTATTATTATTCAATTTCATTGAAAGTTTCTCTCTACAATCTCAATTGAGATTCACACACAAGAGGGGTATCCCATTTTGGTGCACACGGGTCCAAATAGCACCTCTATCTATTTCTTATTTTAATTTTAATTCCTATATATTCCTCCCTCTATCCAATCTAATTTTCTTCTTCCAAAATTTTGAAACCCTGTACACGAATTGGGAATCTGGTGCACCTCCGCCTCGCACACGTCCTACCCCATCCGCAACTCCTTCTCGTGTCGTTGGTTAATCTGCCTCGTCGTCAGCTGAAGCCACTAGGCCTCGTTTGCTGCACGCACACCACCTGCACCAGCCGTGCCAGACTGCTCTACTCCGCCACGTCGCTCCTTCCAATGGCTATCTCATCTTCATTCTAACCATGAAAAATAAAATGATCATATATACTCTATCCTCAGGTCGAGGGCTCCACGTCTATATGTCGCGCTCAACAGAATATTGCACTTCCTGTGACAATAAATATTTGGTCACCTCCTTTTACGAGTCATTTTGGATTTTTTCCAAGCCTAAAAAATTAAATGATCTCATATTTGCGATCCTTGCATCATGGGATAAAAATCCCTATATAATTCTTATCAAAACTCCGTGTTTCTAGCACTAATTGTTATTATGCATTGAAGAATGCATGAAACATGTGCAAAGAATAAAAAAAGGAGCCTAGTTTATGTGAAAAAAGATGAACATGTTCATTTGGCCATATTCAATGTGAATTTAGGATATGGAGAATCCAAAAAAAAACATATATAAAAACCCCTTCCTCAATTGTCCATTGGTGGTGGCATGAGGAAGAAGACGATGTCGATGAGATGGTGATGTCGACATTCATTGCCCCCGCAAGATGTTTTCGATCCGGGCTGAAGCTGCATCCTCGTTCTCTGACTGTGGAGGATGATCTTCATTGAAGTGTATGTTCTTCATTGAAGAATCTCTTTCTAGGTTCTCCAGAGCTCTCCCTTTTTCTAACAATCCTCCATCCAAATGGTGAAGCTCCAAATAAGTTTACCAAATAAACCAATTAAGTTGGCACATCAATGGGAGGAAAACCAAGAGTTATCTCCCATTAAATGGAGAGTTCAAGGGTCGGGTGGTCCCTACATTTGAATTTAAATTGGGGGTATCTAGTTCGGGTGGTCCCCACCACTAAACATCAAATGGGAGGTTTAAAAAATAAAATAAAAGTTGTTCTTTATTATATTGTTATTATTTTAACTCTCCCACAAAATTCATGAAAAATAACTTTCATCCTTGACCTACTGCGGTCAAGGTGATGGTCTCCTTAAGAGAATATCAGTGTTTTGAGTTCAACAGTGCCCTCATATTTCAATTCTGAGCACCGATTCAAAAATTATACAGCACTGCTCACGCGTTTACTGAACGTACTCGAAAAAAAGTTTGTAAAAATTATAACAGTCACCCTTGACCTTCTTCGGTCGAGGTTTGGCTCTGCCTAAGTGAAAAATTCCCTAAAGAACCCAAAAATACTCTCAAATTTCAAATCCAAGTTACTATTTAAATGTTATGGATTTTACAATAAAATAATTGTTACTTAATTATTTTATTTTTGTCAAAAACTATCATTCACTGGTGGCCAGCACAGGCCAAAGTTAGTATCTTATTTAATAAAGAATTCCCTCATGAGTACAGAGGTATTCTATGATATTCAATCCGAGATACCATTTGTGAGTTATAAGAATTTTATAAATAAAATAATTTATTTAATTATTTTATTTACAGTTATTCCATTTTTCGGTTTTCTCACAGGAGGCTTGCACCAACTAAACCTGAGTCACACCTCTAGTAAACCTTCCATCCTGAATGCAATGTTGCCCTCAGATTTCTGATCTGAGTTACCGTTTAAGATTTATTCCACTTTTTCAGGAAAATTGCATACACATGATAATTAAAACTCACCCAAACTCTTATGGATTATTCCAGGCACTCCAGGACTCGGAATCAAACGCTGTTAGATTTCGCGATCTCTAAATAATTCCATATAATTTATAAAAAATATACGGATTTTCTGGGACATTACAAAATAAGTTAAGGAAGATGATATCATACACACTACATTTGTTACTAAATGATGACATCACTTCAGTGCCATAGTAACTAATCAGTGTCGATTATAAACCAATTTCAATCACCATGTCTTTCTAAATACCACTTTTCAACCACCCATGACTAAGTTGTCTCATCCAAACATTCACGCATGAGGCATTGTACCCACCATCAGTCTTAGCCTAACTCCCACACATATGAGGAATATTTGAATATTATATCTTCTATAATTTCAAAAAATAGAAATAAAATGATAAAAAAATAAATTATATTAAATTAAAATCATAAAAAAAACATTAACTACAATCGGTTAGTGTCTCTCACCAACAATCTACACAATACTATTATTAGTGTATATCCTCTTGTACACACCAAACTATGTAATATATGGATCAAACATAAAAAATTTGAATGTTTCATATACATATCACATTAAATAATATTATTTATAAACTCTTGATGATGTATTCTAAATGTAAGACTCTCAACTCTTTTTGTGACATCCTACCAGCCCCTATTATATTAACCAAAATATGATAGATTCTTGAATGTATATTATATCTGGTGAGTGAAAAATAAAAAGGAATCTTGGGTGGGGACACTACCATAGAAAAAAATAATTATAGCCCCACACTTTAAGAGTGCTAAACAACGCTGATAATGGGGGCACCTTTATCAGCGCTAAAAATAAGCACTGATAAAAGGAACTTTTAATAATGCTAAAAAAGATTTGTTAAAAGTTCCCTTTTATCAGCACTTTTTTAGTAGCACTGATGAAGGTGGGGTATTTATTAGTGATTTTTTACTAGCGCTGATAAAGGGTATATTTCAAAAAAAAAATGTTCAATATAAGTGATAAATATATGAATATATTTATATTGATATAAATATAATATATATTTTCTAAATATGTTTCAGATATGTATCGATACACATTTACACCTAATATAAAATATGTTTAGTGAAAATGGATTATAAAATATATAAAAATATATTATTAATTAATAATTTTCTAATTATTATCAATTCATAATCATTTAATAATAATTAGAAGACACAAAGAAATCAAAAAATTAATAAAAGATCTACAATAAGATAAAAATGTAACTCAAACTTCCAACGACAATAAGTTTTGATCCAAGCATCCATTTGAGCTCTACTACATGTCAAATTGAAGTCTATGATGAGATATACACATTGGTTACATTTGAGATCCCATTGTCACATTGTTTGAGGCAGAATATAGTCACAAAAGTCCCCTAAAAATGAGTTTTAAGTCACGATACCCAAATTTTTTAACATTCGATGGAATTTCAGCCTCATTTTTAATGGGTCTATATGCCCTTTTCTAGTGGGGACTGAATTTATTCATAGGGATTACATTCATATTGAAATTATGGATTTAATGTATCATTATTTTTCACAATGTATTTTTATTTATAACCAAATATATAACAATATATACATATTGTTTATATATTCACACATAAAAATTTAATATTATAAACAAATAATTAAACATATTTACATATAAAATATATTTCTCAATAGATAATCTTTATCTAAATATAAAAATAATCCATTTTATTTAAAACCAAAATATATGAATATTTATATACTTATATAATTTGTGTGCGTGTTTAATATATATATTATTGTTTTTCTGTGTTAACAAACTCATTTATATATTCTATATATATTCTAACATATTAATATATAAATTAATATATAATATATGTTAAAATATAAAAATATGTATAATTATACTTACAGATACACATATAATAATAATATGTGTGTGTGTGTGTGTGTATGTTGTATATATGTATGTATTTATTTATTAATTTATTTATACACACACATAAAAAACATGTTTTATAAATGTATTTAAAAATAATATTATAAATATATATTAATATAATAATAAATATACGGATAAAAAATATAACAAAAAATATATATAAAGAAGTAGATATAAATAAAAATATATAAAAATATCTAACTATATATATACATAAATATATATATATATATATACATAATAATATAAATAAATTTTAATATACGAATAAATAAATATATATATATATATCATTAAAGGGAGAACCAAATAAGATGGAAAAGTGGTAAACATTTTTACCCATATGACCTTTCATAGCACGTAAAATGGCCTTTAACAATTTTAAAAAAGCACTGTTAATCATAGCGATGACAAGGGGTCCTTATTATATCTTTTTTGGGACTGATAATGGCCTAGCCATCTATAGTGTGATGTTTATATAACAACACACTGAGAATAAAACCTGAAATTTAAAAAGTACACCCAAAATCCAACCTGATATATATATTTATTTGACATCATCGAAACAAAAATTTCCACCCATGGTATATAGAAAAAAATTATTTACATTTAAAACAAATTTTTTATATAATTACATTTAAAACTATCCAAAAAACATTCAAAACATTAATATTTCATCTTTTTACACCCATGATCCCCTCTCAAAAATTTCCTCCCATGGTATCAGATTCCAAACAGATCATCTCAACCTGAGAAAAAAATTCCACCTATATAAGAAAAAAATATTATGTTAGTAAAACAATAATGACTAAAATTATAGATTAATATGAAATAAAACATTAATAAAATTTCATTATTTAATAAAAATGACATATTTGGAGTTATACCAGTCATATTGTGAGTCTTATTGAGGTGGGATTGATTCCTACCCATTAAAAATGGGTTATGGATCCCAAACATAAAATGTCAAAACAATCCAAATGAATTTTCTCAGTTTTGAATTTGTCACATCTTCCATTACTAAAATTAATGTCAATTTTAAATAATGACACATTTAGAGTTAAACCGGAAACACCGTGCATCGTATTATGGAGTGGATGATTCCTCCATGTCAAAAATTACTGTTGTATTTCTTTCCTAACGTATCAAAACAATATGAATGCATTTTCTCAGTTTCCAGTATTTCTTTTGTGTTTTTCTACTAAAATATCATTTCAAACTTGAAACAGACATTTTGAGTCATACCAATCGTATTGTGCATTGGTTTTATGTGACAATGATTCATACATTTCACAAATGACTTATAAATAATTTTCCTAAATTATCAAGATAGTTAGAGTGTGTTTTCTTGTCTTATAGTGAGTGACATGTTTTGAAATAAATTTTTAACTTTAATCTAATAAGAGATTATTTTAGTCATACTAGTCACATCGTGTGTCGGATTGAGGTGTGGTTGTCTCCAAAAAATCACCAATGACTATTGGATTGTTTTCATAAATTTTCAAAATAATCTGAATGTATTTTGTTAGTTTTCTGTATGCCACATGTTGTTTTTACTTAAATTAATGACAATTTTAAATAAAAATAGACACTTTTAGTTATACTGGCGACACAATGAATTTTATTGAGGTTTTAATGATCCCTATATGTAAATAAATACTAATAGATCAATTTCTTAAAAAATTAAAACAATTCTAATGCGTTTTCTCGGTTTTTAGAATGTCTCTTGTTGTTTTTACTTAAATTAATGTCATATTTAAATAAAAAGAGACACTTTGAGTGATACTGGCCACTCCGTGTGTCTTATTTAGGTGTGGATGATCCTTACATGTCACAAATGTCTAATATATTGTTTTAGTAAAATATCAAAACAATTTTAATGTGTTTTCTTGGTTTTCAATATGTCACTTCTCGTTTTTACTTAAATTCGTGTTAATTTTAAATAAAAAGAGAACCTTTGAGTTATACAGGCCACAACATTAGTCGTATTGAGGTAAGACAGATTGCTAGATGTACAAAATGACCCATTAATCATTTTACTTACATATAAACATAATATGAATTCATTTTCTTGGATTTCAGTATGTCACTTTTTTTACATAAATTAATGTCAATTTAAAATAAAATGACACACATTGAGTCATACCAATCACTCTATGTTTCGTATTGATATGTGGATGAATCCTACACATCAAAAATGACTCATGGATAATTTTAATAAAATATAAAAACAATACAAATATGTTTTATCAGTTCTCAGTATGTCACTTGTTGTTTTTACAAAAATATTTTTAAATTTTAATTAAAAAGAGACACTTTGAGTTAAAATGGCCACAACATGTGTCGTATTAAGGTGGGGATGATTCAGGTCTTATGTGGTTTGATGATTATATAAATGAAGACTTCACATTGTGAGACATGTTGTATGGGATGATAAATGACTTTCCTATTTATGGAAACTTGTTAGGATATAACATTAAAGGAACTAATGGGTGTCTCATTTTAGAACAAGGTACACAATCAATTAGGTTGAAACATTCATCCAAGACTATGTTTCTAGGTCATTGTAGATTTCTACCCTGATGGGATATGTACCTATTTGGATGACATCACTCAATGAAAGTTCAAAAGAATTTACAACACCTTCTCCAGTAATAGGTGATCAACTATTTGAAAAAGTAAAAGATGTGGAAACTACTTTTGGTAAACCATTTTTTAAAGACCATATTAAAATTGGTTGAAAAAAGTGATCAGTTTTTTTTGAATTGTCATAACAGAATTGTTTGTACGTCAAAAAGATTCTTGATGTTATTCATGATAAAAAAAATAAATGTGATAGTTTCATCGGTACATTGCTAAATGCAACAACAAAACTGAGTTTTTAGTTTGGATACCCAAATTTTTTAATATTCGATGGAATTTCATCCTCATTTAAGAGGGTAATTTTTCCCTTTCCAGTAGGGATTGAATTTATTCACAGGTATTACATTCATATTGATATTATGGATTTGAAATTTTATCATTTTTCAAAATTTACTATTATTTATACCCAAATATATATAAATATATACATTTTTTTTTATATATTCACACATAAAAAATTATTTTTATAAATAAATAATTAACCATTTTTACATATAAAATATATTTCCCAATATATAAGCCTTATATAAATAAAAACTAATATCTATTTTATTTGAAACACAATTATATGAATATTTATATACTTATATAATGAGTGTGTGTCAATATATATATATATATATACTAGTGTGTGTCTGTATTAATAAACTGATATATATTATCAATATATTTTAACATATTCATATACATATTAATTTATAATATATGTGAATATATATAAATATGTATAATTATACTTATAGATACACATATAATATATATATAAAAATATATGTGTGTTTGTGTATGTTGTATATATGTATGGATGTATTTATTTATTTATTTACACACACAAAAAAACATATTTTATAAATGTTTTTAAAAATAATATTATATATATTTTAATATACGAATAAATATAAGAATAAAAAAATAAAACGATATATATATATAAATAAGTAGATATAAATATAACTAACTATACATATTAATATATATATTTATTTATATATGAATAAATATACATATATATATTAATATAAATATATATTAATATGTGAATAAATATTACGAAATATATATATAAATAAATAGATATATCATTAAAGGGAGAACCAAACAAGATGGATGAGTGGTAAAAACTACTACACATATGGCATTTCACAACATGAAAAATGGATTTTAACAGTGCTAAAAAGCACTGTTATTTCCAACAATGATAAGGGGACTTTAACCGTGCTTTTAGTGCTGATAAAGGCCTAGTTGCCAACGGTGTGTTTTTTATATAACAACACACCTAGAATAAAACCAAAATTTAAACAACATAATCAAAAGAAAACATTCTATATACATTTAATTGACATCATCAATATAAAAATTTCCACCAATGTTATATAGAAAAAATACAATTCTATTTAGATTTCAAACAAATTTTTTTATATAATTACATTTAAAAATGTCCAACAAACTTTCTAAAACATTAATATTTCATCTTTTGACGCCCATGATACCCTCTCAAAAATTTACTCCCATGGTATCAGTTACTGAAAAAATAATCTATACATGATAAAAAGATTCAACATATATAATAAAACAAATATTATGTTAGTTATAAAATAAATAAATAAATAAAACATTAATATGAAATAACATGTAAATAAAATGTCAATATTTATAAGAATTAAACATTTGGAGTTATACCGGCCATACCATGCATCCTATTGAGGTGGGGTTTATTCCAACATGTTACAAATGAGTTATGGATTTTTGTCCTAAAATTTCAAAATAATCCGAATGTGTTGGCTCAATTTTTATTATGTCACATTTTCTTTTACTAAAATTAATTTCAATTTTAAATAATGACACATTTGAAGTTATACTGCCCAAACCATGCATCGTACTGAGATTCATAAGATTCTATCCCATCACAAATTATTGATGGATTGTTTTCCTAATGTATCAAAACAATCTGATTGTGTTTTCTTGGTTTTTAGTATGTCTGTTGTGATTTTTTACAAAGAATATCATTTCAAACTGGAAACATGTATTTTGAGTCATACCAGTCTTATTGTGCATCATTTTTATGTGAGACAGCTTCATACGCCTCAAAAATGACTTATGAATTGATTTACTATGTTATTAATGAAATTGGAGTGTATTTTCTTGGTTTCCAGTGACTGAAATGTTTTGAACTAAAATGTTAATGTTATACTGATAACAAACACTTTTAGTCATACTCGTCACACCATGCATTGGATTGAGGTATGGTTGACTATTACACATCACAAAAGACTCATGGATCATTTTCCTAAAGTATAACAACAATCCAAATGTGTTTTCTTAGTTTTTTGTATGTCACTTTTTGATTTTACTTAAATTACTATCAATTTTTAATAAAAATAGACACATTGAGTTATACCGACTAGACAGAGATTCATATTATGGTTTGGATAATCCATACATGTTTCAAATCACTAATAGATCATTGTCTTAAAAAAAATCCAAATGTGTTTTCTCTATTTTTAGTATGTCACATTTTTATTTACATTAATGTAAATTTTAAATAAATAAGCGACACTTTGAATGATACTAGACACACTATGTCTCATTTTGAGGTGAGGATTATCCTTACACGTCAGAAATGACTACTATATAGTTTTAAAAAAATATCAAAACAATCCGAATGTGTTTTATCGGGTTTTAGTATGTCATTTTTTTAATTAAATTCATCTCTATTTTAAATAAAAAGATCCACTTTGAGTTATAACAACCACACTGTGAATTATATTTAGTTACATGTCACAAATTAATCATGGATCATTTTCCTAAAGTATAAAATTAATATGAATGTGTTTTCTCAGTTTTCAGTATTTCACTCGTTCTTTTTTACATAAATTAATGTTAATTTTAAATAAAAAGTCACAGTTGATGTCATACCAGTCACACCGTGCGTCATATTGATGTGTGGTTGAATCTTACACACTAAAATTGTCTCATGGATCATTTTTCTAAAATAAAAAAAAATAAAAAAAAATACATTTTATCAGTTCTCAATATGTCACTTGTTGTTTTTACTTATATCAATGTCAATTTTGAATAAGAAAGAGACAATTTGAGTTATACCATCCAAACTGTAAATCATATTGAGGTGCAGATGATTCATGTGTTATGATGTATGATGATTACAGAAATTAATATTTCTCATTGAGAGACATGTTGTATGGGATGATAAATGAATTTCCTACATATGGAAATTTTTTACAATACAGCATTAAAATAACTAAAGGGTGTCTCATTTGTGAATAAGGTACATTGTTAATTAGGTTGAAACATTCATCGAAGACTTTGATTTTAGGACATTATAGATTTCTACCCCGATGGAATAAGTACCAATCTTGGACGACATCATTTGATGGAAGTTCAGAAGAACGTACAACAGTGTCTCCACAAATAGGTGATCAATTGTTTGAGAAAATAAAAGATGTGGAAACTTCTTTTGGTAAATATTTTTTTAAAATCCTTACTAAAACCAATTGGAATAAGTGACTAGTTTTTTTTTGACTTATCATACTTGAATTCAATGTTTGTCATGAATTTTCTTAATGTTAGGCATGTTGAAAAATATGTATGTGATAGTTCCATCATTTCATTCTTTAATGCACCTGAAAAAATAAAGGATGATATTAAGGTTTGGTTGGACATAATACACATGGGGATATAAGAAGAGTCGGTGCCAGTGAAGGGTGAAAAATGAAATTTTCTTCCTCCAGGTGCTTAAACTCTTTACGAGAAGAATATATATTTGTTTTGAAACTTCTTGAATGAAGTAAGTGATTGAGAAGGGTATTCATCAAATATCATGAATCACATGTAAAAAACTAATTTAAAGTTAAAGGGTCTTAAATCACATGTTTGTCATGTTTTGATGCAAGATCTAATTCCTACAGCTTTACGTTGCATTTGTTCCAAGAATTTCCTTTATTCATAAACCATGTTTTGTTACTTCTTCAAGGCTATATGTGGTAATGTTATAGATTTGGCCAAATTTGTGGCTATGTAAAGAGAAATTTTCATCATATTATACAAATTAGAAATGTTATTTCTTTTATAATTCATTGATATAATGGTTCACTTTATGGTTCACATGGTGAGAGTGATTAGACTATGTGGTCCGATAAACTATAGATGGATGTACCCCAGTGAACGGTATATGAATATTTTGAAATAGTATTTCAAAAATCAAAGTTTATCGGGGGGTTGTATTATAGAGAAATAAATTTCTTATAAAGCCATTGAATTCTATATCGAATACCTATCAGGTGTAGAAATCGTTATATTATCGAAAAATCATCACACTAGGACTCTTTTGGGTGAAGGAATTTCTGGAAGAGATATTGTCAAATTCAATATTGTAGATTAGAAACAGGAACTCATTTAAAATTTTTATAGTAGATGGGAGGTTTCCACATATATTGAAACCCAAAAAGAAATTATTAGGCATTTTAATCCATCATGGGATGAAAGATAGATATCAAATTCACATAATCCACAATTTATAAAATGGTTTCCGGACTATGTTTTTAACAAGTTTGATAAAAATTCTGATTGAATTTCAGAACAACTTAGTTGGTTTTCTAGAGGACCACGTGTGAATGTATTTTCTTACAATGGTAATGTAAATAAGGGTTACAAATTATATACAAATATACATGATGAAGACAATACTGTGAAAATTAGTGGAGTTACACTTGTGATTGAAGAAATGTATTTTTTGGTACTATGGAATGAAATCTATTTTATGCGAATATGTCATACATTGGCATCATCATGAAAATATGGGATTTGTATTATACAACATTAAAAGTGCCTCTTTTTCAATGTAATTACGTTGATAACAATAGTGATGTTAAAATAAATAAATTAGAATTTGTGAAAGATGATTTCAGTAAGGAAGGGTACAAAGATGAACCATTTACAATGTCATCATAGGTAGTGCAAGTATTTTATGTTCCACATACCGCAAACTATAATTAGTCAATTGTTATGTCATCGACCAAAAAAACTTAAGGGGAAGACGAAAATTTAACTGAGGGTGACACTTTCATGGGGATGTCACAATCATTTAACAATGATCCCAATGTAGATGGTGTTTTTAATTTTATAGGAGACCATTATGAAAGGATTTTGATAGTTTATAGAGGGGTCAAATCTCTTCAACTATTATGAAAACAGATTTCAATAACCAGGTTATATAATTTTTGTAATATACATTGTGTTACCACATGTTATTATTTATTCGCTGTTGTATTTATGTAATCTAAATAAAATGATAAACCAACTATATATATAATAAATTATGAACATTTTGGTGCTCCCAATACTAAGTAACAACATGTCTTTCAACCTACTGGTGATCGTAGTGTAGAGGAACAATTCCCTTCTACCTTTATTGGTAATCCCAATCTTACAGAATAATAGGTTTCTCAACCTATTGCTTCTCCCGGTGTGGATGTTCAAAGACCATCTACACATGATGATGCTACCGCTCTAGAGAAACAACATATTTGTAGTGTTTAATCCTAGGAAATGGTAGGTTATTAAGTACTCAAGAAGAAAAAATAGGAATTCCATAGTTTTAGGGTGTTAGAAAAAATCATTAAGGTGAAAATCAAAGGAATCAAAAAAGAGGTCATATAGAATGAATGGTCCCAACATGTTAAACCCAACAAGGCCTTGTTCAATAGTTAAATTGGAATAATCACTCAGTAATTCATGTTTGTTGATGTAGATTCGTGGCACCATGTTGTGATCACGCTTAATACACTGATGTGGTAAGAGATTACAGTAACATTACAATAGCATTTATTTGTTTTAATAAAAAAATAAAATAACAAATCATTGAATTACTCTTCACCATCCTAAGAAGAGTGTATTTATTGTATATGAATCCCATAAGAAATGTGTATTAATTTTTTTTGGAAGGATTCACTGATATTTTCACACAATTATAACAAGTCATCATCTTAAAGATGCTGAAGGAAAAGTATACATGCACCCACAACTTATGTATGCACACTTGAGAACCCATGAAGCATGGGATGAATTTACTAGACATCATACAGATATGTCTTTTCAAGTACACCTTGTATAGTAATATGTTGTTTTAAAATACATATATTTATCAAATTGATCGACAATTTTTTATTTATGAAATAGCAACTGAGTGCTGAAAATAAGTGACGAGCAACAAAACCAACATACCCCAACCGTAAAGCAACGATGGGGTATGCTTCACTTGAAAAAATGGAACTTATTTTAAATCTACCGTAACACTTTTATATGATATGAAACAACAACATATTAATATTCCTTTATTTATATGCTGATTAATTAATTCAAATCTAAATCTACTTCCATGCCACACCATGTTTTGTGGAAAGAGGCATGTGTAAATAAACATGGGATACTAATAGACTAAAACACATAAAATGGTGGGAAATATGTGTAAGTATGACTTAATTATTATTTTTTATTTAAATATCTATCACATAAAAATAATTAATTATTTTACTATATTTTCTATATGAAATAGTGACAAAAATCATCAATGCCAGTACTAGATGAACACCTACTATCAGGGGCCTTGAAGTGGCTAGAATAATATGGTCAAGTCAGAGTTGTGGGTTTTGGGGTGACACCCCAAATATATTTTGATACAAAAACAAGAGGAGGATAAAGATAAAGAAATGAATCAAATGAAAGAAAGACTATCTACCCCTGTAAAACAATTACAATGGAATATAGAGTTACTAGAAACTTTTATGGGGGGAAGAAAAGAGAAAAAAAACCCACGAACAACCATTATGTGAATATCCTGCCCCACCCCCATCAGCTTTGAGGTGAGCCATTCCCCTTAAAGCGCTACTTGGACAAGTTATTAAATGATCTAATTATTGTTTCTATAAAATGTGAATCATGCAAATAGTGATACCTTTCCTATATTGATATTCTACAGTGTGATAATGACAATGATTTATATCTATAAACTCCCACCCATTGCCTTGTATAGAGGGATACAGTGTTCAATATCCAAAATAATGTGATACATAATAGAAAACTTCCAACATATCTTGTGAGAGTTTCTAATAGCATAGCCCATGATCCAAGTTCTAATCTACCTATTCTAATTGACGAGGAAGATATTCATAATGTTAACCAAGCAGTTAAAATATTCATCACATGGCTACCACATCTTTTAAAAAAATATGTTGACCATGAGGTATTTATTTCTAAATTATTTTTCATGCTAAACCTTTAAAAATTAATGAATAATGTCCGAACTGATAAATGATATTATAGTCAGACAAAGTTAAGGGGTTGAAATGATATCTAAACTCAAAAACATATAAAGGATCAACCAACCAATATAAAATATCTTCCAAAATCACATTTACCTTGCCCATTGAATATCCGCATTTACAAACATTGAAGGTTCCTGAGGATATAAAGATACATAGTGTAGTAGTCACATTGTTGATTTTGAAGAAAAAAATGTATGGATAAGAAGTTACTGACTACATTTCATTTAATAATATAGATGAAATCCTCTATTATGAATTTATTGGAGCATCAATTGTAAATGTATACATGAGTTACGTTTTTTCAATTTAATTTTCCAAAAGATGATATACTGTGTAAATTATAACTAAATAAATTTCATATTTATTGCAGGAATATATATCAAAACCAATTCAATGGATTTTACCATGAAAAAGGACTCGTTAGTCCTAATGTCACCTGTACAGAAAAAAAATTGAATCCAAACAAATAGATGAAATAGTGGAAAACATGGACATATCGTTTGAAATAAAACTTGGGGATGAAATAATCTTCTTAATACCAATGATGCAGGGTCAAAATGATAAAATTTAATCATATAAAATATATTTTTAATTCCATTCATTACTTATTCCTTTTTCTATTTTTATGAAACAGTGGATTCTCATTACAATCAATTTGGATACTCTAAATATTTATTTATTGGATTCACTGCATGGATTTTCCACACACTGAACACACATGGTGATGTTTTTCAATTTTTAATTCACTACATCCAAATGTTTAGAAATAATAATATAATTATATAATTTATATTATGTTTCAATTACTATTCTTATATTATAAAGCAGTGTGTAAATATCGTCTAAATCATGGCATGAGGACAAGCATTGCGTAAAAGGACCCTAAAAAGTTCTAATAATGGATAATTATCAGGGTATATATTATAATATTTCTCTATCCAAACACAAATCAAAACAAATTACATAAATTACATAATGTTTATTCTGTGTATGAAACAAAAAAATGGAAAATATTTTCGTTATTATGTTTGTAAATTTATGATAGAAATCAGATTCCATAAAAAACACACATCCCCATAGAGGTATTTTTAAGGTTAATTACTACTTAATATAAAATATTTATTAATCATTTGTGTATTTATAATTTTCAAATTCATTTTTGACTATTGAAAAAAATAATATTCATAAGACGATATACATTTTCTTAGAAACAAATGGGCATCATACCTGATCGTAGAATGTACAAAAATAGCATGAAGATAAGAATTCTATAAATGTAATGGATTATTTCATATTTATGTTTAATTTTTTTATTTTTAGTATTACTCACATGATAATAATTTTTTTATAATAGAGTATTCATTGGATGTTAGGATTGTTTTCAGACTTAGGGACATGTATGAATCAATAACACCTCAATCTGACATACAATGTGATCGGTATGACTTCAGGTGTGTCTTTTTTATTTATGATTGACATTAATTTTAGTAAAATATACAAATAACATATTAAAAACCCAAAAAAAATAATTCAAATTGTTTTGATACTTTAGTACAATTATCCATAAGTCATTTACAATGTTTAGAAATCAGTTGCACCTCAATCTAAACAATGGCGTCATTAGTATGCCTCAAAGTGTCTATTATCAGTTTAAAATCGACATTTTACTTCAAAATATGTCAGTCATTAAAATTTGAGAAAACATGGTCATATTTTCTTGATAATTTATGAAATAAATTTATAAATCACTTGTGATGTTTAGGAATTGGTCTCATGTCCAACCAATAAATGATGTGACCGGTATGAGTTAAAGTGTGTGTTTCTAGTTTTAAATGAAATTTTAGTAAAAAAGACAAGTGACATACTGAAAACCAAGAAACAATATTTGGATTGTTTTAATAAATTAAGAATACGATCCATGATTCATTTGGAATGTGTAGAAATTAGTCAAACCTCAATTTGACACACGGTGAGACTGGTAAAACCCATAGTATGTCTTTTTATTTAAAATTGACATCAATTTTAGTTAAAAGGAACAAGTGGACTACTATAAAAATAAGAGAACACATTCAGTTTCTAAAGATACTCTAGTGAAAAAAATCTATGAGTCATTTGGGACATATAGGAATCTTCCACACCTCAATATAATGCACAGTGTGACTGGTATGACTACAAGTGCATCTTTTTTATTTAAAATATACAACAATTTTAGTAAAAAGGACAATTGACCTACTAAAAACTAAGAAAACACATTTGTATTGTTTTTATATTGTAGGAAAATGATCTATGAGTTAGTTGAGATGTGTATAAATTATATGCACCACAATTTGACCCTCAAAAACTCCCAAATGTAGCTATAAAATGAGCCACATCTCTGCCCTCTCTCCTAATAAAGGAAACACGACAAAAAGATATTAAAATCACTAATTATATGATAATTTCGATAATAGACCTAAAGGCATGCTGGATACCATATTCATCCTCCAGTGCATCAATAATAAATTGATAATCAGGTTCGACCACAATATCCATTGACCCAAGAGACGAAATGAACTACATACCCTTCTATATATTCATGTCCTCTACTATCAGAGGAGATAAGAAAAAAATTTACGAGGAATGATATGACACAAAAATAGAGCCTCCATGGTCTTAGAGAACTTCCATAAGGCCAATAGAGAAACCACCAGTAATTGATGCATCATTATTAATTTTAATATCACCTTGAAGGGGAGTAAATCATCTAATAGTAGGGGATGAAGAGTTATTTAATAACTAATGTTAAAAACCACATTTTGACATCACTTATTGCATAACCGATTTTAAAACTCAAACTAACATTATTTTAACATCGGTTATCCATTAACTAATGTTAAAACTCTATCCATGTGAGTTTTAACTTTTGTAATGTATAAATGAACAATCATGATAAATACGTAACATATATGTATGTCAATTATAATCAGACATCAATAAATTTATTGACCTATTTCATTGGAAACATATATTTATTTAAATATATATTTATTTAGTTATAATTATAATTATAAATATATATATTTTAAAACTATTTATATACATTTATAAATATTATAAATATAATAAATATATTTATTATTTAAAAATTAATTATAATATTATAATTATTTAAATATTTATTTATTTAATCATAATATTATAAATAATTTTTTTAAATAGTATATATATATATTTAAATTATTAAAAAATATATATTAATCATACATATTCATTTTTTAATTAATGTATAAAAATAAACATTATTTTTTCATATAAATATAATAATCTTACGTAAATAAATATTATTTTTTATTAAAAACTTTTATCTGTGCTAATAATAGCATTGTGCCTGGATTATATGGTTTTTCCATAACACTTTCATTTTTGAGGAAATTTTTAAAGCCAAAAGGGTTTGGATTTAGATGATTCATAACTAGGGCTCTTAGTGGATAGATATTGCGGATGCTCGCCCACCTTTACCTATTCATTCCCCTCCTGTTAGATGCCTCCCCCTTTGGGTTTTCTCAAACTTAATACTTATTCAGCCACCGATGGGGATGGTTTTGTTGTCCTTGGGGTAGTCCTCTGGGATCACGTTGAATCTCTTATTTTGGATCATCATTTCTCAGACATTGTGGGTTGGTCTCCTCCTCTAGAAGAGTCTATGGCTATTTGGAAGGGTATGCATTTCATCTTGACTATTGGTTGGAAGGATGTTGTGGTTGAATCTAATTGCTGAGTTATTATCAATGCACAGAATGAGGATGAAGGTGTCCTCAAATCCTATGGGTCCATTATCGACATCATCAGATATTTGGTGCCATTGATCTTCTCATGTTTTCTTTTCTTTATTAAGAGAGATGAAAATTGAGTAGCTCATTTGTTAGCTGCTTTTGGGAATCATCATGGGATATAACTGATGGCTTTCATCTTTTCCTCCAGAATTATTTATATTGGAATTTGATGATATCTTAGGTTGTAGGAATATATTTTGGAAAAAAGTAAATACCTCCATTTATCAGTGATAAAGAAAGCACTGATAAAGGGTACACATTTATCAACTTTTTATAGTGCTGATTAAGGGTAGATTTATTAACCCTTTAAGCAAGCGCTGATAATGGCCCCCCTTTTATGAGCGCTTTTTTCTTAGTGTTGATAAAACAAAATGCATATTATGCTTGGATCTGTGGTATTGAATGGGTGGAACAAACACATGTTGTATACATATATCAATATTATCAGTAGTTTAAACCGCTTCCAAATTAAAAAATAACCACAGGTAAATGACACTTTTTTTGTAATGGGTACATAACTCATTTATGATGTGTAGGAATCGACTACACGTCAATCCAAAATATGATGTTACCGGTATGAAACAATGTTTGTGTGTTTAATATAAAAGGGTCATTTTATTTTAATGATATAATTATTAACAATTATTTAAGTATTTAAGAAAATTAATAACTGATAATATCATTATTATATTTAGTAATAGCCAATATAATTTAAAGAGATAATTAATTAACAATGGCATTAATAATTTATAATATATTTATTAATAAAAATAAAAAACAATAATTAATAACTAATTTAAAATTTACAATATAAGCATTAATAATAAAATTAGTATTATAAGTGATAAAATAATTAATATATATTGTAACTAACAATATAAATAATCATATGTGAATTATATAACATTTAAATTAAAATTTATTTATTTTTTAGGAACTACTACTAGGATAAAAATTTGTTTTATAAGGTTGAAAAACCTTTGTAGGAATTTTGATCATTGGAGAAATCCTACTAATGTTAAAAAAAATCCGTAGATAAAAAAAATCTACCATAATTGTGTAAAAAAAAACTCAAAATTATATATAAATCATTATGTTCAAAAAATGTATTTGAAAAAAAATATAAATTTAAAAACAAAAATTTACTGTTTATTGTTATAATCTATCTCATAAGTTATTTAAAATATTAAATTAATGAAAAAATAAAAAAATTATAAATTCAGTTATTTTATCAGTTTTCAATTATTAAAATTAATAATCAAAACCAATAGAATATATGTTATTAACAAAATAATTTCTTTACTAACAAATAATTATTTTAGTATATCCCTTCTATTTTTTTATTCTATTTTAAATTAACTGTTCGAGAAACCACCTATTTTCCCACCCCTATGTACAATTGGAGATTGGGAGGTAAGCTCTACAAAAATATATTTTCATTTATGAGTGGTTAGATAAAAATTAAAAGGATTACAAATATATAAAGAGAAATATATATATGTATATATATATAATGATGTATAAAGGTTGATACGATTAAAATGTTAGATTATTGAATTAAAATCAACATCAAATGTTACATGTGAGTCAAATATTCTCAAAATCTATTGTACATTATTAACATAAAATTCAACAGGATTATTAAAATCTACGACTTTGATAATTAGGTTTAAAATGTTCATTAAAAATCACCCAACATTTAGGTGGGATGTGGATGTGCCGATGTGTGGGGAGGAGAACGGTACGGTTACTCCAGGAGGTCATGCTAGAGGAGGAAAGTGGATGAGATGGGATGTAAATGTGCCGACGTGTGAGGTGGTCATGGTGGGGCGGAGTGCGGTCGCATAATGTGTTCCTGGAGGAGGTGGAACACAGTCGAGGTAGGGACGATTTGTGACTGGAATTCATCAGTGCAGTCATATAGGTGGCAGAATCAAGGCAGAGACGGACGTGGTGTGTGGGGCTGCAAGTCTTCAACTCTCTAGTTACCGTAGGGATATTCATTGAACATCCAATAAAAACCCAATTATTATATATTTTTATTGATTAATTTCATTTTGATAATTTTTTATTATATAAAAATGAAAATAAGGTTAATAATAAATCTTTTTTTAATATGAATTGTCATTTTAAAATATTTCTTTTATATGTTAAAACATTTTGATATAGTATTTATATATTTTATAATATATAATCACACACACACACACATATATATGTAAACACAAACATATGATTATAAATATAGAAGTATACTATAAATTATATTATATGATACAAATATATAAATATAAATATAATATATATTTATTATATTGGTATATTTATTTATATAGATCATATCACTATGTTATAATATTTATATATCACTATAAAAATAATGGCTTTTGTGGCTGGTTTTTTATGATGGATTCCCACCGTAGAGAGTTAATTGTGATACGAATTCATCACAAAAAAACACCATGGAAATTTAAAACATAAATAAATAGATATAAATATAAATATATAAATATAACTAATGATATATATATATATATATTAATATATGAAAAAATATCGTAATTTTTTAATATATTTTTTTACTATTATCAACGCTTTTTTTAGTGGTGATAAAAGAGGCATTTATCAGCGCGTTTTTTCAACACTAATAAAAGGGACCCCCATTTAATAGCACCTAGACTATCATTGCTTTTATATAACTGATAATGGCTTTTATAGTGCTGATAAAACTATGTTTTTTAGTAGTGATTGTTGTATAGTTGCATTGGAGCAATTTGAATTTCCCGATCACTGAAAAATATTCTTTTTTCATCGCACTAGTGGTTTTGAGAGGTAGATTATTGGGTTATCCTACATCGATTATGAAGGGATCCAATGTGTTAAATATATGTATGAGGGAAACCCTTGCCTCATGGGCCGGGTTTAAGAAGTCCGAATAACATTTACATAGGCCTACAATTGTGCACGAAGATGCCACACCAACACACCAATACCTATGGTTTAGATATATATTCATATTCTCATATGTGACATAGATAAACCTCATGAACATCGATATAGTCATTAGTTATTATTTTTACATTAAACATGTATTTATAACTATTATATGTATGCAATTTATTTGTGAGATTTTTATTTTTAGCATCATTTTAGTTAGAAAATGGCCCCTTAATTTTTTTTAATTCTTTCAAAAACATATTATTAATTTCATATTATATACGACATCATTAATCTATGAAACTTAATTTAAATATGTATTAATAATCAAACTATTATTATTTTTAAACAAAATTAATAATGTTAAAATATTTATGCAATAAATTATTGATTATTTTTAGACTAGCAATGTGGCTTCTATGAACATCGTTCATGCATTCCAGGACCTAGTTTTGTAAAAATATTTTGACTTATCCCATATCAACAAATCAACTCCATTATTTCCTTTTAAAAAATTCAATGAAAACTCATTTATTTAAAAATAAAATAAATTAAATGAAAATAAAGTCCATTAATACGTTTTCAAAAAATAATAAAAAAATACTTCTTTCGAAAAAGATTAGAAAAAAATTATTGTTTATTAAAAAAATAATATCAACCATTCACCTAAAATTTATAGTTTTTTTTATTTTCAGTTAAAAAAAATTTCCTTCCTATAAAATCAAAAAAATACCAAATAATAAAAATCTACTTCAATTTAAAATAATTTTAAAAAATAAAAAAATAGCCTTTTTTAAAAAAAAATAAATAGGTAAACATTCTTTTAATGTATACTTAAATGTAAAATAAAGTTGTTTTCCTTTTAACATTAAGTATTTTAATTGAAAATTATAATTTTTTTGAAAGGATAAGGGGGATTGTTTTTGGTATTTTAAATTTAAAACAAGATCATTTAGAATAAGGAAATTTTTTTATTTATCTTAATATAAAAGAAGGAAATTAATTTTTAGTTTCTAAATAAATAATAAAAAATGTATATATATATTTTTTAAAATAAAATATTTTTTAATTATATTTTTAATATGAAAATTGAGATATATGTTTAAAATTTATAGGGGTCAAATATTTTGTTTATATAATATTTTTTTAATTTGGAATATATAATTGTTTATTATTTCATATAGAAAATGGATTTTATATTGATTATACTAAATAAAATTTATTTTTTTATTTTTTTTCAGAATAATAAAAAATGAATTTTATTTTTTATGTTAATGTATGCTTTATTTTAAATTTTTTAATTTAATTTAATTAATTAAAAATGAGTTTTTAAATTATTTTAATAAAAAATTATATTTTTTAAATTGAAAAAGAATTTTAGTTTAATTTTTTTTATGAAAATAGTTTGTACTTATTTCTTACTCTTTAAATTATTAATGGAGAATATGAATTTTGTTTTTAATTTTTAATATTTTAAAAATAATGTTTTTATTTTTTAAAAAACTGATCATCGCTCCTTCATGAAATCCATGGTGATATATGGTTGTAATCCCATTATATCCTGAATTTACCTACTTCCACATCTAGCGACCCAACACGTACTCATTGGATTGATGAGAATAATGTCTTCAAGTCCTTTTCTTTTTATGAATGTAAATAGATATCATTTTCAGTACAAAAAAATTGAATTTCCTCAACAACAACTATACCTTTCTTTACCACGAAAAGAAATTTAACCGCTCTAAAAAACACTATTGTTTTCAACATCATTAAAATGAGGACCCATTTATCATTGTTTTCATTAATTTTGATAAATTCCCTACTACAACAACGTGTTGTTTGAATAACAATACACTGCACCAAATACACCTATATGAAAATGCACCAACATGAAAATTAGTAATTTACTTGAAATAAAAGTTACATTTCAAATACTAAAAAATCATATTATATACATATAAAACAATATTTTGTGTAATTAAACTTGCATTTACTTTCAACAAAAATTTTAAAAGACCAATGTTTAATTTTCTTTGGCACCTGCGAGCCCCATTCAAAAGAAACTCATTGTATCATTTTCCAAACAAACCACCCCAACCTGAGAAAAATAATTCACTTATATAATAAAACCATTCTTATATAAATAATACTATAATGAAATAAAATAAACATAAATATATTAGAATATATTTTTTATATGTCAATTATAAATAAAAGGATACACATAGATCACTACCAGAGAAACAAATTTATCCAGTGCGTCCCTTTAAAAATTCTAAAAAATGCCTTCATAAAGGGGGTACCTATATCCATGATAAAAAACCACTGATAAAAGGTGATTTTAATAGTGCTAAAAAATTATGTTAAAAGTACCCCTTTATCAGTGTTTTTTTCACTAACAAAGGTACCCCTTTATCACCATTTTTAGCACTGTTAAAGGGACTCCATTTATCGGCACTTTTTTAGTAGCGATAATAAAGGGGGATTTATCAATATTATTTTACCAGTGTTGATAAATTATATATTAAAAAAATATCATATTTCATTAAAAATAAAATATATTTTAGATAAGGCTAACTAGAAATTTACACTTAAAATATGTGATATTTAGTGAAAATGGATTATAAAATAATTAAAAAACTATTATTAATTAATATATTTCAAATTATTATTGATTAATAGTCATTTATTAACAATTTTAAGACATAAAAAATAAAAAAAAATAATTAATGATCTCAAATAAATTGAAAATGTAACTCGAATATAAAAAGGTTATATCTTTTGATCTGAGTGTCTGTTTGAGCTCTTCCATATATCAAATCAAATATTGAGACAATATCAACACAATAATGATAGAGAGGATTCACCTATTACATTTTCCAAGGCCCACAATTTCCTATAATATCATTAAAACATAGTATTTAGTTGATGTATCCTATGTTTTGAACATTCAATCACCTTTTAGCCACGTTGAAGTGGTTCTTTTTCCTTTTTTAAGAAATTGTTTTATGTTGGGAGGTAGGTTCATGTAGTGTTTCTTTATCTTATTTTGAAGAATGTTTTTTGTCATTAAAATATCAAACTACTCAAGTGACCACATTGATGTTATGTTTGAAGCCCTGAGTTCCCTTTCCTGGTTATTCATTTAGTTCTATGGGTGGCCTTCCATTCATGATAAGGGAAAATCATGGAACATGTAATATAGGCTTTGTGAGTAATTTTATGGTTCTCTCCTCATTAGGGGTGTTTTCAATGATATTTTTGTAATATTGGAAAAAATAATGTGGCCTGTTAAGGAGTGATGAAACTATAAAGGATTTTAAGAAAACCCTACTTTTGAACTCCCTCCATGATCTATGATTTTTAGGATCTCCATTCACATGGAAATTGGGTACCTCAATAGAGGGATGCATCGCTGAAAGACTGGACAAATTTTTTGGGATAGATGACTAGAAATATATCTTCCATGCATACTCTTTTAAACACTTGTCCCCGGTTGCCTCTGACCACTCTCTGATCCTTATTTCAACATCCCCCCAAAGGAATCGGTTTAGAGGTGGGTGTACGTTTAGGATTGAGAGGATGTGGTTCTACGATGGGAGTTGTGAGGAAGCCATTCATGCTATTTGGTTGGGGGGGTCTGAAATTGTGCTTTAGCTCTCAAGCCCAGAATGATAGTATCTAGCTGAAGAATTGGAGTTCAACTACGATTAGTCCCACTAAATACACACATTAATAGGGATGAATGGTGGTTAAAATTTCTCTTTGCCCAGAATTTTTCTGAATCTATGATTAAGGATTTCTCAAACATTGAGAGGTATTTCAATATTGTGCTTAAGGAAAAGGAAAGATACTCATTCATCTAGGTACGATAATATTACATTAAAAAGAGGTGACTATAACACTACTTTATTCCACCAACGATATACTAAGAGAAGGAGAAAAACCCACATCTCCCACCTTGAATATTTTCATGGTAGAGTGATGTAGGATGCTGTTAGAATTCATTAAATTATTCTGGAATTATTTGAAAATATTTTCAAGGAATACTACATTGAAATACCTCTTAGTCTCACCAACTACATCCCAATAATTTTTTCTGATGATATGAAGTTTTCTCTAGAGAGGGACAATTCTGATGATGAAATTTGAAGGGATCGTCACCATTTTCATTCTATGAATTTTTTTTCATGATGGGTTTCATGCCCTTTTCTTCAGATGGTTTTGGCACATTTTTGGTCTGGACATGATCAAGGAGATGAAGGATTTATAGGAAGGTATGAGTTACTTTGAAAATATTAATGTGACTGTTATTACCCTCATCCCAAAATCTAAATTCCCCCAGAAGATTACAGAGTTCCATCCAATCATCCTCTGCAATTTTATTTACAAAATTTTCTCTAAGATTTTGGTGTCTAGGTTGAGTGTTTTCTACCTCTTCTAGTTTTTTAAGATAAGAGTTATTTTGACTCATGGAGGACCATTAATGATAATGCATCCTTTTCCTATGAGATATCCCAATACATGATGACCCTATCCATAGAAAAAAGGAGCCATGGCCTTGAAACTAGATATTATGAAAGACTATGACATAGCCGAATGTCCTTTTCTCGATCTTGTACTATCAAAACTGGGTTTTCTGAGCTAAATGGATCTTAAAATTATGAACTATGTTACTTTAGTTTCATATAGAATCAACATCAATGGGGAGTATTTGTCTAGTTTCACTCCCTCTAGAGGTTTAGGATAATGGGACCTAATCTCTCCCTTCATTTTCATTAATGTAGAGAATGTTTTTTCACATATCCTTTTAAAGGCGATGGAGCATGGTTCTATTCATGGATCCAAGGTATGTTGCAATGTTTCTTGTCCTTTCATTTTAGACAATTTCCTTATGTCTGCTTAGGCTATTACCCTTGAGTTTTACTCAATCATGAAGATTTTCAACCTTTTTGAGAAGGATTCTAGGAAATGGATAAATGCCTCTAAATTTGAACTATCTTTCAACAAAGGAGTTCCAATGATGATGCAACAAGAGATTCAGAGATTATACAGGTTTCTTATGGTCAAGAAACATTAGAAATACATGGGGCTCCCAACTTCTATCAGAAGATCAAAGAAACATGTTTCGTTTCAATCAGTGATAATGTTGATAATTTGATCAGTGTTTGGTCAAGTAGAAAAATATACAAAGATGGGAATGATGTGATAGTTAAATACATGTCCCATGTTTTCCCCTCACATGCCATTTCCTTTTTCATGTTCCCAGTTACCCTTGTTGATTAGATTCATTCTCGGATGGAAAACTTATGGTGGGGTTCTGCTAATGGAAAACACAACACCCACTGGATCATGTGGGATAAGATGTTGGTTTCAAAGTCATGTGGTGACCTTAGGATTAATAACCTTCAATGGTTCAGTGATGCTCTTTCGAAAAAAAAAGTGGGGCACGTCATGTCCTATACTAATTACCTTTTCTCTATGGTATTTAGAGAAAAGTATTTCCCAAAGTCTGACTTCCTACATGCTTCCATTGGTCCCAAGACAAAATTTATGAAAAGAATATTCTGTGGTGGAATCCTTCTGATCAAATGTGGCAGTGTTTGGAGGACTACTGATGGAAAGAAGGTGAATGTATGGGGAGGCCAGTGGTTATTCAAGGGGGTCAACATTAGAGTCTATTTGCCTATCATTCTGGGGTTTAAATATGCAAAATTTCACGACCTCATTGATGATTATTTAGAAGAGTGAGATTGGGAAACAGTTTTTGGTTAGTTCAATGAAACATATCTATGTGTTATCTTTAGAATCCTGATTACATTTGGAGTGGGTGGTGACCAAATCTGCTAGTTAGGGGATGCTTCTACGATGTACACTTTTAGGTCGGGGTACATCAATTTTTTGAATGGGTATACTCAGTCTCATCTAGGCGATCGGTGGAGGAATATTTGGGCACTCTCCACACCCCCCCCCCCAATTCAAGTTTTTATGGTTGTAGGTTTTATTTGGTGTCCTACTGATGTGAAAAATTCTTACTTTATGACACATGTGGGTTGATGATGTGTTCCCCCTGTGATTTCAATAGATTGAAACTCATTTGCATACTATTATTTTCTTCCTAGGAGTTGTGGGAGTGTGGAATGAATGGTCCCCAGTGTGTAAGGAGTCCCTAGTCCCATATATGGAGTTGGCCCATGTTTTCAATGATTGGGTTTCCTCTTTAGAACCAGAGGCTATGGGGTTAGTGTGTAATTTTTCTTGACTTGTTTGGTCTCATAAGAATGAATGGGTTTTTGAAGAGAATTCCTCACTTGATCGAATTTGGGTTGATAAGGATATGAATTGAAGAACTAGTGGATGTCGAACTAGGAGTGGCCATCAGTTCTCTAATCACAAAAAACTCAAACTTGTTGGCTTCCCCCGCCTGAATGATTCAATAAAATCAATACAGTTGTGGCTGTCTCGATATTGTCTCGAATTGTGGTGGTGATCATTGCCCAAAAACACAATGGCCATGTGATTGATTCTTGGTTCATGGTTTTCAATGGATGTTGGATCCCAGTTTTCGTGGAAGCATCATCAATTATTCATGGGATCCTCCGTTCCCAGGATAAAGGATGGAATTAGGTGGTTTTGGAGTCTGATTGTCTTGAATCCATTAATTATTTTTCAAACAAAGGAGAGAATTCATCTTTGGGAATGTTCTAAGGAAAATATTGTCTCTTTCTAATTCATTCTCAATATGAAAATTCTCCATCATCTTGCGTGGGGATAATCTTGAAGCCCTCAGGCTGGCGAGCTATAAGAAGTCTTCAGAAAACCATTTTTGGGTTGATCATTTTCCTGATTGGATTTTATTGTATAGTTCAATTGATCAATAATATATCCTTTCTGTATTTAACAAAATATTGATATTAATTTTTTGAAATTTTATCATTTTTCATAATGTAATTTTATTTACAATCAAATATATAAAAATATATGCATATTTCATATATATTCACTCATAAAAATTTAATTTTATAAATATATATGTAAACATATTTATATGTCAAGTATATTTCTAATATATATAAACCTTATATAAATTGAAAATATTATCCATTTTATTTAAAATAAAAATGTATAAATATTTATATACAATTACAACTACTGTATATATATTGTTTATATATATAAATATATTTATTTGTGCATTGAAAACTGATATATATTTATCTATATATTCTAATATATGTATATAAATATTAATATATAATATATGTAAATAAATATAAATATGTATAATTATAATTATAGATGAACATACACATATAAATAAATATATAGGTATGTATGTATTTATAAACACACATACACACACAAAAAATATATTTTATATATGTATTAAAATATATATATATATATATGGATAAAAAAAATAAAATGAAATGAAATATAAATGAATACATAGATATATCATAAAATACATAAGAAAATGACATAGGGGAGTGGAAATGGAGTGGGATTATGAGGGATGTCTTAGTTTTGAATCCCAGCAGGGATAGGGGCACATGCGGGTGGGTGATGCATGTCGCTAGTGCTGTTAAAACATGGGGGGATTCCTCAAACTGTTAATGGGATGGGGAGGATAGACTATCACTGTTAAAAGGGGGTCGAGCATAGATAAAAGGGGAAAGGTCCCACCCTTCAATTTGTAGAATTTTTTAAAATTATTTTTGAATTTAATAGCGCTACAAAATCATCAATAATGGTCCCTTTTATCATCATTTTTTAGCTTTGATAAAGGACTCCTTTTTTCAATGCTGTTGAAGGGACCTTTATTAGTTATTTTTTAGCATTGATAAAAGGTTCCCCCTTTCAATAGAGCCAAAGATAATAACACATATTAACACAGAAAATGAGCATTTTGCGTACTTTTATAGGTCATATCTACAGAAGTGAAGTCATACCAATCACCACTTTCATAAGATTAAGGTGGGTATGATTCCTATAGATAAAAAATCACTTATGGAAAATTGTTATAATGTTTTAAAAAATCACAATATATATTCATTTCAAATAAATATAGATAATAATTAAATTAAGCTAAACCTAGGGGTCAATGGCGAGATCTAAACACCTACTTGATGGTGGGGGTTGGTAGGAAAGCACATGGGATAGTGGAAATGGAAGGCCTCTTCTCATCATGGAGGCCGAAGGCAAGACTCAATCCTAGGTGTGATGGTGAGGGATAAAAATGAGTGTAAATCCTTACTCGAGGAAGGGGTCTATGAAATTAGGGAAAGAACCCACTTTATTAGGGTATGGTGAATTTCCAAGCAGGTTGCCGACATTATTAACAGATCCATCCACATTGATGATCTTCCCAATAGTTCCCAAATGAAGCAATGGTTTGGGTGTCGGGGTCGGCGGTTAAATGGATGGATGGCTACCTTGAGGGTTTTCAATCAAATCCAATTTCTAGGTTTCTCTACAATATTATTTCAGACTATATGCATTTTACTTTTAGATAATTATATTTTCTACCATTTATAATTTCCTTGTCTTTATTTGGGGCATGTTGTGTTTGGGGATTAAGTCATGTAATGGGTTCTATATTGATCCAACTTACAAGGGATAATAATTTTTATAATATAGGGGATTACCAAATTATTCTAAAAATACTTTTCACTAAAAAATAAAAAAGCCAAATCCAAAAATTACTATAAAATTTAAACATTTATAATATAAAAAAAGTTCACAAGAAAGAACATAATAATAGTGTCACTAAGAGGGTGGGAGTTAACTCCATTATATGGAGGTAAATACGTACCTAAAATATGTGTATGTCACCAAATATACTCTATCATCTGATCATGTTGTTGACGCTGCTACTGACATTGCTACTCCACATGTTGTCGCTACTCTTCCGACTCTATAAATAATCTCTGAACAGTTTCATCATGAGCTCAAGGACATGCATCATACTCTACATATGTGAAATATTATGATCTCATACAAACTACATTTTGTGATAAATTTTTAAATCACTTCAATTCCATAGTAAATAGTCAGAGTTGATCGTAAACCAGTCTCAATCACCATGCCTTTCTAAATTAAACTTTTCACTACCATCGACAAATTTGTCTCATCAAAACATGCCCGCATGAGGCTTTGTCCCCACCATCAGTATTACCCAAACTCCCAAACATATGAAAAATATTTTTTTAATATATCTCATATATTTATAAAAAAATAAATAAAATGATAAAAAAATTATATTATATTAAGATAAAAGACATAAAAAAACACTAACCATAATCGGTTACTATCTCTCACCAGCAATCTTTCTAATACTACTATCATTGTACATCCTCTTGTACACATAAAACTATGTAATAGATGGATAGACCATAAAAAATATGAATGTATCGTATACATATCATATTAAATAATATTTTTACCAACTTTTGATGATGCATTCTAAATGTACGACTCTCAACTCTATGTGTGACATCCTGCAAGTCCCGATTCTATTAACTATAAATGGTAGCATCTTGAAATTATCATATATACAGTATGTTAAAAATACCAATGAAGCCTTTGTGGGGACACTACCATAGAAATAGGTTTTCGCAGCGCCACCCTTTTGTATCCCTAAAAAATCATTGATAAATGGGGTACCTTTATGAGCTGTAAAAAAAGAACTGATAAAAGTTACTTTTAAAAGTGAAAAAAATGTGCTGTTAAAAGTACCCTTTTATCAGTGATTTTTACCACTTTTAAAGGGACCCCATTTATGAGTGCCTTTTTAGTATTTCTACGAAATGGGGGTCTTTATTTGTGATTTTTTTACTAGTTCTCATAAAGGGTATATTTCAAAAAAACATTAAAAATTATATATATTAATAAATAAATATATAAATATATTTTATTGATATAAATAAAATATATATTTATATTATATATGTTTTAAATAAGTATAGATAAAATTTACACCTAATATATAAGATATTTAGTGAAATATATTATTAAATTTATAAAATACTATTATTAATTAATTATTTTCTAATTATTATGAATTAATAATAATTTATTAATAAATTTAAGACACAAAAAATTCATAAGATTAATAAAAGATCTAATATAAGTTGAAAATTTAACTCAAACCTCAAACGATAATAACTTTTGATATGATTGTTTGTTTGAGCTAAACTACTTATCAAATCAAATCTTAAAATGAGCTCTATGCACAAGTGCCATTTGAGAACCCTCTTTCACATTTTTCTATGCCAAAAAAATGCTCCAAAGGCCTCCAAAAGTGAGTTTTTAGTTGGGATACCCAAATATTTCAACATTCAATGGAATTTTAGACTCGTTTAAGAGGGTCCTTTTGCCCTTTTTCTGTAAGGATTGAATTTATTCATAGGGATTACATTCATATTGATATTATGGGTTTAAAATTTTATCATTTTCAAAATTTAATTTTATTTATAACTAAATACAAAACAATATATACATATTTTTTATATATTCACACAAAAAAATTTAGTTTTATAAATAAATAATTAATCATATTTACATATAGAATATATTTCTCTATATATAATCTTTATCTAATTAAAAACTAATATTCATTTTATTTAAAACACAAATATATGAATATTAAAATACCTATATAGTGTGTGTGTGTGTCTATATATATATATATATATATTAGTGTGTGTCTGTATTAACAAACTGATATATATTATTTATATATTCTAACATATGAATATTCATATTAATATATAATATATGTAATTATATATAAACATGTATAATTATACTTACAAATACTCATATAATATATATATATGTGTGTGTGTGTGTGTGTGTGTGTGTGTGTGTGTGTGTATGTTGTATATATGTATTTATTTCTTTATTTTTACACACACAAAAACATATTTTAAAAACAAATTTAAAAATAATATTATAAATATATATTAATATAAAAATAAATTTACGGATAAAAAAATATAACTAAATATAAATATATATACACAAATAGATGCAAATATAAATATATAAATATAACTATATATATTAATATATATATATATATATTAATATATGAATATATTTTAAAATAAATATATATTAATATACGAATAAATATAACTAAATATTTATATAAATAAATAGATATAACATTAAAGGGAGAACCAAACAAGATGAATGTGTGGTAAAAACTACTACACATATGGCCTTTCACAATACGGAAAATGGCCTTTAACAGGGCTAAAAAAGTGATGTTAATCATAATGATGATAAGTGGGGCCCTTTATCAGTGCTTTTTTAGTGCAGATAAAGGCCTAGCCCCATGCAGTGTTTTTTTTATATAACAACACACCCAAAATAAAACCTAAAACTAAAACTGTACACCCAGAATCAAACCAGATATATATATTTGATTGACCTCATGAATAAAAAAATTCCCACCCTCAATATATTGGAAAAAATACGATATTTACATTTCAAACAAAATTTTTTTAAAATTACCTTTACAATGGTCCAACAAACATTCTAAAAAATTAATATTTCATATTTTGATGATCGTGATCCCCTCTCAATAATGTCCTACCATGGTATTAGTTGTCGAACAAATCATCTCAACCCATGAAAAGTGTTCCACCTATATAAGAAAAAAATATTTTGTTAGTAACACTATAAAGAAATAAATTAAATATTAATATGAAATAAAGCATTAATAAAACGTCAATATTTAATAAAAATGACACATTTGGAATTACACTAATCATACAGTGTGCCCTATTGAGGTGGGGTATAATCCTACACGTAAAAAAATTTTATGGATCATTTTCCTAAAATATTAAAACAATCAGAATGCGTATTCTCAGTTTTAAGTATGTCACATTTTATTTTACTAAAATTAATGTAAATTTTAAATAATAAAATATTTGGAGATTTATCGGCCACACCATGTGTCGTGTTGGGGTACATATGAATCATAACTGTCAAAAATTACTAAGGAATCATTTTAATAAATTAACAAAACAATCTGATTTTTTTTTTCAGTATGTTCATTGTGTTTTTTTACTAAAATATCATTTTTGACTAGAAACACACCTTTTGAGTCATACTGGCCATATCGTGCATATGTTTGACGAAAGACTGCTTCATTCACATCATGAATGACATATGATTTTCTTTCCTAAATTATCAAGACAGTCAGAGTGTGTTTTATTGGTTTTCAGTGAATGACAAATTTTGAACTAAAATTTTCATTTTAATATATTAACAGAATCATTTGGTTATACCGGTAACATTGTTCATCATATTGAGGTTAAACTGACTGAAACACATCAAGAGTGACCCATGGATCATTTTTGTATTCCATAAAAACAATCCGAATGAATTTTTTTGGTTTTGAGTATGTCAAGTGTTGTTTTTATTTAAATTAATGTCAATTTTAAATAAAAAGAGACACTTAGAGTTATACCAGCCACACAAAATGTCGTATTGAGTTCTTAATGATCCCTGCACATCATAAATCACTAGTAGATTGTTTTCCTAAAATTAAAAAACAATATGAATGAATTTTATCAGTTTTTAGAATGTCACATGTTGTTTTTACTTAAATTAATGTCAATTTTATACAAAATGAGACACAGGGAGTGATACTAGCCACACCGTAAGTCATATTGAGGTGCGACTGATTTCTATATGTCACAAATGTATAATAGATAATTTTCTTAAAATATAAAATTAATACGAATGTGTTTTCTTTCTAGTCAGTAGGTCATTTTTTGTTTTTGTTAAATTCATGTCAATTTTAAATAAAAAGATACACTTTGAGTTATACCAGATACACCATGCATTGTAATGAGGTACTATTGATTCTTACATATCATTAATGAATCATGGATCCTTTTACTAAATTATCAAAATAATATGAATGCATTTTATCAGTTTTTAGTATGTCACTTGTTCTTTTAACATAAATTAATGTAAATTTTATATAAAAATACACACTTGGAGTCATACCAGACACACGATTTATCATATTGAGGTTCAGTTTACTCGTACACATCAAAAATGACTCATGGATCATTTTATTAAAATAAAAAACAATAATAATATATTTTATCGGTTCTCAGTATGCCCTTATTGTTTTAAATTAAATTGATTTCGATTTTAAATAAAAAGAGACAATTTAAGTTATACTAGCCAGACCATGCATCATAATGAGGTGAGGCCAATTCCTTCATGTCAAAAATGAATTATAGAAAAATTTTCTAGAGTATAAAAACAATATGAATATATTTTCTTGATTTTCTCTATGTATGTTATTTTTTTACTAAAATTTCATTTCAAACTGGAAGCACACATTTTGAGTCCTTCTGGTCCCATTATTCATTAGTTTGATGCGATACTACTTTATACACGTCAAAAATTACTTTTGAATCTCTTTCATAAATTATAAATACAAATATATTGTGTTTTCTTGGTTTTTAGTGAGTGACACATTTTGAACTAAAATGTCAATTTTAAACTGATAATGGATACTTTTAGTCATATTATTCACACCGTGCATCGAATTGAGGTGTGTTTAATTCATAAACATAAAAAATGACTCATGGATATTTTTCCTGAAGTATCAAAAAAATACGAATTAATTTTATTGGTTTTCAGTATGACACATTTTCTTTTTTTCAATTTAATGTCAATTTAAAATAAAAATACACACTTGTAGTCATATCATCCACAACACGCATCATATTGTGGTGTAGTTAAATTTTACATGTCACAAATTACTGAATAATTATTTTCCAAAAAAAATCAAAACAATCTGAATGTGTTTACTCAGTTTTTATTATGTCACTTATTCTTTTTACTAAAATTAACACTACTGGAAGTGTGGTTTTTACCCACGGTTCTTTAACAACAGTTTTCTTAAACCGTTGGTAAATAAGGGCTAGGAAACCCGTTCCCAATGGTTTGCTAGAACTATTGAAAAAGGTTACCCCTTTGCCAACAGTTCCAAAAAACCATTGGCAAAGGGGTGTTCAAGTTACTCATCCCAACGGTTTTATAAAACTGTTGGGAAAGGAAACCCCTTTGCCAATAGTTCTGATGAACCATTTGGGAAAGGGTACCCTAAACATCCCTTTCCCATTGTTTTTTAAAAATAGTTGGTAAATCATTTCCCCATATACAATCGGGTCTCTGCTCTCCCCCAGTCACGATAGAACCCTAAAATCAATCCAGCGCTCGGCTCCGCTCTCAAACTCCCCCATCCGAACTGGTGAAAATCAATCTGAATCATCTCAGATCAGGTATTTTATTCTATATACACATATTCTACCTTGTTTTTATTGTTATTGACCTAATATTTTAGTTTTAACTTTTTATTCTGATGTGATTTCACCCTGAAAAATAGGGAAATGGAAAAATATTTTGTTAATTAATTAGTTTCACATGGTATATCATTTGTGTTATAATGTCCATTCTAAATAAAGGGTTAATGTAATAGAAGCCCTTGAATAAATTTTGGAATTAGGGGTATGTTGCTTCTATGAGAGGTTTTTTGTTGTGTTTCACTGTATGTAATAGGCTGTTGTATGGTGATTGAGGTGACCAGTTGGGCTTTGTGATATGTGGGGTTGTATTGTGATGGTTAGTGGGCATGGATGTGACATGTGAAGTTGTGTGATAGTAATGATGTGTGGTGGTGTTTTTCCATGTGGAGGTGTTGTGTGATGAGGTTGTGGTGTATGATTTGGTGAGGTGGTTTTGGTTGTGCGGTGGTTTGTGATGTGAAATATTTTTGTTGTGATATTTGGTTGTTTTGGTGAGATGGTTGGCCGATGTAACATGGCGACGATGGTTATTGTGATATGGTGAGTTGTTGTGTGGTGGTTTTATTAGTTTCCTAGTTAACTATGGAATAAATTATGTGGTTAAAAAAACAAGATAGTAAATAAATGATATGGAATAGAAATGGATGTCTGGTAAATGGATTTAATTCATTTAACATTAAATGAATGGACAATGTAAGTGTGAATGAAGTGTCTTATAAATTAAAGTGGTAAATTCTATGTGTCTTGTGTGGTATTGGTGTGGTGTGTTGAATATAATGGTGGAAGTGGTTATGATGGTTTATGTGTTGTATGGTATTAGTGAAGTGTGTGATTATGTAGTTAATGGGAACCCATAGGTTGGTAATTTTTTTCTACCAATATATCATGTATTTTATGTTATTTCGATACATTCCCAAGAATAGTTGGATAATCTTACCAACGATCAGAGGTTTTGAGTTATGGGTATTTTTTCTATTATCTAGGATGGTGATTATATGGTTGGATAGCTACCATGTCTTCCATACTCTTCCTTCATAAGTGATTGACCATGTGTTTCTACGCAAGATGTGATGTAATTGTCCATGTGTCTTTAGGCGAGATGTAAAATGATTTCCCAAGTGTTTTTAGGTGAGGTGCGATGTGATAAGGCTATAATAAGATGTGGCATGTGGTTGGGGTCATGTAGGGTAGGAGGATGGCATAAGGTTTATGTTATTCATGGTCATGATACCCTACTAATATGGTTATGGGATGAGGCATGATGTGATGTGATAACACATTAAGTTCTTGTTGGTTTTATATTTTTTCAATAACACAGTAGTATGTTTTTTTCACATGTGTAGTTGAAACCATGATTATTTTCTTCCATTATTGTTTACTTAAATGTATTTTCTATTAATGATTAATCCTATTGAAATTTTTATGACAAAATGACTTATATAAATTCTTTTTACAGAATAGACAAAAGTTGAATGTATGAAACCGATCGGACCTCTAGAAACTTTCAAAACAATTTAGAGAGCTTCATAGATTTTTCATTTCACAATGAATTAGATAGTGGTCGCATACACTGCCAATGTTCCAATTGTGTTGGTAGACCCTGGTTTAGCTGTGAAGCAGTCGGCTACCACATAACCAAAAATTGTTTTCAAGAAAACTATACTGTGTGGTATCACAATGGGGAGAAACTGAAATCTCAAATTGGTGATGATCGAAATGAAAGGACAGGAATGGTTAATTTGTTAGATGATCGGTTTCCATTTATTCATCACCATGAAAAAGAAACGATTTCGACACAAGAAGACTTTGATATGAGGACAGCTGATGCATCTAGTGAAAATGATGATATTGATAGGGTGAAAAAATTGAATGATGCTTCCATGACTCCAGTATTTAAACAATGCGATAAAATGAAAAAGCTGGAATTTTTAATCCGATTGTTTCATGGGAAAACTATGTATGGTATTTCTAATACAGCAGTCGATTACATTATTACCCTCTTGAAGGATTTACTTCTAGATCATGCAGATATTCCCTCAAACCACTATATGGCATGGAAGTTATTTGAGGAACATGTATTTTCAAGAAAAAAAATTCATGCTTGCCCGAAAGATTTCAGATTATTCTGGGGGGAAACCGCGGAACTAAATGATTGTATAAAATATGGAACATCCTGCTAGAAGTCAAAATCTGATGGAACACCATCTCGCGTTCCACAGAAAGTAATGTTGCACTTTCCATTGATCCCCAGACTCCAGAATCGTTTTATATCTTATGACATATCAATAAAAATGAGATGGCATGATACCGAGAGAAGGAAGACTAATGATGAGTTGGTTCATTCTAAAGATGGATTTGCATAGCAGAGATTTGATGCTCGATATTCTAATTTTGCTGATGACATGCGTAATGTGAGGCTTGGTCTTTCATGCTACTGTTTTAATCCGTTTGGGCAGATGCTTACTTTGCATAGCACATAGCCAGTTTTTATACACATTTATAATCTCCCCCAATGGTTGTGTATGAAAAAACATTTCAATTTCATGAGTATACTCATATCTGGTCCTTCTGATCCCGACATTGATATTTATGTATACATGAAACCATTAATAGAAGAGTTGAAAATTCTTTGGGATGTGGGTGTGCGCACATACGATGCATGTTCGAAAGACATATTTCAGATGTGTGCTGCGCTTATGTGGATGATCAATGATTTTCTGGATTATTCAGTGATTTATGGAAAGAGCAAGAAGGGAAAACTATCATGTCCAGTTTGTATGAAGAATACAAGATCCAGAATACTGAAACATCACTATAGTTTCAGTTTTATGGGACATTGACGATTCTTTCCAATGGATCATCTATATAGAATGAATCATCAAAGATTTGATAATACCATAGAGACCGATGATCCACCTCAGCGTATTTCTAGAACTGAGGTACTTAATGAATTTAAAGATTTCAATTTTTTGTTTGGGAAGGGTCAAATGAAATCTTTAATGAGAAAGAATGTTTCCACGGAAACCTGTTACAATTAGAGGAAGAGGGGAATCTTTTTTGATTTTCCTTATTTGTCAACCAATTTGTTACGTCATTGCTTAGAATTAATTCATATTGAAAATAATATATGTGAAATGTTGTTTTATATTCTTCTAAATGTCAAGGGGAAGACAAAAGATGATTTACAATCTCGGCGTGACTTGGTGGATTGGGGAATCAGACCAGAATTGCATCCTGTGTGTATCAGTGAAAATAAATGGCAACTTCCATGTGCTTCTTATGTGATGACACCTACGAAAAAAAAACAATTTCTGGATGTATTAGAGACTATTAGAGTTCCTGATGGATATTCTAGAAACATATATAAATGGTTCAACAGAAGAGTGTTGAAGCTAAAATCTTTGATGACTCATGATTATCACATTATACTGCATTAGATTCTTCCAATAGCAATCTGTTGTCATTGGTCCAATAATGTAAGGGTGGCTATTATTCGGTTGTGCCATTTGTTTAGAGATCTTTGTGCTAAAAATTCTTCCATGTCTTTCTTGAAAAAAATGTTGACAGATACCCCATTAATTTTTTGTGAGTTGGATAAAATATTTCCTCCATCATTTTTCACATGCATGCTGCATCAGACAGTCTATATTCCCACTGAAATACTTCTCAGAGGACATGTTTCTTTTCAATGGATGTATCCATCTAAAATAAATATGTTCACATTAAATTCTTATGTCCGAAACAGAAATCATCCCGATGGTTATATCGTGAACGGCTACTTGGCTCAAGAATGTATGGATTTTTGCTCGATGTATTTTTCTGATCTTACTACAAGATTGAACAGACCAATGAGAATTGAAAAAGAACAGTATGATCCAATTGAACCCAGTTTTCCATCACTTACTCAAACAGGAGCAATTCATGGATCATATACATCGATGACATTAAGCCATGAAGAGTGGGAGATGGCCAATCACACAGTTTTGTTCAACTGTGAATTGTTCGATGACTATATCAGGTAACTAAATTTATTATGTATATCTTATATATATCTGTTAAACTATTAATATTTTTTATCTATAGGGAACATAACACAATGATAAATAGGAATCGTCATTCTTTATCTTTGTGAAGGAGAGAGAAATTTCATATCAAAGTGTTTTCTACTTGGTTAAAATTGATGGTAAAAATATTACTTTTTAAAATAATTATATAAATATTTAATTAAGTTTAATAGTCATTTATATTGCAGGTATTGATTTTGTCAGCTGACTCTGTCTATGAGGAAATAAGATCTTTGGATTTTGGTTCTAATACTATGGTTCGTGACTGTAAATCAATTGTTATCAATGGGTATAAATTTATTGTCACTGAACGAGAAAATAATATGAGAACACAACATGTTGGTGTTATAGTTACTACCATTACAGATTATTATGCCAGTGCATCAGATAGTAGACCATGATTTGAAAATGTGGGTTATCATGGAGTTGTTGAGAAAATAATGATATTGGATTATTACTCTCATGGAAAAGTCATAATGATGAAATTCCATTGGTTTTATTCGATGATGAGACATGACACATTTATTTATGATTGTGAATTTTGAGTAATTAATATGACCCACACTCTTGCTACCGAAGAAACATATGTGTTGGAATTAGTGGCTAAAATAGTTGTTTATGTCAAAGACCAACTTCGCCCTGAATTTGGTGTTATAGTTGATGTAATTCCAAGACATATTTTTGATGATGGTGATGATGGAATTGAAACTGTCTCTAGTGTCATTGGAACCAATCCATTTATTTCATTTGATAACTCAAATATCTCAATTGTCAATGTTCATTGTGAACCCAAAGTTGTGGTTGAAAATATATAGAATCATTTTTTCATGTTCTCAGTTATTTTGGTTTACCTCGAGTTGGGTTGTTAAGGTTGGTAATATTCGAATTTATTTAGTATTGATCAAAAATATGTTTTATCTGACTTTACTGTTATATGAATTTTCAATGATTATTGGTTGCAGTTTTATTTGAATTGCATTTTTTAATTTGTAATTCAACTATATTCGAACCTAGTCAAACAATATTTCCAACGTGGTGAACATTACAACTTGTATTATTTATTAAATCCATTCAAGCTCTTCTAAAACAATTGATAGCTAAATTACCAATGAATCACCCTATTCCCTCATATATTTAGTTTTTTGGGTTACACATTAGTTTCATATTTCTAATTAATTACATATTTTTTTCAAAATCAGGAAATGTAGCCAATTGAAGAGAGATGAAGGAAAAAAATGATGGAGAACAATCGTCGAATGGCGGAGTTCATAATTACATCATTAGTGATTGTAGTGAGTACTTTCTTTCAAATTGATATATTTAATGAATATATAATTTCATGTGATTAATATTTTTGTAAACATTTTTGTAGGATCCACCTATACGTCGACAATTATTCGATGAGGAGCTTAGTATTGGTCCTAGTACTCAGGCCGGTGGTATGAGGAGGGTTCGTACTAGAGGTAGACGAGCAGCTACTCGTACCCGACAAGACCCTTCCCCTCCCACTAGAATATCACCCTTACCACATTTTGATCCCGATGTGTCGTTAGGGACACATGGGATATTTAGGCCTCCAATTTTTTCTCTACCTTCTGCATCTTCTGGCCCATCATTTTTACATCCCATGATGATTCTCACTCCCCAGTCAGAATATGGTCAGATAGCTGTCCCATCTTCTTTTCCTTCTACTTCTGTCTCTCCGAGCTTCTATATTCCATCGTCTTCGACCCTTGTTCCACCACAGAGTGTTTCATCAGTTTTTGTGGATCCAGCAGTGCTCATCGATCATACCGACACATGTATATTTATAAAACCCTAATAAATTTTTAGAGCAATATTTATTTTCATTATGAAATGTTTTGATAAAATATTAGTTTTTCATTCATGAAAGATACATCTACTAATAGGTTGCGTGGGCGGGGGCGTACACGCATGCGTTCGGTGTGGAACCGCCACACACAGGTTATGGTGGATTATAATGAAGTCAACCAAATGGTTGAGAAAACAGGCCAGCAATGTCAGAGTTTTTTGGCGACGCTTGCCAAATACTCCAACATCATTACCATCAGCCCGCTATCATAGATTCATTTTCCACATGAGGTCAAGGATAGATTTTGGGAAGAGATATGGGTAAAAAACTCTATTCAATTTAATGCCATGAATTATTTTTTTATTTGTATGAATTAATATTTTGATGTCAGCTTCAATTTAATTTTCTGGATGGTGAGGGTGCATGACCAGAACGTCTAAAAGATTTAAGTGAGATTTGGAGAGCCTAAAAGCATGAGTTGTATATTGGCTGGTTTTCTAGATTTGGAACTGAGTTAGAGGCAGTTCCGGTGGTGGATGGTTGTCCTATACACCTGTATTGTTAGATGATTACTCATTTGACGAGTACCCAGTTTAAGGTATTAATTACATTTGAGGTATTTAAATAATAACTTTCATGTTTTTCATTAATATTATATATTGAATTATTGAATTTTATTTAGGAATCATCTGGAAAAATCAAAAAGAACATTGATGAAAAAAAATACCTCCACACATTGGGACGCACTATGATGCCTGATCATGAGAGGAAGCAGGTATGAAAATTGTTTATAAGTTTTCTTTACTACTTAAACTCTCATTTTTTTCCTTAATTATTTAATACTTTTCTAAATTTTTCATATAACTTTAGTTTTCAGTGTCATTGTAGAGGCAAATACAAATTATTGAAGGACGTGTGCATCGAGAAAAACTGTTTTGCTCGAGTAAACGGAAAAAGGATGGAAGTGTCATCAATGAAGCGACTCAGAAGATGATTGTAGGTTTTAATATATTGATTTTATATTTTAATATATATTTTTAACTTAAATATATATTTATATTTGTAACAGGCTGCTTTAGAGGCCCTCGATGCCCATGAACCAGACAATTTTGGGCCAACTGATAACTTACACCAGGTTTTGGGAGAAGAGCATCCTGGAAGAGTCTACTACCAACCAAGGATAGCCCCGAAAAGGTATTTTCCCTCCTCAGGTATGAGTGGTAGTGCCACCGAGCTGCATCAAGTTAGGGCAGATGAAGAACATGCTGACAAAAGGGCCACAAATACGGCAGAACAGTCTGCTAGGGAAAACATTGCATTTATGAAATTTATTGAAGTTCTACATCCGACACCTCCACCAAAGGCCAGCCCGGATTATGATGAATATATTTCATCGATACGTTCTATATATGGATCACCAGGTTGATGTTCTAGTGGTGGTCAAGGCGATTTCCAGGATGACGATGATGATGGCGAGGATTCTGATGCAGAAGAGGAGGGAGAGGAGGAGGGCGGGGAAGATGGAGAGGGCGAGGCGGAGGCTGAGGGATAGGAGGAGGGAGAGGAGGTCAAGGAAGATATTGGGGATGAGGATGAGGGTGATGATGATGGTGATTATGGTTATGGTGATGATGGTGATGGTGATGTTGGACAAGTTGATCCGTAACATTTTTTACTAATATTACTGAGATTTGATGTTTAATCTATTCTAGTTATTGGTATTATCCAAACCTGTAGTATATTATTGAAGTTGAGTTATTTTTTTATATTGCATGTTTTCATGGATGTTGATGTCTTTTAGTGGTTTTGTGTTTGTGAACACCATGGACAACCCCCTCCTTCCTAGACCCTGGACAACCCCCACCCTCCACCTTGGACCCCAGATAGCCCCCGAGACAGCCACCCAGATAGCCCCCGGATAGCCCCCTAGACCCCCCCCCCAGAACAGCCCCCACCCTCCTCCCTGGAACCCGGACAGCCCCCCAGACATCCCCCCAGACAGCCCCCAGACAACCCCAACCATCCTCCTTAGACCCCATACAGACCCCCCGGATAGCCCCCCCCCCACCATCCTCCTTGGTCCTCAGACAACCCCCCCAAACAGCCCCACAGACACCCTCTCGGACAGCCCCCACAGACATCCCCCCACCCTCCTCCCTGGACCCCGGACAACCCCCCAAACAACCCCCAGACAGCCCCCCTGGACAACCCCCCACTGTCATCATTATTCCCGAGAAATCCCCCAGGACACCCACCAGACAGCCCCCAAGACAGCCCCCCCGGACAGCCCCCCAACAATCCATGAATTCATTTACTAATAGAAAATATATAATATATATTTTATTTATTATCATCATGATAATCAATGTAAATTACATTTACACATCTAATCAATATCATAGATTCTTAGTATGTTATAAAAGGGATGTATTAATTGGGAAAGGCATTGTCAGCTCTGAAATGTTTCATAGCATGATACAATAAAATATAATCCATACAAAGAATGATATAAAAAACTTCTATATGAAATTCAGAAATATTTTAAGTAAATACCATTCCACTAATAGACACCTGATGATTCTCATGAATCATGTTTACCTTAATATTTCCACAAGGAGTTTTAGTAAAAGTTTTATCTTCTATTAATTTTCTGATATTCTCATATCAAATGTAAATGTTTCATAAATTAATTAATTAAAAGACCCATATTCAAATAGTTTTTTGAATAATGTGAATAAACAACAAACATACCACTCTAACTGTGTCTCTTTTGTTTTAATGGACATTATTATAAGTGAAAAGAATAACTGACATACAGAAAATTGAACAAACACATTCGGATTCTATTGATAATTTATCACAACGATCCATGGGTCATATGTGATGTGTACAAACCAACATGAGCTCAATCTGAGTCATGATGTGGTCGGGATGAGTCTAAGTGTCTCTCTTTTGTTTAAAATGGACAACATTTTAAGTACATATAGAAATCCAACCAAACTCCTTTGAAATGTGTTGATGATTTAGGAAAATGAACCATGGGTCATATGTGACATGTACGAGTCAACCCCGCCTCAATCCGTGGCACGGTGTTGCCGAAACCATTCATACTGTCTCCCTTTTGTTTAAAATGGACAGGATTATAAGTTAAAAGAACAAGTGGCATATGGAAAACCGGCCAAACTCATTCTGAATCCATTGATAATTTATCACAACGATCCATGGGTCATATGCGACGTGTATGACCCAACCTAGGAAAAATTCGAGTCGCGGTGTGGCCAGTATCAGTCTAAGTGGCTCTATTTTTACTAAAATGGACAACATTTTAAGTTAAAAAACATCAACTGGAATATGCAAACCTGACCAAATGCATTCATAATGAGTTTATACATTATCACAATGATCCATCAGTCATATGTGACGTGTACGAGTCAACCACGCCTCAATACGAGGCGCGGTGTGGCCGAAACCACTCTAATTGTGTCTCTTTTGTTTGAAATGGAAAGGATTATAAGTGAAAAGAACAACTGGCATACAGAAAACCAACCAAATGGATTCTTATTGTGTTGATAAATTATCACAATGATACATGGGTCATATGTTATGTGTAACAGCCAACAAGGGCTCAATCCGAGTCACGTTGTGGCCGAGATCACTATAAGTGTCTCTCTTTTGTTTAAAATGGACAACATTTTATGTACATACGAAAAAATGACCAAACACATTCGGTTTCTGTTGAAAAATTTGGAGAACGATCCATGGGTCATATGTGACGTGAAAGAATCAACATTTCCTCAATATGAGATGTGGTGTGGACAACACTACTCAAAGTATCAATCTTCTGTTTCAAAAGGACATCATTTTAAGTGAAAAACATCAACTGGCATACGGAAAACCGACCAAATGCATTCGGATTGTGCCTATACTTTAGCACAATGATCTATGGGTCATATGTGACGTGTACGAGTCAACCCCACCTCAATATGAGACGTGGTGTAGCCAACACCACTCTAATTGTGTCTCTTTTGTTTAAAATGGACAGAATTATAAGTGAAAAGGACAAATGGCATACAGAAATCCAACCAAACGCATTCGGAATCTATTGATAATTTATCACAACAATACATTGGTCATATGTGATGTGTATGAGCCAACCTAGGCTCAATCCGAGTTGTAGTGTGGCTGGGTTCAGTCTATGTGTATGTCTTTTGTTTAAAACAGACAACATTTTATGTACATACAGAAAACCGACCAAATGCATTCGGTATCCATTGAAACTTTAGGAGAATGATCCATAGGTCATATGTGACGTGTACGAATCAACCCCTACTCAATATGAGACGCAGTGTGGCCGGAACCACTCAAAGTGTCTATCTTTTGTTTCAAAAGGACATCATTTTAAGTGAAACAAATCAACTGACATATGGAAAACCAACCAAATGCATTCAGATTGTGTCGATACTTTAGAAAAACGATCCATGGGTCATATGTGACGTTTACAAGTCAACCCCTTCTCTATACGAGGTGCGGTGAGGCCGACACCACTCTAATTGTGTCTCTTTTGTTTAAAATGGATAAGATTATAAGTGAAAAGAAAAACTGGCATACAGAAAACTGACCAAACACATTCGGAATCTATTAGTAATTTATCACAACAATCCATTGGTCATATGTGACGTGTACGAGCTAACCCGGGCTCAATCTGAGTCACGGTGTGGCCGAGATTAGTCTAAGTGTCTCTCTTTTGTTTAAAATGGACAACATTTTATGTACATACAAAAAACAAATGAAACGCATTCAGTTTCTATTGAAATGGTAGGAGAACAATCCATGGGTCATTTGTGACGTGTATGAATCAATCCCACCTCAATATGAGACGAGGTGTTGCGGAAACCACTCAATGTGTCTGTATTTTGTTTCAAAAGGACATCATTTTAAGTTAAAAACATTAACTAGCATACGAAAAACCAACCAAACGCATTCATATTGTGTTGATACTTTTGGACAATGATCCATGGGTTATTTGAGACGTGTACAAGTCAAACATATCTTAATCTGAGATGCAGAGTGGCCGGAACCACTCTAACTGTGTCTCTTTTGTTTAAAATGGGCAGGATTATAAGTGAAAAGAACAACTGGCATACGGAAAACCGACAAAACACATTCGGAATCTATTGATAATTTTTCAAAACTATCCATGGGTCATATGTAACGTGTAGGAGTCAACACTTCCTCAATCTGAGGCCCTGTGTGGCCGAGATCACTCTAAGTGTCTTTCTTTTGTTTAAATGGACAACATTTTAAGTACATACGAAAAACTGACCAAACATATTCTGATTGTGTTGAATCATTATCACAATGATCCAAGGGTCATATGTGACTTGTATGGGCCAACCCGGGCTCAATCCGAGTAGAGTTGTGGCCGGGACCAGTCTAAGTGTCTCTCCTCTGTTTAAAATGGACAACATTTTATGTACATACGGAATCCCGATCAAACACCTTCGGTTTCTATTGAAACATTAGGAGAACGATCCATGGGTAATATGTGATGTGTACGAATCAACCCCGCCTCAATCTGAGACGCGATGTGGGAGAAACAAATAAATGTGTCTGTCTTTTGTCTCAAAATGACATCATTTCAAGTGAAAAACATCAACTGGCATAGGTAAAACTGACCAAATGCATTCGGATTCTATCGATACTTTAGCACAATGATCCATGGGTCATATATGACGTGTACGAGTCACCCACATCTAAATCTGAGACACTGTGTGGATGGAACCACTCTAATTGTGTCTCTTTATTTAAAAATGGACAGGATTATAAGTTAAAAGAAGAACTGTTATACAGAAAATCGACTAAATGCATTCTAAATGTGTTGATGCTTTAGTAAAATGATCCATGGGTCAATGTGACGTATACGAGTCAACCTAGACTTAATCTGAGTCACGGTGTATCCGGGATCACTCTAAGTGGCTCTCTTTTGTTTAAAATGGACAACATTTTATGTACATACAGAAAACCAACCAAACACATTCGATTCTGTTGAAACATTAAGAGAACGATCCCCGGGTCATATGTGACGTGTACGAATCAACCCTGCCTCAATATGAGACATGGTGTGGCTTCCACCACTCAAAGTGTCTGTCTTTTGTTTCAAAAGGACATCACTTTAAGTGAAAAACATCAACTAGCATACAGAAAACTGAATAAACTCATTCAGATTGTGTTGATACTTTAGTAAAATGATTCATGGGTCATTTGAGATGTGTACAAGTCAACCCCATTTAAATCTGAGATGCAGTGTGGCCAACACCACTCTAACTGTGTCTCTTTTGTTTAAAATGGACAGGATTATAAGTGAAAAGAACAATTGGTATATGGAGAACCGAACAATCACATTAGTAATCTATTGATAATTTATCACAACGATCCATGGGTCCTGTGTGACATATATGGGCCGACCCGGGCTCAATCTGAGTAGCGGTGTGTCCGGGATCAGTCTAAGTGTCTCTCTTTTGATTAAAATGGACAACATTTTCTATACATACGGAAAACCAACCAAACGCATTCGGTTTCGATTGAAACATTAGGAGAACAAACCATGGGTCATATGTGATGTGTACGAGTCAACATCACCTCAATCTGAGGTGCGGTGTGGCCGACACCACTCAAAGTGTCTCTCTTTTGTTTAAAATTGACATCATCTTAAGTGAAAACAACAACTAGCATACGGAAAACTGACCAAATGGATTCTGATTGTGTCGATACTCTATCACAACGATCCATGGGTCATATGTGATGTGTATGAGTCAACCCCGCCTCTATACGAGACGCGGTGTGTCCGACACCATTCATAGTCTCTCTTTTGTTTAAAATGAACATCATTTTAAGTAAAAACAACAACTGAAATATGAAAAACTAACCAAATGCATTCAAAATGATTTGATTCTTTACGAAAACGATCCATGGGTCATATGTGACGTGTATGAGTCAACCCCGCCTTAATACGATGCACAGTGTGTCCAGGATCACTCTAAGTGGCTCTATTTTGTTTAAAATGGACAACATTTTATGTACATATGAAAAACTGACCAAACAGATTCTGATTTTGTTGATACTTTAGCACAACGATCCTTGGGTCATATGTGACGTGTAAAAATCAACCCCTCCTCAATCTAAGACATGGTGTGGCCGACACCACTAAATGTGTCTGTCTTTTGTTTCATAAGGATATCATTTTATGTGAAAAACATCAACTGACATACGGAAAACCGATCAAACGCTTTCAGAATATGTTGATACTTTAGGACAATGATCAATGGGTCATTTGTGACGTGTACGAGTTATCCATTCCATAATCCAAGGCACGGTGTGGCCAGTATCGCTCTAGGTGTATGTATTTTGTTTAAAATGGACATCATTTCAGGTAAAAATATATGTTATACAAAAAACCTATCAAATTAAGAATTGAATTCTGGATTCCACATACAATTGCCATCTAAATTTAAAATTTAATTCTAACTTAATTATGTATGTGTTATTTTATTGCAAGTACAATAATTGGATTGAAAATGAGAGGTAATACACAAAATGATGCCTGCTATGCAAATTTCAGTGCTTCTGTGCAAAGTGCAGGCTACTGTGCAATTTTCATAGCATAGGTTATGCCAACGGTTTCAAACCATTGGCATAACATCTCTGATTATTTGTTTTACCAATGTTTAAATGAATCGTTGGTAAAAAACCTTTCCCAACGGTTTAGAAACTATTGGGAAATAGGTTAATTTTTCCCCACCCTATCCCAACGGTTCACTGTAAATCGTTGGGAAAATCATTCCCAATGGCTTACATCCCTACGGTTTGTATAACCGTTGGTATAACATATAGCAACGGTTATTCATCCTTTCCCAACGATTTAGAACCATTGGGAAATGCTGTATTTCTAGTAGGGCAATGACAATTTTAAATAAAAAGACACACTATGAGTGATACCAATCACTTGTTATTTTTTCTCAATATTTAGTAGGTTAGTTTCTCTAATACCAACTATATTGACCCTGATATTTCATACATATATATCACATCTTAGTATATTAATATTCCTTACATAACATAATGATCCATTCCAAAATAGTTTAGGACTAATGCTTTTGGAAATATGAAAACATAAAGAACTGGTTCATAAGAGTCTCTCATTATGTTTTTATTTACTAGTAACCTTCTTATACATAATATTTCTAAAACCATTATTAATAACCTAAGGATATGAAACATAATAAATGGTGATCATTGATGTTCAATAAGTGTAAAAAAGGAGATATCAATTATAATATAAGGATAACATGAGAATAAATATGTTAAAAGGTGATATTAGCATTATAAATTCATACATTTCTACTAGTGAAAAAAAGTTTTTATTATGTCGGTTATTTTTTATTTTTTTACATCAGGTTTTAGATAACATAGTTAAAATAGATGTTATAAATATTGTATTTTTATGTCGTTTATTTTAAAACTAATGTAAGAAGCATAAATTATAATATTTGTTTACACTGGATCCTAAACAACCGATGTGAAAAACCCTTCAGAGGGTCGATTTATCATGTCGGTTATTTAATAACTAGCATGGTATATTGTTTTTCATGTCAGTTGTTAGATAACTGACTTGATAAATCGTACCTCAAAAGGGGTTTTCACATTGGTTCCTAAATAACTGATGTGGAAGATGATATATGATGTTGGTTATGTAATAACAAACGTAATATAATATACCAATGCATTTATTATGTCAGTTATAAAATAACTGATGTAAAAACCATTTTATTAATAAAACTGCAATACCAATACTATGATTTTCCAATGTAGACCTGAAATAAGAAGAAACTAGACCAAAAGCAAATGAAAACCAGACCAGAATCTATAACAGAGAAACATTAGAACTAGTCCAAAATAAGAAGAACCCAATAAAAATTAAATATTCACATATATAATATTCATAACATACAATTTCAACTAAAAAAACATAAATCTAACCAAAACAACTACCAAATACATAATTATAAATACAATATTCAAAATTACATTTTACATACAAACAAACAAAAATCCAATCAAACCTGAAATTAATTTGACTATTCCACTTGTAAGTGTTCGAACTCTTGAGAACTATAGCATTGGGGGTCATAAAATATATACAAATTAAAAGGAAAGTAGTTAACATGTATAATTAATAAATCTAATTAAATATTATGGAAATGTTTATAAGGAAATCTAACCTGGTCAAAGTTCATTATTATTTTAATCATAACTATTTCATATATAAATCATAACATATAATATCCTCATTCGATGATGCCTTATTGTTCATGAAAATTATTTTTAAATAAGTGTTAATTAAAAATATCATTTTAATGTAATACATCAAGAAGTACAAATTATAAATGGATATTTATCTTTAAATTTACATATTTAATCTTGTAACTCATTTTCTTTGTATTTTTTCTAAATTATTCCCATACCCTATTAGAAAATAATATGAATTAGATAAATTTAAATTTTATTATAATATAAATAACTATTTATAAATTGACACATTCGTTTCCAAAATATTCTTAAAACTTCCCCACACATCGCCAAGGATAGAGAATATCCAATAAAGTGTTTTTATAACTCTCACAAAAATGCATCATCCAAAACTATGTGATTATATTCTATTCAAATATATCGGCAATATAAAGTGTTCTTTGATCCTCATCCAAGGAATGTGCTTTAGGGGAAATCATATCCAGGTCCATGAATCCATATACATATGTTTTCTCATTCTTCAAACACATGTTATAAATATACATAATAAAAACAGACATAAGTATACATTTTTAATAAATATAATTCAGTAAAAGGTGTTAAGACATACATGAAAAAAATATGCACCACATTAATGCCCAACTTATCTCTAGTAACAAGATCCATGAAATCATTTTTCACAATCCACACATTTATTACACGTCTACAAATATGAGCATCCATTAGAAACTAAAAATGATCTGCCAACAAATTTGAATATATTGACAATCTATCAAGAATACTAGAATCTATATCTCATTTCATATCCATATTTATTTGTTGTGGTATATACAATATTTCTTTACCTTTGAATTATTACTATAAATAAATAGAAAAATATATTAGTTTTCAAATTTTAAAACAACTATAATAAAAAAATAAAAGAAAATATATAACATACATACCTATATAGAAATGAGTCGCATAAGTTTGGATGACCAAACTAAAAAGTGGATGATACTATGTCCAACTGAAGTCACCTCATCTGTAGGTAATGGAACTTGAGATGATCTGTCTATAATATCATATACAGTGACCCTATGATTCTCTACCTCTAACTGTTTATGATGAACTATATGTCCTATACAATATACCATCCCATATGAAACTATATGATGGTGAGGATCATTGACATACAACTCACAATAAGTAGGAAGATGTGGTGGAGGAGTAGGATAAAAAATGGGGTCTGCAGGTTGAGGTGGGGGAGTGGGAGCTACTAGTGGAGGTGGTTGATAAATAATGGGGTCTATAGGGGGATTTAGAGGAGTGGGAGCTGCAATCTAAAATTGTCTCTTCATGTCTGAAAACATAGATTGTACTGACGCTCTAATATTTTCCTACATCATCTTATTAATATTATGAACTTCAGACTCCAATGATTTTACTTTTTTATAAACACCCTCAATGGAATAAGTTGAAGAATATGGAAACACTTTTCTTACCTATACACTCATCAAAAATTCTCGTACATGACTGGGGTTTTCGGGATTTCCAAACACTGTAGATAAAATATCTTTCCTCCCAGCAGCTATAAATACCCCCTATGAGCTCTTCTCCTCAAGAGAATCATGTATTAATTAATTTAACATTTCAATAATGATTCAAATTATATAAAGAATATAATTATCTTAAATAAATAAAATAAATATCTTACAATAGTCATAGCTACGATTCTCGATTATTCCAAAAGATATTTCCCCCTTTTCCCATCCAATATCTCTTCCATTTTTCATGTTTAGATAGAGGGGATGGAGGAAAAACCTCTCAAGATATTTAAGACTCATCTTTTAGTTTTTTTAATTTTACCACCATCATTTGTTCTTCCAATAATGTATACTGTCCCCGAGATAAACTATGAGGGTATACATTTTTAGACTGGATATCCTGATGAGATATCCTTGTTTGTTGTAAATTAAGATTAATAAATCATTATCAAAACATTAATAATATCATTTATATAAGAAATCATATAAAAGTTTGCATTTCCCTTACCAAAAATTAATCTTTTCTTCTACTTTAAAAGAATTGTCTCAATGTGTCTTAATTTATTAAGGTATATATATGCCATGGATTGTCATGATTCCTTTGACCAAAAATGAAATCAGATGTGAGGTTTGATTTAAAATCCCTCCATCTCCTAGAATCCATCAATAAAAATATCCTCCTGACTTCTCCAATGATAGGAATATCAAATGTCATCTGATAAATAATAAGTAAAACATATTATACTAGAAAAATTTAATGATTAGTCACACAATAGAGAATGATCTTACAAAAATTTTCTCCCACAACTATGATATTATTCTTTTTTGTCCACACTTCTCAAATCATCATACAAAATGATTGCTTTGTTTTTACCCTGATTTTATAAAAAAAATCTTAAATTCATTTACATTTGGACCTCTAGTAATATCATTCTCATCAAACTCAATGAGTATCCTCTGGTCCTGGCTATGGGAAAGTGATAATTTTGGTAAATCTGTGTAACTACATTTACCAACTCTTGAACTCTTCTTTTTCGTTATGGGAGAACATGATGAATATTGGGGAACATCTAGAGGAACATGTGAATGTTCCTCCCCATAGGAATGATCATGATGATCTTCTCCAAAATCATGTGGTTGATCCACATATTGATATGTCATTATCCTTCAAATAAAAAATAAAACTTTACTTCACAAATATAAAAATTCAAATATTATAATACTAATGTATACAAAAAATGGAAAACTGAACTATGTTATATAATAGTAAACATGGTAAATATGTAATCATGTTATAAAATTGTAAATATGGTAAACATTGTAAACATGGTAGTGTTATTTTCATTCCAAAAAATCAATAAATATATAAGTTATGAAATGTTAAACTATTGTAAACTAAGGTAAACATGATAAACAAGGGAAACATGGTAAACATGGTAAACATGGTAAGAAATTTTCGTTATAAAAAATCAAATAATATACATTTTATGTAATGGTAAACATGATAAACTAAACTAAAAAAATTTAAAATAAAAAAAAATTATACTTATTTGTTTTAATACACATTTTAATAAAGAAAAAAATTACAATATCTAACATTTTATGAAAATAATAAATGTAAAAAAAATATGTTACTTGTAATATTATAAATACAAAAATGGATTGTTTTCCCAAATTCCATCATCATGACAGTTCCTTATGGCACAAACCATGTCTTCAATATGATCATCATTATTTTCTGCTAATCTTTCCATGGAAGTGGGGATATCACATAAATCAGCATCTTCAACAACTTGATCCTCACTAGAATATTGTTTTTTACCTGGTAAAACAACATAACACTTCATATCTCATTGATAAACTACATAGAAAATATATTTTACATGTTTTTTCATTATAAAATAATCTATTGTGCCTTCTAATCTATTTATATTAACAACTGTCATTCCAATTTCATTATGTTTGACAATGTTGTTATTGATAAAACATTTTCAGTTAAAAATAGGCACTTTAATTTTAAAGTAATAAAATTCCCATATTTCTTCATTGATTCCATAATATTCACTTGATTCAGAAATTGGGTTTTTGCCTTTAAAACTTGAAAAATGTATTTCTTCTTCTAACAACAATACACCACTATTCTGAACTGCACTTCTATCGTCCTGATCTTTCCTATGAAATGTATATCCATTAATGTCATACCTAGACCATGTTATCATATTTAATCTTGGACCACCCACTAACCATCTTAATGTCTCTGATACATCTGATCTATCAAGTAATGTCTTTTTAAGCGATGGAAAAAATGTTTTATTGTGCTCATTCAAAATCCACATTTATTTCTTATTTGGATGACATTGTTTCAACACATTAATATGAAATGTAATATAAGGTTTAGCGTCATCTATGTTATTCAAGATTTATAATTCCACCTTCTTCATCTGTTTAGCTGATAATGATTTGACTTTCAAGCCCCAAATCCACTTTCCCTCATTATTAACTCATTCAGGGTGAGATGGAGGAGAATCTATGTGCTCCGCCGTAGCCATGTAGCTCATACAAAACTTCGCAAACTCCTCAGAAATATACTTTTCAATAATGGAGGCTTCAGGTAATTATGGATTCTTAAAAAACCCATTCAATATTTTCATATACCTTTCAAATGGATACATCCAATGAGGATATACAGGTCTATAAAGATATATTTCTCAAACCAGATAAACCATTAAATGCACTATTATATCAAAAAAATATAGAGGAAAATACATTTCCAATTGAAAAAGTATATAAATTTCATCAGTTTCAAAAATGATCAAAGCATTCACATCAACTGCCTTATTACAAATTGAATTGAAAAAATAACACAACTTCATTATAGTATATCTGACACGAATGGAAAGTATTCCATGCAATGAAACTGGTAGAAGTTATTGCATCATGATGTGAAAATCATGATATTTCATACCTATCAACATCAAATCTTTCAATGAGACAAATATTTTTACATTTGAAGAATAAACATGTGACACTTTGATATCATGAAAAACTAAAAAAATCTAATTTTCTCCCTCTTGGATAATGTATGACAAGATAGAGGAAGAAATTTCTGTCTTCTATTAGGAGTTATGGATAACTCCAAATGTATTACCATTGATAGTAAATCCAATCTTGCATTCAAAACATGTTTATTCATTCTTTTAATATCTAAAAATATTCAAATACAACTATCATAGATACTCTTCTCCAGGTGGATGACACCAATATTATTTTCCCTTCATGATATCTCCAATATGGTAACTCAAAAAATATTGACCTTTTCATCCAAATATGTATATCATTACCATATTTATGTGTATTTAACAAAGTAACATAAAATTTTCACACCCTCTCAAAATATACATCAAATTATGAAGGTTTTGGAGAAATATCAAATTCTTGTGAGTCATTTAATGCCTTTTTTATCCATATATAAGGGTGATCCATTGACAAAACTTTTGCTGAACCATGTATATTGTTTTCCTCCCACGATGAAATTTACAATATGAAGTTTGTTGTTCGAAAATTGGACATTCTTTATGCCCCTTAACACTATGTCCAAAAAAAATTCATACGTTGGGATGTTAATTATAGTGAACATAATCACTTCAAGAAGTTGAAATTATTTTTATTTTATAAGAATAATACACCCTAATACAATCCTCCCATAAAAGTTTCAAATAATTAATCAACGGTGAAAAAAAAATTGATATAATTTCCGAGTTTCTTCACACCAGAGATCATTATACTCAACATGATATATTTTTAGTTCATACAAACTTTAGGTGAGAGGTTGTAAATTACAAATAAAATAGGCCATGAAATATGTGGGCTACTGATGGTTAGGTATGGATTCATTCCATCTGTGCACAACCCATGTCTGAGATTTCTAATTTTATTTCCAAATGTAGTATATTGCTCATCAATTTTCATCCATTGTGGAAAATCAAATGGATGATGTATTTTTCCATCACATATCCTCTCATCAACATGGCATCATAACCTTTTTGCACCATGTGAATTAGAAAATAAATGTTTCAAATGATGAATTATAGAAGGATACCAAAATATCGTGGCATGGATCTCTGTAATCTCTATATGAGCATGTGATTTTTCTTTCTACTTATACCATGATGTCCCACATTTAAGAAACTCTGAAAAAAATTCATATTCCTTCCTATATATCATAAAATCATTCAGACATGCATGTATTTTCGTGTATCCCAATCCCATTAGGATAATATTTTCTTGGCCTTATAATGTGAATCTATAAGATCATTGCCTTATGGATGTATTTATTTCAACAATTATAGAAGCTCTGTAAAACTTCTGTCACTCCATACATGTTTCACCTTCAGGTTAATCAATCATTACACCACCGAAGAAACTGTAAAATCTATAAAACCAGGATACAATAGTTTTTCATCATCACCACATAGAAGTGAATCTACAAGTTCTATCTCAATATGTTATGCTACAATATCACGAATCATTTCTTTAATTCCATCGGAGTTACCATCTTGCAAATCATCATCATCAGTAGTTATGACATTCTTTCTAGTTTCACCATGCCAAATACAAGGGCTATAACATGGATTAAAACCATGACAAATAAAATGATCTTTGATCACTATACTTTTAAAATATTTATATTCTAACATTTTAGGAATGGAAGGAAAAAAATGTCACCTCTTGGAACATTTCATTTAGATAATTCCAAAAAGGCATCAAAACCTTCCTCATATTCATTACTCATTTGATGTTCCATAATTCAACATTGACTCAATATTAACTATAAATATATAAAAATTATACATTTTGTTAAGATAAGAAAATTTTATATTTATATGGAAAATATCATAATTTTAATGTAAAACAATTTTCGAATATAAAACAAATATATGCTTATTTGAAAAATATGTGCATGAAAATGATTTCAAAAACTAAATATAGTTAGATATAACAGTTTTATATTTATATGAAAATCATTTTAGGATTACATCTATCTCATATGGATCATTATATAATAGTATAAATTCATCTTGGATCCTTTCTTCTTAAGGTATACAAAGAATCGATCATGGTGCAACTTGATACCAAATTCACCCTTCTGTAAACAAGAAATATGAAGTATAAATATTAAAATATGTATACATTAACTACTGAAAATTACACCTTTCCCAACGATTTAAAACCATTAGATTATCCCATGAAATTTTTGGGAATGAATATCCCAATGGTTTCACACACCATTGGGACAACCCCACCCCCAACCCCTGGACAACCCCACTGCCCAGACACCCCCACCCCTAGACAACACATACCCCCTTGGATAGCCCCATCACCGCTGGATATCAACCCCTCCCATAGACACCCCTACCCTATTGGACAGCCCCTCACACCTTTATACACCACCCCCATCCACTTGGACACCCCCACCCCCTTGGACAGCCCCCACCCCCTAGGCACCCCCACCCGCTAGAGAGCCCCCCACCCCCTTGACACCCCACCCCCATGGAAAACCCCCTACTGCCTTGAAACCCCCGACCCTTGGAAAACCCCACCCCCTAAACACCACCACACCCTTGGGCGACCCCCACCCCATGGACACCCCACCCCCTAGACACCCCACCCACTAGACAACCCCCATCCCCTAGACATCCCCACACCTGGACACCCCCACCCCTGGAGACCCCTTCCCCCTTGGACAGACCCCTCACCCATTAGACACCACCCTCACCCCTGGACACCCCAACCACTTGAAAATCCCCACCACCCGTAGAAGCCACCCCACCCCATTGGAAACCCCTTGAAAACCCCCCTTGGACAACCCCCCACACCTTGGACAACACCCCATGCCTGGACATCCCCACCAGCTGGACACCCCCACCCCAAGGACACCCCTAGCCCCTTGGAGAACCCCTTACCCATGGATACCCCTCATCACATGAAACCCATACCCCCTTGGACAACCCCCTCACCCCATGGACACCACCCCCACCCCATTCGACACCCATAGACACCCCACCCCCTTGTTCAACCCCCACCCCCCAAGAAACCCCCACCCCTGGACACCCCCACCCCCTGGACACCCCCACCACCATGGACAACCCCCCAACCCCCTGGACAGCCCCCAACCCCAGGACACCCCCACCCCCGGGACACCCCCACCCCCTGGACACCCCCACCACCTTGGACAACCCTCGCCCCTATACACCACCCCAAACCCCCTGGACACCCTCTACCCCCTTGGACAACCCCCGCACCCCCATTTACACCACCCCACCCCTGCACACCCCTACCCCCTTGGATATCCCCCTCACCCCCTAGAAACCACACCCACCCCCTTGGACACCCCCTAGACACCCCCACCCGAATGGAAACCCCCCACCCCCTAGACACCAGCACCCCCTGGACAACCCCCACCCCATTGGACAACCCCCTCACCCCATGGAAACTACCTACCCCCTTGGAAAGCCCCCTCACACCACTAGACACCATCCCCACCCACTTATAAACCCCCTAGATACCACCATCTCCTTGGAAAACCCCCAAGCCCTAGATAGCCCCCACCCCCTGGACACCCCCACCCCCTAGAAAACCCCACCCCCACACACATGAAAGTACATGCACACACACATGATAGAACACACATGGTAGAAAAAAATTCATAGAACTTGCATGATATCACAAACATGGTTTATTTTACCAGAAAATAATTTATCATGGTATAAAAGAACACTATAACACTTACCATGATATGAATAAAAATGATATAAAAATCCCATCTCAAAATACATGTTTAAGGAATTGTGAAAAATAAAAAATGAAACTGAGTCGTGTGAGGCTTACTTGACTATGAAGAGCCAACCTGATAGATCTAGTGATAATAAAGATGATGAAAGATGTGGATAACACTAGGATGGAGGGTACAACATTGAAGAATCCTTTCTAGGTTTTCTCCGCGAGAGAGATGAATCGCAGGTCACCCGATTGAATAAAATAGAATGATAGAATACAGGGTGTGATAAATCATTTAAAAGCATTATCACATTGTTTATTTAATAACCAACGTGATAAACTATTTTTTATGTTTATAACGTTATTTATTTAATACCTGATGTAGAAAATCCTTTATCATGTCAGTTATTGTACAATCGACATGATAAATTTCCGAGATTTGATCTTTCCTCTCGATTATGAAATAACTGATGTGATAAATCTAATATCAGTATTTTTTACATAATTTATTTTATAACCGATGTAAAAAACCAATTCTTGTTGATTTATCACATTAGTTATTTTATAACCGACTTGACAAACCAATTTTTACATCTTTACACATCGGTTATATAGAACCGATGTGAAAAATGCAGACTTGTTAAACGTTTTTTTTCACTAGTGTGCATATAATAGATCATAATCATGAATCATGGAACAAATCATGGTAGTTTAGAAGACAGGAATATTAATGGATCAAAGAATATTATAATCTAGAAACATACACTTTGACTCATATTGAGCACACTGTGTATCAAATTAAGGCGCGCCTGATTGATATGAAGCTGATTATTACACTTTTTAGGAAAATATTCATGACATATATTTTGGGAAGTCATACTATGCATTAGAATACTAATAATTCATACATTTCATTCAGCATGTTCTCTCTTTTCTGGATTTTTGGAGATAGTTGAAAGGAAAATATGACTTTCCAAAATATCGTTAAAATAAATAACTATGTATTAGATAAAAATGATAAATAACTTAACTTACAATTATAGACGTGAACCTACCAGTTCCATCTCAATATGTTATGCTACAATATCATGAATCATTTATTCAATTCCATCGGAGTTACCATCTTGCAAATCATCATCATCAGTAGTTCTGACATTCTTTCTAGTTTCACGATGCCATATACAAGGGCTATAACTTGTATTAAAACCATTAGAAATCAAATTATCTTTGATCACTCTACTTTTCAACTTATTAATATTCAAAAATTTCAAGAATGGACAGAAAAAAATGTCGTATCTTGGAACATTTCATTTAAAAAATTCCAAAAAGGCATCAAAACCTTCCCCATATTCATTACTCATTCAATGCTCCATAATTCAACATTGACTCAATATTAACAATAACAAATATAAAAATTATACATCTTGTTAAGATATGAAAATTTTATATGTATATGGAAAATATCATAATTTTAATACAAAACAATTTTGGAATATTAAACAAATATATGCTTATTTGAAAAATATGTACATGAAAATGATTTCAAAAAATAAATATAGTTAGATATAAGAGTTTTATATTTATATGAAAATAATTTTAGGATTACACCTCTCTCATATGGATCACGATATAATAGTATAAATTCATCTTGGATCCATTCTTCTTAGGGTATACAATAAATAGATCCTGGTACAACTGGATACCAAATTCACCCTTCTGTAATCAAGAAATATGATGTATAAATATTAAAATATGTATACATTCACTATTGAAAATTACACCTTTCCCAACGATTTAAATCCATTATAATATCCCCTGAATGTTTTGGGAATGAACATTCCGACGGTTTCACACACCATTTGGAAAACCCCAACCCCCCTAACCCCTAGAAAACCCCAACGCGCAGACACCCCCACCCCTAGACACCCCATACCCCCTTGGACAGCCCCATCACCCCTGGATATCAAGCCCACCCCTAGACACCCCTACCCCATTGGACATCCCCTCACACCCCTAGACACCACCCCCATCCACTTGGAAACCCCCACCCCCTTGGACAGCCCCCACCCACTAGGCACCCCCACCCCCAAGAGAGCCCCCCTCCCCCATGGATAACCCACAACCCCTAGACACCCCAACCCTTGGACAAACACACCCCCTAAACACAACCACACACTTGGGAAACCCCCACCCCTTGGACACCCCACCCCCTAGACACCCCACCCATTGGACAACCCCCATCCCCCCTAGACAGCCCCACCCCTGGACAGCCCCACCCCTGGACACACCTACACCTTTGGACATCCCCCTCACCCCTTGGACACCACCCCACCCCCTGGACACCCCAACCCCTTGAAAATCCACATCACCCCCTAGAAACCACCCACCCCCTTGGAAACCCGTTGGACACCCCCTAGGACAGCCCCACACCTAGGACAACACCCCACCCATGGACATCCCCACCCTCTGGACACCCCCACCCCCTGGACACCCCAACCCCCTTGGACTATCCCTCACCCCTAGATACCACCCCACCCCTTGGACACCCATACCCCCTTGGACAACCCCCTCACCCCCTGGACACCACCCTCACCCCCTTGGACACCCCTAGACACCCCCAACCCCTTGGACAACCCCCACCCCCTAGACACCCCCACCCCTGGACACCCCCACCCCCTGGACACCCCCACCCCCATGGACAACCCCCCAACCCCCTGGATAGCCCCCAACCCCAGGAAACCCCCACCCCGGGACACCCCCACCACTTGGACACCCCCACCCCCTTAGACAACCCTCACCCCTAGACAACACCCCTAACCCCCTTGACACCCTATACACCCTTGGAAATCCCACGCACCCCAATGGACACCACCCTACCCCTGGACACCCTTAGCCCCTTGGATATCCTCCTCATCCCCTGGACACCACACCCACCCCCTGGACACCCCCACCCCATTGGAAAACCCCCACCCCCTAGACACCCCCACCACCTGGACATCCCCCACCCCCTAGACACCCCTACCCCCTTGGATAACCCCCTCACCCCCTGGACACTACCTCCCCCTTGGAAATCCCCCTCACACCACTGGACACCATCCCCACCCCCTTATAAACCCCCTAGATACCACCACCTCCTTGGAAAACCCCCAAACCCTAGATAACCCCCACCCCCTGGACACCCCCACCCCCTAGACACCCCCACCCCCCCACACATGAATGTACATGCACACATGCATGATAGAACACACATGGTAGAAAAAAATCGTAGAACTTGCATGATATCACTACCATGGTTTATTTTACCATAAAAGAATTTATCATGGTATAAAAAAACACTATAACACTTAACATGATAGAAATAAAAAATATATAAAAATAACATCTCAAAATACAAGTTTAGGGAATCATGAAAAATAAAAAATGAAACTGAGGCATGTGAGGCTTACTTGACTGTTGTGAGCCGACCTGATAGATCTGGTGATAATAAAGATGATGAATGATGTTGAAAAACTAGGCTGGAGGTTACAACTTTGAAGAATCCTTTCTAGGTTTTCTGTGCGAGAGAGATGAATCAAAGGTCGCCCAATCGAATAAATTATAATGACAGAATACAAGTCATTATAATTCATTTAAAAGCTTTACCACATTGGATATTTAATAACCGACGTGATAAACTGTTTTTTATGTTTATAACGTTAGTTATTTAATAACCGATGTAGAAAATACTTTATCACATCGGTTATTTTATAATAGACATGATAAATTTCCGAGATTTGATCTTTCCTATTAGATATGAAATAACCGATGTGATAAATATAATCTCAAATTGTTTTACATAATTTATTTTATAACTGATGTAGAAAAACCAATTCTTATTGATTTATCATGTTGGTTATTTTATAACTGACATGATAAACCAATTTTTATATCTTCACACGTTGGTTATATAGAACCGATATAAAAAATGCAGACGTGTTAAACGTTTTTTTCACTAGTGTGCATATCATAGATCATAATCACGAGTCATGGATCAAATCATGGTAGTTCAAAGGACATGAATATTAATGGATGAAATAATGTTATAAACTAAAAACATACACTTTGAGTCATACTGAGTACACTTTGTATCAAATTGAGGTGTGTCTGATTTATATGCAGATGATTAGTACATTTTCTAGGAAAATATTCATGATATATATTTTGGGAAGTCGTACAATGAATTAGAATACTATGAATTAATACTTTTCATTCATCATGTTCTCTCTTTTCTGGATTTTTGGAGATAGTTGAATGGAAAATATGGCTTCCCAAAATATCTGTAAAATAAATAAATATGTATTAGATAAAAATGATAAATAACTTAACTTACAATTAGCAGATAAAATTATGAAAAAATTAATTAAATGAATAAGTATTAGGAATTCAAATTTATATATTCTTGACCCATTTCCTTGTTTTCATTTTCTCAATTGCATCCTCGAAGTCTAATCTCTCACGAGCATGAGAATATTGGAACAAACCGCCCCGACTAAAACACCGGAATCCACCTGTATAAAAAAATTATTAAGTGAGTAATATTAAAAATAAGTAAATTATACAAAAATATGAAAAAATACACTACTTATATGGAAGTCATATATTAGGGATATTTTTGTGCATTCATCCATCAGGTATGTTTCCCATTCATTTCTGAGAACATCTATATCACCTTATAAATAAGAGTCTTTTCAAAAGTCATAGTAGTGATTCAAAAATTTAAATACACAAAAGATTAATAAATATATTAAATGGAATAATAATTATCATTGAAAATACCTCTTCATTGATGCTAGTTTTTCACGGAATATGGCCTCACTCATAATTTTACAAACATAATAACAACAATATTTTACATTGGTTTGTTCTAGAACTGCGAAATCATTGAGTAGAATATGCAATTTGTATTGATATGTGTTTGGATAGTGAAATCTTAATATATATACCTTGATACTTATCCAATAATAGAACATTGATTCTTCCGTGGGCTTATTCATTGGCCTCATTTAGTGTTTTTCATGATAGTGATGCACCACCCTATCATAACAGAATCCTCATTAAAAGGTAATATAAATTATACAACATGATGTTTAGTTCTAAAATTTTGGATGAAGTGTATTAAAAATTTAAAAACTCCATTATGTGTGGATATTTTTTTTGGATATCCATGAAATGAATATAAGAAATAATTATTTAGTGTATCCAAATTTACTTAAATGAGCATCCAATTATAACAAAAAACAAAAAAATGATTAAGTGATGATTGAAATGAAAATAAATTTGATATGAATAAATTGTAGAGTCTTACCCCTGCAACACTGGTAATAAATAGAGTTTTTCATCCGATATTTATCATCCAAAGGATTTTATTAGACCTTCCATTATTTTATCCTTTTTGGGTCCTATTTTTTCTAGTTCTGTAGAGGTGATGTGATGACTAACGAGTCATAACTATTTGTCATGGAAAAATATCTTCAATTTTTTTTCATATATACGCCTGCCGAAAATATGATATGTATTTAGTCATAATTAAAACAGTATATATGATTTTTCAAAAAGAAATCTTGGATAAATACGTCATGTATACATTTACAAATGAGCCACCCATCCAATAATAGTTTAAGATTTTAGTTGCACTCTTAATACCTATGAAGTATTGATCTTTCTCTATGTACATATTTTATTCGAATTCAACTATGTGGTTGCAACCATATTTTAACTTTCTATACTCAGGCGCCTTGAATGATGTAAATTTGGATATAGAAAAAGCGGGGTAATGGTGTTTTTGGAGTATCTTTTTGATCAGATTCCCAATCCTTTTGATGGGTTTGAGGCGGTTTTTTATTTCATCTTCTTCTCTTTGTCTGTCTATAATAAAATTCCTTATTTTAGATATATTTTCATTATTTTTCAAATTTTTATCTTGAAAAGTAAAATGGAAATTAATACCTCCATATCAGTATGTTTTTTACAAGATGTGACAGCCATGCGATGAATTTTCAAATAGTTTTTTCAAATTTATTACTATAATCCTCATGAATTGTAACAGGTAGCTCAATATTTGTCTCATGGGATACACTAATAAAAACTCACACATGTCATGTTGGATGTGCTTTGTTGTGCAGAAAGTCATTTCAAATATTTAACACCATATCCCATGCTAAACGGTGTTGGTTAGGTATTTATAGATATAAATAATAGCTATTATTACCCTGTAGAATATCAGTATAAGAAAGTTATCATTTTCTGTATGATTCCCATATCATAGAAAAATCTATTATAACATTGATTATGACTTCTAAGACTTCTCATTGAGTTTAATCACTAGAATCATAGTTGGTGGGGGTGGTGAGGGATATCCATGTGGTAGTTGTTCTTGATTTTCTTCTTTTATTTTCCTCTCCATCATTAAAGTTTCCATCATCTCTATATTCCATTAGATTTTTCCTTAAAGGGTGGATATTCCTTCTCACATATATTTTATTTTTTCACTTTGATCTTCCTCTTGTTTGTTCTCATAATATATTTTGAGCTTCGCCCTAAAACCCACACCTCTGACACGACCACACTGTTCTGGCTGCTTTAAGGCCACCAGAATTTTGTGTTCATCTGAAACATGTATTCCAAATTCTTGTTACAATTTCAGATATAAAATATAGAAAAATAAGTGATCATTCTTATTTAATATTTATTTAATGAAAAAAAATTATTATGTAATACTTACACATGTTTCCCATACTTTTTTGTGTTTTTATCTATTAGTATCACATCTTTATTTTATGTTCCCTATTCTATAGTACACAACTTGGGATGGATGTGGTTTTTCATTTCATATCAAAAATTTGAATATAAATAGAGGAATATAAATATGGTGTTGTTTCATGTCACATAAAATTATTAACCTTGATTTAAAATATGTACCCATTTTTTTCAATTGAAGCGTACATCATCCTTACATTACAGCAGGGGAATGTTGTTTTCTTTTCTTGTTCTTTGTTTCCATAACACATTTTCTATTTCATAAATAAAAAAATATCAATCAATGTGATGAATAAACCTATCATCAAACAATATATTACTGACCACAATGTACATGAAAAGACACATCTCCACGATGTTCAATAAATGCACCCCATACTTCTTGGGTTATCATGTGTTCATAGATAACCGGTGGGTGCAGGTTTATTTTTCCTTCATCATCATTAAGATGATGTATTTTTATAATTGTTCGAAATACTTTATAAATCCTTCTAGTAAGAATTAACAAATAATTCTTTTTGGAGTCAAATAATATATTTTCCCTCTACAATGGATGATGATGAGAAATTTATTGATTTATGATTTTATTATTTATGTAAAATAATGAAATGATATCATAATTTTATAATAATATCTTCCCACATCAGTGCCTTCATCCCATGAACATCTTGGTACCAAGTATATCGGAATGCATTACTGAGTTATGATTCCAATATAAATACTGAACATGGCCTTGTTGGGGTTAACATGCTGACCCCGTGCATTCTATCCCACCTCAAATTTGATGCCTTTGACTTTCACCTTAAAAATTTTTTCTAGCACCATGAAACTATGGTGATCCTGGTTTTTAAGGGAAAACAGTTCTTCATCACCTACCACTTCCATGGAATCATCATTTTCAATATTTTCCTCTAGAGAAATAGAATTGACATGTGCGGGTGGCCATTGTACCTCTATAGTGGGAGCAGTAGCAGGTTGAGAAACCTATTGTTCCTAAGGTTTGGGAGCACCAACATGTGTATAAGGTCATTCCTATGCACTAAACGAATAATCTGGTTTATAGACCTATTATTCCTTAGTATTGGAAGAACAAAAATGTGTAGAAGTCATTATCTACTAAAATAGTTTAATATTTAATTTAGAGAACATAAATATAGATGTAAATGGATAATAACATGAGGTAACATGATGTATATTCCAAAACAAATGTAACTTTAATATTGAACACTATTTTTTAAGGATTAAGGGATTTTAACCATATATCAACGTTCCAAATCCCTTCATTGTGGTCTCCTCTCTCATAAAAAACTCCATCGTGATTGGGACCACTACGAAATGATTGAAATGTACCAATGAAATGGTCATCCTCGGTTGAATTTTCATCTTACCATTCAGTGGTTTTGTTTGATAACAAAAAAATTGACCACTTTCAATTTGTGGGATCTGCAATATAAAATACTTACAATTCCAATAATTTCATTTTAAATAGTTTTTCTTTTTAAAATTCCTTACTAAAATCAACTTTCATGATTCCCAATTCATCTATTTTAATTGAACTCCTATTATTAACCCACTTGAATTGAAAAGAAATGCACTGGTAATTTTATATAATCCAACTCCCATTTTTTTGATGATGCCAAATTATGAAATGTTCTAGTAAATTTTATTTATTTTCCTAGTACCGGAAACATGCATCTCTTCATCCATGAGTATAACTCCACTATTTATCATGGTACCGTCTTCATCATGATAATTTTTATAGAACGTATAACTGTTAAATACATACCAATTTTAAGATAATACATTCACCCTTGGTCCTCCAACTAACTATTGAAGTCATTCTGAAATTGAATCAGTATTTTCAACTGATTATTTAAAAATATATTCCCAAAATGAACCTATAATGTGTTGATTATGTGTGTTTCATATCCATATTTAATCCCTTGATGGATTCAAATTCCCAATAATTTCATTATGGGTTTCAACATAAAGAGAAACTTCCAAACAGTTATGTAAAATGTATAGTTGGTTCTACTTCTGATCTTTAATATTGATTGTGAAAACATATCTTCCATAAATTCATTCACTCATATGCTACCTATTTAGACATGATTTAGGTAGACCAATTATTTCCACATCGGAAATACATTCATTATAGAATTAAATAGCATCCTCAACAATATATAACTCATTAATACAACCCTCTGGACAACATTGATTTTTGACATAACCTTTCAAAATATTCATATACCATTTAATGGGGTACATCCATCTATAGTGTACAATACCACATAGATTAATCTCTCTCACCATGTAAACCATAAAATGAACCATCATACTAAATAATGTTGTCAGAAAGAACATTTTCAATTCATATAATATGATGGAAATTTATCTTTCCATAGTTGGATATTCCGTCAGGTATATGAATTTCTTTCATATAGATTTAAATAAGAAGTACAGTTTTGTTAATATATGATAGACATTCTTTTCAAAAATGCAACATAAATCTATATCCATTAGATCTTTCATTAAAACATGGAATTCATGTGATTTTAAACCCATTAAATTTAAATCGGTCAAAGAAATGATATTATTGATATTCTATGAATACCCCTATAGAACCTTTAGATCATTAAATAAGTTAGAAAATTTATATCTATCCTTTCTGGAAAGAGTGTACGATGTTAGAGGAAGAAAATTTTATTTTTCACCCTTTCCCGGTCCCAACTCTTCTCGTATTCCCATGTCAACCATTTCCAACCTAGTCTTACTTCCATCCTTTTTTTCTCTTACAATTAGAAACACGCCGATGAAACTATCAAATTTATTTATTTCAATATGCATAACATCAAGAAAATGTATGACGTACATAAAATTATAGTATAGTAATTAAAATAAACTAATATTCCTTTTCAAACTAGTTTTTATAACGTTTTTAGAAAATGGTTTACTAATATCAGAGTCCATATATATTACCTTCTCAAACAAATGATCACCTATTAGTGGAACTACTGCCTTATATTCTTCTAAAAATCCATTGAATGATGTCGTCCAGGATTGGTACTTATGTCATCAGGGTAGAAATCTGAGATTTCATAGAAACATGGTTTTCGAAGAATTTTTCGCCGTGATTTTCTATGTACCTTTTCAAAGATGGGGAACCCTTGAGTTCCTTTGATGATATATCCTAAAAAAAATCCCATAATCAGGAATTTGATTTATCATCCCATACACAATGGATCTAAAATTGAAATATTCATTTCTGTAAGCATCATAAAACATAACACCAGAATCCCATAATAATTTCAAATCCTTGATCAGTGGATCCAAATAAATATCAATATCATTACCCAGTTGTTTTGGTCCGGGTCTAATCATAGATACAATGATTTAATTTTGTTTCATACATAACCAAAATGGATAGTTATAATTTTCCAACATAATAGGCCATGTACTGTGACTAATTCTTTTAAAACCAAAATGATTCACTCCATCTATAGATAACTGAAGATGAAGATTTCTTGGCTTGTTTCCAAATTCAGGATACTCATTATCAAATCTATTCCACTAAGTAGAGTTTACTAGGTGACTAAGTTTCCTATATGTATTTCTTGTATCTATGTGCCACGTCAATTTCCCTTTAGTCTCATCACTTCTATTTAGGCAATTAAACTATGGAGTGATTGGAAAATACCATATAATTTTGTAGGACCAGATTAATCATTATTATACCGAGAAGCACCACACTTTTTGAATTCCCTAAGTGATTATTGGTCCAAGAAAAAACAACATACAATAACTCGAGTAGGAATGTATTCATTCATATATCATACACATTGAGCGTATAATTCATGAACTGATTCTATGAAAAAAATTAGTTTTCCTGGGTGGACAAACCTTTGTACAAATATTGATCATTGGAGGAAGCCTACTAATGTAAAAAAATCATTAAATTTAAAAAAAAATCCACCCTAATTTTGTCGAACAAAAAATCAAAATTAGATAGAAATCCATAGATTTTATAAACATACAAATTATTTGAAAAAAATATAAATTTTTAATAATAAATGTATTGTTTTTTTGTTATAATATTTCTCATAGGTTATTTAAAATATTGAATTAATAATGAAATAAAAAATTATAAATTAAGTTATTTTATCAATTTTTAGTTATTAATGTTGATAAAAAAACAAACAAAAAGTTTGTTATTAACCAATTATTTTTTTACTAACAAATACTCATTTTAGTATAACATTTCGGTTCTTCTTTATTTTGTTTTCAATTAACATTTTTGTTAACCACGTATTTTCCCACCCTTAAGCACCATTATAGATTGGGGGGTAATCTCTACAAAAATTTATTTCCATTTACAACTGGTTAGATAGAAAATTACAAGATTACAAATATATATATATATATATATATATATATTAAATGTTGTATAAAGGTTGATATGAGTCAAATGTTATATTATTGAATTAAAATCAACATTAAATATTATATCCCAGTCAACTATTCTAAAAATCTATTCTATATTAATAAACTCAAATTCAAAAAAATTATTAAAATATACAACTTTGATAATTAGGTAGAAAGTTTTCATCAAAAATCACCCAACATTAGGGTTGTTTACTCATCAAGTACCCATGAAATTTGGGATAATCAAATGCTAACTCGGTTGATTTTTTTCAATCCCTAATACATATATAACCAATTTATTTCTTAACTCGTTATTTTTTAATATATTCCATTATATTTTGAAATATTCCCAAACCTGTTTAATTAAAGATATTTTTATTATTTTTAATTTTAAACATTATTTATAAATCTAAAATCAATTGATATCAGAGAAAAAATTTAATAATTTTATTTACATTTTAAAATAAATAATTATTCTGTTAACAATAATTAATTTAATATAATTTAGAATTTAGATTTCATTTCTAAATATTATATGAACAATACTCAAAATATATAAATAAATTGGATAGTTTTTCTATCTTTTTATTATTATATCAGTAAAATAATTATAATTAAAAAATTGGGTTTGGTACATCCTCAATATTAATTGGTGTTATAAATAAAATATTTTTTTATCCCTCCTTGCAAGCTATTAAAGGGTGAGAGGAATTTTTGCAGAGGGAATGGAAAATATAAAGGAATATGTTACTATATAATGGTGGAGGTTGTGTTTTCAAACTCCAAGCCTCTGACTAGATTACCCTTTTCTCTAAAACCCCTCACCCCCCGATGATGATTATAATGATGTTACATAGATAAATGGTTGGAACCTGGTGGATGTCATGTTTTGGAAGAATATCATTAGAAACTGTCAAAAATTTGGAGCAGTACCATGGAGTCCCATGACCCCTCATGAAGATGAAAATGAGGTATTCAATAGAATAGGATATCACTAATGTTCCGATCTTATTCCAGTAGAGAATGGAGGAATCCTACGAGGGACCATATCCCACTATCCCCTTTGCCTAGGAACAATGCACTGGGGTACCTAGGAAAGGAGATCTAAAACGTACCCCAACCCCAGCACCGTAGAACCCTAGGGGGAGGACACATGTGGATGATTTTTATGGCAGGTGGAGTCCAGCTATCCCATTCACCAAGGAAAACTCCTCAGGTTTACCCAAGAATGGAAATATCGAAGGTACCACAACTCCTACACCGAAAATAGAAACTCCCTAGGGGTACCCAAGCAAGGGGATCCCAAAAAACCCTAACTCCCCCAGGGCACCCAATACACATGAATGAACTCCCCATCTTGTAATGTACTAGATTTTATCCAACCTATTCTAATAGGACAACGATTATCATCAAAAAATACTTCTCTGTTGGGCCACATTTTTAAGAACCGTTTCAATGGTGGGTGGTGTCCAGTCCTCCACATCACCTGGGAAAACATACCTAGGGTGACCAAGGAGATCTAGATGTCATACCAATCTGGGAGGTCCTAGTTGAGGTGGAACACGATTGAGGTGGGAAGTGTATGTGTCAATGTGTAGGGTAGACCACAGTACAGTTGCTCTACAAGGACATAGCGTAGGAAGACCATGGTAGAGGAGGGATGTGGATGTGTGAGAGTGCAGGGAGGGGCCTGGTATGGTTTATCTGGGATTTCATAGCGGAGGCAGAGTGTTGTTGAGACGGGATGTGGATGTGATAATGTGCAGGGTGGTCATGGAGGGGTGGAACGCGACCACGGTGTGCGATCAGGGCAGAGGTGTAATACGGTTGAGGTGGGGATTCATTGCGGCTGACCATCATCAGTGTGGTCATGGAGGTCGGGGAATTGAGGTGGATACAGAGCTGGTGTGTGGGTCAGTAGGGCTTTAGCTGTCTGGTGTATAAGATTTTTCTCATGTTCAAATCCATATGGAGTCAGGGGTGTGCAGGTAGGTGTACGGTGGTATTACAATATTAAAGGATGGGGGTGTGCGACTAACGTGGTTAAATGGAGGGAGGTGGTGCATGTTGGTGGGGCTTCCTAGCACTGTTGAAAGGGGATCAACCGCTATTAAAATAGTATGGGTCTACCATTTTATTTACATAATTTTTATAATCTTTCAAATTTTATCAGTGCTTTTTTTATCACTGATAAAATGTTCATTTAACAATGATTTTTTGAGTATTGATAAGGTGACCCCCTTTTAATAGTGCCTCGACTATGAACGCTTTTTAAGTGGTGATAAAGGTTTTTTAATCATTGATAAAACTGTGTTTCGTAGTAGTGATTGTTGTTCAGTTTCTTTCAAGCACATTGAATTTCCCGATCACTGAAAAATCTTCTATGTTCATCACCCCAGTGGTTACGAGAGGGAGATTATTGGGTTATCCTACATCGATTATGAAGGGGTCCATTGTGTTAAAAAGATGTATATGGGAATCCCTTGCCTCATGGATTTGTGTTAAGAAGTCCCAATAATATTTACATACGCATGCAGTTTTGCCTGAAGATACCACACCAACACACCAAGACCTATGGTGTAGATATGATTTCATATTCCTGAATGTAACATATACAAACCTTATAAACATCACTGTAGAATAATTTATTATTTTTACATTAAACAGGTAATTAAAACTAATATATGTATGTAATTACTTTTTCCAAAAAAATTTAGCATCATTTTAGACACAAAATTTCCTCTTAATATTTTTTAATTCTTCCAATAATATATTATTAATTTCATATTATATAATACATCTAATTTTCAAAAAAACATAATTTAAATCAATATCAACAATCATTCTATTATTTTTTTAAAATAGTTATCAATGTTAACATATTTATGCAATAACTTGTTGATTGTTTTTTTACTACCAGTGTGGCTTTTGTGAACATCCTTCACACCTCCCAGGACCTGATTTTGTAACAGTATTTTGACTTATCCCATATGAACTAATCTACTAAAGTTTTTTAATTTTAAAAAATTAAATTACAAAAAAATTTCAACAATCAAATTGATGTAAAGGAAAATAAATCCCATAATATATATATTTTTTAAAAAAACAATTCCTTCTAAAAATCATAGGCAAAAATTATTATTTATTGAAAAAAAAATATCCCCCTTTTCACTTAAAAATTCACAATTTTATTAATTTCTGTTAAAAAACTAAAATATACTTAAACTAAAATCAAGAAATTATAAATTAAAAATAAATCTACTTTAATTAAAAATAATTTAAAAAAATTAATAAATAATTTTTTTTAAAAATAAATATATAACCATCATTCTAACATAATTTTAAAGGAAAAATGAAGAAGATTTATTTTTAACTTTATTTTTTTTAATTGAAATTTTTAATTTTTGTGTAAAGGAAATATGTATTTTTTAATATTTTAGATTTAAAATTGTATCATTTGGAAAAAGTAAAATTTCTATTTAACTTAATATAAATGACTTAAATTCATTTTTAATTCCCAAATACATCATAAACAAAATGTGTATTTAATTTTAAATTTTTTAAAAATAAAATAATTTATTTTATTTAAATTTTTAAGAGTAATATTGGGATATTTTTTAATTTTATATGGGATTAATATTTTTTTGATACAATATTTTTGTATTAGGAATATATTATTTTTATTACTTCATATGTAAAAGGGAATTTTTTATTAATTGTTTATAAATAGAATTTAGTTTGTTATTTTATATTAAAAAAATTTATTTTTTAATAGATTGTTTGATTTCTTGTAATTTTTTTTTAATTTTGTTAATGAAAAATTAGTTTTTATAGTTTTTAATAAAAAATGATTTTTTAAAAATTGAAAGAGAATATTTGTTGAATATATCTTTTTGAAAAATAGTTTTCTACTTTTTTACACTTTAAATTATTAATGGAGAATATGAATTTTCTTTTTAATTTTAATAATTTTAAAAATAATTTTTTATTTTTTAAAAAACTAATCATCTCTCCTGCATGAAATCTATGGTGATATATGGTTGTATTCCCATTATATCATGAATTTACCTCCTCCATCATCTAGCAACACAAAACATACTCATTGGTATTATGAACACAATGTCTTAAAATCCTATTCATTTTATTCCTGTATAAGGATATCATTGTCCCTACAAATAAAATTGAATTCCCACTACCACAGATAGACCTTTTAACACAACCTAAAGAGTTTTAACATCGCAAAAAAGATTTTCTTCGTCATGGTCATTAAAATGAGAACCCCTTTATCACTATTTTCATTAACACTAATAAATGCCCTATTGTAGCAATGTGTTGTTTGAATAACAATATATTGCACCAAATAAACCTGTATGAAAATGCACTAGTGTGAAAAATCACAATTTATGTGAAATAAAATTTTCATCCCAAATAAAAAAAATTATAATATATACATTTAAAACAATATTTTCTATAATTAAATTTTCATTTACTATCCACAATCATTTAAAATCATCAATGTTTAATTTTCTTTGGCACCTATGATCCCCTCTCAAAAAATCCTAAACATGGTATTAGTTTTCAAATACACCACCCCAACCTATGAAAAATAATTCTTCTTTATAAGAAAACAATTCTTATTTTAATAATACTATAATGAAATAAATTAAACATAAATATTAAAGAATATATATTTAAAATTTCAATTTTAAATAAAAGGAAAGACATGTATCACTACCACAGAAACAAATTTACACAGCACGACCCTTTAGCAATGCTAAAAAATGTGCTGATAAAGGGGTACCATTATCAGAACTAAAAAATCAATGATTAAAGTATATTTTAACTCTGCTAAAACACTGTTAAAAGTGTCCATTTATCAGCATTTTTTGCGATATTAATGGTACCCCTTTATCAACGTTCTTTTATCTCTGTTAAAGGGACTCCTTTTATTAGTGCTTTTTTAGAAGCATTGATAAAGGGGAATTTATCAGTGTTTCTCTACTAGTGCTAATAAATGTTATATTTCAAAGAAAAATCATTAAAAATAACATATATTTTTTAAAATATGTTTTAGCTATGGCTAAATAGAAATTTATAATTAAAATATACGATACATAGTGAAAATGGATTATAAAATAATGTAAAAAATTTTTTAATTTATAAATTACTAATTATTATCGACTAACAGTCGTTTATTAGCAATTTGAAGACACAAAAAATAAAAACTGTAATAAAAGTTCTAAAATATACTGAAAACGTAACTCAAATTTCAAAGGGTCATGACTTTTGATATGTGTGTCCATTTAAGCTCTACCAAATATAAAATAGAATCTTGCAATGTCATATTCACACTAATTATAGGGATGAATCCCCTATTACATCTTACAAGTCCCAAAAATTCCCTAATAGGCCTTTAAAACTGATTTTTTAGTCGGTGTATCCTATTTTTTTAACATTCAATGGAATTATATCCTCATTTAGGAGGGTCTTTTTTCTCATTTTTAGTGGGGAATCAATTTATTCACAAGTATTACATTCATATTAATATTAAAATTTCAAATTTTATCATTCTTCGTAATTTCTTTTTATTTATAAAAAAATATATAATAATATATACATATTTTTTTTATATTTAGACATATTAATTTAATTTTATAAATATATATATAAACCTATTTACATGTAAATTATATTTATAAATAAATAAACCTTATCTAAATAAAACATAATATCCATTTTATTTAATTTTAAAATGTATAAAAATGTATATACATATATAATTATTTTATATATAATGTTTATATATATAAAAATATATTTGTGTGTGCATTGAAAAACTGATATATATTTATTTATATACTAATATAAGTATATAAATATTAATATATAATATATTTAAATAAATATAAATGTGTATATTTATATTTATAGATTCACACACATATATAAATAAATATATATTTTTTATATGTATGTATGTATTTATAAACACACATACAAACAAAAAAATATTTTATATATGTAATTAAATATATATATATGGTTAGAAAAATAAAAAACAATAATAATATAAATATATAAATATATCATAAAATACATAAGAAAACAATATATGGGAGTGGAAAAGGAGCATGATTTTGAGGTGGACGTCTCAGTTTCAAAACCTAGCAAAGGCAGGGGTGTACACGAATGAGTAATGCAGGTCCTTAGCTTTGTAAAAGGGTTGGGGGATTCCTAGCATTGTTAAAGGGGTGGGGAGGATATAGTAGCACTATTAAATTGGGGGATTTAGTTCTAATAAAAGGGGGGATGTCCCACCCTCCAATTTGTACAAAAATAAATTGTTTTTAAGAAATTATTTTTTTGACTTTTATCAGTGCAAAAAAAAAGTGGCGATAAAGGTCCCATCTATCACAGCTTCTTTAGCATTGATAAAGGCCCTCTTTTATCAATGGTGATAAAAGGAGACTTTATTAGTGTTTTTTATTAATGATAAAAGAGACCCCCTTTTAATAGCATTGAGGATAATAATGTTTTTTTAAATCTTTAAATTCCTATTTTGTGCGCTGTTAAATGCCATATCTACAGTAGTTGAGTCATACCAACCTTGTGCAGCAGATTGATGTTGGGATGATTTCTACACATCAAAAATTAATTATGGAACATTCTTTTAAAGTATCAAAACAATCTGAATATATTTTCATTTCAAATAAATGTAGATATAAAATAATGTATCCTAAATATAGGGATCTACAGTAGGATCTGAACTGTTGTTCGATGGTGGGGTTCGGTAGGAATGCACTAGGGATAGTGGAAAATAAAGTCCTCTGCTCATCAATGTGGATGAATGAAATAATAAATAACTATAGTGATGGTGAGGGCTAGAAATGAGGTTCAAACCTCACTCGAGGAAGGGGTCAATGACATGAGAGGAAGAGATTTCTCTAGTAGGGGATGGTGATTTTTCAGTCGATTCATCGCCATTATAAGTAGATCTATCCACCTCGTTGATCTTCGCAGTGGTTCCCAATGGAAGCTATGGTTTGGTTGTCAAGGTCAGCAGTGAAATGGAAGGATTCTTACCTTGGGGTATTTTAGTCCAAGCCTAATTTTAGGTTTCTCTACCTTATTCATTTAGGCTATATGGATTTTACTTTTAGTTAATTGGATTTACTACTATGTAAAATTTCCTTGTAATTTTTTGGGGAATTTTTCATTTGGGGATTCAATAATGTAATGGATTATATCTCAATCAATCTTAAAAGGGATTCTACTATACTTAATAGTGTGGTTTTCCCAACCTATTCTAATAATAAATTTCACTAAAAAATTAAAAAAACCATTTAAAATTATATTAATATAAACATTTTTAATATAAAAAATCACAAAAAAGGAACCTAATAATAGTGTCATTAAAAAGTTGGGGGATTAACTCCATTATATTGATGGAACTCCATCACTAAACCATTTGTAATTCATCATATACTCCATCATATGATCATTTTGTTGATGCTACTATTGTCGTTGATTCTCTTGATGTTGTCTATACACTTCCTACTCTCTATCTAATCTCTGAACAGCCCCATCCTGAGCTCATAGCATTTCCTCATACTCTACAGAAGTGAAGGATGATGATCTCATACACACTGTTTTTTGTTGTATGACATTATGGTGAGAAAAAATATTAATTATGGTCACCGCATTCATTTGGAAATGTCGTGGTGACACGTCGTGGTGACACCCTACCAATGATTCCCCATTTAATTTGGTAATAGATATTTAATAAAGGGGAAGCCAAAGGACACTGAAGGAAGGTCATAAATGGGGATCTCCAACACCAGTTTTTATCATCAGATTCAGAAGCAACACATCTTCATCCATGAGTGCAGTATTTTTTGAGGTGTTTCTCCATATTTATAATGATATAATTTTTTGTGTGTTTTCTAGTTGTAATTGAGGGAGATAGAGTTTGTACCCAAAATACCATAGTAAAATCGTTCTATTTTCTTGATGTTTTTACCCCTTTATTTTTTGGGGTCTCCATGTTACATATGGTGTTATTTTTTTTCCTTAATGTTTCACTTTATTTATACCACACAATTATCATTGAATTTATTTGACAATTGTTTACGATCCTAACAAGTGGTATCAGAGGAATGAGGTTTTGGCTTCAGAAAATTCTGGACCAATGATGTTTCCAAATGGTGGTGAAATACAAGATCAAAAAAATTCAATGGAAATAAATTTTCATTGTGGAAAATAATAATTAAAGAGGTGTTGTGGAAAGATAAATTACTAAAGGTGATTGGAGATAAATTGGTGGGCATGACAGATGAAAAATTGAGTGACATGGACATGAATTCTATTTACAACTTACATTTGTCTTTGGAATATGGGGTCATGTCAAGCATTGTGAAGAACAAGACGAAAAATGAAATTTGGGACACTCTGACAAATCTGCATAAGGAAAAGTCACTCTATAATAAAATTTTGTTGAAGTGAAAATTATACACTCATCAAATGGTAGATTCATCATCGGTGTCTGACCACATAAACACCCTCAATACCCTTTTTTCAAAACTTACATTATGGAGCTATAATATTGTGGATGCTAAACATGCAGAGATTCTACTCCAATGGTTTACACATTCATATGATCAACTTATAATAAACCTCACCAATAATATCCTAATGTGTATGTTTACATTCAATGATGTTGTAGATACTGTTATTGAAGAAGAATGTTGGTACAAGAACAATGAATAAAGACATACAACTTCACACTAAGTGGAAGATCTGTCAATGGAAAGAAAAATAATGATGGATTGTAGTTCCAATGAGAACCAGAATCATGGAAGGTCAAAATCAAGGAGAAGGAAGAAAAACATAAAATGTTACAATTTCGGTAAGAGGGTTAGGATGGTGAGATGAACTCTCATGTAAATGTAGTGAGTACATCTGGAAATGGAGACGTACTAGCCAGTGACGCGCCAACGACTACTGAAAGAAGACAAAATCTCGACGACGCATGGATTATTGACTCAGGTGGAACATGGAACATGACATCTCTATGGGAATGGTTTTAACAATATAAAACTATCACATAAGGACTTTTGTCATGGGTAATTATCATAAATTGAAGATCGTTGGAGTTGGAACCATAAAACTGAAGATGTATGATAGCATAGTCTAAACCATCCTAGGAGTACACCATGTGGGGGGTCTCAAGAAGAATTTTTTTCCTTGAGAATAGTTTATGATATCAGATGAAAGACTCACACAGAGAAAGGGATGATGAATTTTTTTGACGGGAGAACTTGTGGAGATAAATGTGGAGAAGCTCTCAAATAACTTTTATTTGCTTATAGGTGAAATGTACAAGGAATCGGAGATATTTGTCTCATCAACTACCTCAATGGAAGATTTGACGATGATATGGAATCAGAATCTAGGACATATGTCCGAATGAGGCCTAAAGATTCTTGTAGATCATGAGTTTTTTCCTATGATTATGAAGGTATCCTTATCATTTTTTAAGAATTGTGTTTTGAGTAAGTAACACCTGTTGAAGTTTGGAACGTCAATGACAAGGAGTAACTAGATCTTAGAGTTGATTCATTACAAGGATTGTAAATCACTGGTTGTGTCCCTAGGAAGAGTAAGGTACATTGAATACTTCATTGATGACTATTATATAAGATGTTGGGTGTTTTTAATAAAGAATAAATTGAATATCTTTGATGTATTCAAAACATTCAAAATGGAAAATTAGATTGAATCTGAAAAGAAGATAATGTGTTTGAGGACTAACCATGGTAGAGAATATACAAGCGACGATTTTGATTATTTTTTATAACAGGAATTAGTCAAGAGTTATTTCTGGGTGGAATACACTCCTTAGCATAATGGAGTGGCAGAGTAGATGAATATATCCTTGTTGGATATAATAAGGGTGATTCTAAAGACTTCAGGAGTTACAAAGAAATTCTGGGCAGAAGTAGTAAATATTGCCTACTATGGGATTAATCGATCCCCTTTAGTGGAAATTGATATGAATATGCTGATGGATATGTGGAATGGTAATCCCGATAATTATTCTCAATTAAATACTTTGGGAATTCATGTATATTCACTATTTCATAGCCAGGAAAGATCGATGTTGGAGTCAAGATCCAGGGAATGTATCTTCTTGGGAAACACTTCTAGTGTAAAGGGGTATCATTTGTGGGATCCCATTGCCTGAAATATTATTATAAGTAGAGATGTCATATTTTCCGATGACATAGCGAAAATGAATATTTATAAAGACACAAAGAAAGAGAGTACCGAAACTACAATAGTCTGGGTGAAGGATGAAACAAAGGATGAAACGGTTTTCTATAAGGAATTACCAGGCCATGATGATCAAGTACCAGATAATACTAGACTACAATGACAAAATCAAGAGAAAAGAGTGCCAATATGGAACTCATATTATGTCACTGAGAGAAATTTTTCAAATTTCGTATTGACAGAATATGGAGAGATATCATCTATTTTGGAGGACACCCAGGGTTCATATATATCATCATGGATGGCAGCGATGCAAGAGGAACATGATGCACTGCACATGAACAAGGCTTGGTATCGTGTTTCATTACCTCATGGAAATTAGGCTATTAGGAACAAATGGGTCTACAAGATCAAGATGGATTAAATAGAACAGGTGGAAAGATATCATGTGAGACTGGTGGTAGAAGGATATTCTCATAAGGGAGGTATGAATTTCAATGAAATATTTTCTCGTACTGTTAGACTAACCAATATTCAGGTAGTGATGGTGATGTGTGTTGCATGCACTCTACATCTAGAGTATCTAAATGTGAAAACAGATTTTCTACATGGTGACCATGATGATGAAATCTATATTCTCTAACGAGAATTTTTTGCTGAATAAGTTAAAGAGAAAATGGTTTTGAGGTTGAATTTTTTTTATAGTCTCAAACATGTGTTGAGGTGTTGGTACAAGATATTTGATTCATTTATCATGAGCCTTGGATACAAAAAACTTAATTCAGATCCATGTGCTTATTTCGAGGGTCTATATGGTAATGATTTTATCAATATACTAATATATATGGATGAAATGTTGGTTATTGGCCCCAATAATGATCAAATCCAGAAGATGAAGGCACATTTGTCTAGAGAGTTTGATATGAAGGACTTGGGACCAGCAAAAAAAATTATTGGGATGAAAATTTATAGAGACAGGAATAATGGAAAGATTTGGATATCATAAAAAAATTATTTTTGGAAAGTCTTAAAATGCATCAACATGAATGACTGTAAGAAAATTTATACCCCACTTCCCATTAATTCCAAATTATCCTTTACGATGAGTCTTAGTAGTGAAACAGAGAGGATGTAAATGTCTCATGTGTTATATGAATCAATAGTGGGGATTCTAATGTTCCCTATGGTTTTAAATAGAATAGATATTGCACATAATGTGGGAGAAGATAGTCGTTACATAGAGAATCTAGGAAGAATGCATTGGATCATTTTGAATAGGATCCGGAGATATATCTGGGAAACCTCAAATGTTGCATTATGTTTTAGAGGATCATATTTCACTATTAGAGGATATGTTGATTCAGATTTGGCAAGTGATTCTGACCAGAGAAAATCCATTAATGGTGATGTGTTTACTCATGAAAGAGGAACTATGAGATGGATTTCCAAGTTACAGTCAGTTGTGGATCTATCAACGATGGAGGAAGATTACATGGCCTCTACACAGTCATAAAAAGAGGTGATTTGGATTAAATGGTTTTTAGAGGATCTCGGGCACAAACAAGATCCTATTTCATTGTTTTTATATAGTAAGATTTCCTTTCACATTACAGGGAATCCATATTTTTAATGTAGTATGATGCACATTGGTGTACAATATTATTTTGTTTCGGATGTGGTGGAAGAAGGAAGCTTCTACTTGTATAAAATTCATAGTAATGAAAATATAGAAGATTTTCTGGAAAAGGTGATTGGTTCTGAAAAGTTCAAATGCTATAGATCCTTGAGAATCCTTATAGAGACATGAGAAGTAGGTTTGGAAGATAGAAAGGATTTGTGGTGATATTATTGTAACTTAATCAAATATCCAAGTGGGAGATATGTTGGAAGATGTTATGGAGAGAGGAAATATTAATGATGGTCGTCGCATTCATTTGGACAAATTGTGGTGACACGTCATGGTGAAACCCCACCATTAATTCCCAATTTAATTTGGTAATATAAATTTAATAGTGAGGAGGCCAAAGGAGGGTGAAGGAAGGCTATAAAAGGGTATCTTCTCCACCGGTTTTTATCACCGGATTTTGAAGAAACATATCATCATCCTTGAGTGCATTATTTTGTGAGGTGTTTCTCTATCTTTGCAAAGAGATAATTTCTTGTGTGTTTTCTCCTTGAAATTGAGAGAGAGAGAGAGAGATAGTTTCTTCCCACTCTTTTTTATAGTGAAATTATTCTATTTGCCTATGGTTTTTTACCCCATCCTTTTGGGGGATTTCACATGTTACATCTAGTGTTTTTTCCTAACTTTTTCACTTTATTACTATCTCACCATAATCATTGAATTGATTTAATAATTTTTTACAATCCTAATTTTTTTCTAAATTATGACATCACTTAAATTCAATAGTAACTACTCGATGACGATTTTAAACCAATTTCAATCACCATCCCTTTCTAAATACCACTTTTCACCACCAATGGCTATGTTTTCTCATTAAAACATGATCGCATGAGGCCTCGACCTGACCATATTTCTTATCCTAACTCCCACACATATGAGAAATATCGATCTAATATATATCCTCTAATTGAAAAAATATAAATAAAATGATAAAAAATTATATTATATTAATTTAAAAAACATAAAAAACCCTAACCACAATCGGTTACTGTCTCTCACCAGCAATATGCCCAATACTACTATAGGTGTATATCATCTTGAACACATCAAAAAATGTAATAAATGGTTCAACCATAAACAATATTAATGTATCATATACATATCATATTAAATAATATTATTTACCAACTTTTGATGATTTATTCTAAATGTAAGACTCTGAACTATGTGTGTGACATCCCGCCATCCCCAATTCTATTAACTATAAGATGGTAACCTCTTGAAAGTATCTTCTATATAGTAAGTGAAAAATACCAGTGAATCCTGGGTGTGGAAACTACCATAAAAAAAGCTTTTCACAGTGCCACCCTTTTGCAATGCTAAAAAAAACTGATAAAGGGGTACCTTTATCAATTCTTTTTGTTGCGTTGATAAAGGTATTGCCTTTATCATCAATTTTTTGCATTGTTAAAGGGGACCGCATTATTAGCACTGATAAAGGGTATATTTCAAAGAAAAAACATTAAAAATAATATATTAATATATTAATATATTAATATTTTTATATTGATATAAATATAATATATATTTTTTAAATATGTTTTAGATAAATATATGTAGAAATTTACGACTAATATATAATATGTTTAGAGAAAATAGAGTATAAAATATTTAAGAAATATATTATTAATTAATAATTTTCTAATTATTATCCAGTAATAATCATTTAATAAAAAATTTAAGACTTTAAAAATAAAAAAAATAAAAGATCTAAAATAAGTTGAAAACACAACTCAAACTTCAAATGATGATAAATTTTGATACGTGTGTCTTTTTGAGCTCTTCTATATATCAAATCAAAGACTACAATGAGATCTACGCACTAGTGACATAAATAATCCCTTTGTCGCATATTTTTGTGCGAAAAAAATCCCAAAATGCTGTCAAAAATGAGTTTTTGGCTGTGATACCAAATTTTTCTAATATTCAATGAAATATCTACCTCGTTTAAGAGGGAGTTTTTCACTTTTTCAGTGGGGAATGAATTTATTATGAGTTATTACATTCATATTGATATTATGTATTTAAAAATTAATCATTATTCACAATGTACTACTATTTATATCCAAAAATATAACAATATATACATATTTTTTATATACTCATACATAAAAATTAAATTTTACAAATAAATGATTAATCATATTTACATATATAAAATTATTTCTCAACATATAAGCCTTATCTAAATAAAAACTAAAATCCATTTTATTTAAAATAAAAATATATGAATATTTATATACTTATATAATGTGTGTGTGTGTGTATGTATATTAGGGTGTGTCTGTATTAACAAACTGATATGTATTATCTATATATTCTAACTTATAAATAAAAATATTAATATATAATAAATGTAAATATATATATATATAACTATGTATAATTATACTTTTAGATACACATATATTATATATATTTGTATGTATATTGTATATATGGATTGTTTTTTTGCGGCAAGATTAATTATTGGAACCACAATTGGTCTTGTAAATCTTACAGCTTTTTAGGGTGGCTGACTCCTAGAATTTCATTTTCTTAATCCTTCTTCTTTATGAACATCATTAACACCACTCATGATGCACAACACTGTGAAATTTTTGACAGCATACAACTTTCTTCTGAACTGGATAAACTCATCTTCACTAGAGCATCATCGATATTTTTTTCAGCTATGGGATATTGTCTCTCATTACAAAGAAATACTAATGTGGGAATGAGTAAGTTTCTTTAGTGAAAATAAATTCCGATCTAATTCAACTTTCATGTAAGGCGTATCTGACATTTTTTCCTTCCAACCGACGATGTGATTAAGAGTAAATGGATAATTATGTTATCATAATGTTTTTGTTGTTGTATCTATAAGGAGGAATCAATAAAACACATGTTCATTGAGGGATATTGGGCAAGAATGGTTTGGGAAAATCATGGGAAACTTATTGTCATTGATATTTAGGTGGGTGACGGTGAGGTCTTCTACCTCTCATGGTTTCACTCTATGTAATATAATATCTTGGAGTGGAAGCTGAGGGCTGCCTTGATTTTTCTAGTTGCTGGATCATCTGGAATGCATGAAACAATGCTCGAGTGGATGATCTTTCTACCTCATTCTTTTAAATTCATACTTGGGTCTATTGTATTTTGGTGGATCAATGGGATCTTTTGAAAAGCTATGAAAAATCAAAAATCCATAATAACATTCATGAATGGCTGGTGAACTACATCATTTTCTCTATAGGGGACTTCACTGGGTAGATCGATCTGATAGATCCCTTGGGGTAATGGCTTCAGGATCAATATTGACAGCTCTTATAACCTTTGCATCAAGAGAGGGGGAGGCATTGTTCCTGACTCCGATGTTTTAGTGGTGATTTCTTTTAGAAGCTTTTATGGTCAGGGAAGCTCTCTTATTTTAGAGGTGGTGGATTTTCTTAATGGTTTGGAGATTTATCTCTCTAATAATATTTCATCCATAGATATCAAAAGTGATTCTTCAGTTACATGAAACTCTTTCCAGGGGATATGTGAAACTCCTAAGTCTATCATTTTTATTACCTGAAGATTCAAGGAGTTTATTGGTCTAGCTACCATGGAGCATACATAAAAGAAGGGAGATTTTCTACTAACAGACCGGCCACACCGTGTGTTGTATTGAGGTACAGATGATTCTTACATTTCAGAAATAATTAAGATATTGTTTTCCTAAAATATCAAAACAATCTGAATTTTTTTTTTCTTGGATTTCAATATTTCACATTTTTTTACTTAAATTCATGTCAATTTTAAATAAATAGAGACACTTCAAGTTATACCAGCCAAACCATGCATCGTATTGAGGTAAGGATAAGCCCTACAGGTCATTAACGACACATGGTTCATTTTATTAATGTATAAAAAAATATGGATTTGTTTTCTCAGTTTTTAATATTTCACTTTCCTTTTTACATAAATTAATGTCATGTTAAAATTAAAAGACACAATTTGAGTCATATCGGTCACACCATGCATCATATTGAGGTGCAGTTGAATATTACACATAAAAAATGATTCATGGATTGTTTTCCAAAAATATAAAAATAATACAAATAAGTTTTCTGAATTCTATATATGTCACATGTTTTTTTACATAAATCGATGTAAATTTAAAATAAAAATAGACAGTTTGAGTTATACTGGCCAAACTGTGTGTTTTATTGAGGTGAAGTTGATTCAGGCATTGCGTTGTATTATTCATACATAAATGAAGATTTCACATTCAGAGCTATGTTGTAAGAGACGACAACTGACTTTCTTTTTTATGTAAATTTTTCAGTATATAGTATTAAAGGAACTAAAGGGTGTCTCGTTTTCAAAAAAGGTTCAAAGTCAATTAGGTTGAAACATTCATCGATGATAGTGTTTCTAAGAAATTGTATATTTTTACCCTGATGGGATATGTCCCTATCTTGGACAACATCATTCGATGGATGTTCATAAGAACTTAAAACACCATTTACACCAATATGCAATCAACTATTTAAAAATGTAAAAGATGTGGACACTGCTTTTGGTAAAAAAAATTGAAATTTTTTAGAAAATCATTTGGAAATGGTGTTTAGTTTTTTTAATTATCATAATGGAATTTTCTATATGGCAGATATTTTCTTGATGTTATGCATGATGAAAAAAATGTATGTGATTGTTTCATTGGTACACTACTAAATTCACCAGAAAAAAAAGGATGGAATTAAAGATAGGTTGGACATGGTTCACATGGGAATATGAGAAGATTTGGTGCTAGTGAAGGGTGACAAATGAACTTTTCTTCCTCTAACTGCATTCACTCTTTCTAGGTAGGATAGATATCAATTTTTCAACTTCTTGAATGAAATAATGTTTCTAGAGGGGTATTAATTGTATAATAAGAATATCACTTCAATAAACGATTTAATGTTAAAGGTTCTAAAATCACATGACTGTCATGATATATTGGAAGATATAATTTCTATAGCTTTAAGTTGAATTTTTTCAATAATGTCCTTTATAAATTAACCAAGCATTATTTCTTCTTCAAATCTATATGCAGTAAAGTTATAGATCTGATGAAATTGAAAACTATGGAAAGAGAAATTATTATCATATTATGTGATTTAGAAATGTTCTTACTACTATAATTCCTTGATATAATGGTTCATTTTATGTTTCACATAGTGAGAGAGATTAGACAACGTGGTCCTATACAATATAGATAGATATACCCCATTGAATGGTATATAAATAGTTTGAATTGGTATATAAAATATCAAAGATGACTAGAGGGTTGTATTGGAGATCGATATATTGTTGAGGAAGCCATAGAATTATGTGCCAAATTCATGTGAGGTGTGGAAATAATTGGTCTACCAAAATCTCATCACACTAGGTGGCTAGTGGGTGAGATATTTCTGGAATAGATGTAGTCATAATCAATATTTCACATCATGAGGAGGCACACCTTTATGTTTGGAATAATTTTTTGGAGGTTTCCCCATATGTTGAAACCCACAAAAAAATTCTTAGGTATTTCAATCCATCAAGGGATAAAATATGGATATCAAATACACATAATCAACAGTTTATAGAATGGTTTTGGGACTATATTTTTAACGATTCAGATGAAAATCCTAATAAAATTTCAGAACAACTTTGATGGTTATCCAGAGGACCATGTGTGTATGTATTATCTTACAATGGATATTTAATTAAGGGTTATACATTAGATACAAATAGTCATGATGAAAAAAAAATATGTGAAAAATAGTGGTGTTACACTTGTGGATGAAGAGGATGCATATTTCGGGTACTAAGGACAGAAATCCAATTGACTAGAATATTTCATAAATTGGAATCATCAAAAAAATATGGGATTTGGATTATAAAACATTCCATATTTGAGTTTTTCAATTCTATTGGGTTGATAACATGAATGATGTTAAAATATATTAATTTGGATTAGTGAATTTTTCATTTAGTAAGGAAGCATGAAAAGATGAACCATTTGTAATGGCATCATAGGCATTACTTGTATTTTATGTTATAGATACCACAAACTAAAAGTGGTCAATCGTTATGTTATCGACCAATGACACTAAAGGGTTAGATTAAATTTCAACTGTGGCTGACACTTTCATTAGGACAACGCAATCATTTTATAGAGGTCCTCATGTAGATGGTGTTTATTTTGTCAGAGGATACCAAAATGAAGGGACATAAATAGTAGATAGAGGGGTAAAATACCTTCAGCCATTAAAAAAAGAGATTTCAATAATTAGGTTATTTTTTTAAATATGCATTGTGTTACCTCATGTTATGATATGTTCGTTTTTTTATTGATGTAATCAAAATTAAATTATAAACCACTTATGCAAATAATGAATTATGCACATGCTGGTGCTCCCAATCCTGAGGAACATTAGGCCTTTCAACCTATTGTTTCATGCATAGTATAGGAACAATGACCATATTCATGTGTTGGTAATCCCAATAATAGGATTTTCAATCTGTTGTTTCCCCCGATTTTGAGGTTCAACAACCATCTTCACATGCTGATGCTACAGCTCTAGAGAAAAAACATATTGACGATGTTGAATCCAAGGAAATTTTAGGTGATGAAGGACCAATGATGAAAATAAAATAGGTTCTCCATAGTTTGATGGTGTTAGAAAAAATCATGAAGGAAAAAATCAAAGGCATCAAATATGAGGTCAGATGGAATGAACGAGGCCAGCATGTTAACCCCAATAAGGTCATTTTTAGTAGTTACATTGGAATCATCACTTGGTTATGCAAGCCCGCTAGTGTAGTTTTGTGGCACCATGTTGTTCCAGCGCTTAATACACTACCACAAAACTGGGCAAGGCCAGCGAGACCCTAAATCAGTGCTAACGAAAAAGCGCTGACAATGGGGGGAACCTTTATCAATGCTAAAAAAGCAGTGATAAAGGGTACATTTATCAGCACAAAAAAGCACTGATAAATGTAACCCTTTATCAGTGCTTTTTTTAGCACTGATAAAGGTAACCCCTTTAACAACACTTTTTTTATCACTGTAAAAGGGTACCCCTTTATCAGTGCTTTTTTTAGTAGAGCTGATAAAGGGGGGTATTTATAAGCACTTTTTTTAAAAGCGCTGATAAAGGGTCTACATCGAAAAAAAAATTATTTAAAAAAAATATATTAATATTTAAATATATAGATATAGTTATATTGATATAAATATAATATATATTTTTTAATTATAATTTTAAATATATTTTAGATATGTATAAATATACAGTTACACATAATATATAAGATATTTACTGAAAATGGATTATAAAAAATTTAAATAAATTTATTAATTAATAATTTTCTAATTATTATGGATTAATAGTCATTTAATAAAAATTTGAAGACTAAAAAATTAAAAAAATTAAAAAAGATGCAAAATCTGTTGAAAACGCAACTTGAACTTAAAACGGCCATAACATTTGATTCGGGTGTCCGTTTTAGCTCTACCACATATCAAATCGAAGCCTGTGATAATATCTACATCAATTTAATTGGGTGGACCTAGGTCAAGGTTTTTTCAAGGCCAAAAAAGCCCCATATGTCCTCCAAAACTGAGTTTTTAGTCAGGGTACCATGATTTTTTTACATTTTGTGGATTTTCAGCCTCGTTTTAGGGGGTATTATTGGATTTTTTTTTGGTGGGGACTAAATTTATTCCAAGGTAATACATTCATATTGATATTATGACTTTGAAAATTTATCATTTTTTATAACTCACTGCTATTTATAATCAAATATATAACAATATATACATATTGTTTATATATTCACACATAAAAACTTAATTATAAATATAAATAATAATTTATATTTACATATAAAATATATTAGATTTATTTAACTAATAACTAATATCCATTTATTTAAAATAAAAATATATGAATATTCATATACCTATATATTAATCTAACAATATATATATAAAAATATAAATATTTATTTATATTAATATAACTATATATATATATTAATATAAATAAATATTACTATAAAATTAAATATTACTATATATATATATAAATAAATAAATATATCACTAATAGGAGAACAAATCAATATAGGGGAGTGGTAAAGGCTTCAGGCATGCAGGGGGGAGGTCTCTAGATCAAATCTGGGTAGAGGCCGTGACACGCGCACATGGGTGAATCTGGGGCTAGCGCTGATAAAGGGTGGAGGGGTAAGTGCGGGCGCTGGAGGGGGGAGGAAAAGCGCTGTAAAAGGGGGGCTCATGCGCTATAAAGCCCCCCCTGATTGTCTGGTTTTTTAAAGTTTTTTAATATTTTTTATTTTTTTTATTTTATTAACTTTTATCATCCCTTTTAAAAAAGCGCTTATAAAAGGGGTCTTTTATCAGTGCTAAAACGAAATCGCTGATAAAGGACCCTTTTATCAGCCCTTTATTTTAGCGTTGATAAATTACCCCTTTTATCAGTGATTTTTTTAGTGCTAATAAAAGGGATCTTTATCAGCGCTTTTTTGAGCGCTAATAAAGGGGACCCCCACCCCTTTATCTTCGTCGGCTTTAAAAGAGATTTTCTAGCACTGTTAAAGGCCATTTTTAGCATTGATAAAAGCTGTATTTGTAGTAGTGATACACCGATGTGGGATGATATTACAGTAACAATATTATATAATTTCTTTATTTTAATAAAAAATAATAATGAAACAATGAATTATTGTTCACCATCCCTTGAAGATTGCATTTATAGTAGATGAATCCCATAAAAATTTTTTATTGATTATTTATAGATTGATTCATAGAGGATTTTACACAATTCTATTGATTCATCATCTAAAAGAAGCCAAATGAAAAATAACCACACACTCACTGCTTATATATGCACACTTGATAACCGAACAAGCATGAGATTTGTTTACAAGAAGTCATAAAGATGTGTCTTTTCAAGTACATTGTGGTTAGTAATATGTTGATTGAAAATACATATATTCATCACTTTGAGTGACAATTTTTTATTTATGAAATAGAAACTGAGTGTTGAAAATAATGGAGGGGTAGTAAAAGCAACATACCCCTACCGTAAAGAAAAGATGGGGTACGCTTCACATGAAAAATAATGGTACATATTTTAAATCTACCATAACACTTTTATATGACATGAAACGAAAAAATAATTATGTTCCTCTATTTATAAGCAGATTGATGAATCCAAATCTAAATCCACTTCCATATACAACATGTGTGGTATAAAGAGGAATGTGTAAATAAAGATGGGAAACTAATAGATGAAAATACACAAAAAGGGTGGGATACCTCTGTAATTATGAAATAATAAATTTTTTTACTTTAAATCGAAAATACATAATAATGATTAATTATTTTCCTATATTTGTTACCCATCTTAGTCACATGAATCATCAACACGTGCATTAGATGAACACCTACTATCTGTCACAAACCTCCTTCACCAAATGGAGGGAAGGGTCAGCAGATTTCTAGGCCCTTACTTCTTTATGTTGAGGAAGAGATAATGACACTTGAAACCCACCTTCAATAGGTCTCGGAGTGGCGATAAGCACCAAGGGTATACAATCACACACTAAATGGAAGGCATTACCCTTTTTCTTTTAATAGGGTCCGGAGATAAGATAGTAAGTCTCACAAAACCAAAACTGGTAGTACAAGAAAATCCAAAACAACCATTCCCAAATGATGTTCCAAAAGTAAATACCCCAAAGTACAAAGTGATTACAAAGGTAAGGTACCAAAGAAAGAAAAACAAAAACTACAAATTCCCCAAAGGTCTGAGCTAGTATGGTCCCGCGTGATCCCTGAAGTCCTCCTGGAAACCTGAAAATAGTTTTATATATGTAGGGTGAGAATAAATGTAAACTCAGTAGGGAAAAACCAATGACTCTGATTCACAATTGGGGAAACATACTAATGTCCCGTGAAAAAAAAAGAGTAATCCAAACACCTAACAAGGTAAACCATCCACCCAAGCCTCACCAAGGCACACTCGCCAAATAGTGCAAGTTAAGTAATGTATAGTAATAGCACATCGATGTTTGGGTACCACGCGGCACTTTCCAACTGGTTATTGAAGACATCCTACGCATCGAACCAGTCCCGCCATTCTCACCGAAGTCCCACTGCTATACCCCGCCCGCACACACCTGGGCCACAACCTCACCATAGTCCCACTGCCAAACCCCACACGCACATACCAGGGCCACAACTGTCACACATAACCACACCTACAAACACCTAGGCTAGAACAACCACCACCACGCACGAAGACACATGGGGCTAGAAGATCCATTTCCACACACAAAGACACATGTGTCTCATCCCAAAGACACTTGGGAAAACCACCTGCCCACACACACCTGTGCCAACCACCACACTACCCTGCCCGAAGATTCTTGGGCTAATAATGGACTTCAGGCCACCACAGCCTGCCCGAAGATACTTGGGCTATCCGGAAAATGGAGAAGAAATGGGATAAGAACCAGCCACTAATAGAAGTGTTGGCAAAAACACACTCCCCCATGAAATGGTTGTGTTCGGCACTAAGTTCTCAACTTGGGTGGGGCGCGAATAAGAAACACAAACACTACAAGTATATATATAGGTATCAAGAACTCTCCCATGTTTAGGTTATTCTTCGGCCTGTGAATGGAAATAACCAAACCACCACCACCAACACAAGGCAGGTATGTGCCACTATTTTCAGATATCTAAGAGTTAACACACTCCATGATTTCAATTCCATCGTACATTAACTGGGGTTATCCGAGAAAAGGGTTGATCTTGGTGCCTCCAATTTATTTATCCAAATGTACATAATTAACCAAATTCCTTTACACAGCAAGGGTTCACAACCACAATAAAATCAGTTTAAACATCACCAGTGGTAAGGGATTCATTAGCGCATGGATAAAGAACACCAACGGCCATGATTTTTAGTAGGCGTAAGCCCGCACAATTCATAAAATAAGATCATAAAACAAAGAAGCATCATCGATCACATCCCCCCTTTGTTCTTTATAGAATCCATTCAATATCTTTATTTATGTTTGTTTCATCCAATTCTACAGAAACAAAATCATTCCCACTCTACAAGATACACACAAAGGAGAGACGAAGGTGAAATTCCCTACTTGTTGATCAACGATCGACGCTACACCTGGGTGTGGAACTCCACTGATAGTGATGCGGCTCATCTGAATGAAATGTGGATCGTCTGAACGAAGGGTACTCCTAGAATAGGGTGATAGTGAAAAGAAACCTAGGGAGAACCCTCAGGATATAAAGGGTGAGATACAACACTCCACGAGCCGTTAAGATATGGAGAAAAAGAACCTGAAACCACTTAAGGCACGGGGTCGTGGGGTGACTACGTAGTTGAGACCCCCCACACGTCATTAATGGGTCGGGTGGTTTAAACCGACACACACACCAGGTAAATTCCTTAAATACTTAATTAAAGACATTTATGGGCATTAATGGGCTTTCAAACAAGCTTAAAGGGGTCAAAATAGGGTTTAAAACCAAATTTGCACAAAAGGGAGGCACCAATGGAAAAACCCTGATAAGGTTGGGTGACACCGATCAGTCTCACCGATTGGCCGGTTGGTATCACTGATCATTTGCGATGTTCTGTCTCACCGATCAGTCATGCTGGTCGGTCTCACCGATCAGTTGCATCATTCGATCTCACTGATCGGTCACACCGTTCGGTCTTGCCGACCAGTCGCGCCGACCTGTCTCGCCGACCAGTTGTGCCGATCGGTCTCGTCGAGCGGTCGCGCCGATCGGTCTCCCCGAGAGGTCGCTCCAATTGGTCTCGCCAATCAGTCTCACTGATTGGCCTCACACTGAGACGCTACCCCTTTAGGATGTGGATTTTTGGCAAAGGAAAGGACCCTGAGAGTCTGGGTCATCACTTCAGATACCTCTCAAACTATTCTCACCCGAAAAAATATAAACAACCCAGAAGGAAAGAGCGGGTCCGAACAACCACCTTGAAAGATACCTCTCAAGAGTGAACCTCATTGTTAACTAAGAACACCTCCCTATCAAGAACCAAGAAATATACCATGTCAAACTGCCCAGCCATGTGGGATGGGGAGTCTCCTTCACCATGTCAAGATACTATCTGCTTTGGGTGGCACTGACTCGCCCACATAGGTTTAATTGCATCCACATTAATCTATCTTGATTAGGGGTCGGGTCCTCCCATCCCCATGTCCAGGACTCCTCACACAGAGTCGGAGGAAATAAAACCATTATTTCATAGCCAACAATGTAAAACGTTCTATCACAACAGGTATAAACCGAACAATACAAAACTCAAAACAACTCTGGGTTCTGGGAACACATCTGTGCATCTCTCTCCCACATAATCTCCTCAAGCCCACCATGTATCCATAACATACGAACCAAAGGGATGGTTCGCCCATGAAGCACATTATCCTTGTGATCCACGATCATCACTGGACTCTCCACAAAGGTCAAGTAGTCCTCAATGTCCAGCTCTCCCCAGCTGAGGACGTGTGAATCGTCGTACAGATACCAACGGAGGTGGGACACATGGAAGACATCATGTATCCTCAGTAGCGGCGGTGGAAACGCTTACTGATAAGCCCCCTCACCATCCCGCCTTAACACTTCAAAGGGTTTGATGAAACTGGGAGAATGCTTACTCCCCTTTTCGAACCTTCGTTGTCCACGCCACGGGGATACCATCAAGAACATGTGGTCTCCAACCTCAAACTCCAAGGGCCTTCTCCCGTTATCAGCATACAACTTTTTTCGGTCCTGGGAAGCCTTCATCCTCTCCAGTATGAGCGGAACATTCTATGTCGTGATCTGCACCACCTTCGGGCCAAGGATGCCTGCCTCTCGTACTTCGGTCCAACACACAGGTGAGCAGCATGGTCTCCCGTACAAGGCTTCAAATGGGGCGATACCAATGGTAGAGTGATAGCTACTCTTGTAGGAAAACTCTACCAGATGAAAGTATCGCACCCAGAATCCTCCTGAGTCCAAAACAAAAGCCTGCAACATATCCTCCAAGGTCTGGATGGTGCGCTCTGTCTGCCCATCTGTTTGGGGGTGGAAAGCAGTACTAAGGCATAGCTGGGTGCCAAAAGCATGCTACAAACCCCTCCAGACTCGTGAGGAAAAATGTTCATCCCTATCCAAGACTATGGAACATGGGACTCCATGAAACCACACTAACTCATCCACATACTTCTTTGCAAGAGATTCCACTTCACTCGACTCCTTAATCGCCAAAAAGTGAGACATCTTCGTCAACCGATCCACCACCACCCAGATGGCGTCGAATCCCCCGTGGACCGTGGGTAGCCCGGTGACGAAATCCATCGAGATGTCGTCCCACTTCTACAAGTAAAAATCTAAAGGCTGTAACAACCCTCCTGGAACACGGTGTTCAACCTTTACCAGATGACACACTAGGCACATAGCCAAAACTCTACCAATTCTCGCTTCACTCCAGGCCACCAAAACTGTCTCTTCAGTCCCTGGCACATCTTGGAAACTCTTGGGTGTACCTCTAGGGGTGAGTTGTGGAACTCACTGAGAAACTTACTGCCCATTGCCTCTAGAACAAACATATTCCCCTAAAAAGCATCTGGTTTTGGCCATTCTATGTCCATCCATATGGAGCATTTCTCTGGTCAAGTCGGCCACGCATCACATCACACTCTGGGTCTACCCATTGAGACTCCTGTACTTGCAGAAATAGATATGATTGCACTACCATAAGATACAGGCATCCTCTACCGCTATCCATCCTCGCATCCAGTTGTAAGGCAGCCAACTCCTCCAACGCCTTGCGGGTTTCTGCCGACCCTCGGACCACATCATTATGTTATCTCCCGCTCAATGCATCAACCAGTACATTCCACTTCCCTGAAGTGTAGGATATATAAAAGTCGTAATCCTGGAGGATCTCCATCCACCTTCACTGCCGCATGTTTAGGTCCCACTGGTAAGAAGATATACTTCAATCTTTTGTGATCTATGAAGACCAAAAAGTGTTCTCCGATGAGGTAGTGCCACCATAAATTCAGTGCAAAAAACGACCGCTTCAAGCTCCATCTCGTGGGTGGAATAATTTTGATCATTAGGGCATAACTGCCTAGACCCATAAGAGATTACCCCTTGTCGCTACATCAACACACATCCCATTCCCTATCCTGAAGCATCACAGAACACCTCATACACCGCCCCTTATTCATGTAATCTCAGCACTAGAGAACTTACCAACTTCTCTTTTAGATAGCTTAAGGCTGCCCCGCACTACTCATTCCACACGAAAACATGGTGTTTCTTGGTCACGGCTGTCAAAGGGGCTGAATCTCGGGAGAAGTTGGGTACGAACCTCCAATAGTAACCCTCCATCCCGAGGAAACTACAGACCTTTTCCACATTTTTGTGTGCTTCCCAAGAAAGAACTACCTAAACCATTGATGGGTCCACCTCTACCCCCCTCTCAGACACCACGTGCCCAAGGAAGTTCACTTCTCGCGTCCAGAACTTTCATTTCAACAACTTACCATAAAGCTGGTGCTGTCGGAGGACCTCCAAAACCATCCTCAGGTGCTCCACATGATCCTCCTCTTATCATGAATAGGTCAGGATATCGTCGATGAACACAACAACAAACAGATTCAAGTACTCCCAGGAGATTGAGTTCATAATCCCCATGAACACAGCCAGGGCCTTCGTGACACCGAAAGGCATGACTACGAATTCAAAGTGTCAAAATCTGCACCTGAAGGCCATCTTTGAGATGTCACTCTCTTTTACCCTCAACTGGTGATACCCAGACTACAGGTCAATCCTTAAGAACCACACTTCCCCTTTCAACTGGTCGAAAAGGCCGTCTATCCTTGGATGAGGGTAGCGATTCTTGATCGTTACCTGATTTAGCCTCTTGTAGTTTATACACAACCTGATACCACCATCTGCCTTCTTGGTGAACAAGACTAGAGCACCCCCCGGTGACGCACTTGGTTGAATGTAAACTATCTTCATTAGATCGTCAATCTAAATCCGCAACTCCCATAGCTCCGAAGGTTCTATCCGGTAGGGATCCATCAAAATCGGACGATCACCTGATTGAAAATCTATCCCAAACTCGATATCATGTCGAGGGGGTAGAGTCGTCACCTCCTCCGGGAGGACGTCCATAAACTCACTGACGATCCCAGGTACCACCACCATCTCAGCATCCACTGACTCCACTGACATCTCGGCTAAAAAAAGAGGATGGGTTCCTCTCACCCACTACCCTTCTGGCCACCCCGCTTGCTGGTGAACGTAACACATCGACCACCCAAGTATGAGAACACAACCCTTCCTCAGAAGCTGTCGATGATTGAAGACATAGATAACAACCGTTAGATGCCAAGAATTACATTGTATGGCTGTATCTATAGCAGAAGAAGAACCCTGACCGACTGATGTGGCCCAATCGTCAGTCTGCATCCTCAAAAAACATATAACATGTCGATCTGACCTCCGATTGGTGTTCTCAACACCAGGGGAACATGAAGTCTCTCGGAATCTAGACCCAAAGAACGGGAAAGACTGGGTGCAACAAAGGAGTGTGAAGCTCCGATATCAAACAAGGCATATGCAAGGGTGCTAAACAAACAGATCGTACCTCGAACAACCTCCGGTCCTGCTAGAACTTCTACCTCTGTGGTGTGAAACTACCCACGCCCAGCTCCTCTGCCCCTCGGCTGTCAGCCAACTCCCTGACCACGCCCCGGTCGAGTTACCCGAGGAGTTCCCTGAGGTCAGCCTCCTCCTGCTACGCCTGCCCTCAGAAGAGCGGGAGCTCACTATCCCTACTGTTGCAGCTGGAAAGGCCTAGCTGGATGCTGCTGCTAGGGCAGTTGCTGCGGCTTTCTTCCACCACCGTACTGTACCCAGTATGGGAACTGACTATAGAGATGTCCATGGCTCCCACAGACGATGCACTGCGGTCCTGGGCCCGAAGGAAAAGGGTGAGGACTAGGGGACCGGAACTGAAACTGCTGCGGCATGGTCCCTACCGGTCGGAACCTGGAGGGTACTGATGTTGGGGGCATGGTGCTGAAATCCATCCCCTTCGATGGTCCCAGCTGGATCCCCTATCGTGACACACCTCCTAGAGCATTCATCCTCTCCACTACTTCTGCCTTCTTCTGGACCTCCATGTACGTCGGCAGGGTAATGGGGGTAATAACATACTAGATGGAGAGTCAGAGAACCTCCTCTAAACGTCTTTCCCAAGACTCCTCATTGGGAAAGAGGACCGCAGAATAATGTAGGAGGTTCTTGAACATTATTCCTAGCTCCCTTACTAACATACTCCCCTACTGGAGGGAGAGAAGATCATGCCTCTTCTCCACCTTCATCGTCGATGAGTGGAATTCCTCCCGGAACTCTATCTCGAAATCAGCCCATGCCACCTCAGCCTCTCTCCTCTCTCCCAGGTAATGCTTCCACCACTGATGCGCCAATCCCCACATCTGGATGATGGCCAGAGGAACCCTATACTCGGTCAGAGCCCGGATGAGGCCGATGGCTATCACCCAATCCTCTAGCCAGCTATCCGTCTTCATGTCTGAGGTGCTGCCCTCATTCCTCTCGAGGGTCTGTTGCTGGAAGGCCCGAAGTGTCTTCATCCAATGGTCTTCCTCCTCATCTCGATCATCTCTATACCGATCGGCCATGGTATTCTCTGGGGCCTCGATCGCCTGCACCACAAGTGGTCGTCTCCCAGGTTCCATAACTGCACGGTAAACAAGGAATGCCTAAGCCCAAGTAGTGCAGAAGATTGTTCTTAAAAAAATTTCTTAAACATATTATTCATTTGAATTCCCCAAACCCCTATGAAACATGAGAACAAAATTCATTATGATGCATGTAACTTTCCTAGGGTCTCTACCCTCCAATCAGCGTGGCCTCACATAGTCGTTCGGTTGGTCCAGAGTCCTTTCATCGGATCACGGGGGGCCCCTAAATTCTCATTTCCTATCCGGTCTTCCGTGGAATAATTAACACACCAAGGTCACTCAACATCGCTGCCCTACCATCCCATGAAATCCTCACAGTGCCTAACTCCAGACTCCATCCTGTCCCCCAACCTCACCACCTCTGATACCATTCTTTCACGACACGCCTTCACCAAAAGGAGGGAAGGGTCAGCAAATTGCCAGGCCCTTCTTTCTTTAAGTTGAAGGAGAGATAATGACCCCAAAAACCGTCTTAAATAGGTCCCAGAGTTGCGACTAGAACCAAGGGTATAGAATCACACACTAAATGAAAGGCATTACCCTCTTTCTTTTAATAGGATCGGGAGATAAGATAGTAAGTCTCAAAACACCAAAACTGGAAGTGCAAGAAAAGCCAAAACAACATTCCCATATGAGTGTTCTAAAAGTAAATACCCCAAAGTACAAAGTAATTAAAAAGGTAAGGTACCAATGATAGAAAAAAAGCAACTACAACTACCCCAAAGGTCCGACGTAGTATGGTCCCGCGCGATCCTCAAAGTTCTCCTGGAAACCTGAAAGCAGTTTTATATATGCAGGGTGAGCATACAAGTATACTCAGAAGGGAAAAACCAAAGAGTCTCGTGCACATGTGGGGGAACATACTAAAGTCTTGTGGGAAAAAGAGTAATCCAAACACCTAACATGGTAAACCATCCACCCAAGCCTCACTAAGGCACACTCCCCAAATAATGCGTGTAATGTAATTTATTGTAACAACACATCGATGTTTTGGTACCCCGCGCCACATTCCCATTGGTTTTTGAAGACATCCTATGCATTGAACCAATCATGCCATTCTCACCATAGTCCCACTACCATACCCCACCCGCACACACCTGGGCCACAATTGTTACACGTAACCACGCTTGCAAACACCTACGCCAGAACAACCACCACCACGCCCGAAAACACTTGGGCTAGAAGATCCACTTCCACGCCCGAATACCCATGGGCCTCATCTCAAAGACACTTGAGAAAACCTCGTACCCGCATACACCTGGCCCAACCACCACACTACCTTGCCCGAAGATTCATGGGCTAATAATGGACTTCAGGCCATCACAGCCTGCCCGAAGTTACTTGGGATATCTGGGAAATATAGAATAAATGAGCTAATAACCAGCCACTAATAGAAGTGTTGGGAAAAACAACATACCCCATGAAATGGGGGTTTTCGTAACTAAGTGCTCAACTTATGTGGGGAGCGAATAAGACACACAAAAACTAAAAGTATATATATAGGTAACAAGAACAATCACAATTTTAGGTTTTTCATCAGCCTGCCTAAAGAACAAATTAGTACCATGCCCAAGTCACAACTTACACCAAACCAAAAACCCATTTCTCCCATCCTTTTTTTAATGTTCAGTAATGATGTTTAAATATGTTTCGACACCTACTTGGGAAACTAGTAATCATAAGCAGAAGTCAAGGGAAAGAAAACAGTCCAATATCAACTACAAAATCCACACCCGGTTCTCTTGTAAAGTCACAAAAACAATGAAAACACCAAGATACAACAACATTTATAATATCCAAGAGCCAAAAGGTTTATCAACAATAGAGGATCCTTCCCCAATTCATGATATAAACAAGGTAAAAACCCGTTCTTAAATTCATAACCACCGACTCCGTACCAACAGGGGATCTCATCCCCATCCACATCACCCAGTAATCGGCCCGTGAATGAAAAAAACCAAACCACCACCACCAACACAATGTAGGCATGTGCCAGTATTTTCAGATATAAATGTTTTAACACACTCCATGATTTCAATTCCATCGTACATTAACCGGGGTTATCACAGAAAAGGGTTGATCTTTGTGCCTCCAATTTATTTAGCCAGATGTACGTAATTAACCAAATTCCTTTACACAAAAAGGGTTCACAACCACAATAAAATCTGTTTAAACATCACCAGAGGTAAGGGATTCATTAGTTCATAGAGAAAGTCCACCAACGACCATGATTTTCAGTAGGTGTAAGCCCACACAATTCAGAAAAAAGATTATAAAACAAAGTAGCATCATCGATCACATCCCCCCCTTCATTATTTATAGAATCCATTCATTATCTTTATTTAAGTTTGGTTCTTCCAATTCTACAGAAAAAAAAAAGAATTCCCGCCCCATAAGATACACACAATGGAGAGACGAAGGTTAAATTCCCTACTTGTTGATTAATGATCGACGCTAAGCCTGGGCGTGGAACTCCACGGATAGCGATGCGACTCGTCTGAATGAAATGCGGCTCATCTGAACGAAGGGTACTCCTAGAATAGGGAGATCGAGAATAGAAACCTAGGGAGAACCCTTAGGTGATAAAGGGTGAGATACAATACGCCTCGGTATGTTATGATATTGAGAAAAAGAACTCGAAACCGCGTAAGGCATGGGGTCGTGGGTTGACTACGTAGTTGAGACACCCCACATGTCATTAAAGGGTCGGGCGGTTTAAACTGATTCACACACCAGGTTAATTCATTAAATATTTAATTAAATGGAATTTATGGGCATTATTGGGCTTTACAACAATCTTAAAGGGGTCAAAATAGGGTTTAAAACCCAATTTACGCAAAAGGGAGGTGTCACTGGAAAAACCCCGTCAAGGCCGGGTGACACAGATCAGTCTCACAGATCAGTCCCGCCGATCAGGCTCTCCGAATAGTCGCACTGATCGGTCTCGTCCACCAGTCGCTTCGATCGGTCTATCCAACTAGTCGGTCTCACCGACCGGTCGCACCGATCATTCTCGCCGATCGGTCGTGCCACTCAGTCTCGCTGATCGGTCGTGCCGCTCGGTATCACCGATCGTTCGCACCGTTTGGCCTCACGCTGAGACGCTGCCCCTTTAGGATCCAGATTTCTATCAAAGTAAATGACCCTGAGAGTATGGGTCATCACACTGTTAGTGGCCTTGAATCGGACATAACATTATGGTCGCATCAGAGGTGCGGGTTTTGAGGTGACAATTGAAAACATGTTTTTATAAAAAAACAATAGGAAGATAAATATAATGAAATGAAATAGATGAAAGAAATAAAATATACACTTTAATAAAATTTTCAATATAATATAGGGTTACTAGATAATTTTATAAGGATAATAAAAGAGAAAAATGAACTCAAGAACAACCATTTCCTGAATATCCCTCCCCACACCCACTAGCATTGAGGTGAGACATTCCCCTCGAAATGATGTCTTGGACAAGGTAATCAATGTTCTAAAAAATGATTCTGTAAAATGTGAATCAGATATACACTAATACCTTTCTGGTACTGATATTATATAGAATGCTAATGACTGTGATTTATATCTATCAACACCCACCCATCTCCTTGTAGTGAGGGATACAGTGTTCAATATCCAAATTGATGTGCTAAACAATAGTCACTTCCAATAGGTCTTGTGAGAGTGTCTATTAGAATATACCATGATATGAGGGATGATCGACCTATTCCAATTGACATGGAAGATATTTATAAGGTTGAACAACTATTGAAACATTCATCGCATGGCCATTAAATCTTTTCAAACAAATATGTCGACAAGGAGGTATTCATTTCCTATTTATTTTTGATGATAAACCTTTAATAATTAGTTATAAAAGTTATAAACCAATGAATGCTATTAAAAATAGACAAAGGGATGGGGGTAAAATGAAAGGTTGACTTAAACCATATAAAGGATCAACCATCTGATTGAGAAGATCTTCTAAAATCACATTTACCCTTCCCATTGAATATCCAAATTTACTAACAATAATGGTTTATGTGGATGCAATGTTAAAATGTGGTAGCAGACACATAGTTGATTTTGATGAAACAATGTGTGGATGGGATGTTATTGACTACATTTCTTTGAATAATGTATGTGAAATCATCAACTATGAATGGCTAGGTGTATCAGTTGTAAATGTATACATGAGCTATGTATTCGTGATTTAATTTTCCAAAAGATGATATACCATGTTAATTATTACTAAATACAATTCATATTTTTTGAATTCATATATATCAAAACCAATTAAATGGATTTTCCCATAAAAAAAATTATACTCTTTAGTCCTCACGTCACCTCTATAGAAAAAACAGAAATAAAATCCAAAAAATAGATGAAAGAGTAGAAACATTGGAAAATCATTTGAAAGAAAACATGGGGATGAAATATTTTTTGTAATACAAATGATTTTAGGATAGAATTCTTCAATTTAATCATATTTAATATATTTTTCATTTCCTTGATTAATTATTCATTTTTTTTTGTTTTTAAGAAACCATGTATTCTCATTATGATCAATTTGGATACTCTAAATATTTATTTCTTTGATTCACTAAATAGATTACCAACAAACTGACCACACATGATAACATTTTTTAATTTTTAATACACTAAACCGAACATTTTAGGACTAAGATTCAAGTTATAAAATTATATTATGTCTTAATTTGGATTTTGTTATTATAGGGTGGTGTGTATATATTGTCTAAATCATGGCATGAGGACAAGCATTGCTCACAAGGACCCAGACAAGTTCTAAAACTAGATAAGTATCAAGGTATATATAATAATATTTAACTATCCAAACAAATATAAAAAGATTAATTATTTTCATTAACGTTTATACAGTGTCTAAAATAATCAAATGTAAATTATTATGGTTATTATGTTTGTAAATTTGTGAGAGATATCATATTCCATTAAAAAAACACACATCCCCTAAGAGGTATATTCAAAATTAATCACTACTTTATTTAAAATATATATTAATACTTAGTGTATTTATATTTTTCTAGTACTATTATGAATTTAAAAAATTATAATTTATAAAATGATATAAATTTTCTTGGAAAAAATGGGCATCATATCTGATCATAGAATGTACACCAATATTATGAATATGTGACTTCTATAGAGGTAATTGATTGTTTAATATTTATGTTTACTTTATTTATTTTTAGGGTTGATCACATAGATTTTTTTTAGTATACTGGATGATTCCTTGGCATTTAGGATTCTTTTATTACATTGGGACATATAGGAATCAAGAACACCTCAATCTGGCATTCGACATGATCGGTATGACTCCAAGTGTGTCTTTTTATTTAACATTGATCATAATTTTAGTACAATATTCAACTCAAAACTCAAAACCAAAAAGGAATTAAAATTGTGTTTATACATTAGTATAATGATATATAAGTCATTTATGATATGTATGAATCAGCTACAACTCAATCCAAAAAACCATGTGACCAGTATGATTCAAAGTGTCTGTTATTAGTTTATAATGGACATTTTACTTCAAAATACATCAGTCACTAAACAGTAAGAAAACACACTCATATTGTCTTAATAATTTAATAAATCAATTCATATATCACTTTTTATGAATATGAATTGTTCTCACATCAAATTGATATTCTATATGATCAGTAGTAGTCAAAGTGTGTGTTTCTAGTTTATAATGATGTTTTTCTAAAAAAGACATGTGACATACTAAAAAACTAGAAAAAAATATTTGGATTGTTTTGATACTTTAGTACAACTATCCATAAGTAATTTTGGATGTATATAACTTTTTCTTACCTCAATCTGATGCACGGTGTGACCTGTATGACTCTAAGTCCAACTTTTTTTTAAAAGTGATGTTAATTTTAGTAAAAAAGAACTAGTGACATACTAAAAAATGAGAAAACACATTCGGATTGTTTTGATAAAATTGGGTAAAAATACACGAGTCATTTAGGATTCCAAGGATTCTTTTTCACCTCAATATTAGGCATAGTGTGACCGGTATTACTACAAGTATGTCTTTTTTATTTAAAATATACATTAATTTTAGGAAAATGGACAATTGACCTACTCAAAAATGAGAAAATGAATTTGGATTATTTTGATATTGTAGGAAAATGATCCATGAGTTAGGTGGGATGTGTATGAATCAACTACACCATAATGTGACCCTCAATAACTCCCAAAAGTAGCTATAAAATGAGTCGTACGATTGTCCTCTCCCAAAAAAGTAAGAACAACAAGAATAGAATAACAACACCAATTATATGATGATATTGATAATAGACGCAGGTATCGGTGGCCACCTTCATCCTCCTCCAGCATGTCGATAATAACTTGACAATCAGATTCGACCATAATATCTTACCAGCCGAGAGATGAAATGAATTGCATACCTTTCAACATTGTCATCCCCACAGCTATGGGAGGATACCAAAAAGAAAATTCATTAGGAACGACAAGCCGCAATGATAAAGACTACATGGTCCTAGACAACTGCCATAAGGTCAACAGAGCCATCACCAGGAATCACCGAATCAGTATTATATTTTAAAATACCCTCAGGGGGATGAAGCCATCTAACAGGGGGGATGAACAATTATTTGATAACTAATGTTGAAACCCACATTTTGACATTTCTTATCGTGTAACTGACATTATAACTCCCACTAACATGGTTTTAACATCGGTTATACACTAACTAATCTCAAAACTCTATTAATGTGACTTTTAACATTTGTAATGTATAAATGATCAACCGTGATGAATTCATAACATATTTGTATGTCAATTATACTCACACATCAAATTATTTATTGAAGAAATTCATTGGAATCATATATTTATTTTAATATATATTTATTTCATTATAATTATAATTATAAATATATATATTTAAAAAGTATTTATATATATTTATAAAAATAATAAAAATAATAAATATATTTATCATTTAAAAATTAATTATAATCTTATAATTATTTAAATATATATTTATTTAATTTTACCTTATAAATTATTTTTTAAAATATTATATATATTTTAATTATTAAAAAATATATAAAAATTATCAACATGTGTATTTTATTTAATTTATAAAAATAAATATTATTTTTTAACATAAATATAATAATTTTTTAAAAATTAATAATATTTTTTATTAAAAAAATTTATCAGCGCTAATAATAGAATTGTATTTGGATTTTATGGTTTTGAAAAAACTCTTTACTTTTCAAGATCATTGTTAAAGACAATAGGGTCTGGCCTTCAAAGATTCAAAACTGGGGCTCGAAGTGGTTGGATATTGAAGAGGCTTGTCCCCCTTCACATGTTCATTCCCTTCTTGTCAAATGGCTCTCCCCCCCTCTTTGGGTGTTCTCAAACATAATACTGATGTAGCGACCCTTGTTTGCCTTTAGACAATCCGTTGGGATCACATTGTCTCTATTAGTGCGGCTCATCATTCCTCGGACATTGCGGGTTAGCCTCCTCATGTGGCAGAGGCCATGGTAATTTGGAAGTGTATGCATCCCATCTTGTCTCTTATCTGGAAGGATGTAATGGTCAAATCTGATTGTCATGTTATTATCAATGCACTGAAGGTTGATAAAGGTGGACACTAATCGTGTGGTTCCATTATCGACATCATCAAATATTTGGTTCCTTTTTTCTCTTCTTCTTGTTTTCCATTTTCTTGGAGAGAGGGAAATGAAGTAGTTCATTTTTTGGCTACTTTTGGGAATCATTGGGGGTGTAATTGATGGATTTCATATTTTCCTCTAGAATTATGTACTTTGCCTTTGGTTTATATCTAGGGTTTGAAGATTTTTTTTCAAAAAATGTCCTCCTTTATCAGTGATAAAGAAAGTGCTGATAAAGGGTACACCTTTGTCATCCATTCTTTAGCACTTATAAAGGGATGAATTATCAGTAGTTTTAGCTAGCGTTGATAAAGCCCCCCCCCCTTATTAGTGCATTCTTCTTACCACTGATAAAACCTGACACATCCCTTGCTTCGATCCGTGGTAGAGAATGGTAGGATCTGCCGCATGTGGGAAGCTGACATCAAATTTAGTGGCGGTTTAAACTTCCACCAAATCAAAAAATAACCACCGCTAAATGATGATTTTCTAGTAGTGGATACATAACTCATTTATTATGTGTAGGAATTAACTACATGTCAATTGGACATATTATGTGATTGATATGACTCAATGTTTGTGTTTTCAATTTAAAAGGGGCATTTTAGTTTATTGATTTAATTATTAACAATTATTTAAATAATTATGAAAATTAATAACTGATAATATCATTAATGTATTACGTAATTGTTAATATAATTTAAAAAGATAGTTAATTGACATTGTAATTAATAATTTTTAATTAAATTATTAATAAAAATTTAAATTTTTAATTTATAATTAACTTTAAATTTTCAATATAAAAATTAATAATAAAATTAGTAGTATGAATTATAATATCATTAATATATATAGTAATTGACAGTATAAATTATCATATGTGAATTATATATTGTTAAATTTTTAATTTTTTTATTTTTTTATGAACTTCTACTAAGATAAACATTGCTTTTATTGGGTGGACAAACCTTTGTACAAAGGTTGATCGTCGGAGAAAGCATAATAAAAAAACCTTAAAATTTAAAATAAATCTACCCTAATTGTGTCGAACAAAAACTCAAAATTAGATATAAACCCTTAAATTTTATAAAAAAACAAATTATTTGAAAAAAATATAAATTTATAAAAAATGTATTTTTTTGTTATAATATGTGTTATAAGTTATTTAAAATATTAAATTAATAATGAAATAAAAAAATATAAATTTAGTTATTTTATCTGTTTTTTGTTATTAGAATTAATAATCAAGAACAAAAAATCAGTTAACCAAATAAAATTTTTACTAACCAATACACATTTTAGAATAACCCTTTGGTTCTTTTTTATTCGGTTTCCAAATAGTATTTCCATTGACCACCACTTTTCCCACCCCTTGGGGGAAATCTCTACAAAAATATATTTCCATTTATTAATGGTTAGATAAAAAATAAAAAGATTGAATATATATATATATATACACTAAATGTTGTATAAAGGTTGATGCAAGTCAATGTTAGATTATTTAATTAAGACCAACATTAAATATTAGTGTCAAGTCAAATATTCTCAAAATCAATTCTACATTATTAAATTAAAATTCATAAAAATTATTAAAATATGAAACTTTGATAATTACGGTCAAATGTTCATTAAAAATCACCCAACATTAGGGATGTCGACCCGTCAAGTATGCATGAAATTTGGGATAATCGAATCCTAACTCGTTTAATTTTTCAAACTCAAATCCAATTACTACCCATTTGTTTTTTAAAACACTATTTTTAAATATATTCTATTAAATTTTGAAATAAACTTTTAACTTCCCAAACCGGCTTAATTAAAGAGACATCTATTATTTTTAATTTTAACATTTATATATAAATGAAAAAGAAATTGATATCATAGAAAGTAAATATATTTTACTATTTTATTAACATTTCAAAATAAAATTTTAATGATTTAATAATAATTTAATTAATTATATTAGAATTTAGATATCATTTATAAATTTAATATTAAAAATACTCAAAATAGATAAATAAATTGGATAGTTTTACTATATTTTTAATATTCGGTTAATAAATTAATTATCATTCAATAAATAGGGTTGGGTAATTCCTCATATTAATTGGTGTTATAAATAAACTATTTGGGAATTGAAAAAATAAAGGATGATGGTACTATATAAGGGTAGAGGGTGTGTTTTAAAACTACAACCATCCCACTCGGATTACCCTCTTCTCTGAAACCCCTCACCGCGTGATAATGAAGATGAACATTTTACAGAGATGGATTGGAACCCGGTGGAAGTCGTGTTTTGGCGGAACATCCTTAGAAAAGGTAAATAATCAGGAGCAGTCAGTTGGAGTCCCATGACCCATGATATGAGGTCTTCAATTATCACCAATGCACCAATCTTATTGCGACAGAGAATAGAGGAGGACTATGAGGGACCCCATCCAACCGACTACGAGGGACCCCGTCCAACGGTCCCCTTCGGCGGGGAACTCCGCCCCAGGGTACCCAAGCAAGCTGATCTGAAACCTACCACAACCTTGATAATGGAGAACCCTGGGGTGCCAACAGATGTGGATTATTATTATGCTAGGCAGTGTCTAGTGGTCCCATTATCCTGGGAACATGCCCTAGGGGTACCCAAGGTAGGAGACCCCGAATTCACCACAACTCCTACACCGGAAATCGCTCCTCCACTAGGGTACCCAAGTGCGGGGATCATCCAGAAGGTGCACCAATCTAGGAGATCCTGGAGGAGGCGGAATGCAGTTGAGGCGGGATGTGGATGTTTAGGCGTGCAGGGTGGAGCAAGGTGAGGTCACTCTGGGAGGTCATGGTGGACGTGGATGGCGGTTGAGGCGGGATATGGATGTGCCGATGTGCGGGGCGGAGCACGATCGTGGTGTGTGGGGCAGTCATGGCGGGGGGGGGGAGCGGTTGCGGCGGGCGACCATGGCGTGGCGGAGCGCGATCGAGGTGGGGACACTTTGTGACTGACCTTCGTCATCATGGTCAAGCCGGCAGAATCGAGGCGGAGACGGAGCTGGTGTGCGAGGCAGCATGGCTTCGTCTAGCTGATTGACATGTGAATTTTCTTTGAAAATCCTAGAAAACCCAATTATTAAATATTTTTATTGATTAATATCATTTTGAAAATTTTTTATTTTATAAATAATGTAAATAATATGAATGATAATACATAATTTAATATGAATTTCAATTTTAAATTATATAGTTTATATTTAAAAATATTTCGATATATTATTTATATATTTTATAATATATAATAGTACGCACACACACATATATATATTCACAAACCTATGATCATAAATTATATTATATGATACATATATATAAATTTAAATATGATTTTGGTATATTTAATTATATAGTTCGCATCACTCTGTTATAATATTTATATACCACTAAAAACAATGGCTTTTGCAACAGTTTTTTACGATGGATTCTCACCGCAAAGAGTTAATTGAGATATGAATTCATCACAACAAACCATCTTGGAAAATCACGACCTAAAAAATAGAAATCGTGACGGGATGTGTAAATTAACATCAGGGTGATGCAATTTATGATGAAACTATTTAGCCATCATAAATGAACTTTCTGTCATTGCACATCATTTTACTCTAGATTATTTTCAATGGAATTAAAAAAAAGTTAATTTTATAAATAAATAATTAAACATATTTACATATAAAATATATTTCTCAATATATAAGACTTATCTAAATAAAAACTAATATCCATTTTATTTAAAACACAAATATATGAATATTTATATACATATATAATGTCTGTGTGCCTATTTATATATATATTAGTGTGTGTGTGTGTGTGTGTATTAACAAACTGATGTGTGTGTGTGTGTGTTTATGTTTATATATGTATTTATATATTTATTTTTTTACACACACACACACAAACATATTTTATAAATGAATTTAAAACTAATCCTATAAATATATATTAATATATAGATAAATATACTGATAAAATAATATAACCATATATATATATAACTAACTATATATATATACACGTAGTTGGAGTTTGGATTATTGGTAAGCACCCCGTAATCCTACATGAAAAATGGGGGTTCAAATCCCATGGGGCTTCTGGTACTGTAGCAGCATTGTTTATTGGCGGGTACTGTAGTGGCGGTGCTACTGTTTATCGACGGGTACTATAGTGGAGGCAGGGCACTGTAGCAGCCGGGTTACTATTCACAAAATGGGCCTTAGGCCAAAATTTTGGCCCTATGGGCTATCTAATGGGCTACATGCCCACTGGGACTTCGGGCAATCTAATGGGTCTCTCTCTACCCATTTAAAAGAGGACTTTGCTTTTCTATAATAATAAAATGAGGTTTCGGCCCCAACCATTTAAATTAATATATATATATATATGGAGAAATATAACTATATATATATATATATAATTAAATGGAGAACCAAACAAGATGGGTGAGTGGTAATGGTGTATTCGCTCAAGAGAGAGGTCTCGGGTTCAAATCCAAACTGAGGCAGGGGTGTGCATGTGGGTGAACGGGGTGACAAACGTTGTTATGGGGTGGGGGATGTGCGCATCACACTGTTAAATGGGTGGCGGTGGTGCGCACAGGTGGGGCTTCCTAGTATCATTAAAGGAGAGCTATTAAAAAGTGGTTTATACCATCTAATTTACAAAAAAAATTAATATATTTTTTACTTTTATCAACGCTTATTTAGTGCTGATAAAAGGAAAATTTAGCATTTCTTTTTTTGAGTGCTAATAAAAGGCCCCCCTTTTAATATATATTCGACTATCAACACTTTTTGTGATGATGATATATGGTTTTTAAGGAAAACTATTTTTTTTAGTAGTGATTGTTGTAGAGTTTCATTTGAGAACTTTGAATTTCCCTACCACAAAAAAATATTATATGTTCATCGCACTTGTGGTTTTGAGGCGAGATAATAGGATTATAGTGTATCAATTATGAGGGGGTCTAGTGTGTTAAATATGTGAATGAGGGAAACCCTTTCCTCCTGGATTGGGGTTAAGAAGTCCTAATAATATTTACACAGACATGTAGTTGTGCATATAGATTCCACACACACCAAGACCCGTGGTGTAGATATGTATTTATATGTGTGGACGTGACATAAAGAAACCTCCTAAAAATCGACGTTGACATCATTTATTATTTTTACATTAAACATGTAATTTAAACTAATTTATGTATGTAATTACTTTGTGAGATTTTTATTTTTAACATCAATTTGGATACAAAAATTGCCTTTTAATATTTTATAATTCTTCCAAAAACATAATGTTAATTTCATATTATATATGACATCTCATATCCATCAAAATTAATTTATATTAATATCAGTAATAAAACTTTTATTTTTTTAAAAAAAATAATGTTAAAATATTTATGCAATAACTTATTTATTATTTTTTAACTAGCATTGTGGCGTCTGTGAACATCGTTCACACATTCCTGGAGCCGGTTTCGTAAAAATATATTGACTTATCCCATATCAACAAATCAACTCCAATTTTTCCTGTTAAAAAATTCAATGATAACTATTTTTTAAAAAAAGAAATTAATTTGAATGAAAATAAAGTTCATTAATATGTTTTTAAAATATAATAAAAAATACTTCCTTTGAAAAAAATAGAAAAAACATTGTTTATTGAAAATATAATATCCCCCTTTCACAAAATAAATCTTAGTTTTTTTATTTTATGTTAAAAAATAAATTCACGTAAAACAAAATCAATCAATGACAATTTAAAAATAAGTCAACCTTAATTAAAAACAATTTTTTAAAAGATATCCTTTTTTAAAAACTAAATAGATAAACTTTCTTCTAAATCAATTTTAAATGAAAAATGTAGAAATTTTACTTTTAACTTTATGTTTTATAATTTTTTTTTCATTTTTGTTGAATGGAAAAGGGGGATTTTTTGAAATTTTAAATTTAAAATGGGATCATTTAGAAAAAGGTTAAATTTTATTTTGTCGTAATATAAAATAAGAAAATAAATTTTTAATTTCAAAATACATCATGAACAAAAGGGATATTTAATATTTATTTTTAAAATAAAATAAAATATTTTAATTAATTTATTAAGATGAAAATTTAGATATTTTTTAAATTTTATAGGGGATAAATATTTTTTTGATAAAATAATTTATAATTTGAAATATATATTTTATTACTACATCATATTTAAAAGGGAGTTTTTATTAATTTTTCATAACTAGAAATTTAGTTTATTATTTTAGTTTTAGGAAAAATAAGTTTTTTTATTTTTTAAGTGAATATTTTATTTCTTTTAAATTTTTTATTTGAATTTCATAATGAAAAATAATTTTTTATTTTTTAAAAAAAAATTGATATTTTTTAAATTGAAAGAGAATTTAGGATGAATATATCATTATGAAAAATAGTTTTGTACTTGTTTTGTACTATTTAAATTATTAATGGAAAATATGAATATTGTTTTTATTTTTCATAATTTTAAAATTATTTCTTTGTTTTTTAAAAAACTGGTCATCGCTCCTGCAAGAAATACATGGTGATATATGGTTGTAATCCCATTATATCATGAGTTCACTTCCTCCACCATCTAGTGATGCAAGGAGTACTTATTAGTTTTATAACCACAATGTTTTCAAATCCTTTTCATTTTATGCCTGTATAAGGATATCATTGTCACTACAATAAAAATAAATTTTCCACAACCACAAATAGACCTTTTAACACTTTGCAGAGAGATTTAATGGTGCCAAAAAATCACTATCGTCTTCAGCGTCATTAAAATGAGGACCCCATTATAATTGTATTCAAAAATGCTGATAACTGCCCTACTATTGCAATGTGTTGTTTGAATAACAACACATTGCGCCAAATACACCATTATAGAAATGAACCTTTATGAAAATTCATAATTTAATTGAAATAAAATTTACATTAAAAATACCAAAAATCATATTATATATATTTCAAACAATATTTTGTATTATTACATTTTCATTTACTTTCTATAGACATTTAAAAACATCAATGTTTAATTGTATTTGGCACCTGAGACCCCCTCTCAAAAATTCCTAATCATGGTATCAGTTGCTAAAAAACCACCCCAACCCGAGAAAAAGAATTCTCCTATATAAGAACATAATTTATTTAATAATACTATAAAGAAACAAATTAAACATAAATATGAATGAATATATTTTTAAAATTCCATTTTTATATAAAACTACAGACATGGATCACTACCCCAAAAACCCAAATACACAGGGCCACCCTTTAATAATGCAAAAAAATGTGTTGATAAATGGGGTACCTTTATCAGTGCTAAAAAAACTGCTGATAAAATATTCTTTTAACAGTGCTAAAAAACACTACTAGAAAAACAGGTATTTGCGACGGGTCATTTGCGACGGGATCCCGTCGCAAATGGCTTTTTGCGAAGGGGGGCCGTCGTAAATGGCCCGTTGCTGAAAACGGCGTCGCAACTACACTTATTTGCGACGGGCCCATCGCTAAAGCCTTTTGTTGCGACAGTTATTCTCCCCGTCGCAAATAGTACTCCGTATATTTGTAAAAAACTTTTAAAATAGTATTTGCGACGGGACCCGTCGCAAAAACTATTTTTTAAAAAAAATAAAAAACTATTAATAATAATACTAGTATTTGCGACGGGCATAGTATCCCGTCGCAAATACTATAAAAAAATAAAAAAAATAAATTATTAATAAATTATTTTAATTAATCTAATAATAGAATTATAATTCACAAATAAAAATAATAAATTATTTTAATTAATATAATAATAATAGAATTATAATTCCAAAATAAAAAATAATAGAATATTAATAAATGATTTAATTAATATAATAATATTATAATTATAATTCAAAAAAAAATTTTAATAAGTTATTTTAATTAATATAAAAATAATAGAATTATTTTACATTCAAATATTAAAATAATTCAAGTATTACAAAAAATATAATTAAATTATAATATTTTAATATTTTAATATATATATATAATTTAATATTATAAAATATAAATAATATTATTATTCATATTAATATTGTTATTTAAAAATATAATATTATTAATATTTTATAATGAGACAAAAACTAAGAATAGAAAAAAAAATTGATTTCCCAAATTTTATAACATAAATACAAACTCTAATCTGAAGGAGGGGGGAAGTGGGGGATCTGCAGATGGTGGTGGAGGAAACTCTATCCCTAAAGCATGCGTGAGTCGGCGCATGTACTCCATCTGCTCCTCATGCTCCTTCTGCCACCGACTCGTCTGCTCCTCGTACAACTGCTGCGGGCGTCGACGCTCCTCCTCATGCTGCTGACGCATCTGCTCCTGCTCCTGTCGGAGACTCTCTATCTATGAAGTCTGAGATCGTAGCTGATCCTCATACTGTGTAGTAGAAGGAGATGCACGAGCTCCTCTCGATCTGGACGCCGACATCGCAGCACTGCCATAATAATCTCCGGGAGTCAGTCGAGAGCCGATACCAACTACCCGGCCCTTCTCGAAGGCATACTGGGTGGCCTGCATCCATGTCGCCTCATCAAACGGACGGGCAGTGGTCTGATCTGATGACTCGGCCTGACTCTCAGGCCGAGCCTGTGACGCTGCGGCCTCATATGACTCCTATAGTTGCAATTTAAAATTAAAATTGTGAATATATTATATGTAGTTTATTTTTAAACTTGAAAGCAAATAATACTGACCACGATGTGATGCTGACAATCACCTCTGAGCTCCCTAGTAGCAGGATCACTATACATCCTCCGATATACGTCGTACTCTGTAATATCGGGGTGCTCGATAGCCTATAAGAATAAAAAATAAACTGTTAATATTTATAGTTATATAAAATATTTATAAATAATGTACATACCAGATGCTGTCTATGAGTACTGAAAGAACGACTCCCAGCTCGATGAGTCACATCCTGTCTCCCCCAATTCTTCCTCCCCACCGATGTTCTCCTCTGAAAGGCACCACTCAATATGTGCGCACATAATCTATCCCATACATGGGATGAAATATACTCTGGTCGGTGTGCTCTACATGAATCTTCAAAATCTGACACTCCTGCTTTCTTCATCGCAACTCTTCTTAAATTGTGCAAAAACTGACGAAGGCAATCACGCATGGCCACCTCCCATGCCTCGTGGATGGCGTCACGAGTGGTATCCTCGATCGGATACCATAAACCCTACAAATAAATAAAAATATCAAGTTAGAAATGAAATAATTTTCAAAATAAAAATTATTTATTTACGTACGTACCAACCAATGGCCGAACATGGCCTGCTGCACATCAATGGGAATCTTCTCCCATGTGGTCCATGGCTGAGAGAAATAGTTGCGCAAAATAGCGCTGCCCGGTCCGACTGCTATTTACGGAAAACTGAAAAAATAATAAACATTTATTATGTGAATAGATTAATGAAATCTTAGTCAAATCCACATGTTATCACACAGGTTATCACACCTCCGTGTGCATGGATCAAACCCAAGACGTGGACGTCGCTCGGGGATGGGGTCAGGAATCATCAATCGTGCAAGACCGCGCCCCCTCCGCGTACTCCCTGGAGCGCCTGCAGGCTGAGGGTCATCTATCAGCAACTCATCCGCATCGAAAGTCAGGTCAGCATCTGCCAACTCACGAAATGTGGCGTCGTCCATCTGAAACAGAAAATGTTAATGTTAGCAAATAATTGATAATTACTATTATATATACATATATACATATTATGATTGTATATAAATACCATGGAATGCTATCAGTGTTCATCTTCATCATCATCTTCATATATGTCAATGTCATCTTCATATTCCTCCTCAACATCATCGATATCCATTCGAGTTACAGTTGCTTCATCTCTTACCATTCCAAATTCATATGTGACATCATTAACATCATCTTCATCACCGAATCTTAAATGTGGGGTGTCGTCATCGATACTCATATCTCTTTGTAAAAAATAATGATTTTGAGTACTCTCTTGAAAAACTTCAATTCTTTGCACATCAGTGAAAGCACATTCACTTTGACTAAACAGATTATCTCGAATTTTGATTTTTATTACACTCCACCAATCAGTCAGGTCTCTTGATGTTGCACAGTACTTTGCATAATAAACATGATATGCCTATTGAGCCAATAAGAATGGTTCATTTACTGCAAGAACACTTTTACATTTAATATCGATGATTCCATGAGTCGGATGAACACGCACGACTCTCTCTGTATCCAACCACCGACATTTGAACATAGTTATGTAATGTTGTCAAAGATAACAGAGTTCAATGATTTCATCAAGTATGCCATAAATGTCAACTTCATTTTCTCGATGATGAGATCCTTTCAAGCTAACTCCACTGTTCATTGTTTTTTTCGATTCCCCATATGTATGTGTGTGGAATCGAAATCCATTCACCACATATGCATTATATGTTTTAACAAGTTTGGAAGGTGGGTTACTCAATACACACAGCCGTTTGTCAATTTTATCAGCATGTCGAGACACCTGAAAATTTCTGAAATAATTATCAATATAGTAAACTATACATTGAATGAGTTTCTAAAAGATAAATAATTTATGTTACCAGTTTTTGAAACCACTGAGAAAAATTTTTCAGTCAACATTCTTCGAGAGAAGCTGCTGTAATTTGTGGAATTTTTTTCTTGATATGATTATCATACAACCTATAAAAACCAAAGTTATTTACTGTAACATAAATTATAGAATAAGTGATATAAACACTTACAGTACAACTGATGTCATTTATTCACAGTTGAGAATAACATACGTATGAGCTCTCTGATTTTCATCATCTGAAATCCAGCGTTCATAAACTCAACCAAAACCAAGATCTGACTGGTTGAAAATAGATAATTGATTGTCCATTTCATCAATATTCCTCTCGTTCTGTCCCATTCGGTTGTGTTTTGAAGGATACTCAGATTCAAAATAATGGGAGCAGAAAAAAGATATTTCCTCTTGCTAATAAGCTTCTGCAATAGATCCTTCAACAGATGCTTTGTTACGTACTTTTCTTTTCAATTATTGCATGCATCTTTCAAATGGGTACATCCATCGAAATTGTACCGGACCTCCACATTTTTCTTCATATGGAAAATGTAACATCAAATGTTCCATTGAGTCGAAGAAAGACGGCGGAAATATTTTTTCCAGTTTACATATAATTACAACAACATCTTTTTCATGTTTTCCTAAAGCATCATAATCTTCCGTAGCCGCACAAATTTCCTGAAAAAATGAGACATGTCTGTTATGGAATCCCAAATCACAGAATTCAACAGAACTCTTAATCCAATGGGTAGAAGTCTCTCAATTATAACATGACAATCATGACTTTTTAATCCAGTAATATGACCATTCATTACACATCTACCCAAATTAGAAGCACATCCATCTGGAAGTCTCAAATCTTCAATCCACTGACAAAATAATAAACGGTTTTCTTTAGACAGTGTATAAGCTTCTTTTGGTTTTAGTAACCTTTCTGTTCTGACATTCTCAAATAGTTCCAATTCTGGACGCCTGCAAATTTGGGCAATATCTAAACGTTCATTTACATTGTCTTTTCTCTTTCCTGGCATATCCAAAACTGTATGAAACAAATTATCAAAACAGTTCATCTCAATATGCATGACATCTAACATGTGTCGGACCAACAGATCAGACCAATATGGAAAATCCCAAAATATGATACGTTTAATCCAATTGTCTTCTTTCCCAAAACCAGAAATTTTCTGTTGGTTTATTGTGGGACCAAAAGTGATGGGAGGTAATGAAAATACAACTGATTTTAACTCCGAACCTGATAGCATTTTTGGAGGTCCATCCCTTTCAACTGTTCCTTCTCTGAAATGAGATCTGTTTCTACGAAAAGGATGATCCGCTGGAAGAAATCAGTGATGACAGTCAAAATAAAAATGTTTCTTTCCATGAATGAGCATAAATGCTTTGTTCTCTTCCATACAGCAATGACATGATTTCTGACCATGTGTACTCCAGCCAGATAACATCCCATAAGCCGGGAAGTCACTTATTTTCCACATCAATGCTGCTCTCAGTATGAAATTCTGTTTCGTTGCAACATCATATGTACTGACACCAGTACTCCACAATAAATTTAATTCATCAATCAATGGCTTCAAATAAACATAAATATTTTTTTTCGAATGTCCTGGAATTATTAAATTCAAAAAGATATATGGCTCCTTCATCAACATCCATGGAGGTAAATTTTATGGAGTTAAAAAAACAGTCCAACATGAATATTGATTACCATAAGATCCAAACGGACAGAAACCATCAGTGGAAAGGCCCAGTCGAACATTTCTAGCTTCTAAAGAAAAGGATGGATGCACTCTATCATAATGATTCCATGAATCACCATCGGCTGGATGATTCAAGCTTTTATCGGTTGAAATATTCTCTTTATGCCATGACATCATTGTCGCTGTATTCTTAGACATGAATAAACGCTGAAGTCTAGATGTAAGCGGAAAATATCTCAACTGTTTTACAGGAATCAAACCAGACTTCCCGTGTTGTCCTTCTTTATATCTGAGTTGCCCACATGTAGGACAACTATCCAATGACTCATTTTTCTCAGAATATAAAATGTAGTCATTTGAACATGCATGAATCTTCTGACAAGTAAGTCCCAAATTTTGAACCAGCCTCTTACTCTCATTGTAATTTGCAGGTAAAACATTTCCTTCGGGTAACAGTGTTTTCAACAAAGAAAATATCTGGTCAAAACAGGTGTTTGACATTCCGTTATCTGATTTGATAGCCATAAATATTGAAACTGATTCTAATTTGCTCATCTTGCAGCCAGGATATAATGCATCCTCAGCAGATTTCAACAACTCATAAAATTCAGACGGTGCCAACTCAGGATTTGAAGCTATATCAGCCGGAGTTTCTGTATGTTGAATAGATGAACCTACAACATCATGTACTAATTCTTGAAACCGGGATGGATCCGGAATCAAGTTGGTATCACCTGCTCTGGAACTACGTTCACCGTGTTGATACCAAAAAACATAATCTGGTTGAAAACCAAAACGCAAGAGATGTTCTCCCACTTTGTCAAACGTGTCAAACGTTCTCAAAGCACATTTTCTACAAGGGCATTTTATTTTTCCTTCTGAAAAAAATTCTGGATTTGATGCCGCAATTGATAAAAAAGTCTCCACACCCTCAACATATACTGGATTTAAACCAGAACCGTTTGGATTTCTACGTTGATTTATCCATATGTGGTCACCTAATAATGGTTGTTGACGACCTCGTTGTTCCATATTTCTCTATAAAATATAAAAGCATTACTGGTTTTGAATAATTTGTTAGAAAAAACACTCATGTAATGATTGAATATATTGAGAATAAAGCAAAACATGTTACAAATATTAATAATTTTAATATTATATTGATTTTTTATTATTTTAATAATACTAAAATAATTTTTTCATAAACATTAATTATATAATTATAACATTATTACATTATTAGTATATTTTATTATTAATATTAAAATAACATAATTTTTTATATTATATACAATTCTCCTTTCATCTGTGTGTTTAACATTCTGTCTCCACATGTAATATTTGCATTCACTTTCACCTCTCCATTGGCGAGTAGGTTGATAATTTTGAAAAAGAATGCAAATATTACATGTGGAGACAGAAAACACACAGATGAAAAGAGAATTGTATATAATTTATAAAATTATATTATTTTAATATTAATAATAAAATATACAAATAATGTACTAATGTTATTATTCGTAAATATTGGTAATTATTCCAAATTATTGGTAATTATTCCTAATTATTGGTAATTATTTCTAATTATTGGTAAATATTGGTAAATATTGGTAAATATTGGTTAATATTGGTAATTATTGGTAAATATTGGTAATTATTGGTAATTATTGGTAATTATTGGTAATTATTGGTAATTATTGGTAATTAGTACTAATTATTGGTAATTATTACTAATTATTGGTAATTATTACTAATTATTGGTTATTATTACTAATTATTGGTAATTATTACTAATTATTGGTAATTATTACTAATTATTGGTAATTATTACTAATTATCGGCAATTATTACTAATTATTGGTAATTATTACTAATTATTGGTAATTATTACTAATTATTGGTAATTATTGGTAATTATTGGTAAGTATAGTTAATTATTACTAATTATTTGTAATTATTACTAATTATTACTAATTATTTGTAATTATTACTAATTATTACTAATTATTGGTAATTATTACTAATTATTACTAATTATTGGTAATTATTACTAATTATTTGTAATTATTACTAACTATTGGTAATTATTACTAATTATTGGTAATTAATACTAATTATTGGTAATTATTACTAATTATTGTTAATTATTACTAATTATTGGTAATTATTACTAATTATTGGTAATTATTACTAATTATTGGTAATTATTACTAATTATTGGTAATTATTACTAATTATTGGTAATTATTACTAATTATTGGTAATTATTACTAATTATTGGTAATTAATACTAATTATTGGTAATAAATACTAATTATTGGTAATAAATACTAATTATTGGTAATTAATACTAATTATTACTAATTATTGGTAAATATTGGTAATTATTGTTAATTATTGGTAATTATTACTAATTATTGGTAATTATTGCTAATTATTACTAATTATTACTAATTATTGGTAATTATTACTAATTGTTGGTAATTATTACTAATTATTGGTAATTAATACTAATTATTTGTAATTAATACTAATTATTACTAATTATTACTAATTATTACTAATTATTGTTAATTATTGGTAATTATTGTTAATTATTACTAATTATTGGTAATTATTACTAATTATTGGTAATTATTACTAATTATTGGTAATTATTATTAATTATTACTAATTATTAAGAATTATTACTAATTATTGGTAATTATTATTAATTATTACCAATTATTACTAATTATTGGTAATTATTATTAATTATTACCAATTATTGGTAATTATTGGTAATTATTACTAATCATTGGTAATTATTGGTAATTATTGGTAAGTATTGTTAATTATTACTAATTATTGGTAATTATTACTAATTATTACTAATTATTGGTAATTATTACTAATTATTACTAATTATTGGTAATTATTACTAATTATTGGTAATTATTACTAATTATTGGTAATTAATACTAATTATTACTAATTATTACTAATTATTGGTAATTATTCCTAGCTTTTACTAATTATTACTAATTATGACTAATTATTACTAATTTTTGGTAATTATTACTAATTATTAGTAATTATTACTAATTATTGGTAATTATTGGTAATTATTGGTAATTATTACTAAGTATTGTTAATTATTACTAATTATTGTTAATTATTACGAATTATTGGTAATTATTACTAATTATTACTAATTATTACTAATTATTACTAATTATTACTAATTATTGGTAATTATTACTAATTATTGGTAATTATTCATAATTATTGGTAATTATTACTAATTATTGGTAATTATTACTAACTATTGGTAATTATTACTAATTATTGGTAATTAATACTAATTAATACTAATTATTACTAATTATTGGTAATTATTCCTAATTATTCCTAATTATTTCAAATTATTACTAATTATTATTAATTATTGGTAATTATTACTAATTATTACCAATTATTACTAATTATTGCTAATTATTGGTAATTATTGGTAATTATTACTAAGTATTGTTAATTATTTTTAATTATTGTTAATTATTACGAATTATTGGTAATTATTACGAATTATTACTAATTATTACTAATTATTACTAATTATTATTAATTATTGGTAATTATTACTAATTATTGGTAATTATTCCTAATTATTGATAATTATTACTAATTATTGGTAATTATTACTAATTATTGGTAATTATTACTAATTATTGGTAATTAATACTAATTATTGGTAATTAATACTAATTATTACTAATTATTGGTAATTATTGATAATTATTACTACTTATTGGTAATTATTACCAATTATTGGTAATTATTACTAATTATTGGTAATTATTACTAATTATTGATAATTATTACTAATTATTTGTAATTATTAATAATTATTGGTAATTATTACTAATTATTGGTAATTATTACTAATTATTGGTAATTAAATGAATAATTACCAATAATTAGGAATAATTACCAATAATTACAAATAATAACATTATTAGTATATTTTATTATTAATATTAAAATAATATAATTTTCTAATTTATATACAATTCTCCTTTCATCTGTGCGTTTTCTATCTCCACATACAAATAATACATGTGAAGACAGCAAACACACAGATGAAAAGAGAACTGTATATATATAAAAAAATTATATTATTTTAATATTAATAATAAAATATACTAATAATGTAATAATGTTATTATTCCTAATTATTGGTATTTATTATTAATTATTAATATTTATTCTTAATTATTAAAAATTATTACTAATTATTCCTAATTACCATTAACTATGAACAATACTAATAATTTAAATTTATTAAGTAACAAAACAATGTAAACATAATTAAATTACAACTAATTACAAATAATTGAAACTAATAAAAAATTAAAAATAAATATTAAATTAAAATCAACATAAATACCTTGAAAATTGATCTTCTCTGATCGTTCTTCAATACTTTAATATCAACTCAGGAGAAAAAAATTAAACTGGAGGAAAACTGAACATTAGAAATATAACTTTGAGAGAAGAAGAAGATGAAGTTTGAGAATAATTTGAAAAAAACGGATGGGGGTATTTATAGGTTAGATTATTTGCGACGGGTCCATTTGCGACGGGAATCCCGTCGCAAATAGTGTTATTTGCGACGGTACCCGTTGCAAATACCTTAGCCCACATTTATTACGGTCAACGGTTAAATAGTTATTTGCGACGGGACCCGTCGCAAATAACCACCTGCCGACATACTATTTGCGACGGGGGAATATTCCCGTCGCAAATAGTTTTCCCGCGATTTGGCGCGCAACGCGCGCCAGTACTTTTGCGACAGGGAAAGTAATCCCGTCGCAAAAGCCTACTTATTTGCGACGGGTAAATACCCCCGTCGCAAATAAGTTTTTCACGGGGCTATTTGCGACGGGATTTATTCCCGTCGCAAATAACCCGTCGCAAATACCCATTTTTCCCGTAGTGAAATGCTGTTAAAAGTAACCCCTTTATTAGTGTTTTTTAGCACTGATAAAGGTACAACTTTATCAATGTTTTTAGGGATGTTAACGGGACTCCCTTTATCAGTTTTTTTTTAGTAGAATTGATAAAGAGGGTATTTATCAGTGTATTTTTCCTAGAACTGATAAATGGTATGTTTAAAAAAAATTCTATTTCCTTAAAAATAATTTATATATTTTAAAATATGTTTTCTTTTTTGCTAAATATACATTTACACATAAAATATAATAAAATTAGTGAAAATGGATAATAAAATAATTAAAATATTATTATTAATTAATAAATTGCTTGTTATTATTGAGTAACTGTCGTTTATTAACAATTTGAAGACACAAAAAATAAAAATTTTAATAAAATATCTAAAATAAATTGAAAACGAAACTCAGATTTCAAAAGGTCATAACTTTCTATTTGAGTGTCTGTTTGAGCTCTACCACATATAAAATCTATTCTTCTACCAACATCTACACACTAATTATGGGGGAATCCCCTATTCTGTATTCTGAGGCCCAAAAAGCCCCTAGAAGGGATTTAAATCTGAGTTTTTAGTCGGTGTTTCCTAATTTTTTAACATTCAATCTATTTTTAGCCTCATTTAAGAGGGGTCTTTTCCCTGTTTTCTGCAGGGAATGAATTTATTCACAAGTATTACATTCATTTTGATATTAATTTTATTAAATTTAATCATTTTTCATAATTTATTTTTATTTATAATCAAATATATAAAAATATATACATATTTTGTATATATTCACACATAAAAATTTCATTTTATAAATATATAAGTAAACATATTTACATATGAAGTATATTTCTAAATATATAATCATTATATAAATAAAAAATAATATCCATTTTATTTAAAATAAATAAATAAATATATATATACAATTAGTGTATATATAATGTATGTATGTATATAAATATATTTTTATGCGCATTGAAAAACCAATATATATTTATCTATATATTATAATGTATGTATATAAATATTAACATATAATATATTTAACTGAATAAAAATATGTAAAATTGAATTTATAAATGCACACACATATGTATATATATATATATGTATATATTTATAAACACACACACACACAAACACATATTTTACAAATGTATTTAAATATATATATAAATCAATATATATAAATATATGGATAAAAAATATAAGTAAATAAATATAAATATATAGATGTATCATAAAATACAAAATAAAATGACATATGGGAGTATAAGATAAGCGAGATTATGAGGGGGGTCTTAGTTTCGAAACCCAACTAAGGGGTGTGCACGGGTGGGAAATATAGGTCCCGAGTACTTTTAAATGGTTGGGGGAATTAGAAGCTATTGAAGGGGTGTGAGGCTAAACAAGCACTATTAAAAGGGGGGATCGAGCACAGATTAAAGGGGGGAGGTCACAGCCTCTAATTTATAGAAAAACAATTACTTTTTATGACTTTTATCTGCTCTAAAAAGCGTCGATAGAGGTCCCTTTAATCAGTGATTTTTTAGCACTAATAAAAGTGTCCTTTATTAGCATTTTTCTAGAGATGATAAAAATGACCCTGTTTAATTGTTCTGGGGATAATAATGCCTTTTAACACTATAAATGCCCGTTTTACGAGCAGTTAATGGCCATATATACAGTATTGGAGTCATACCGCTCACCCCATGCATCCGATTGAGGTGGGGCAGATTCCAACACATCACAAATGACTTATGGAACATTTTTCTAAAGTATTGAAACAATATGAATATAAATTAATTTAAAATACCTGAAGATAATACAAATTAAATTAAACTTAACGTAGGGATCAATGGCAAGATCTTAACTCCTTCTCAGTGGTGGGGGTTGGTAGGAAAGTGCCTGGGCTAGTGGAAAAGGAAGGCCTCTGGTCATCAAGATGACTAAAGGAAATACTCAAACCTAGGTGAGATGGTGAGGGATAATAATGAGGGTCAATCCTTACTCGACGAATGGGTCGATGACATGAGAGGAAGAACCCGCTCCAGTTGGGGATGGTGAATTTTCAAGCAGATCGTCTCCATTATCAGCAGATCCCTCCACCATGATGATCTTCCCCAAAGTTCTCAATGGAAGCTATGGTTTGGGTTTCTAGGTTGGTGTTCAAATGGATGGATAGATACCTTGGGGGATTTTAAACAAATCTAATTATAGGTTCCTCTACCTTTGTATTTCAGGCTATATGGATTTGACTTTGAGGTAATTAGATTTACTTCTATTTACAATGTCCTTGTCTTTTTTTGGGGCAGGTTGGGTTTGGGGATTCAGTCAAGCAATGGGTTCTATCTTAATCCAGCTTAAAAGGGCTTCTTCTTTTCTTAATATAGGTGTTTTCCCAACCTATTCTAATAATAATGTTCATGAAAAAAATAAAAACCCATAAACAAAAAATTATTATAAAATATAATATATTAATATATATAAATATATTGATATTGATATAAATATAATTTATACTTTTTAAATATTTTTTAGATAAGTATAGATATACATTTACACCAAATATATAATATTTTCAGTAAAAATGGATTATAAAATACATTAAAAAATATTATTAACTAATAATTTAATAATTATTATCAAGTAAAAATCATTTAATAATAATTTTAAGACACAAAAAATAAAAAATTTAATAAAAGATCTAAAATAAATTGAAAACTTAACCCAAACATCAAACGAAAATAAATTTTCATTCAGGTGTCCATTTGAGATCTACTACATATCAAATCACATATTACAACTAGCTCTACATACTGGTGACATAAGACAATCCTCTATAAGAAATTTTGAGGCAAAAAGACCCGAAATCCCTCCCAAACTGAGTTTTTAGTTGGGATACCTAATTTTGTTTAACATTCTATGTAATTTCATCCTTGTATAAGAGGGTAATTTTTTCATTTTTCAGTCGGGACTGTATTTATTCATAGGTATTAAATTCATATTATTATTTTGTATTTTAATTTTTATCATTTTTTATTATGTAATATTATTTATAACCAAATATATATAAATATATACATATTTTTATTATATATTCACACATAAAAATTTATTTTTATAAATAAATAATTAAAAATATTTACATATAAAATATATTTCTCAATATATAAGACTAATATAAATAAAAATGAATGTCCATTTTATTTCAAACACAAATATATGAATACTTATATACTTGTATAATGTGTGTGTGTGTGTGTTTATATATATACTACTACTAGAAAATTGGGCTATAGCCACACCTATGAAGACACGAATAAAATAATCCATTTCTACACCCCCACAATTATCCATGGCTCCTTGGATGAATACCCTGACCCATTCATTTCTTCTTCCTTCCACTCGATCCGTCTTCCACAAAACCCCTCAACAGCATGACGCCCACCCCGACGCCTCCTCACTGTGACCCTCCTCATCCAGAGATGTTGCTCTGAGCAGCCTCCCCACCTCCTCTCTTCCTTCCCAACCCATCCCTGATGCCTCCACCCCGACACCTCCTCGCCAACAGCCCTCAATACCCATGACACGTCCTCACTATGACCCTCCTCCCCACGATCCTCCTCCTCCAGCAAAGCTGCTCCGAGCGGCCTCCCCACCTCCTCCCTTCCATTCTGACTGCTCTCCCCCACAACACTCAACACCCCAGACGCCGAGGTCGATACCCCACATGCCCGATCGTCAAGGTATTTTAAAATTTATTTGATTTCATTTGTTCTTTCTTGAATCTGAAACTAATACGCGATGTGGAGTGAACTACGAAGCAATGGTATATGGTCTTGTTCGTTTTCAATTAATGAATCGATGGTCCTATTTATTTGATAATATATGTTTCCCATTATGGGTTCATTCCTTATTCATCACATTTTAGTGCAGTGGTAGATAATGATAGAGGGAATTTAAAATAACTATCATACATTATCTTGTTTTGGGATGGGATTTTGGATGATTTTATAGAAGGAGTAACCATTTTATATCCTTTTTATCCTTATAGGTTCTCATGATAATTTGGTCATTTAAAACAGGTTAAATATTTACCTCTAATAAATATTTCGATATAATATTACCCATTTTTACTTTATTAAATGTGGTCGATGATGATGAATGGGGATTCTGAAATAGAAATTTCATTACATCGTGATAATGGTCCAAATAAATTTTCACGGGGTTATTCCATGTTGTGGTTTGAATACTACACCGATGGGGTATTGGGGAAACCAGTTTGATGGGTGTATAAATAATTGGATTCTAAAAGAACCTTTCATGTCATACTATCCTTATAATTTACTAGGGGGAAAACAATTATATCACAACATTCTAATAATTTTGAGGGAGTTTCATCCTCATGTTATTTTTTTGAAATTGGTGAAGACTCCACATGTTTGAATACTAGTGTTGGAAGACCTAATTACATTTGTCCCGGTGGAACATTGTTAGGTATTAATCTGATCAATTATAAACTATCAAGTTCAATCCCTAAAGTTAAACATGAGGCAATGATGGATGAATTTATTACAACTATGACACAATTTAATGAATATATGTCCATGAAAAATAAAATTCTAGATTATATAACTATAGTGGAAGGTTAACAGAGTCTGGTTCCTAATATAGTCATCTAGCATCAGGGTTAATGAATGTGGGATTGGTTCAAGGTTTAAGCTATCATCATATATAATCATTTAGAGAGAATTTCTGATAAATATGACAACCTTCAAAAATGTTCCTTGGCCTAGGTGTAGGTGTGTATTATTATCTACACTGGCACATCCTTGTTCATAACGTTCTCATTTATTGAGAGGATTTATCCACCCATGAATATGATCTCATCATGTTTATTTTTCCAACCGCCATACAATATATTTAAAGGATAAAACTACTGATTTAAATCTCTTAACTATAGAGTAAGTGAAACTTCATGATTTTATTTCTATACAGACTGTAGAGATGTATGAATATGTGGCTCACATGGATAGAATAAAGGCACAACTATCATAAAAAATCATAGGTCTAGAATCCATAAAATATAAAATACAAGAACTAAACACCTTTTTTACAGACAATCATAATCTATCAAAAGATGGAGCTAGTGATAGAACCAATCTAGAGTAGGCCCTTCACACCATTTTTTAGAAATTAGCAGATCTATTGAATCAGGTAGGTATAATTTCTCTATAGTCACATCATTTCCATTTCATTTCCTAATAAGGTCAAGAGAGACTCTAGTATGTGGATACTCTAGCATATTTTTTTCAATGAATGGAATATTTTATGCTCTCAATCATCTGTCCCTTTGTTACAACATTCCATTTAAATTTTAATAGGAATAATGGGTTATAAATAATTTCTTGTCATAATGTCTAAATATTAGAATGTTAAGATTATAATAATGGTAACATGATAAATAATCTAAAATTTAGAATTTTAGGGCCTTATAAGACCAAATTACACTAATGTTTTAGGATGAATGGATTTTACTGATAGTTATTAGGGTAATTACACCATCCAATATTATTTATTCCATAAATATGAGACTCCCTACATAGATAAGACTCATGTGTAGGGAGATAAAAATTTGATTTTTCTATATTCTAAAAATGTGTCAAAAAATAGTGGAACATGTTTTAGAATATTCTATAACAATCAAACTCATATGAAAAATGCATATATGTGTAAGTGTAAAGGGGTATATGCATGTATAAAAATATATCTAATGACCCCCTTATGCTTATTTGTCCGTGAAATTATGTACATAGGGGCTAGGTGTCCTTCTATATATGTGAAGTTTCAAATGTGTGCAAGCAGAAAAAAGGAAGATTCGAGTTATCGTCGTCAAAAGCAACGACTCTTGATGTTGAGGTAGGTTCCAACTTCCTAAAACTTTAATTTTAATTCTATAATTTCCTGTTTGTTTTAAAAACATGTTTCCATAATTTCTTTATTATTTTAAAAAATTATTTTCTAATAACCACTATCTTTGTCATGGAAGAATATGAATATATCCATCGATAATGTGCACATATATTCTGTAGGAAACCTAAAAATAATTATTAATAAATTTATTATTCTTATATTAATGATTCATAGGATTACACTGATAAATATTTTAGAACCATGGAGCACTCTCCCACATAATTAGATCCCTTAAAGATGAAATGATTTTATATTTGAATAGAATATTGTTTGAGTATGAATATGGATCAATGAAGTGTGAGTACCCATGTTTTAGGAATATGAATCTTTGTTTAAAGCATGGGAATTAATTCTCATGAAGTCATGAGCATCCATTTTTCTGGTGATGTGATCTTAAACTTATAGAGATGTTAGATCATGAATTATTGAAAAGTATAATATTTATTATGTGATAAGAATATGATGATTCACATTTTCTAATGCATCATAATCCCATCCTTCCTCATGCAATGAGCATGGAATTCCTTGGGTGATGAGCCTCATGTTCATTAGGTGATGAGCCTAAAATACCTCAGGTGACTAGCCTATAGAGGATGAGTATCATTGGGCATCAACTTCATGGATTGGTGAACCCGTTATGAATTTCGTATCCTTAAGAAATGATATAATGAGTAACATAGGGCATATTAGTCATTATAATCATAAAAAAACACTCAAATTATGATTCAAATTATCTTATGGAATTCCAAGAAATAGATTTGATATGTGAGGTTCCCAATCCATTAATGAAAGGTGTAGGGGTAGAATAAGTTCCCATTACTCTACTAAAACCCATGATCACCCAAAAAAAGAAATTTCATACCATTATTCTGATGAAATGACTACTATCGCCCTCACCCGATTTCCCTTATAAAGATCATGCAGTGGAGGGTTATCAATACACTGGTCAACCACTATGAGTAGAAATAAATCATACCAAAAATAAAAATGTCCAAGGATGATCTACAATCCATGGTTCCAAATTACAACAACCAATAGAAAAGACCCTACATGGGGGGGACTGGCATGTGGTAGGAGGGTGTCCGGGAGGGTCTGTAGGGGGGGCAACGGGGTCTGCAGTGGGGGTTGTGCAGGGGGGGAGGATGGGGGGTATGAGTAGGATAAAACCTCATGTGGTTATTGAGCATCCTTCAGCTTCTTCCTACAAATAAATTCCACAGCCTCCCTAACCATAGAAAAATAGATTTTTATTGTATAATGGAGACCAGAGCCCCTACTAGTGCCAAACCTGCTCTCCCCCTCAACAGAAACATACCTAATGAATTAATAGATTCACCTATGGTACATACATCCATACATTTGCTTATGCTTATTGAATTTTCAACTTGTATATCGGATACTTGTAGTCCTTTTTTTTCACTTGTTCTTTTCAGGTATTTGAGGATGCCTATAAGTCAAAATTAAGCATCCGAATCCATGATGACATTGAGAGGTAATTACAATATATTTCAACGCAATTCTACTTTTGGTCCTTTCGTTCAATAACAACTATTCTATTCTTTTTAGTACAAGATTTTGGAGTACATTGCCATTGGATATCATTTTTCCAATATTATTTCTCAAATGCTGATGGTCCTTTTGAAATGGCTTCCTCCGCAGGCATTCTTATAATCTCTTAATTTGTATTACTCTTTCTGAAAATATATTTATGAAGATTTATTAGTCTCAATATTTTCACAAGAACTGTATTTCTTGTGTGTATTCTTTATCATGATAGGTTGTGTCTGAGGATAGGCGCGGGGTGGAGGGGTGCATGGTGGAGGGGGGTAGGGGGCAGGGGGTAGAGGGCAGTTGAATGGGTAACTATATTTTATTAAATTATAAAGAGTTATATAATGCATAATATTTAAATATGTTCTCTCACCTCATTTATTTGTGGATTTCAGTGTTTTTGTCTCTATATTATGTTTTGAGTAGGGTGTTGGATAATTTGGTGTTGGTTCGGATGGATTTGGTTATCCTAATCAAGGTAAGGATTTAATGTCATTGGTTGGTTTATCACTAGTAATTTTGAATCCTTTCTGTGTTTTAATGTTCCTAATATCCTTTTTGTAGTGCATTGATCCATTCTTGTTGGTTTTGTGTATCCAAGTTAAGGGCGACTTGCCTGTGTGTGCATAGGTAAGAATGTATATGTATGTGGGTTCCCCAGTTACGTGTATAGTCAACCATGGTAGTGATTATTCACGTATGGGGATATGTGTGCCCATGTAAATATATAAATTCATACACATGTGAGAGGAGACTGGTATATTCATATAAGCATATGTGCAAGGATCCCCTTGAACGTGCTCATGGACATGCGGGTGTGTGCATAAGGGCTAAGTGTCCTTGCATGTGTGTGAAGGTGCGTATACCCAGTGGGGGACCAGATAATTTTAGTTCAAAAGCTCCAAGAGCTGAAGTGGACGGTTTGGTTCCACCTTGAGGTAGGATCCCTCTTCTAGCCTCTTTAGTTCAAGAATTCTTTAAATTGAATTTAGCTTCTTTCTTAATTCTGATTAATTATATTGAATAGCATATCTGGAATAAGTGTTCTTTAATACAATTGTTTCATTTGATAAATAAAGTCATGTATTTATAATTAATCCCCTCCAACGGAGGTGCACTATCTGTGAAAAATCACAGTGATAGGAATGTTGATCTAGTTGCTTAAATTATTGCATTTGATTTGTGCTGAATGAGTTTCAGAATAAATGTTAAATATAATTAAATGAATTGTGTGATAAAGAAATTCCTTTATTTTATAATAAACCCCCTCCAATGGAGGTGCGTTGTCTTCTAAACCAATGAGTTGAAATAATTATTCGTATCATGTTTTGATTTGGTTTGAGTCTTTCATATGCCTCTTGTTCTTGTTTGTTTTATGCCTAGTTAGTTTTTGCTTTTGTTGAATAATATAAATTAAATTATCGTACTCATTTAACTCTAATGAAATTTCCCGATTAGGCATATGCCTTGACCATGACACTTTCCTTTTCAGGCTTTGAATATTATAAATAAAATTTTCATGTTTAGGAAAAGTTAATGAATTTGAAAATGGTTTGTGTAGGGTGTATGATTCTTTTCTATCGTTTTCTTTACCTTTATACGTTGCGTCATTTTTCCGCTCGCTATAACCTTCTCTGGAGATCCCTTGTTATATAATATTAAATAGTTGATCTATTCTATCATTTTCCAGTGGGGTGATGGTCAGAATGTTGCCCCACCTCCTCCTTCTCCCTTCGCTTCTAGCTGGAAGATGCTGCCCCGCAGATGTCGATAGACCAGGCCATCACGCCGCGGTTACGCCGCGGTCACGCCGCGGTCACGCCGCGGTCACGTCATGGTCATGTTGCAGCCAAGCTACGGTCACCCCGCGGTAATGCCGTGATTTGGTCCTTCTACATGATGACACCCTGTGGCGGATCGTTTTGATGATATTCCATGAGTCTTGTGATCAATGTTGAGACTGACTAATCACAATTTCTGCCGGTGGGGCGATGACCGGAATGTTGACCTGCCTCCTCCTGCTCCCTTCACTCCTGGCCGGATGATACTTCCCCATGGATGTTACAAGACTGGGCCAAAATGCTTCGGTCACGCCGCGGTCATGCTGTGGTCACACCGCGGTCACACCATGATTTGGCCCTACTACAGGATGACACCCAGTGGCAGTTCATAGTGATAGTATTGTATGAATCTTGTGATCAATATTGAGACTGACTAATCACAATTTCTGCCGGTGGGGCGACGACCGGAATGTTGCCTTGCCTCCTCATACTCCCTTCACTCCTGGCTGGAAGATACTGCCCCACGGATGTCGCTGGACCAGGACGACACACCGCGGTCACGCAGTGGTCATGCTGCAGTCACACCGCAGTAATGAAGTGATTTGGCAATTCTCCAGGATGACACCCTGCAATGGTTCGCATTGATAGTATTCCATGAGTCTTGTGATCAATGATGATACTATCTAATAACAATTTTTGTCGGCGGGGTGACGACCGAAATGTTTCCCCACCTCCTCCTGCTCCCTTCGCTCCTGGTCGAAAGATGCCGCCCCGCGAATGTCACTGGATAGGGAAAACACACCGCGGTCACGCTGAGGTCATGCCGCGGTCATGCCACGGTCACACCGCAGTCACGCCGCGGTCAGGCCGCGGTAATGCTGTGATTTGGCCCTGCTTCAGCCACATCTAGCCCACACCATCCCCCATCCACCATAATTTTAGCCCGCTGCCACCAGAATTCCAGCACGCAACAACCCCCCTGCCACCTACAAATCATCCCGCACCATCCCCCAGCACCTGCAACCAGCCCCCATCCACCAGCATTACAACCCCCTTCCACCTAAATTTGAGCTTTGACCAGCCCCAACCACCTACAATCCAACACGCACTAGCCACCACACCAGCCACCACCCCCCAGCCTCTTGAAAAACACTCATGCCAGCCCTCTTCCACCTACAAAATAGCCCCATCCACCAGTTCCATACCTCACCATCCCCCGACCTCCTACATCCCAGCCTGCACCTGCCCATGCCACATGCCCAATAGCCCCCAGCCACCTGCAATCTAGCTCACACCTGCCCCCGGCCACCTATTCCAGCCCACACCAGCCCCCTACCATCCCCCTTCCACCTACCATCCCACCTGCACTATCCACTCCAGCCCGTACCAGCCATCTCACCATCCCCCGGCCTCATGGATTCTAGGATGCACGAGAAAAACACCATGAAAATCAAAAAAAGTAAAGGTGGAAGAGGATCCCCTTTTCTGAGCCCTCTTTTCCCTGAAAAGTGGCCATGTAAACTTCCATTAATGTTCACTGAGAACACTGGGGTAGAGACGCATATTTTAACCTAAGATGAGAACCAAGCCGGAATGCTAAGAAGAACCAAAGCATCCCACAAGAATTTCATCCTAAATGAATCAAAATACTTGAATAAATCAATCTTTAAGGCACACCTAGGAACCCCATAATCAAAATTGTATCACCACAATAATTTCTGGGTAAATAGATTATTAGGATGAATTGGTTTTGGTACTGAAGTTTGTGGATGTTTTTATCCATCATTAGGTTTATAAGTCTCTTAAGGTTATTTTTGTAACCATCCTACTAGAGGGTCTGAGTTATAACTAGTGGAAGTCTATTTTTTAGACTAAGCCAGACAAAGAATATTTTTTGAATTTTTTCAAGGAATTGTTAATTTAGCATTATTTCATAATGAAGTGAAGGTGCTGATGGCTATAGAACTTTCTAGGAGGGGCTGTCCAGGTGGGGTGTCCAAGGGTTGTCCGGGGGGTGCCTGGCGGTCTATAGGGAAGGGGTGAGGGTGCCTGTGGGGTGTCTAAGAGGGGTTGTCTGGGGGGTGTCTAAGGGATTTCTGGGGGGTCTGTAGGGTAGGGTGCAGGTGGGGTGTCCAAGGGATGTCCGGGGGGTGCCGAGTGGTCTGTAGGGAATGGGGACGGTATAAGTGGGGTGTCTAGGAGGCTTTGTCCATGGGGTGTCTAAGGACTGTCCGGGGGGGGTTGGGGGGGAGGGGGTCTGTAGGGTAGGGGGCAGAGTGCAGGTTGGGTGTCTAGGGGGGATGTCCACGGGGGCGTCCAAGGGCTATCTGGGGTGCTAATTTGAAGAGACAAATCCATGAGAAATGGGACCTAACCTCATAGCAATAATTTTGATAATGATTTTTGGAATGGTATTCCCAATAGAAATATGTATGAAATCATTTACATCCACAAAATTTATGTTCTTTGGGACCAGACAAATAAAATTGGAGTTTATTCCTGTAGAGACCCAAAACATGACGTACATGGACATTACATTACTTTTGCAGAATACTTAATACATAAAAAATCATACACACAAGGACCGTAATAGTTTAGTGTCTTTGGAAACTTGGAATATAAACATCTAATCATGTGGAAATATCTTCAACATCTCCCATAACGATCTTCTCCTGTTTGTTTCCATACCTAAAACCTTTCATTATTTCCTGGGAAAATAAAACATAAGAAAGGTGAGCTCAAATGATCAGTAAGGTAAAACATAGTGAACATAAAATAATCCATCAACATTTGAATGTAAACACTTGAACATGAAATTTAAACATCAAAATCTTGAGCAAAGACATAAATCGTGGAAGTACATAAGGAATATATCATAATGGAACATAAATAATTACAAAATATAATGGGAATAAAAAATTTAATTGTGGAAACCAATAATCACATGTTATGATTTCCATGGTAGCCAAGGCATTGCTGCCAAGACCATCTTAGTGGACAAAGTCCCTTTCTGAATCGATTTCACTCCTCGTTTCAGTCCTGTAACACTGAACCAGATTAAATTACCATTACAACGATGTCTATCTCATGAGATATAAATCTTTACCCAATTAATTGGAGGGAGATATAGGCCCCACCCATCTAATAATTAAATCATTCTTACTTGTGCCACAAAATAAACATATATCATTCATAATAACCCAATAAATAAAATGGGTTTCAAAAACATTATCCCAACATAACATAATCCATTTAAATAAATGGATATCATTTCATCATAAGATATGTGAAACCATGTAAATCATACATACATTAAACTTGAAACATACACATATGAAATAATGTCATCTTAGATGGAAAATGGTTTTGATAAAACATTTGAAATGAATTCTTGAGGAAAATATACTTTCTTCGTCAAAATCATTTTCTTTTCAAAAAACACCATGCACATTTAAAATAAAAGTATTTTGTTGAAATATTCATAAAATCATGTAGAGTAATCTTCATGAAAAAGAGGCATTATGAAACCGTAAAAACCCGCTCACGCCGTATAAGTTAAAAATCACATTCTCCTCATACTTTTGTCGGAAAAGTCAAAAAGTACCTCGTGTGGTAAGAAAAGATTCCTTACATACATTGTAGTAAAAGTCAAAAATGGTTAAAAATGACTTTAAAAATAAATGAAAACCCTTTTATAAAACATGGACAAGGATGATAGAAATAACCCCAGTAAATACTTACGAATAAGAAATCTCGGATAAAAATGAGATTTTCAAAATTATCCCTTACCTTAGGTCTGATATGCTTTGTATGGATCCGAACCTCCTATATATTGATTTAAATAATGTAATTGACTTATTAAATAATCATATTCATTGTTATGATATCATATATGTTTCACTTATGACTTTATATTACCCGTTCTTTTGTAAATTCCATGTTAAAGCAGAGTTTTGGGTAAAATCATTTCATTTATCATATGTGTTTCGACTTGTCATTCTTGATATTATTACTTATATCCTGATTTACATAATTCAAGAATGTAAAACATGATTTATATATAATATATATTCAGTATATACATATATATATATATATGATAGATCGATAAATGGAATGAAATACACCGTTCATGGAGACGGTAGGCCGTACGTACGCATGAACGTTGTTTTCGTTTCCTTATTGAATTGAATGGAATTAATTAGATGACATACATATATATATACATAAATCCAGTATTATTATGTCATATATTTAATGATTACTTATAATATATACTTTATAATCATTCATGAATGGTTAACATGGAAAATGAATCTCATCGCGTCGTGGAGATGGTAGTCCGTACGTACGCACGAGCGATAATACCATTCCCATGATCGTGGAGTTATATTGAAGTGTATGTATAATATTTAAGAATCAATATATCTTTACAATAATCATATATAGTAATTATTTACACCATTATACCCATACAAGTAAGGTGGGGGTGGAAAATAGATTACACCACGGCGTGGAGACGGTATTCCGTACATACGCACGCGCGATGATTTTGTTTTCTGTAGGATGGATAGTTTGTGAAATTAGGTTGTTTCATAATTATAATAACATATCAGTATATTAGTGATACTGATGTTATTACTTCATAATGAAACAACTAAATAAGAATAAGTAGAAGAAGAAATAAAATTGAAAGAATCGGTAACGGACATTACCTCTTCTTTGAAGCGCCTCTTTGAGACCTCCTCTTAGGGAAATAAATTTGGTATTTGAAGAAGACTAGGACCTATAGGATGGTTCTAGGGAAGTGGAGAAGATAATTTGGCAGGGTTTGGCCGAGCATGAAGGCTCAAAGTGGTGTGTGGAAGAGAGGGAGGAGGTGCCCATTTATAAAGGAGGAGAGGGGCACCTTTGGAATAACAAAACATATTATTTTATTATAAAGTCATATTCGGGTTTTAATAGCTCCAAATTGAGTTATTTTGAATCTAAAGTGGGGCTGGGTCTAAATACTCTCATCCAATAGAATTTAGACAAGTTTAGGTTTCTATTTTAACCGTATCATTTAGATTTTACTTTAAGTTAAATAATTTTTCTTTAAACGCGTCTTCTTGTTTTCTTACACTATAAGGTTAATAAACATACTATAACAAGCCAAAAAAACCCCAAATTGTATATTATTAATATATATAACCTTATCTAAGTCATTGTTCCTAACCATAGATTTATAGGAATAAAATAACAATTAATAATATAATATTTGTTTTAAAAACTATTTAGGTAAATTTTGACACTATTTTGTAATTGATTTTTTTGAAAATCTTAACAGAATGATTAGTTCGCAAAAAGTTAACTAAATCAATACTAACATGTCATATTAACCTAGTAAATTAGTGTAATTCATAAAAAGTCTCATATTAAATTTATTTGAGTATTTATAACATCAATTATGTTAATATTTCATTAATAGGATAATTACTGCTTCGTCATTGTGTCATAAATAAATTAAATTATATAATGTCTAAAAATTATAAATAAAATAACATGATGTAGGAAATATTTCTATCTTTATAATTAATATTTATAGTCGAATTTATCTTATGTATATCCTTATATTAAAAATGTTTTAGTTATTAAACACTGATTTTAACTATTTTAACTATTCTTTAAATAAAATAATATTAAATGTCCTATTCTAATCCATGTGGGCCTAAATTGTCATATTTTCTTCCTAAGGTTTTTTTTGGTCGAATTAAACTTTTCCAATAGAATTAAGACATGTGTTAGGGTAATAATAATATCATTTTTACCCTTAATTACCCTATTTACTTTTAACTGTGGTTACAAAAAGTAAAAATTTACTATTCACCAAAAATTATTTTCATCTCATTGAACCAAATTTTAGTCCTTGATATTAACTGTGTCTCTTGGAGTTTTGAAATTCCACTCACAGAAGTGGTAAAATTATGTTTTATGTAAATTTTCAAATTCTCCTAGAAGGTGAGTAAAAGACGATGAAAAGTTCAATAAAATTTTTATATATCTAAAATTATTATAAAATGACTACAATAACTTAAATTGAACATATAAAGGTATTATGTAACAATTTTTACCTAAAATAAATTTAAATAAAATAAATAATTATTTAAATAAAATGTCGGTTTTTGAATAGTAACCTAGTGCGTTCACTATTTATCAAAAATTGATTGTTTTCAGAAAAATACCAAAAATTCACCCTAGGATAATTTTGATATTCCGAACACAAAAATGAAGTCTATTTAGAAATATAAAATTTATAAAATTCAAAAAAAAAGTGGGTATTACTATTCATAACGGCTAGTATATATAACATATCGTTGTTTAGCGAAACTCGGTATTGCGTACAACACACGCTATCGTGGAAGGTCGCGATTGCGTGTAATGCAAGCCAGGTCAAGGATTCATTTCATGCAAGCTCCTTATGGTGTAGCGTACAACACAAGAAATTAATGAAATTAAAAAGAATATTTTTCATAAAATCTCGGGGTGTTACAAATCAATAGGGCACTGAGGCATGGTCAAAGAACTCCCTAATAACGTTAAGGAGCTCATCAAAATCTATGTCCTAGTAGAACATAAATAATTAATTTTTGAACCCATCAGGACCAACCAAACTATCAATATTTAGAGAAAAAGGGAACTCTTAACCTCTTTCTCATCAAGGGATGCAACAATGGAGATTGTTGGATTGGTGTAGCCCAATCCGGTTGGGCCGAATTCCTATGGCCTGCAACTGTCGCGGGTCGAGCTCCGCGGTGAGATCATTGGGGGTTTAAGGGGGCAATACGCCCCTGCTCTAGGGGTCCGGGGGACGAAGGCCTCAGTCCAAATTTTTGGAAATTGTAGCAACTTTGACCACTATAGCAGTGCGGACTTTGGAGTTCACTTTACTGTTGCACTTTTGACATTCTGTCGGCAGCCACTAGAGTATTGGATATATATAGGAAAGGCTTTATAATATTGAAAAAGTTTATAATAATATTTCCTCATCTCTCCAAACAACTAAAGAAATATTCTCCTCCGTGTCTAGCTTGAGTAGAGTTGTCATCACTTTCAACTGGTCAACCTATTCCTTGAAAACCCATTCTATATAATCTGCCTCAATTAATCCTGATGAGATGAATGAACATAACCTATAACAACATGGAGATACTATTTTACTTTAGAATAGATCAAATTAACATCATCTAAAGACGAGGGAGGGGGAGCACTAGATGTAGATGCAACAATAGGAGGCTCCTGATAACTCAAAATTCCACTGAAATCTAAAAGAAGTCTTTCTATGAAATATTATAAATATACATTGGATACAATATTTGAAGGCACTGGGGAAATAAATCTCTCAACACCAGGTAAAGAATCCTCGACAGGTTATGATTTGGTGGGTATATCTAAGGGAAAAGACTGAAGCTCACCTGCTTGGTCAATATGCTTAACTAAGGATCCCTTAGGACATGTGCAAGGGATGTGTAGGGGGGGTTGCTGTCCAGCATGGGGGCTGTCCACGGGGTTTAGCAGGGGGGATTCTTTCCATGGGGGGCCAATAGGGGGGGGTATCCAGGGGGTCTAGCGGGGGGGCTACTGTCCAAGGCGGTCCAGCCGAGGGGATTCTGTCTAGGGGGGTCCAGGGTGGGGGAGTATCTAGCGGGGTCCCGCGGGCGGGGCTACTGTCCAGGGGGGATGAGGCTGCTGTCTAGGGAATCTAGCAGGGGGGAAAGGGGTGTTCAAGGGTGTGTGTGAAAGGGGTGAACAGGATGTGTGTGTTGGGGGGGGGGGATATTGTCCATGGGGATGCGATGGGGGGGGGGCAGCAGGGGTGCAAGGGGGGTGTCCAGTAGGGGTGGTGCAATGGGAGTCCAGGGGGGGCTTCCTTCCAGGGGGTCCAATAGTGTGGGGGGGAGGGCTTTGTCCCATGGGTCCAGCATTGGGGGTTGCTGTCCAGGGGGGTTCATCAGGGGGCTGCTGCTGTCTAGGGGGGTCCAGTAGGGGGCTACAGACGTCCGGGGGGTCCAGCGGGGGGGGGGGGGGGGGATGCTATCCAGGGTGGTCTAACAGGGGCTGGGGGGCTGCTATCTAGGGGGGTCTAGCAGGGGGAAAGGTGTGTGCAGGGGGGGTGCAAGGGGGTGTGTCAAAGGGGTGAAAGGGATGTGTGTGTGGGGGGGGGGGTGCTGTCTAGGGGGTGCAAGGGGGGGGGGGTGTCTAGAAGGGTGAAAGGGGGGTGTCCGGTAGGGGTGGTGCAAGGGGGTCCCGCAGGGGGGGGATGCTATCCAGGGGGGTCCAATAAGGGGCTCCTGCTATCCATGGGGGTCCAGTAGGGGGGTGTGTCTAGCGGGGGGGGGGGGGGGGGGGTTGTCCAGGGGGGTTGGGGCAGCTGTCCAGGGGGGGGGGGTCCAGTAGGGGTACAAGGGGTGTGCAAGGGGGGTGCAAGGGGGGTGTGCAAAGGGTGAAAGGGATGTGTGTGTGTAGGGGGGGGGGGGTGATGTCAAGGGGGTGGGTGTACATTAGGGGTTCAAGGGGGGGGGGGTGTCCAGTAGGGGTGGTGAAGGGGGGTCTAGTAGTAGGGCTTCTGTGTAGGGGGGTCAAATAGGGGGGGGGGGCTGCTGTCCAGGCTGGTCTAGTAGAGGGGGGGATGCTGTCTAGGGGGGTCCAAGAAGAGGGGGGGGGGGTGCTGTCCCGGGGGTCCAGCAAGGGGGGGGGGGGTTCTTTCCAAAGGGGTCTAGTAGGGGGAAAGGGGTGTACAGGGGGGTGCAAGGGGTTCAAGGGATGTGTGTTTGTAGGGGGGAGGGGTGGCTTCTGTTTAGGGGGGTTGGTTTTTTTATGAAATGGGAAGGGTTTTAGCCACGGTTTATTGAACCATGGCTGGTATTCTCATGGATATAGGGCCAAATCTATGGCCACAGTTTGATGCCATGGATTTAAGTGTATAGTCATAGTTGAAACCATGACTATAGGGCTATAGTCATGGTTTAAAACCATGGCTATATGGCTATAGCCACGGTTCGAAATCGTGGCTATAGGATTGGCCCTATATCCACGACAATACGAGCCACAATTCAATGAACCGTGGCTATAACCTATAGCCATGGTTTGTGGGCTAATAGCCACGGTTCCAAACCGTGGCTATAGCCTAATTTTCAAGTAGTGATATATATATATATATATATATATTAGTCTGTGTCGGTATTAACAAACTGATATATATTATCTATATATTCTAACATATGAATATACATTTGAATTTATAATATATGTGAATATACATATATATATAATTATACTTATATATACACATAATATATAAATATATATATATATATGTGTGTGTGTGTGTTTTATATATGTATTTATTTATTTATTTACACACACACAGACAAACTTATTTTATAAATGTACATAAAAATAATCTTATAAACATATTTTAATGTACGAATAAATATACGGATAAAAAAATATAAATATATATATAAATACGTAGATTTATATATAAATATATAAATATAACTTACTATATCTATTAATATATATATATATATATATGAATATATATATACCTAAATTAATTTATGAATAAATATAATGATATATATATATATAAATAAATAAATATAACATTAATTTATGAATAAATATAATGATATATATATATATAAATAAATAAATATGACCAGTATGAATCTAAATGCATGTTTCCAAATTGAAATGATATTTTAGTAAAAAAAATCAATAGACATACTAAAAACCATGAAAATGAATTCATATTGTTCTGATATTTTATAAAATTATCCATTAATAATTTGTGACTGGTAGGAATTATCTACACCTCAATATGACACATGGTGTGGACAGTATAACTCTAAATGTTTCATTGTTTAAAATTTACATTAATTTTTGTAAAAGAAAATGTGACATACTCAAAACTGAGATAACACATTCAGATTGTGTTGATATTTTAGTAAAACGATCCATAACTCATTTAAATGTATAGGAATCAACCCCATCTCAATAGGACACATGATATTACATAAAAATAATCTTATAAACATATTTTAATGTACGAATAAATATACGGATAAAAAAATATAAATATATATATAAATACGTAGATTTATATATAAATATATAAATATAACTTACTATATCTATTAATATATATATATATATATATGAATATATATATACCTAAATTAATTTATGAATAAATATAATGATATATATATATATAAATAAATAAATATAACATTAATTTATGAATAAATATAATGATATATATATATATAAATAAATAAATATGACCAGTATGAATCTAAATGCATGTTTCCAAATTGAAATGATATTTTAGTAAAAAAAATCAATAGACATACTAAAAACCATGAAAATGAATTCATATTGTTCTGATATTTTATAAAAATTATCCATTAATAATTTGTGACTGGTAGGAATTATCTACACCTCAATATGACACATGGTGTGGACAGTATAACTCTAAATGTTTCATTGTTTAAAATTTACATTAATTTTTGTAAAAGAAAATGTGACATACTCAAAACTGAGATAACACATTCATATTGTGTTGATATTTTAGTAAAACGATCCATAACTCATTTAAATGTATAGGAATCAACCCCATCTCAATAGGACACATGATATTACATGTATGACACCAAATGTTTCATTTTTATTAAATATGGAAATTTTAGTAATGTGTTATTTCATATTAATATTTAATTTATTTATTTATAGTATTAATAATTAAATATGTTTTATTATATAGGTGGAATCTTTTTCTCAGGTTGTGTTGATTTTTTTGGAAACTGATACCATGGGTGGACATTTTTGAGAGGGGATCATCGTCATCAATATATGAAATATTAATGTTTTAGAATGTTTCTTGCACAATTGTACTTGTAATTATACAAAAATTCTGTTGGAAATGTAAATAGTAGTGTTTTTTTTCAAAATACCGTGGGTGGACAGTTTTATATTGATGATATCAATTAAATGTATATAGCAGGTTTGCTTCTGGGTGTGTTGTTGAAAATGAAAAGTTTCATCCGGGTGTGTTGTTATATAAAATGCACACTACAGGAGGCTAGGCCTTTATCAATGCTAAAAAAAGCATTGATAGAGGCTCCTCGTATCATATCTCTAATTAAAAATGATTTTTTAGCACTGTTAGAGGCCATTTTTAATGCTGCGAAGGGGTATATGTGTATTAGTGTTTACCACTGATCCATCTTGTTTGGTTATCCCTTTAATGTTATATTTATTTATTTATATATATATATATCATTATATTTATTCATAAATTAATTTAGGTATATATATATTCATATATATATATATATATATTAATAGATATAGTAAGTTATATTTAATGACTTTTGAATAATTTTACCAAGTTATTATGAAAAACAGAGCTTGTTTTCTTGGTTTTTAGTGAGTGACACGTTTTGAACTAAAATGTAAATTTTGAACTGATAAGATACACTTTAGTCATACTGGTCACACCATGAATTAGATTGAGGTTTGGTTGACTCTTACATGTCACAAATTACTCATGGATAATTGGCCTAAAGTATCAAAACAATCTGAATGTATTTCATCAATTTTTAGTATGTCACTTGTTGTTTTTACTTAAATTAATGTCAATTTTAAATAGAAATATACACTTTGAGTTATACCAGCCACACCATGTATCCTATTGAGGTTTGGTTGATACCTACATATAAATAATAACTAATATATCATTTTAATAAAATATAAAAATAATATGAATGTGTTTGCTTAATTTTGAGTAGGACACTTATTGTTTTTACTTAAATTAATGTTAATTTAAAATAAAAATAGACACTTTGAGAGATTATTATCATACTGTGTTCTATATTGAGATTATATTGATCCATTAAAATCATAAATGATTAATATATCATTTTCCTAAAATATAAAATCTATAAAAATATGTTTTCTTGGTTTTTAGTATGTCATTTTTTGTTTTTACCTAAATTCATTGCAATTTTAAATAAAAAGAGACACTTTGAGTTATACTGGAAAAACCGTTCATTTTATTAATTTATGGTCGATTCCTACATGTCAAAAATATATAATTTATCATTTTAATTAAGTATAAAAATAATATGAATTTGGTTTCTCAATTTTCATTATGTCACTTTTTCTTTTTACACAAATTAATATCAATTTTAAATAAAATGCCACACTTTGAGTAATATCGGTCACACCATGCGTCTTATTGAGGTGAAATTGAATCCTACACCTCAAAAATGAATCAGGGATAATTTTCCTTAAATATCAAAACAATAAAAATACATTTTCTTAGTTATCAGTATGTCACTTGTGGTTTTTACTTAAATTGATGTAAATTTTATATAAAAAGAGACACATTGAGTATTACCAGACACACCGTGCATCGTATTAGGTTGGGTATGATTTAGATGTTATGTTTTATGGTTCTTACATAACTAAATATTTCACATTGAGATCCATGTTGTGAGGGATGATAAATTAATTTCTAGGTTATGGAAATATTTCAAGATATAGCATTAACGGAACTAAAGAGTGTCCTGTTTGTCAAAACGGTACACATTAAATTAGGTTGAAATATTCATCAAAGATTAAATTTCTACAATATTTTAGATTTATACCCTAATGGGATAATTACCTATATTTGGTGACATCATTTTATGGATTTTCATAAGAACTTACAACACTGTGTCCCATAATATTAGATCAACTGTTTGAGAATGTAAATGATACGGACACTACTTTTGGTAAACCATTTTTGAAAAAACTTATGAAAACCACTTGGAAAATGTGATCAGTTTTTTGTTTGACATATTATTCTAGAACTTTCTGTACACCTGACATTTTCTTGATGTTATTAATTTTGAAAAACAATTATGTGATAGTTTCATTGGTAAGTTGCTAAATGCACTGAGAAAAAAAGGATGGAATTAAGGCTAGGTTTGAGATGGTTCACATGGGAATATGAGAAGAGTTAGTTCCTATGAATGGTGAAAAATGAAATCTTCTTCCACTACTTGCTTACACGCTTTCCAGGTAAGAGAGATATCAGTTTTTTAACTTCTTGAATAACGTAATGGTTTTATATGGGTATTCATCAAATATTAAGAATATTGGGTCAATAAAATATTTGAAGTTAAAGGGTCTCAAATCACATGAATGTCATATTTTTATGCAGAAACTATTTACTATAGATTTACATTTCATTATTTTGAATAACACCCTTCATTCAATAACCATGATTTGTTTCTTCTTCAAAGCTATATCCAGCAAAGTAATATATCTGATGAAATTTCCGACTATGGAAAGATAAATTATCATCATATTATGTGAATTGGAAATGTTCTTCCCATAAAAATTCTCTGATATAAGGGTTCACATTATGGTTCACTTAGTAGGGGATATTAGAATATGTGGGCCTATACACTATAGATGAATGTACCCCATTGAATAGTAAATGATTTTTTTAAAGGGTATGTCAAAAATAGAATTTAACTGTAGGGTTTAATTGTAGATAAATATATTGTTGAGGAATCCGTTGAATTATTTACAGAATACATATCCGGTGTGGAAATATTTTTTCTATCGAAATCTCATCACACTGGGAAGCTTGCAGGTGAAATAATTTGTGGAAGAGCTGTTGCCAAAATCAATATTGTAGATCAGAAGAAGAACCACCATTACATTTGGCATAATGGTTTAGAGGTTCCACAAAATGTTTAAATACACAATGAAATTATTAGGCATTTTAATCCATCAAGGGATGAAAGTTAGAAATCAAATACACATAATCAAAAGTTTATAAAATGGTTTTAGGACTATATTTTTAATGAGTCAGATGAAAATCCATATTCATTTTTAGAACGAATTAGATGGTTATCAGAGGACCAAGTGTGTATTTATTATATTAAAATGGTTATGTAATTAATGGATATACATTCTATACAAATGGACATGATGAACACAATCCATAAAAAATAGTGGAGTTACACTTATGGATGAAGAAATGAATGTTCCTAATACTAAGGAAAAAAATATAATTTACAAGAATATGTCATACATTGGAATTATAAAACAAATATGGGAGTTAGATTATACAACATTCCCATGTAATTATTTTTCATTTAAAGTGGGTTGATAATAGGTGTACTATTAAAATAGATGAATTGAGATTCATGAAAGTTGATTTCTGTAAGGAAGGGTAAAAAAGATGTACTATTTATTATAGAATCATTGGAAATACTAGTATTTTATGTTCTAGAACCTGTAAAGTGAAAGTGGTCAATTGTTCTGTTATCGACCAAAACCACTGAAGGGTCAGATGAAAATTAATATAATATTGAATCTTTCATTTGGACTCTGTAACCATTTTAGAGTGGTCCCAACGTAGATTATTATTTTTTTGTTAGAGGAGACCACATTGAAGGTATTTTGATAGTTGATAAGGGGTAAAATCCCTTCATACATTAAAAAAAGTGAGTTCAATAATCATGTTATATTTTTTTGTAATATACATTGTGTTACCTCATGTTATTATCTATTCTCTATTGTATTTATGTTGTCTAAATTAAATGTGGAACCAATTCTATAGATAATGAGTTTTACACATGTTGGTGCTCCCAATCCTGAGGAACAATAGGTCTTTCAATCTAATGTTGCTCATAGTACAGAGGAACAACGACCTTTTGTATGTGATGGTGCTCCCAATACCGAGGAATAATAGGTTTCTCATCATTTTTCTACTATCAGTGCATAGGTTCAATGACCATATTCACATGATGATCCTACTGATCCATATAAATAATATATTGATGAGTTTGAAACCAAATAAATGGTAGGCGACAAAGGAACAATGATCCAGAAAAAATAAGAGTTCCATATTTTGATGGGGATAGAATAATAATTAAGGTGAAAATAAAATACATAAAATATGAGGTCACACAAAATGCACGAGGTCATCCTGTTAACCCCCAAAAGGCCATATTCAGTAGTTACATTAGAATCATCACTCAGTAATTTGTTCCAATTTATGTAGATTCATGGCACCATGTTGGGACCGTTATTAATACATTGATGAGGGAAGATATTATGGTAACTTTATGACATAATTTCTTTATTTTTTGAAAAAATAAAATAACGAAACATAGAATTAATCATCACGATCCCTTGAAGTGTGAATTTATATTAGATGAATCCCCTAAGAAATATGTATTAATTATTTCTAGAAATATTTATAGAGTCTTTCACACAATTCTAATGAGACATAATCTTAATGATATAGAAGGGAAAATAGAACCACACCCACTGCTTATGTATGCATACCTGATAACCCAATATGCATGGGATGTGTTTACTGGACATTTTGCGGTTGTGTCTTTTCAAGTACATTGTGGATAGTAATACATTTTTTTGGAAATACATATATTCATCACTTCGATCAAATTTTGTATTTATTAAATAGAAACTGAGTGATGAAAATTAGGGACGGGCAGAAAAACCAACGTACCCCTACCATAAATTATGGATGTGGTATGATTCACTTGAAACAGTTGTTATGTATTTAAAATCAATTGTAACACTTTTATATGCCATGAAACAAAAAAATAATTATGTTACTATATTTATATTAAGATTGATGAATACAAATCTCAACCAATTTCCATCTCATGCCATGTGTTTTGGAAGGAGGAATGTTTAAATAAAAACGGGATACTAATAGATGAAAAAACACAAAAGGGTGGGAAACATGTGTATGTATGACATAATAATTTTTTTGATTTAAATATCTATGACATAACAGTGATTAATTATTTTACTGTATTTTATATATTAATTACTCATAGTTATCATCAACACATATACCAGATGAACACCTACTATCAGTGGCATTGAAGAAGACAGAACAGTATGGTCACATCATAGGTGTGAGTTTTTGGGTGACACCCCGAATATATTTTGATAAAAAAATAAGAGTATAAAGATAATGAAATGAAATAGAAGAAAATAAGAATAGTTATACTTGATGAAAACATACAACGGTAAATAGAGTTACTAGAAAAAATTTATGGGGTTATGAAAAGAGAAACAAATAACTTAAGAATAATCATTTCTTGAATATGATGCCCCGCGCCCCACCATCTTCGAGGTGATCCATTCACCTCAACGAGATATATTTTACAAGGTTATAAATGATCTAATAATTTTTTATATTAAATGTAAATCATATAGACACTGATACCTTTCCTGTACTAATATTATATTGGGTAATAATGAATATGATTTATATCTATCAACAACCACCCATTTTATTGTAGAGATGGATACAGTGTTTAATTTTCAATATGACATGATACACAATAGAAAAATTCGAATAGGTCATGTGAGAGTGTTGATTAGGATAGACCATGAGTTGAGCACTAAGCTACCAATTCTAATTTATGAGAAAGGTATTCATAAGGTTGACCAAACTATTGGAACATTAATTTCATGTCCTTCACATCTTGTTAAAAAACATGTCTACAAGGAGGTATTCATTTCCAATTTATTTTTATACTAAAACTTTAACAATTAATGAAACAAGGTCTGAACCGATTAATATTATTATAGAAAAACAATGGAAATGGGATGAAACAAAAGGTTGAATCAAAAACATCTATAGGATCAAACAACCAATAAAAAATCTATTGTCAAAGCACATTTAACCTGGCCATTGAACTTTCGTATTTAGTAACGTTGATTGTTCATGCGGTTGAAGAGATACAAAGTGGTAGTAGTCACACAGTTTATTTTGAATAAAAAATGTATAGAGAGGAAGTTACTAACTTCGTTTCTTCTAATAATTTAGCTGAAATCCTCAACTATGAATGTCTAGGAGCCTCATTTGTAAATTTATACATGATGTATGTTTTCATGATCTAATTTTCCAAAATATGACATACAATGTTAATTTAGACTAAATAAATTTCATATTTTTTATACGTGTATATATCAATACAAATTCAAGGGATTTACCCTTAAAAAATTGACTCATTAGTCCTCACATCAACTCTACAGACCAAACGAAAATAAAATCCAAACAAATGGATGAAATATTGGAAAACCAAGGAAAATAGTTTGAAAGAAAACTTGGTGATAAAATACTCTTCTTAATACCAATGATGAATGGATAAAACTCTCTAATTTAATTATATCACACACATTTATCAATTATTTCATTAGTTATTATTTTTTTTACTTTTAGGAACCACTAGATGCTCATTATGGTCAATTTAGATACTCCAAATATTTATTTCATGGATTTACTCCATGTATTACCAACAAAGAGACCACATATGATGGAGTATTTCAATTTTTAATACACAACATCAAACATTTTAGAAATAGAATCCATTTTATGTAATTTATATTATGTTTTAATTAAGATTCTATTATTATATGGTGGTGTGTAAATATTGTCTAAATCATGGCACGAAGACAAACATTGCGCACAAGGACCCTGAAAATTTCTAAAAAATCATATGTATTAGGGTATCTAAAATAATATTTCACTATAAAAACACACATCAAAACAAATAAATTATTTTAATCAATATTTCTACAGTGTATGAAACAAGAAAATGGAAACTATTGTGATTATTATGATTGTAAATTTATGTGAGAGATCATATTCCATCAAAAAACAAACATCCCCGAATAGATATTTTCCAAGTTAATTACTACATCATTTAAAATATTTTTTAATATTGTGTGTATTTATATTTTTTAGTACATTATATCTTTTGAAAAAAAAATATTCAGAAGATTATATACATTTTCTTATAAAAAAAGGGAATCATACATTATCACTGAATGTATACAAATAACATGAAGATTTCACTTCTATAGAAGTAATGTATTGTTTCATATTTATGTTTAATTTTTTTTTTAGTATTTCTCACATAATAATTTTTTTCTCATACTAAAGGATTCCATGGATGTTTGGATTATTTTGAAACTTTGGGTCATGTATGAATCAACAATGCCTCAATCTGACACATAGTGTGATTGGAATGAATCCAAGTGTGTCTTTTTATTTAAAATTGGAATTAATTTTAGTACAATATACAACTCACATAGTCAAAACTGAAAAAAAGAATTCATATTATTTTGATACTTTAGTAAAATGATCTATAATACATTTAAAATCTGTGGGAATCAGTTTCACCTCAACCTAAAACACGCTGTGACTAGTATGAATCAAAGTGTTTGTTATCAGTTTAAAATAAAAATTTTACTTAAAAATGTGTCACTCACTGAAAATAAGCAAAACCCACTCATATATTATATATAATATAAGAAATTGATTCATAAATCATTTTTGATGTGTAAGAAATGGTCTCATGTAAAAGTGATACACGATGTGACCAGTATGATTCAAAGTGTGTGTTTCCAGTTTGAAATGAAATTTTAGTAAAAAAGACAAGGGACATACTAAAATCCATGAAAAAATATTTTTATTGTTCTGATACTTGTGGAAAATGAGACATGAGTCCTTTTGGATAGGTAAAAATCATTCACACCTCAATATGACGTACGATGTGACCGGTATGACTCTGAGTGCGTCTTTTTATTTAAAATTGACATCAATTTTAGGAAAAAGGAAAATGTAGCGTACTAAAAAATGATAAAAAAAAATCTCATTGTCTTGATACTTTAGGGAAACAATCCATGAGTAATTTAGGATCTGTAAGAATCTTTCACACCTCAATCTGAGGCATGGTGTAACCGGTATGACTACAAGTGCATCTTTTTTATTTAAAATATACATCATTTTTAGAAAAAAGTATAATTAACTTAATCAAATATAAAAAAACTCATTCTAATTATTTAAATATTGTAGAAAAATGATCTATAAGTTAGTTTAAATGTGTATGAATTAGCTACAAATCAATCTGAGAAATCTTGTGATCAGTATGACTCTAAGTCCATCTTTTTATTTAAAATTGACATATTTTTTTAGTAAAAATGTTCAATTGATGTATATAAAACTGAAAAAACTCATTCATATTGTTTTGATACTTTAGGGAAATGATCCAAATGTCCTTTGGGACATGTAAAAATCATCTGAACCTCAATCTGAGGCATGTTGTGACCTGTATGACTCCAAGTGCGTCATTTTTATTTAAAATTTACATCAATTTTAGTAAAAATGAAAACTAACCTACTCAAAACCATGAGAATGAATTAGTATTGTTTTGATATAATAGGAAACAAATCAAGTGTCATTTTAGATTTGTAAGATTTATACAAATCTCAATCCGACTCACGGTGTGACCTATATGACTACCAGTGCGTCTTTTTATTTAAAATTGATATCAATTTTAGATAAAGGAAGAAGTGTCTTACTAAAAATTGAGAAAAATAATTTTTATTGTTTTGGTAATATAATAAAATGATCCATGAGTTATTTGGGATGTGTATGAATCAACTACACCTTAATCTGAGTCACGTTGTGATCGGTATTACTCGATGTGCGTCTTTTTATTTAAAATTGACATCATATTTAGTAAAATAACAAGTGTGGTATTGAAAAAAAAATTAAATCCTATTATTTTTATACTTTAGGTAAATCATCCATGAACCATTTGAAACATGTATTGATTATTCATACCTCAATATAATTCACAATGTAACAGCTATGACTCCAAGGGCGTCTTTTTCATTTTCAATTTACATCAATTTTAGTAAAAAAGACAACTGACCATCTCAAAACTGAGAAAACACATTTGAAATGTGTTGATACATTAGGAAAATTATCAATGAGACATTTTATATTTGTATAAATCATCCTCACCTTAATATGATGCACGGTGTAACTTTTATGAAAATAAGTACGTCTTTTTATTTAAAATTGATGTCATTTTTAGAAAAAGGAAGAAGTTTCTTATTGAAAATTGAGAAAATGCATTTGGAATGTTTTGATACATTCGATAAACAATTCATGAGATATTTGGGATGTGTAAGAAGTATCCACACCTCAATATGTGGCATGATGTGACTAGTATGACTCTAAGTGCATCTTGTTATTTATAATTGACATCATTTTTTAGTAAGAAGGAATAAGTGTTGTACTGAAAATCGAGATAAAGAATATAGATTGTTTTGATACATTAAGGAACTGATACATGGGTTATTTTGGTTTTTTAGGAATCACCTACATCTCAATACAATGCACGGTGTGACTGGTATGACTCAATGTGCCTGTTAATAGTTTAAAATTGACATTTTAGTTTATAATGTATACCACTCCCTGAAGACCAAGAAAATGAGCTCCGGTTGTTTTGGTAATTTAGGACATCAATTAATAAGTCATTTGTAAAATTTAAGAAGGATTATCATGTAAAAACACATTATGTGAACTGTATGACTCAGAGTACATGTTTACAGTTTGAAATGACATTTTAGTAGAAAGCACAAGTAACATACTAAAAACCCACCAAACGTATTACGATTATTTTGATACTTTAGGAAAATGATCCTTAAGTAGTTTTATATATTAAAGAATAGGTTGTACTTCAATCCCACACATAGTGTGATCGGTATAACTAAAAATGAGTCTTTATTTAAAATTGACATTAATTTCATTAAAAAGAACAAGTGATATACTCAAAACTGAGAAAATGTGTTTGAATTGGTTTGATACTTTAGGATAATGGTATTTACCTCATTTGAGACATATTGGAATCAGATGAACATCAATAAAATTCATGGTGTGACCGGTATAACTCAAATTGAGTTTTTTATTTAAATTTGTAATTTTTATAATGTATTCATTCATAATAATGTTTAATTTAATTCATTAAAATATTACTAACATAATATTGGTTTTATTATATAAGTGGATTCTTCTGATCTGGTTGAGGTGATTTGTTCAGCAACAGATACCATGGGTAGACCTTTTTGAGATGGGATCACAGGTGCCAAAGACAAAAATTAATGATTTAAATTGTTTTCAGATAGTAATTGTAAATGTAATTATACAAAACATTGTTTGAAATTTATACCGCAGTGTATATTTTAATTTTCATGTAAAATGTATTTCAATTAAAATATATATTTTCTGTATAGGAGGTTGTGGTGTGCTGTTTTTGTGTACATGAGATATTTTAGGGTGTTTTTATAAAAACAACACAATGTAGCAGATGGGGCCTTTATCAATGCTAAACTATCGATGATAAAGGGCCCCCTTTTAAAGCGCTTCAATTACCACTTTTTTTTATCATTTTTAAAATTATTTTTTCATGATTTGGAAGATAATATCAGTAGTAGTGTAAATAAAAACAATTATAACCATAATCAAATTATAACCATATGAAATTTATAATCAGAAATAAATTATAACAAATAATTAATTACAATCATGAAAATTTATAACCGATAAATATGTGTGTATGAAAAAATAAATGAAGGATTATATTTTATTGAAAAAAAAATAATGAATAAATATACTAACCATAAAAAATAAAAGTTTAAATTTCAAAATATAGAGATTCACGTAGAAGATCCATGAATAATAGAGCCAAAATTGAGATAGGCAATCATCAGATTGGAGGAAATGAATAATTGGTTTAGATGAAAATAGATATTAATGGATGATATTGGTGGATCTTGAATGAGATAAAAGGCATGAAACTTTTGTGGGAAAAATGCAGACGATCGTGGTGGAATGTGAGTGAATAAGGGCGAACATGACAACAATAAGGGGAAGGGATGCAAAATATGCATAAATATAGTTGATGGAAGGAGATAGATCATAACCATGTTTCATGAATGTTAGGGTTTCAAGAGATTAGGAATCAAAATAATGAGTAGAAAGAGAAACACATATATTTTCAATTTTATAAAAGGTTTTAAGGTTTCTTTTTTAAATGAATCCTAAACATAGATATCATTCAAATACATAATACATTACTCTAAGGGAAAAGATTAAATTCAACAATTTGAACCTCAACAACTCCCAAAAGAATCTCTAAAATGAGCCGCACAATTTCCCTCACTCCCAACTGTAAGATCTCAGATCTTCTATTCAGGTACGTTTTTCATTTTTCTGGTGTTTTTGAGAAAAATGATTTTTTTGGAAATTTTCGAAGTACACGCCGTGTACTTTCTGAGTACACACCGTGTACTTTTTTCTAGCTCTAAGTCATGTGTTGGCCGTGACAGGCCACACACACGGTGTTTAAGGCTAAGGTGGAGGCCAGTTAATTCGGAGTACGAAAAATTGATGTACAGGCCGTGTAATTTCTTTTTTTTCATTAAAGATACTGAGGTCGCGCATAACCCCCAAAATCATCTTCTTCTCCAGATATCGTCTGCCTGTGAGCGGCCGTATGGCTGAATCTTCACCGAGCTCCCGTCTCATCATCTTTTCTCCGATTTGAGCATGGTCGATTGTGTTGGAATCGTAGCGGTGAGTGCTTCCTCCTACTTTATCCTTATTTCTTGATTCCTCCTCGTTTCCATGTTATCATGGGATGAACATTTTGTGAGTTTTCTCAGATCTACGTTGTTCTAAGTGGAATCTCTCATCATGGATCACATATATCGATCTCCAAGGATCGAGTTAGGTGGTTTGTGCCTTTCCGTAGAAGATTGGTGAATATTATGTGAAAATTCCACCATTACCATTGAACGAGGTATTGTGTGTTTCCTGTTTTTCCCCTACTGTTTTCCTGCTTTGCTTGTTTGCTTTAGTAGAGGTTATTGCTTGTGAGTAGAGTAATTTATTTTTGTGCTCAGGTTGATTTTCCATGCTTGTTTTTCTCATTGGGCGTTTTCCCAGTTTCCATGCCTAGTTGATGGATAATAGAACTATTGTTTTATTACTGCTGTTGAGCCGTAGAATGATAACCAAGTAGTTCATGAGGTTTACTTGGATGACACACGCACACTGAGAATGTTTAGTTTCACTCAGGACCGTTAGAACCTAGAGTAGTAGACCAAAGGGATAATTGATGGAAGGACTTCTCTAGAGTGTCTTTTAATTACAAGGTGATACTATAGGTGGAATTGATATTCAGTGCTTCCTCAGAGAGTCCGTAATTCCATGACGCGGGCCACATGGGGAATTGACGTTTAGTGCTTTCCTAGAGATCCTTTAGCACGATACGAGACTATAGGGGGAATTGGCGGTGAGTACTTCCCCAGAGAGTCTGCTTAATTACGTATCTGAACTAGAGGGGTGAGACTGTGTGTGCCTCCCAGAGGGTTGCTAGTTCTATTGGATGAACCATAGGGGTTGGGCTGTGATAGCTACCCAAAGGATTACCTATTTTCTTATTGTTGCTGGCTGCTTACTTGTGTACTTTACATGTTAGAACTATGAACTGTAGCTGCTTGTGCATTCATGTTTACTGCTTCTTGTTTATTTACTGCCATGTATTCATTCACTGTAAGGCACAAATCTTTGGGTGATTGCCTACTGGGATTGTATCTCACACCCTATTTGGGCCATGCTTTTGGGCCCAAGAAGACTATGTAGCTGCAGGTATAGATAAGGGAAAGAACCCTTCTACTTCAGGTTCTTGATCGCGTTGGAGCTGGAGAGCATGGGACCGAGCTGTGACTAGCGATACTGAGGAGTTTATTTTTTTTTCCTTTGAACTATGTTTTCATTTTTATTCCAGCATGTTGTTGTGTTTGCTGTTTTCCATAATACTTATACCTGCTGCATTACTGTCATCATTGTAATATATCTACATTGCTTCCACTATTTGGTTTCTGTTGTTATTCTTGTTGTTACTGATTCCGCTATTGATTGTTGCTTCTTCTGCTGTATAACTTACTGAATGAGGCCAAAGTTTCCCCACCAACTCACCAAGGACCTCGCTGCTAGTCGGCAACCTCTGGAATTTGGGGAAACACGCTTGAGGTCGTGTGGCGAACCTGGTACGGGACACCAGCGGAGGGGCTCCGGACTCTGGTCGTTACAAAGTGGTATCAGAGGAGTTCTTTTCTCCTGAATTACTGTTTAGAGACCTTATCCTGGGATAGGATCGATTCGGTACTTGGCATTAAGCTGTGCTCGGGAGTAGCTAACCCATGTACAGGGAAAAGCTATACTACCTCGTTAATTGCAGTTGCTAATTTTGAGATTTTATAGTTGATCTGATTTCATCGAGAGTGATTCACATGGATTATGCTATTACTGTTTTGATATTTCGGTTATATTTCTGTCAAAACCCAATGAGATGTGGGTATGACGTCTCATGCATCATACTTACACTTGTAGGATCACATTCCATGCATTATTTACATGCCATCTTGGTTGCATTAGTGATTGCATGATGTTGAGATAGGCTTTGTGTAGATTATGCATGCTGTTGTGATTGTTGTTTGATAGATTCTCTACTGTTTTGTTAGAAAACTGTTGTTTTGTTCTTTGTTTAATGTGAATTCCAAATTTTGGTTCTTGAGGTGTTATGGGCCCTCACAGATCGGAATTTGGCAGTTTTTCGCCTTGTTTTTAGTGTTTATGGAATTCTGTGCAGTTTCTGAGCTACTGCCCAGAAAAACCCAGAATACACAGTGTGTACTTTTTGGGAACATGCCGTGTAGTTTTCAGGCCATGTCACTGACTGTGTGAGCATAACACGGTGTCCTGGAAGTAACATCGGAAACACGCCGTGTACGGTAGCTACACGCCGTGTAATCTCGGAGCCGTGTACCCGGCCATGTCACTAACAACACGGGTCGGGGAAGCACGGGTAGAACACGCCGTGTCCATAGGGAACACACTGTGTAGTACTATGTAGGTACCCAGTCGTGTCATGAACAACACGAGCCGGTGTTACCTTCCTTTCCAAACGTCGTGTTTGTTCGGAACACACCATGTAGTCTTTCCCATGTAACCGGCTGGGTCATGAACAACACGGGACGGTGTCGTCTTCTCCTATACATGATGTGTTTGCTCGGAGCACGCCGTGTAAGGTCAAACCGTGTAGACGGCCGTGTAGTCAACAACACGGACAACCGAAGCCTTGTCTACTGCACACCGTGTTTCTTTCGAACGCACCGTGTAGTCTCGGGTTTTGTCTGACAGTGTGGGTTAGCCGTGTAAGGAACTCAGGAAGGGGAATAGTTACAAGTATACGCCGTGTGTTGGGGTCAACATGCCGTGTAGTTTGAAGTGTACACAACTTGTAGGGCAGGAGTACACGCCCATGTTAGTGGCTTAAAAAGACACGCAGTGTAGTTTTTATACACGTCGTGTAGTCGTGTTTTGCAATCTTTTATGTTTTTCTACCCCTATTCTTGTTTTTTACCCTTGTGATCTCTTTCCTTGTTTTCCTGGTCTAAGGTGTGATTTTGATCTTTCAGAGCTATGCCTTCGAGATGTCCTTCGGTCGTACATCTGTCATCAGGCAGTGATCAGATGCCAGATATGGCAGATTAGAGACTTCTTGTCTATCCCCCAGCTGAGCCAGCCTTTGCACTGGTTGTTGTACCAGTTGCGGGAACTAATGCCCAGTTCAAGGAAGGTTTCATGAGGATAATGCATGCCATCCAGGGAGCACCACCTCATGCCTAGTCTATGGCAGAATTGACGTGGTTCTTTCAGCATCAGCATCCTCCCATGTTCATGGGGGAGGGAGGACCTCAGGCTGCAGAGTCATGGCTGGAAGCCATGCTGACTATATTCGAGCATCTGGAGATGCCTCCAGAGAGGCGGGTCAAGCTCGCCACCTACATTCTCCGAGACTCCGCCAAGAGGTGGTAGGACGTGGTCTCACAAGCGGGTCAACAGCAGGCTATGACTTGGGAGGAGATCCAGCGCGTGTTCTACGATTACTTCTACCTGGAGACCCTGAGGGCCGATCGAGCCTAGGAGTTCATGAGCTTAGAGCAGGGTACTCTATCTGTCATGGAGTATTCCTCTCGTTTCATCGAGCTACAGCATTTACACCCATTTGTAATGGGAGTGGGGTGTTCTTGGCGAGGAAGTTTGAGGATGGACTCTGGTAGGAGATCCAATCACAGGTGAACATCTTCCAGATGACTTCCATTACTTCAATCATCAACCAGGCACTGATTGCGGAGCGCAATCTGAGAGACTATGCAGCTGCGAGTCTGGGTAGTTCTACTTCCAGAGCTAACTTTCCTCCAGATGATAGCAAGAAGCACTGTAGGAAACCTACATGAAGTGATTCGAGGAAGCCAAATACATCATTAGTCATCCAGGTGACTTGCTACCAGTGTGGCCGAATAGGGCACATGAGGCCGCAGTGCGAGCGAGACCCCATGGAGTGCCGGTCTTGAAGTTATATGAGTCACCTTCAGCGTTTCTCTCAGGTTTTCTCACCAGTATCTCATGACCGAGGTTCTTCCATGACTCCTCGTTCAGGAGCAGGCCCACCAGTTTCTCACCAGTCGGGAAACTGGAGTTCCTCTGGTAGTTCGGGCCGAGATGGAGGTTGAGGCCATGGCAGTCAGCCACCAGTTCCTTATCACCAACAGGGAGGTTCAGCTCAGAGTGGTCACCCAGGGGCGCAGCACAGGCCAGTGACTCACCGTGGAGCATACTTATCATGAGCAGGATCCCGAACATTATACTATTCAAGGTACGATTTTAGTAGCCTCAGTTTTATATTCAGCCCTTTTCGATACTGGTCCTACGCATAGCTTTACCTATGTTTCTATTTTGGAGAGCCCTGTACTCTGCATCTTTTCTTCTATCGACTCTATGACACTAGACACACCTTTGGGAACGAGGAAATCTAGTATATGCCATTGTAGAGATTGACCTCTCGATGTGGTAGAGTATCACTTCATATGGGATCTCTGTGTCCTAGAGATGACATGCTATGATGTCATTCTCGGCATGAACTGGTTGATTCCCATACTAGATGTCGTTGACTTTTATCACCACAGAGTCATTTTCATCTCACCAGAGGGTGAATATTTTCTCCATAGAGGCGAATGGGATTTTCGGGCGAGTCGGGTGGGACTCGAGCATCTTGGGCTAGGAGGGGTGACTACCCAGACTGTTAGTCTTTATCTGGATGATCAGGGGACTCCACAGTTGGTCTTTCCTTCAATGGTGGATCGTTTCAGGGATGTCTTTCCAGAGGAATTTTCAGGGTTGCATCCGTAGCGTGAGGTAGACTTTTCTATTGAGCTCATTCCAGGAGTGTCACCGGTGTCCATTCCTCCATGTAGGATGGCCACACCTGAGTTGCAGGAGCTCAAGAAGAAGTTGGAGGAGCTACAGGTTGTGGGTTTCATCCAACCCAGTACTTCTCCTTGGGGTTCTTCTATTCTATTTGCGAAGAAGGAAGATGGTACCCTTCGGTTTTCTGTGGATTATCGGAAGCTGAACCAGTTGACGGTTGAGAACTGATATCCCATGTTGCAGATTGATGACATTTTCGATCAGCATTGTGGAGTCGAGGTGTTCTCGATGAACTACTTGAGGTTCGGTTATCATCAGTTGCACGTTAGACCATCAGATATACCTCTGACAGCCTTTAGGAGCAGGTACGGTCTTTATGAGTATACATTCATGCCTTTCAGACTCACGAACGCACCTGTAGTTTTCATGGCCCTGATGAACCGAGTGTTCCATCATTACATGGATTCCTTCATCGTGGTCTTCGTTGACAATAACTTTGTGTACTCTCACACTCGACACGACCATGCCACCCATCTTTAGATCGTTCTGAGTACATTGAGAGAGCATCAACTTTATGATAAAATCTCGAGGTGCCACTTCTGGATGGATAAGATTCACTTATTTGTTCATTTTATCTTAGAGGCAGGAGTATCTGTGGATCCAGAGAAAGTGAGTGAGGTAATTTCTTAGGGGCAACCAAAGAACGTCTTTGAGGTACGGAGATTCCTAGGGATGGATGGATACAACATATGCTTCATTCGGGACTTTTCTCATCTAGAAGCACCCTTGACAGGTCTGACCAAGAAGGGGGCGAAGATCTTATGGTCAGATTCTTATGAGTCAACTTTAAAGAGATGAAAGGGAGGTTGACGTCAGCACCGATACTAGTTTTGGCAGAGCCAGGCAAGAGCTACACTGTTTATTGTGATGCTTCAGGTGTCGGGCTAGGAGATGTGCTTATGCAGGGAGAGGGAGTCGTTGTGTATGGGTCTCGGAAGTAGAGGCCACAAGAGAGGAACTACCCTTTGCACAATCTGTAGTTGGCAGCTGTTGTTCATGCCTTGCGCTGTTGGAGACACTATCTTCTGGGAGAGCAGTGTGTGGTCTTCACTGACCACAAGAGTCTCAAGTATATCTTCACTCAGCGTGATCTGAATCTGAGGTAGCGCAGGTGGGTTGAGTATCTACAGTCTTTTGACTTTGAGCTTGCCTATATGTCGGGAAAGGGAAACTCTGTGGCATATGTGTTGAGTAGGAGAACTCAGATTCAAGAAGTTTAGGAGGCTAGTAGTGAGTGGCGGCTGATGGCTCTGATCCCTGAGATGCATCTGGAGGTGCATGTCATACGGGGATAGACTTTTCTATCTTCTGTAGCTCTTACCTCCATGCTACTTGATCGAGTATGGATGGGGAAACTATTAGACACAGAAGGCTTAGTCCTGTGGGAGAGTGTGTCAGGAGAGGACACTCTTCCTGGATGGACAGTGGGCGAGGATGAGATCTTGCATTTCCAAGGACGTGTATGGGTGCCAGTAGAAACACACAAGGAGATGATGCAGGATTTCCATTCCTCTGTTTGGGCAGTTCATCCGGGCATCACCAATATGTATCAGGTCCTTCATCGCCATTACTGGTGGCTGGGTATGAAAAAGGATGTTGCTGGTTTTTTCATGAGATGTTCTACTTGTCATCAGGTGAAAGCATAGCATCAGCGACCAACAAGGATTTTACAGAAGTTACCCATTCCAGAGTGGAAGTGGAATGATGTTGCGATGGACTTCGTGACTGGGTTACCGAGATCTCCTCAGGGAAACGATGTTGTTTTGGTTGTCTTCGAAAGGCTTACAAAGGTTTCTCACTTCTTGATAATCAAGGAGACCATCAGTGTCCATGATCTGGGAAGACTTTACTTCATAGAGATCATTCTTCTGCATGGAGATCCACGCTCTATTGTTTCAGACAGAGATGTGCGCTTTACCTCTCGGTTTTGGCAGGGACTTCCGATGTCCTTGGGTACACAAGTACTTTTGAGTACGACATACCATCCCCAGACTGATGGCCAGTCCGAGTGCACGATCCATGTGCTTGAGGATATGCTCCGAGCTTGTATTCTAGACTTTGGGGGTTCTTGGGAGAAGCATATTCCTCTGGTGGAGTTCACCTACAACACCAGTTTTCAGGCAACCATTCAAATGGTACCATATGTGGCTTTTTACGGTAGGTCATGCCGATCACCCTTATGCGGGCTGGAGGCAGGAGAGGTATATTTGCTAGGACCTTGTCTTTTACAGGAGACTTCAGAGTAGATATAGCTGATTCAGAAGAGGATGTCTACATCACAGTCTCAAAAGAAGTCTTATGCTGATCAGCGAAGATGGCCTCTGGAGTTCGAGGTTGGAGATCAGGTTTTCCTACGTGTCACACTGAGGTTGGGACACAAAAGGATTCGGAGACAAGGTAAGCTTTCAACGTGGTACATCGGGCCATTTGAGGTATTGGAGAGAGTGGGGCTGGTCGCCTATAGATTGCAACTACCTCATAGGTATCGGGCAATGCATGATGTCTTCTACGTCTCTCAACTCCGACATTACTTTTCATACCCATCTCATGTCTTTCAGCCTGAGAATGTTGAGCTTAAAGAGGATGCGTCGTTCGAGGAGCATCCTATCCGGATTGTTGATCACAGTACGAAGGTTCTCTGCGGGCAGTCTGTTCCTCTGGTACGAGTGATATGGCAACACGAGTGAGTATAGGACGAGTCCTTGGAGTGGGTGGCTGATGTACGATAGTAGTGGCCGGAGCTGTTTGGTGTTTATCCTTCTCCACCTATTTAGGGAAATTCGGGGATGAATTTCTTTAAGGGGGGAAGTTTGTAAGAACCCGGATCTTCTTTTTAGGTATGTCTTTCCTTTTTCTAACGTTTTTGAGAAAAATGAATTTTCTGGAAATTTTTGATCTACACGTCGTGTACTTTCTGTGTACACGCCCTGTACTTTTTCACGGCTTGAAGCTATGTGTTGGCCGTGCTGGGCCACACACATGGTTTGTATGGATGAGGTGGAGGCCGGTTAATTCGGAGTACAGAAAATTGAAGTACACACCATGTACTCAAGAAGTACACGCCGTGTACTTTCGTTTTTTTAATTAAACGGATCAGGGTCACACCTAAACCCCAAAATAATCTTCTTCTCCAGATTTCATTATCCTGGGAACGGCCGTATGACTAAATCATATTTGAGCTCCCGCCTCGCCGTCAATTCTCCGATTTGAGCATGGTCGATTGTGTTGGAATCGCCGTGGTGAGTTCTTCCTTCTCCTTTAGCCTTGTTTCTTGATTCCTCCTCATTTCCATGTTATCGTAGGATGAATGTTTTGTGAGTTTTCTCAGATCTACATTGTTTTAAGAGGAATATGACGTCGTGGTTCACATATATTGATCTCCTATGAACGAGGTAGTTGGTTTGTGCCTTTCCGTATAAAGTTGAAGAATATTAAGTGCAAATTCCACCATTACCCTTGAACGGGGTATTGGGTGTTTCCTATTTTCCCATGCTATTTTCATGCTTTGCTTGTTTTCTTTAGTAGAGGTTATTTCTTGTGAGTAGAGTAATTTATTTTTGTTCTCAGGTTTCTTTTCCATGCTTGTTTTGCCTGTTGGGTGTTTTTCCGTTTGCCACGCCTAGTTGCAGGATAGTGGAAATGTTGTTTTATTATTACTGTTGAGCCGTAGAATGATAGCCAAGTAGTTCTTGAGGTTTACATGGATGAAACACATGCGCTGAGCATGTTTAGTTTCACTTAGGACTGTGAGAACCTACAGTAGTAGAGTAAATGGATAATTGACAGAAGGGCTTCTTCAGAGTGTCCTTTAATTACGATGCGATACTATAGGGGTAATTGATGTTGAATTCTTCCTTAGAGAGTCTATAGTTCCATAATGCGGGCCACAGGGGGAATTAGCGTTGAATTCTTCCCCAGAGAGCCTTTAGCACGATACGAGACTATATGGGGAGTTGAAGGTGAGTGCTTCCCCAGAGAGTCTGCTTAATTACGTAATTGAACCAGATGGGTGAGATTGAGTGTGCCTCATAGAGGGTTGCTAGTACTATAGGTTGAACCATAGGGGTTAGGCTGTGAGAGCTACCCAGAGGTTACCTGTTTTCTTCTTGTTGTTGGCTAATTACATGTGTACTTTACTTCTTAGAACTGTGGATTGTAGCTGCCTGTGCTTTCCCGTTTACTGCTTCTTGTTTATTTACTTCAATGTATTCATTGACTTTAAGGAACAAATCTTTGGGTGATTTCCTACTGGGATTGTATCTCACACCCTTTTTGGGCCATGCTTTTGGGACCAAGAAAACAATGTTGCTGCAGGTATAGATAAGAGAAAGCACCCTTCTACTTTAGTTTCTTGATTATGCTGGAGCTGGAGAGCATGGGACCGAGCCGTGACTCGCGATGCTGAGGAGTTTATTTTTGTTTTTCGTTTGCACTATGTTTTTTGTTTTATTCCAGCACGTTGTTGTGTTTTCTGTTTTCCATAGATACTTGTACCTACTACATTATTGTCATCATTGTTATATATCTACATTGCTTCTGCTGTTTGGTTTCTGTTGTTATGCATGTTGTTACTGATTCCGTTATTGACTGTTGCTTCTTCCTCTGTATACCTTACCGAATAAGGGCATAGTTTCCCCACCAACTCACCAAGGCCATCGCTACTAGTCGGCAACCTCTTTTGTTCGGGGAAACGCGCTTGAGGTCATGTGGAGAACTTGGTACGGGGAACCAACGGATGGGCTCCGGACTCGGGTCGTTACACCAACGAAAGAAAAACAACAAGAAGAGAATAAAGGACCCAATGATCTGATGATGTCGATAATGGACCCAAAGTCTTGGTGGCTACCTTCATCCTCCTCTATCACATTGATAATTACCTGACAGTCAGAATCGACCACAATATCCTTCCAGATAAGGGACGAAATGAACTTCATTCCCATCGAGATAGACATGGCCTATGCTATGGTAGGAGACTAATAATCAATGTTTTAGGAATAACAAGACACAATAATAGAGTCTTCATGGTCCTGGAGAACTCCCACAAGGTCAATGAATCTATCACCAGGAATCACTACGTCAATATTAAGTTTAAAAACACACTAAGGGCGAGGAATCCATCTGATAGGAGGAGGATGAAAAATTATTTGATAATTTATGTTAAAAAACACATTTTAAGTCTCTTATTGCATAAACGATGTAAAAAACTCACACTAAAAAATCTTTAACAATTTTTATCCATTAACTGATGTTAAAACTCTCTTAATGTGAGTTTTAACATTATTATTGTATAAATTAACATTCATGATGAATACATAACATATATGTACGTCAATTATACTCATGCATCAATATATTTATTGACCAAATTCATTGGAAACATATATTTATTTATTTATAATTATAATTCTAAATATGAAAATTTAAAAAGTATTTATTTATATTTATAAATATAATAAAAATAATGAAAATAATGAATATATTTATTATTTAAAAAATTATTGTAATATTATAATTATTTAAATATATATTTATTTAATTATAAATTTATAAATATTTTATAAAAAATTATATATATATTTGAATTATTAGAAAAATTATTTTAATTATAATGATACATTTTTTATTTAATGTATACAAATAAAAATTATTTTGGAATTTAAATATAATAATTTTATATAAAATAATAATATTTATTATTAAAAACTTTTATTATCCTTAATAATAGAGTCGTGCCTCGATTATATGGTTTCATCGTAATTAATTCATTTTTTAGAACATTGGTAAAGATGAAAGGGTCTGGCTTTCCAAGATTCATAACTATGGCTCTTAGTGGTGGATGTTGAAGAGGTTCGTCCACCTTCACCTGTTCGTTCCCCTCTTTTCAGATGAATCCCCCCATTCAGTTCTCTCAAACTTATTATTAACGCGACGACACCATGGGATGGTTTTGTTGACCATAGGGAAATCCTCCGGGATCACGCTTGCTCTATTATTGCAGCTCTTCATTCCTCATAAATTGTGGGTTGGTCTCCTCCTTTGGAAAAGGATATGACTATTTGGAAGGGTTTTCAGTTCATCTAGTCTCTTGGATGGATAGATGTTGTGGACGAATTTGATTGTTAAGTTATCATCAACGAACTAAAGGAGGATGGAGGTGGCCTCCAAGCCTATGGGTCCATTGTTGATGTCATCAAATCATTGGTTCCTTTTTTCTCTTGTTTTTTTCCTTTGTAAGAAGATATGGCAATCAAGTGCCTCTTTTTTTTGCTGCTGTTGAGAATCATTGGGTGCCTAATTTCTGGATTTCATCTTTTCCTTTGGAATTATGTAATTTGGATTTGGATGATATCTAAGGTTAAAGTATTTTATTTAAAAAATAAATAAATTCCCCCATTATCATCACTAAATAAAGCATTGATAAAGGGTACACCTTTATCAGCACTTTGGTTAGCACTGATAAAGGGTAGATTTATCAGTGCTTTTATCCATTGGTGAAAAATGTCCCCCTTTTATCACCGCTTTCTGCTTTGCACTGATAAATCCTAGTGCATCACATTCCAATATCTGTGGTAGTGAATGGAAGGAATCATAATGTGTTGGATTCCGACGCAAACTTTAGCAGTGGTTTAAACCGTCACCTAATTAAAAAAATAACTGTCTCTAAATGATGATTTTCTTATAGTGGGTACATAACTCATTTATGATGTGTATGAATTGACTACATGTCAATCCAACACATTATGTAACTAGTATGAATCAATGTTTGTGTTTTCAATATAAAATTCTCAATTTAGTTTAATGATATAATTATTTACAATTTGTTAAATAATTAAGAAAATTAATAACTGATAATATATTAATATATTCATTAATTGACAATATAATTTATAACAATATTCAATTAATAATGTAATTAATAATTCACAATATAATTATTAATTAAAAATATAATTTATAACTAATAATTAATTTAAAATTTAAAATATAATCATTAATATATAAAATAGTAGTATAACTTATAATATCATTAATATATATAGTAATTAACAATATAGATTATTATATGTGAATTATATAACATTTAAATTAAAAATTTTCTATTTTTAATGAACTACTACTAAGATAAAAATTGGTTTTATTGAGTGGAAAAACCATTGTACAATGTTTTATCATTGGAGAAATCCTAATAATGTCAAAAAAAATTAAATTTTTAAAAAATTCCAGCTTAATTATTTTTAACAAAAACTAAAAATTATATATAAATCCTTATATTTAAAAAAAAATATTTGAGAAAAAAAATATAAATTTATAAAAAAATATATATTGTTTTTTTGTTATAATATTTCTCATAAGTTATTTAAAATATGGAATTAATTTTTTTTTAAATTTAGTTATTTTATCAACATTAGGTATTAAAATTGATAAAAAATCCAAAAAAAATTGGTTATTAACTAATTAATATTTTTACTAACAAATAATCATTTTAGTATAACAGTTTGGTTATTCTTTATTAGGTTTTCAAATTAATATCTCTTTTAAACACTTATTTTACCACCCCTAAGCACCATTACAGATTAGGGGGGGTAATCTATACAAATCATTATTTCCATTTACGAGTGGTTAGATAAAATATTACAAGATTAGAAATATATATATATAGTAAATATTGTATAAAGGTTGTGGGAGTGAAATGTTATATTATTGAACTAAAATCAACATTAAATATTATATTCCTATCAACAATTCTAAAAATCTATTATATACTAATAAATTCAAATTCAAAAAAATTATTAAAATCTACATCTTTGATAGTCAGAATGAAAATGTTCATTAAAAATCACCCAAAATAAGGGATTTTTACTCGTCATGTACCTATGAAATTTGGAATAAATAAATCCCAAATCATTTAATTTTTTTTCAATCCCTAATCCATTTATAACCCATTTATTTTTTAACTCAATATTTATATATATATTCAAATATATTTTGAAATACACCCAAACCGGTTTAATTAAAGAGACTTTTATTATTTGTAATTTTAAACATTATTTATAAATCTAAAATCAATTAATATCAAAGAAAACAATTTTTTTTTATTTTATTTACATGTTAAAATAAATCATTATTCAGTTAACAATATTTAATTTAATATGATTTAGAATTTATATTTTGTTTCTAAATTTAATATGAACATTAATCAAAATAGATATATAAATTGGATAGGTTTACTATATTTTTTAATATTCAGTCAATAAATTATTTATAATTAAACAAATAGGGTTTGTTACTTCCTCAATATCAATCGATTTTATTAATAAATGATTTGTCTATCCCACCTATCTAGATAATAAAGTATGGGAGGAATGTTTGTGGAGGAAAAAAAATATAAAGGAAGATGAAACTATATAATGGTGGAGGTTGTGTTTTCAAACTCCAAGCATCAGACTTGATTACCCTTTTCTCTAAAACCCCTCACCCCCCGATGATGATAATTAAGATGTTACAGAGATGAATGATTGGAACCTGGTGGAAGTCAAGTTTTGGAGGAATATCATTAGAAAAGGTCAAAAAATCATGAGTAGTCTCTTGGAGTCCCATGACCCCTAATGAAGCTAACAATGAGGTCTACAATAGAAAACGTTATCACCAATGTGTTGACCTTATCCTAGTAGAGAAAGGAGGAATCCTACAAGGGACCCTGTCCAACGTTCCCCATCGCTTAGGAGCAGTTCTCCAAGGTACCTATGAATGGAGATCTAAAATGTACCCCAACCCCCGAACCGTAGAACCCCGGGGTGAAGACACTTGTGGACGATTTTTATGGCAGGTAGTGTAAAACCATCCTAGTCACCTCAGAACACACCTTGATGGTGCCCAAGAAAGGAAATATCGAAGGTACCACAACTCCTGCACCGAAAATTGAAACTCCCTTGGGGTACCCAAGAAAGGGGATCCCAAACATACCCTATCTCCCCCAGGGCACCCAATATGCATGAATGAACTCCCCAACATGCAATGTACTAGATTTTATCTAACCTATTCTAATAGGCCAACGATTATCATAAAAAAGGATTCTCTATTGGGCCATGTTATTATGAATGGTTACAACGGAGGGTGGTGTCCAGTCCTCCACCTCACTTGGGAACACTCTCATGGGGTGACTAAGGAGATCCAGAAGTTATACCAATCATGGAGGTCCTAGTGAAGGTGGAATGTGGTTGAGGCGGGATATGGATGTGTTGACCTGTTTGGTAAAGTACAATACGATTGCTCTGTGAGGTCATAGAATAGGACTAACGCGGTAGAGGAGAGATGTGGATGTGTCAGTGTAGAGGGAAAATCATGGTACAATCACTCCAGGATTTCATAGCGGAGGCAGAGTGTGGTTGAGGCAGGATGTGGATTTTATGACGTGTGGGGCGGTCATGGTGGGGCAGAGTGTGGTCACGGTGTGCGGTCTTGGAAGAGGTTGAATGTGGTTGAGGTGGGGATTCTTTTTAGCTGACCTTCATCAGTGCGGTCATAGGGGTCATCAAATTGAGGTAGAGACAAATCTGGTGTGTGGGTTAGTAGGGCATTAGCAGTCTAGCGTATGATATTTTTCTCAGGTTCAAATCCATGAGGAGTCAGGGGTATGCTGCTAGGTGTAAGAGGTTCTTGCACTGTTAAAGGGTGGGGGTGTGCGACTAGCGCAGTTAAATGGGTGGCAGTGGTGCACACGGGTGGGGATTACTAGTACCTCTGAAAGGGGGTCAAGTTATATTAAAAACGGATGGGTCAACCCTTTGATTTACAATTTTTTTAAATTTTATCAGTGATATTTTTATCACTGATAAAAGGGTCATTTATCAACTCTTTTTTTAGTGTTAATAAAAGGGACCCCCTTATAATATCACCTCGAATATCAACGCTTTTTAACCAGTGATAAAGTTTTTGTAGTGTAGATAAAGCTCAGTTTTGTAGTAGTGATTGTTTTATAGTTTCATTTGAGCACATTGACTTTCTTGATCCCTGAAAAATATTCTATGTTCATTGCCCGTGTGGTTATGAGAGGGATGTTATTGGGTTATCCTACATCGATTATGAAGGGGTCTGTTGTGTTAAATATATGTATGTGGGAAACCCTTGCCTAATGGATTGGGGTTTAGAAGTCCTAAAAATATTTACATAGGCATGCAGTTGTGCATGATGATACCACACCAACACACCAAGACATTTGGTGTATATATATTTTCATATCCCTGGATGTAACATAGGCAAACCTTCTAAACATCGGCGTTGACATCATTTATTATTTTTAAATTAAACATGCAATGAAAACTAATATATGTATGCAATTTCATTTTCATAATTTTATTTTTAGTATCATTTTAGATACAAAATCGCCTCTTAATTTTTATTAATTATTCGAAATATATATTATTAATTTTATATTATATAATACATCTTATATACATATAAATTAATTATAATAACTATAAAAAAATCAACCAATAATTTTTTTAAAAAAATTAACAATGTTAAAATATTTATGCAATAACTTATTGATTATTTTTTGACTAATAGTGTGGCTTCTATGAACATCCTTCACACATTCCAGGACCCGATTTTGTAAAAGTATTTTTACTTATCCCATATCAACAAATAAACTACATTTTTTCATTTTAAAAAATTAAATGACAACAAATTTTCTAGAATCAAAGTAAAGTAAAGGAAAATAAATCCCATAATATATAGATATATTTTTAAAAATAATTCCATCAAAAAATAATAGGCAAAAATTATTATTTATCAAAAAAATAATATCCCCCTTTCACTTAAAAAATCATAGTTTTTTAAATTTCTATTAAAACATTAACATTTCCTTAAACTAAAATCAAGCAATTAAAAATTAAAAATAAATCTACTTTAATTAAATATAATTTTATGTAAATAAAGAAATAGAATTTTTTTTTAAAAATAAATAGATAACCATTATTAAATGTAATTTTAAAGGGAAAATGAAGAAGTTTAATTTTTAATTTATGTTTTTTAATTGAAAATTTTAATTTTTGTGGAAAGGAATAGGGTTTTTTTATATTTTAAAATTAAAATGGGATCATTTAGAAAAGGTAAATTGTTTATTTATCTTAATATAAAAGAACAAAATTCATTTATAATTCCAAAATACGTCATTAACAAAATGGATAATTTATTTTTTTAAAAATAAAAGAATTTATTTTAATTAATTTTTTAACAGGAATATTGGGATGCTTTTTTTAAATTTTATAGGTGATAATTTTTTTTGATAGAATATTTTTTAATTAGGAATATATATTTTTTTATTACATTATAAGTAAAAGGGATATTTTTATTAATTTTTAATAAATAAAATTTAGTTTCGTATTTTATTTTAAAAAAATATTTATTTTTTAAGAGAATGTTTGATTTCTTCTAAATTTTTTATTTGAATTTTATTAATGAAGAAATATTTATTATATTTTTTAGTAAAAATGAGATTTTTTTAAACTGAAAAATAATTTTGGTTGATTATATCTTTATGAAAAATTGTTTTTTAGTTGTTTTTTACTCTTTAAATTATTAACGGAGAATAAGAATTTTGTTTTTAATTATCACAATTATAAAAATAATTTTTTATATTTAAAAAAACTGATCATCACCCGTACATGAAATCAATGGCGATCTATGGTTATAATCCCATTATATCATGAATTTACTTCCTCCTTCATCTAGCGACACAACAAATACTCATTGGTTTTATGAACACAATGTCTTCAAATCCTCTTCATTTTATTTCTGTATAAGGTTATCATTGTCACTCCAAATAAAATTGATTTCCCACTACCATACATTGACATTTTAACACACCCCAAAGAGATTTCACATTGTTAAAAAAATATTTTTTTCCGTCAATTTCATTAAAATGATAACCCCTTTATCATTGTTTTCATTAACAGAAATTAATGACCTATTGTTGCAATGTGTTCTTTGAATAAAAACACACTGCACCAAATACACCTTTATGAAAATGCACCAATATGAAATTTCATAATATATTCGAAATAAAATTTTCATTACAAATAAAAAATATATATGTATATTTCAAACAATATTTTCTACAATTACATTTTAATTTACAATCCACAAACATTTAAAAACATAAATGTTTAATTTTATTTAGCACCTGTGACCCACTCTCAAAAAATACTAACCATGGTATTAGTTTTCAAACAAACCACCCAACCTGAGAAAAAGAATTCTACTTTATAAGAAAACACTTCTTATTTTAATAATACTATAAATAAATAAATTAAACATAAATATCAAATAATATATTTTAAAAATTTCAATATTAAATAAAAGGACACACATGTATCACTACCACAAAAACAAATTTACATAGCACCACCCATTAACAATGCTAAAAAATGTTCTAATAAAGGGGTACCATTATCAGCACTAAAAAAATAATGATAAAAGGATATTTTAACAGTGCTAAAAACACTATTAAAAGTACCCATGTATCATCATTTTTATCAATGATAATGATACCCCTTTATCATCATTCTTTTAGCACTGTTAAAGGGACACCCTTTATCAATGATTTTTTAGATGAACTGATAAAGGGGGATTTATTAGTGTTTTTCTAATAGAAATAATAAATGGTATATTTAAAAAAAATATTACATTTCATTAAAAATAATATATATATTTTTTAATATGTTTTAGATAAGGCTAAATAGACATTTACAATAACAATATAATATATTTAGTGAAAATGGATTATAAAATAATTAAAAAATATTTTTAATTAATAAATTACTAATTATTATTTACTAAAATTCATTTGTTAAATATTTTAAGTCACAAAAAATATAAAATTTAATAAAATATCTAAAATATATTGAAAACGTAACTCAGATTTCAATGGGATAAAACTTTTGATCAGTGTGTCCATTTTAGCTATACCACATATCAAATTGAATCTTGTGATGACATATTCACACAAATGATAGGGAGGAATCCCCTATTATATTTTACAAGGCCCAAAAAGTCCATATATGGCCATTAAAACTGAGTTTTTAGATGGTGTATCCAAATTGTTTTACATTCAATGGACTTCCAACTTCGTTTAAGAGGGGTTTTTTTCCCGTTTTCAGTGGGGACTGAATTTATTCACATGTACTACATTCATATTGATTTTAATGTTTTGAAATTTTATCAGTTTTCATAATTTAGTTTTATGTATAAACAAATATATAATAATATATACATATTTTGTATATATTGACACATAAAAATTTATTTATAAAAATATATATTTAATCCTATTTACATGTAAAGTAGATTTATAAATAAATAAAACACATCTAAATAAAAAATAATATCCATTTTATTTAAAATCTATATATATATAAATTTATATACAAATAAAATTACTGTATATATAATGTTTATATATATATAAATGTATTTTTGTGTGCATTGAAAAACCGATATATATTTGCCTATATACTCTAATATAAGTATATAAATATTAATATATAATATATTTAAATAAATATAATTTTGTATAATTATATTTATAGATTCACACACATATATATATATATATGTGTGTGAATCTATATATAAACACACATACACAGACACACACAAATACATATTTTATATATGTAATTAAATATATATATATATATATATATTTGAATAAAAAAATAAAAAAATTAATATAAATATATAGATATATCATAAAATACATAGGAAAATGATATAAGGGAGTGGAAAAGGAGAGATATTATGAGGAGGACATCTCAGTTTCAAAACCCAACAAAGGTATGGGCACACACGAATGAGTGATGCAGGTCCCTAGAAGTTTTAAAGGGTGGAGGGATTCCTAGTATTGTAAAACATGTGGGGAGGATATACTAGCACTAGTAAAATTAGTATTGAGTTTTGATAAAAGGGTGGATTTCCCACCAACAAATTTGTTGAAAAATAAATTCCTTTTAAGAAATTAATTTTTTTATTTTTATCAGTGCTAAAAAAAATTGTCGATAAAGGTCCCAATTATCATCACTATTTTAGCACTGATAAAGGTCCTCTTTTATCTATGCTAATAAAATAGGCATTATTAGTATTTTATTAGTGATGATAAAAGAGAACCCCTTTTAATAGCATCGAGGAGAATAATGTTTTTTTAAAGATGTAAATGCCCATTTTGCATGCTGTTAAAGTCCATATCTATAGTACATGAGTCATACCGCTCACCTTATGCATTTAGTTGAGGTGGGGATGAATCCTACACATCAAAAATGTATTATGGGAAATTTTTATAAAGTATCAAAACAATCTGAATATATAGTCATTTCAAATAAATGTACATAAAAAATAAGGTAAACTAAATGTAGGGGTCAACGGCAAGATCTGATCTCCTGCTCGATGGTGGGGTTTGGCAGGAATGCACCAGGGCTAGTGGAAAATGAAGGCCTCTGCTCATCAAGGCGGCTGAAGGCAAGAATAAATCCCTAGAATGATGGTGAGAGCTATAAATGAGGGCCAAACCTTACTCAAGGAAGGAGTAAATGACATGAGTGGAAGAAACCGCTCTAGTAGGGGATGGTGATTTTTCAGGCGGGTCATCTCCATTATCAGTAGATCTATCCACATCGATGATATTCCCAGTGGTTCCCAATGAAATATGTGGTTTCGGTGTCTCGGTCAGCAGTCAAATGGTAGGATGGATACCTTTGGGGATTTCAATCTATGCCTAATACTAGGTTTCTCTACCTTAGTCTGTCAGGCTATGTGTATTTGTCTTTAAGTTAATTGGATTTACTACTATTTACAATTTCCTTGTATTTTTTTGGGGCATGTTGCATTTCGGGATTCAATCTTGTAATGGGTCTTATCTCAATCTATCATAAAAGGGATTCTACTATTCTTAATATTGGGGTTTTCCAAACCTTTTTCAATAATAAATTTCACTAAAAAATTAAAAAAACCATTAAAAAATCTATAAAATATAAACATCTATAATATAAAAAAAATCACAAAAAATAACCTAATAATAGTTTCATTATGAAGGTGGCGGATTAACTCCATTAGAATCATGGAACTCCATCCCTAAATCTCTTGTAAGTCATCACATCTACTCCATCATATGATCATGTTGTTGAAGCTACTGCTGTCGCTGATGCTCTTAATGTTGTATATAATATTCCTACTCTCTAACTAATATCTAAATAGTCTCATCTCGAGCTCATAGCCTTGCCTCATACTCTACAGAAGTGAAGGATGATGATCTCATACACACTATGTTTTTTTGGAAGATATTATGGAGAGAGAAAATTTTAATGATGGTTGCCGTATTCATTTGGACATGTTGTGGTGACACGTCATGGTGAAAACCTACCATTGATTCCCCATTTAATTTGGCAATAGAAATTTGATAAAGGGGAATCCAAAGGAGGGTGAAGGTAGGATATAAATTGGGATCTCCATCATTAGTTTTTATCATCAGGTTCAAAAGCAACACATCTTCATCCTTGAGTGCAGTATTTTGTGAGGTGTTTATCCATATATTCAAATATGGAATTTCTTGTGTGTTTTATCCATGTAATTGAGGGAGATAGAGTTTGTACCCACATTTTACCATAGTGAAATCATTCTATTTTCCTGTGGGTTTTTACCCCTTTATTTGTTAAGGTTTCCACATTACATCAGGTGTTATTTTATTTCTGTACTTTTGTAATTAATTTCTATCTCGCTATTATCGTTGAATTGATTGGTCAATTGTTTAGGATCATAAAATGTGGTATCATAGGAAGGAGGTTTTGGAATGATATAATTCTGGACGAACGTCGTGTCTAAATGGCGGTGAAATACAAGATCTAAAAATTCAATGGAAATAATTTTTAATTTTGGAAGACGAAGATAAAAGAGGTTCAGCAAAAAGATAAATTCATACAGGTGATTGTAGAGAAATCAGTATGTGTGAAAGAGGAAAAATGGAGTGACATGGATAATAATGCTATTTCCAACATCCTTTTGTCTTGGGCAGAAGGGTTCCTATCATGCATTGTCAAAAAAATGATGGAAAAATAAATTTGGGATACTCTGACAAAGCTGTATGAGGAAAAGTCACTCTACAAAAACAATTTCTTGAATAGAAAATTATAAACTCTTTGAATGGTGGATTCATCATCAGTGATAGACCACATCAACACCCTCAATACAATTTTTTCTCAAATTACAATGTGGATCTTTATAATTGTGGATACTAAACAAGAATGTATTTTACTCAAAAGGTTTTAATATTAATGTGATCAACTTATCATCAAACTCACAAACAATTTCCTAATAGATATATTTCCCTTCAATGATGTTGTAGCTATGGGTATTGAAAAAGAAATTTGGTGCCAGAAAAAGGAGTACAAACATAAAACTTCACACCAAGTGTATGATATTTCAATGGAATGAGGAAGAATGGTGGAGTGTGGTTCCAGTGAGAACTAGAATCATGGAAGGTCCAAATCAAGTAGCAGGAAGAAAAACATCAAATGTTACAATTGAAGTAAGAGGGGGTATGTTAGCAAAGACTATTAGAATAATAAGGGTGGTGAGAATAAATCTCAAGGAAATGTGGCAAGTACATATGGAAATGGAGACATAATAGTCAGTGTTGTAGAAATGAATATTGAATGAAGAAAACATCTCGAAGACGCATGGATTATTATCTCAGGAGGAACATGGAACATGACATCTCTACAGGAATGGTTTGACCAATATGAAACAATCCCATAAGGGATTTTTTACATGGGGAATGATAATAAATTTCAAGATCGTTGGAGTTGGAACCATCAAACATAAGATGTATGATAACATAGCCTGAACCATCCAAGGAGTACGCCATGTGGAGGTTCTCAAGAAGAACATTATTTCCTTGGGAAAATTTTATGACAGTGGATGAAATACTCGCACCAAGAAAGGGATGAAGAATATTGGGAAAAGAGAACTCATGTTGATAAACATAGAGAAGATATTAAATAACTTGTATGTTCTTATGGGTGAAATGTACAAGGAAGCAGAGATATTTGTCTCATCAACTACCTTGATGGAAGAGTTTATGACGTTATGGAATCAGAATCATGGCCATATGTCCGAACAAGGCCTAAAGATTCTTGAGGATCAGAAGTTGTTTCCTTAGATTATGAAGGAATCCTTACTATTTTTTAATAATTTTTTTTTGAGTAGGAAACACTGCTTGATGTTTGGAACCTCAATGATGAGGATTAACTAGATCTTGGATTTGATTCATTACATGGTTTGGAAAGCACCAGTTGTGTCTCTAGGAGGAGTAAGGTAAATTGCATATTTCATTGATGACTATTCCAGAAGATTTTGGTTGTTTTGAATCAAGAGGAAATTGAATATCTTAGAAGTCTTCAAAACATTGAATGTGTAATATCAGATTGAATCTGAAAATAAGATCAAGTGTTTGAGGGCTAACCATGGTAGAGAATATAAAAGCGACGATTTTGATTATTTTTGTTAACGAGAAGTAATAAAGAGGTACTTCATGGTGGAATACACTAATTAGTAGAATGGAGTGGCAGAGTAGCTGAATTTAACCGTTTTGGACATAATAAGGGTGATGCTAAAGACTACAGGAGTTACCAGGACATTCTGTGCAGAAGCAGTAAATACTACCTGCTATGTGATCAATCGATCCCCTTTAGTGGAAATTGAAATGAACATGCCGATGAAGATGTGGAACGGTAACCCTGATAATTATTCTCAATTACATACTTTTGGAAGTCATGTATATGCACTATTTCATGGCCATGAATGATCGAAGATGGACTCAAGATCCCAGGAATGTATCTTCTTGGGATATTTTGGTGGTGTGAAGTGGTATTGTTAGTGGGATCCCATTTCCCACAATATTATCAACAGTAGAGATGTTATCTTTTCTGAAGACAGAGTGAAATTTAATATTGATAAAGATACATAGAAAGAGAGTATAGAAACTAAAACAGTCGAGGTGAAGGATGAAACAATGGAAGAACTTGTTTTATATGAGGAATTACCAAAACATGATGATTAAGTACTAGATAATCCTAGAATACAATGACCAAATCGAGATAAAATAGTGAAAACATGGCACCCAGATTATGTCACTGAAAGAAATGTTTCAAATTTATTGTTGACATAAAATGGAGAGTTTTCATCTCTTTCGGAGGACACCCAGAGATGAAATTTATCATCACGGATGGTGGCGATGCAGGAGGAACATGAATCCCTGAACATGAACAAGTCTTGGTATCTTGTTCCATTACTTCATGGGATTAAGGTTATTGGGAAAAAATGGGTCTACAAGATCAAGAGGGATGAAACAGACTAGGTGGAAAGATATCGTGTGAGACTGGTTGTCAAAGGATATGCTCAAAAATAAGGTATCAATTTCAATGAAATATTTTCTCATATTGTTAGACTTACAAATATTCAGTCGGTGATGGTGATTTGTGCTGCATACACTCTGCATCTAGAGTAGATAGATGTTCATACTACTTTTCTCCATGGTGACCTTGATGATGAAATCTATTTTTTCTAATGAGAAGGTTTTTTGAATAAGGTAAAGAGAACATGGTTTTCAATTTGAAAAATTTCTTTACGGTCTCAAACATGTGTTGAGGTGTTGTTACAATAGATTTTTTCCTATATAACGAGCCTTGGATACAATAGACTTAATTTAGATCCATGTACATATTTCGAGGGTCTATATGATAATGATTTTATCATTATACTATCGTATATGGATGAAATGTTGGTTGTAGGCCATAAAAATGATCAAATCTAGGAGATGAAGGCACAATTGTCTTGGGAGTTTGATATGTAGGACTTGGGACCAGCAAACAAGACTCTTGGGATGCAAATTTACTAAGACAGGAATAATGGAAATATTTGGATATCACTAAAAAATTATTTGTTGAAAGTCGTGAAACGATTCAAAATGAAATACTATAAGAAAACTTCTAACCCTCTTCCCATTAATTCCAAGATATCCTCTACAATGATTCCTAACAGTGAAAAATAGAGGATGGAAATATCTTGTGTGCCATATGAATCAACCGTGGGGATTCTAATATTCTCTATGGTTTTTACATGAACATACATTGCACATACAATTGGAGATGATAGTAGGTACATGGAGAATCTAGGAAAAAATCCTTGGAGCATGCTGAATTGGATCTTGAGATACATAAGGGAAACCTCATATATTGCATTATGTTTTGGAGGATCAGATTTCACTATCATAGGCTATGTTGATTCAGATTTTGAAAGTGATTCTGACCACAGAAAATCCGCTACTGGTTATTTGTTTACTGTTGTAGGAAGATCTATGAGCATGATTTCAATGTTACTGCTAGTTGTGGATTTATCAATGATAGAGGAAAAGTACATTTCCTATTCAAAGTCATGCAAAGATGTTATTTGTATGAAATGTTTTTTTGGAGGAGATAAGGCACAAAAAAGATCATATTTTATTATTTTGTGATAGTCAGAGTGCCTTTCACATTTTAATGAATCCATATTTTCATTCCAGGATGAAGTACATTGGTGTACAAAATCTATTTTTTGAGATACTGTGAAAGAAATAATTGTCGACTTGTATTAAATTCACACTAAAGGAAATATGGAAATTTCTTGGTGAATACGATTGGTTTTAAAAAGTTTAGATGTTGTAGATCCTTGAGAAACCTTGTAGAGACATGAGTAGTAGGTTTGATAAAAAGTTGGGATGTGTGGAGATGCGATTGGAACTTAATTAAATATCCATGTGGGAGATATGTTAGAAGAAGTTATGGAGAGAGAAAATATTAATGATGGTCACCGAATTCATTTGGAAATGTCATGGTAAAATTTCATGGAGACACCCAACCATTGATTCCCAATTTAATTTTTTAATAGAAATTTAATAGTGAGGAGGCCAACGGAGGGTTAATGCGGGCTATAAAAGGGGATCTTCTCCACATATTTTTATCATCAGATTCAGAAGCAACATATCTTCATCCTTAAGTGCGGTATTTTGTGAGGTTTTTCTCCACATTTTAAAAGTGATAATTTCTTGCATGTTTTCTCTTTGAAATTGAGAGAGAGTGAGAGAGAGTTTTTACCCACATTTTTCCATAGTGAAATACTTATATTTGCCTGTGGTTTTTTACCCCATTCATTTGGGGGTTTTTCCACGTTACATCGATTGTTTTTCCTCACTTTTTCACTTTATTTCTATCTCGAAATTATCATTGAATTGATTGGAAAATTATTTACAATCCTAATTTTTTTTGCTAAATGATGAAATCACTTCAGTTCTATAGTAACTAGTCGAAGTCTATTGTAAACAAATTTCAATCACCATCTCTTTCTAAGTACCACTTTTCACCACCCACGATTATGTTTTCTAATTAAAACATGCTTGCACGAGGCCTTGACATGACCATATTTCTTATCCTAAATACCAAATATATGAAAAATATATATCTAATATATCCCCTCTAATTACAAAAATATAAATAAAATGATATAACATTATATTATATTAATTTAAAAAACATAAAAAAACACTAACCACAATTAGCTACTATCTCTCACCAGCAATCTGCCCAATACTACTATTTGTGTATATCATCTTGAACACATCAAAAAATTTAATAAATGGTTCGACCACAAACAAAATTAATTTATCATATATATATCATAATAAATAATAATATTTACCAACTTTTGATGATTTATTCTAAAAGTTCGACTCTCAAGTCTGTGTGTGACATCCTGCTAGCCTCAATTATATTTAAATAGTAGCCTTTTGAAAGTATATTCTATCCAGTAAGTGAAAAATATAAATGAATTATAGGTGGGAAAACATCCACAAAAATAGGTTTTCATAGAAACTCCATTTTTCAACTCTAAAACATGCTGATAAAGGGGGTACCTTTACTAATGCTTTTTTTAGCACTGATAAAGGTACCTCCTTTATCGTTGATTTTTTGTATTGTTAAAGGGACCCCTTTTATTAGTACTGATAAAGTGTATATTTCAAAAAAAATTATTAAAAAAATATATTAATATATTAATATATAAATATATTGATACTGATATAAATATAATATATATATTTTTAAATATGTTTTACTTATGTATAGGTAGAAATTTACACCTAATATATAATATGTTTCGAGAAAATAGTATATAAAATATTTTTTAAAAAATATTAATAATTAATAATTTTCTAATTATTATCAATTAGTAATCATTTAATAAAAAATTGTAGACCCAAAAAAATCAAAAAAATAATAAATGATCTAAAATAAGATGAAAACAAAACTCAAACATCAAACGGTGATAAATTTGGAACCAGGTGTCTTTTTGAGCTCTACTACATATCAAATCGAAACCTACGGTGAAAAATGAACTTTTCTTCCTCCAGCTTCATACACTATTTCTAGGCAGGAGAGATATTAGTTTTCAACTTCTTGAATGACATAATGGTTCTAGAGGGGTATTAACTGTATAGACAGCATATTGTTTCAATAAAAGATTTTATTTTAAAGGTTCTAAAATCACATGACTGTCATGTTTTACTATGAGATCTAGTTCCTATAGCTTTACACTGTATTTTTTCCAAGAATGTCCTTTATAATTTAACCATGATTTGTTTCTCCAACAAAGCTATGTGCAATAAAGTTAAGGATTTGGTGAAATTGAAAACTATGGAATGAAAAATTATTATCATATTATGTGATTTAGAAATGTTCTTCCTACTAGTATTCATTTATATAATGGTTAATTTGATGGTTCACTTAGTGATAGATATTAAACTATGTGGTCCTACACACTATAGATGGATGTACCCCATTGAACGATGTATTCAGATTTTGAATGGGTATATAAAAAGTCAAATTTGATGAGAGGGTCATACTGATGATTGATATATTTTTCAAGAAGTCATTTAATTATGTACCAAATTCGTTTCAGGTGTGTAAAGCATTGGTCTACTTAAATCTCATCACACTAGGTGGCTAGAGGGTGAGGAATTTCTGGAAGAGATGTAGTCACAATTAATATTGTAGGTCATGAGTAGGCCCGCCTTTACATTTTGAATATATTTTTGGGGGTTTCCCCATATGTTAAAACCCACAAAGAAATACTTAGGCATTTGAATTCATCAAGGTCTAAAATATGGATATCAAATACACTTAATCAAGAGTTTATAGAATGGTTTTGAGAAAATATTTTTAATGATTTAGATGAAAATCCTAATTCAATATTAGAAAAACATCGATGGTTATCTAGAGTACCATGTGTGTATGCATTATCTTACAATGGTTATATAATTAAGGGTTATATGTTCTATACAAATAGACACGATGAATACAATACCGTTAAAAATGGTGAGGTAACACTTATGGCTGAAGCGATGCATATTTCCGGTACTAAGGAAAAAAATCCAATTGACGTGAATATTTCATACATTGGAATCATCAAAAAAATTTGGGAGTTGGATTATACAACATTCCATTTTCTGATTTTTCAATTATAGTGGGTTGATAACATGATAGATGGAAAAATAGACGAATTTGGATTAGTGATGTTCTACTTCAGTATGGAAGGGTGAAAAGATGAACCATTTATAATGAAATCATAGGATGTATAATTATTTTATGTTCTAGATACCACAAACTGAATGTGGTTAATTGTTATGTTATCGACAAAAACCAATAAAGGGTCAGATGAAAATTCAACTGACGGTGACACTTTCATTAGGACATCATAATCATTTCATAGAGGTCCTAATGTTTATGGTGTTTTCTTCATCACAGGAGACAAAAATTAAGGGACTTGAATAGTCGATATAGGAGTCAAATCTCTTCAGCCATTAAAATTAGAGAGTTTAATAACTAGGTTAGTTTTTCAAAATACATTGTGTTACCTCATGTTATTATATGTTTGTTGTTGTATTGACATAATAAAAATTAAATGATAAACCACTTATGTAGATAATGAATTATTCGCATGCTGTATTCTTGGTTGTTAATAATAGTCCAAGGGTTCCCTCATGTTTTGGTTTTTTACACGGGTGTGGGTTATTTCATTGGGGAGGCGGATGAGCCCGTAAGGGGCGCTGCCTTCTTAGTGTTTCCCCTATCTCTGTCTCTTCTTCATGCCTCAGATTGACATCAGAGCTCTCCAAGGTTCTCCATCACAATGTTTTCGGGGCGATGGTTCCTCTTCCAGGCGTGGCGTCGAGATACCTCTGTGGGCACGGCCGTCTGGGATTTTCCCACCGTTTGCTGGCCTATTCTTTTGGCAGTATAGTGATGATAGCATTCGTAGATCCATCTCCTCCTCTATAGGGGTCGACGCTTCGATTCTATTTTGGCTGGGGGCACGTGCGGCGGTTTGATGTGGATTCCGGGTGAGTTTGTGAAGGCGGCAACATGATCTAGCCCAGAATTGAAACTAGGCGTCACGATCGTCTTTGTGGTTTTTTTCTATTTTTGATTTTATTCCCTTTTGATTTGTCTGTGAGTGTGGTAGAGCCCTGTTTGGAGCATGGTGATTTTGGGTTCTCGTTTTGTGGTTCGTTCGGATCCGACATTGTTGCAGAAATGACATGGACGAGATGCATTGGGGTTTCATGGTGAATTTTAATTGCGAATTTCTATTTTAGTGATGATTTTTCTTCTGTTTTCATCCACCATTTGTGTGTGATGGTATGATTTGGGTGGAGGACCATGTGTTGGTGATGGAATTCATGGTTTTTCTTGACCAATGAAGGATTCAGTATGGGGTCTTGGATTGGGTATGTTTGAGGTGATATGTGTTATTTGATCTAGTTATTTTGGATTTTGGATTCTGGATTGTGGATTGTGGGTGATTGGTTTCATGTCTGTAGGTTCTCACTAACCTAAAAAGTGACTTATTTGAAAATAAAAGAAAATAAGTTTGAGTCAGAATTATGCCCATGCTGGTGCTCCCAATACTGATGAACAGTAGGTCTTTTAACCTATTGCTACTTTCATTGTAGAGGAATAATGAACTTCTTCATGTGCTGGTAATCCCAACCCCATGGAATAATAGGTTTTTCAATCTATTTTTGACCCCAGTGTTGAGGTTCAACAACAATCTTCACATGCTGATTCTACTTCTCCAGAGAAAAAATATATTGTTGATGTTGAATATAAGGAAATGTTAGGTGATGAAGGACCAGTGATTTAGAAAAAAATAGGTGCTCCATAGTTTGATGGTGTTAGGAAAAATCATAAAGGAAAAAATGAAAGGCATCAAATATGAGGTCGGATGGAATGCACATGGCCTGCATGTAAAATCCAAAAAGGACATTTTTAGAAGTTACATTGGAATCATAACATGGTTATGAATGCCAAATGGTGTAGTTTTGTGGAACCATGTTGTTCCAGTGCTTAATACACTAACGTGGGAAGAGATTACAATAACAATATGATATCATTTCTTTATTTTACTAAAAAATAAAATAATGAAACGATTAATTATTCTTCACTATCCCTTGAATATTTCATTTATATTAGATATGTCCCATAAGAAATATGTATTAATTCTTTATATAAAGATTCATAGAGGATTTCACACAATTCTACTAAGTCATCATCTAAAATAAGCCGAAGGGAAAATAAACCCACACCCCCTGCATATTTATGCACACCTCATAACTAAATAAGCATGATATTTTTTTACCAGACTTCATATAGATGTGTATTTTCAAGTACACTGTGGATAGTAATATATTGTTTGAAAATAAATATATTCATCACTTTGAGTGAAATTTTTTTATTTATGAAATAGAAACTGAGTGTTGAAAATAATGGAGGGGTAGAAAAATCAACATACCTGTACTATAAAGAAACCATGGGGTACGCTTCACTTGAAAAAAATGGTAAACATTTTAAATCTACCGTAACACTTTTATATGACATGAAACGAAAAAATAATTATGTTCCTCTTTGTATATGCAGATTGATGAATCCAAATATAAATCCACATCCAAATATACAATGTGTTGTTGAAAGAGGCATGTGAAAATAAATATTGGATACTAATAGATGAAAATACATAAAAAGGGTGGGAAACATGTTTAATTATGAAATAATGAAAATTTGATTTTCTTTAAATAGAAATTACATAAAAATGATTACTAATTTTCCTATATTTTCTATCCAGCTTAGTCACATAAATCATCAACATCTGTATCAGATGAACACATACTATCAGTGTCCTTATAGTGGATAGTACAATAAGGTCACATCAGAGGTGTGGATTTTTGGGTGACAACACAAACATATTTTGATAAAAAAACAAGAGGAGGATAAAGATGAAGAAATGAAAAAGATGAATGAAATACTTGATACACTTTAATAAAAATTCCAATAGAAGGGAGAGTTACTAGAAACTATTATAGAGAGAAGCGATGAGAAAAAATAACTCCAGTATAATAGTTGCTTGAATATCCCGCCCCACACCCACCAGCTTGAAGATGAGCCATTCCCTTATAAAAAGATGTCTTGGAAAAAGTAATCACTGTTCTAATAATTGTTTCTATAAAATGTGAATCATATAGACACTGATACCTTTATGCTGCTGATATTATATAGGGTGATAATGACTGTGATTTATATCTATGGACACCCACCCATCACCTTCTAGTGAGAGCTACAATGTTCAAAATCCAAAATGTTGTTCTAAACAATAGACCACATCTAATAGGCCTTGTAATAGTGTCGACTAGTGTAGCCCATGATCTGAGCGCTGATAAACCTATTCCAATTGATGAGGAAGATATTCATAAGGTTTAAAAACTATTGGAACATTCATTGCATGGCCATCAAATATTGTAAATAAAATATGTCGACAAGGAGGTATTCATTTCCTATTTATTTTTCATGTTAAACATTTAATAATTAATGAATAAAGGACTGAACTGATGAATGATGTTACAAATGGACAACGGGATGGGGGTGAAATGAAAATTAGACTCAAACCCATTTTAAGGATCAACCAAATGATTGAAAATATATTCCAAAATCACATTTACCCCACCCATTTAATATCCACATTTACTAACATTAAAGGTTTATGCGGATACAAAGTTACAAAGTTCTAGTAGTCACGTAATTGATTTTGATGAAAAAATTTGTGGGCAGGATTTTACTGACTACATTTATTCTAATAATGTACATGAAATCATAAACTATGAATGGATGGGTTCCTCAATTATAAATGTATACATGAGGTATGTTTTCGTGATTTAATTTTACAAAATATGGTATACCATGTTAATTATGAATAAATATATTTCATATTTTTTGTGGGCATATATATCAATACCAATTCAATGGATATAACGAAAAAAATTGGACTCGTTAGTCCTCACGTCATATCTACATACCAAAAAAATTGAATCGGAACAAATGAATGATAGAGTGGAAAATCTGGGAAAATAGTTTGAAAGAAAACATGGGGAGGAAATAATATTCTTAATATACATGATGTCGAAATGAAATGCTACAATTTAATCATATTTAATATATTTTTCATTTAATTAATTACATATTCTGTTTTTTTGTTTTTATAAAACACTGGATTCTCATTACAATCAATTTGGATACTCTAAATATTTATTTCTTGGATTCACTACATAGATTACCAACAAACCGACCACAAATGATAACATTTTTAATTTGTAATACACTAAATAAATCATTTTTGAACTAAACTTCTAGTTATATAATTATATTAATTTTATAATTATGATTCTATTATTATAGGGAGGTGTTTAAATATCATCAAAATCATTGAATGAGGACAATAAATACACACAAGGACCCATACAAGTACTACAACTAGATATTTATCAAGGTATATATAATAATATTTAACTATCCAAACACATATAAAAAAATTTCTTATTTTTTTCAATGTTTCTACAATGTCTAAAATAAAAAATGGAAAATATTTGGGTTATTATGTTTGTAAATTTATGAGAGAGATCATATTCTATCAAAAAACACATCCCTGAAGAGGAACATTCAAATTTAATTACTACTTTATTTAAAATATTTATTAATCTTTTGTGTATTTATATTTTTCCTGTACTATTACGATGGTCAAAAAAATAATATTTATAACATGTTATTATTTTTCTTAGAAACAAATGGGCATCATACCTGATCAGGGAATGTATACAAATGGCATGAAGATGTGAATTCTATAGAAGTAATGGATTGTTTCATATTTATGTTTAATTTATTTCTTTTTATTATTACCCTCATAAGAATTGTTTTTCTTATACCGGAGGATTCCTTAGAATTTAGGATTATTTTGAGACTTTGGGACATGTAGGAATCAAAAACACCTCAATCTAACATATGACGTGATCGGTATGACTCAATCTGTGTGTATTTTTATTTATAATTGACATTAATATTAGTACAATATAAAACTCACAAACTCAAAACCAAAAAAAGTAATTCAAATTGTTTTTTTACTTTAGTATAATGATTTATAAGTTATTTAAGATTTGTAGGAATCAGCCAAACACCAATCCAAAAAAAGGTGTGACTAGTACGACTCAGAGTGTCTGTTATCAGTTTTAAATCAACATTTTACTTCAAAATATGTCACTCACTGAAAATTGATAAAACACACACATATTGTCATACTAATTTAGTTAAAGGACTCATAAATAATTTTTTACATGTAGGAATTGTTCTCATGTCAAACTGATACAAGATGTGACTAGTATTAGTTAAAGTGAATGTTTCTAGTTTATAATGAAATTTTACTAAAAGAGACAAGTTACATACTAAAAAACAAAATTTTGTTTTTCCTGTTTTAGTACTTTATTACAACTATCCATAAGTCACTTGGGAAGTGTAGAAATCAGTTTAACCTCAATATGATGCACAGTGTGACTAGTATGACTCCGAGTCCGTCTTTTTATTTTAAATTGACATTAATTTTATTAAATATGAACAAGGGACATACTAAAAAAATGAGAAAAAACATTCGGATTATTTTAATACTTTTGGGTAAAAATTAATGAGTCATTTGGGATGTATAGGAATATTTTACACCTCTATATGAGGAACAGTGTGACCATTATGACTATAAGAGCATCTTTTTTATTTAAAATATACATTATTTTTAGTAAAATGGACATTTACCCTAATCAAAAATGAGCAAACACATTTGTATTTTTTTGATATTGTAGGAAAAAGATCCAAAAGTTAGTTGGGATGTGTATGAATTAGCTGAACCACAATGTGATCTTCAACAACTCCCAAAAGTAGATATAAAATGAGCTGCACAATTTTCATCTCTCCCAAAAAAGGAAGAACAATAAGAATAGAATAAAGGAACCAATGATATAATGATGTTGATAATAGAACAAAAGGCATGATTTCCAATTTCATCCTCCTCTAGCGCGTCGAAAATAACCTGACAATCATATTTGACCACAAGTTGAGAGATGAAATGAATTTCATACCCTTCTAGATAGTCATGGCCACTGCTACAGGAGGAGACCAACAAGCAATTTATGATTAATGATGAGCCGAAAATGTAGAGCATACATTGTCCTAGAGAACCTCCGCAAGGTCAAAAGAGCCATCACCTAGATTTGATGCATTAGTATTATGTTTGAAAATACCCTGAGGGGGATGAATCCATCTGAAGAGAGATGGATGGACAATTATATGATAACTGATGTTGAAACCCACATTTTGGCATCGCTTATTGTGTAACCAACATTAAAACTCTCACTAACATAGTTTTAACATATCATATCCATTAACTAATATCAAAACTCTATTCGTGTGAGTTTTAAAATGTATAATGTATAAATGAACAATCATGATGAATTCATAACATATTTTCACGTCAATTATACTCAGGAATCAATATATTTATTAACAAAATTCATTGGAAGAATATATTTATTTTAATGTATATTTATTTCATTGTTATTTTAATTATAAATATATATATTTAAAAATAATATATATATATTTATAAAAATAATATATATATATATATATATATATTATTTAAAAATTAATTATAATATTATAATTATTTAAATATATATATATTTATTTATTACTTATAAATACTTTTTAAAAACATAATATATATATATTTGAATTATTAATAAATATATATTAATTATCAACATGCATTTTTTTATTTAATTTATACGAATAATAATTATTTTTTAATATAAATGTAATATTTTTATATAAATTAATAATATAATTTATTAAAAAAATTATCAGCGCTAAAATTTGCATTTTTCCTAGATTATGTGGTTTCGCCAAAATGATTTCATTTTTGAGATAATTGATAAAGATGAAAGGGTTTGTATTTCAAAGATTCATAACTGGGGCTCTTAGTAGTTGGATATTGAGGAGGCTCGTCCACCTTCACCAGTTCATTCCCCACCTATCAGATGGCTCCCCCCTTTGGGTGTTCTCAAACTTAATACTAATGTAGAGACCCATGGGGATCGTTTTTTTGGCCTTTGGAATGTTTTCCAGGATCACATTGGCTCTCTTATTGCGGCTCATCATTCCTCAAACATTGCAGATTAGTCTCCTCATTTGGCAGAGGCCATGGATAGTTGGAAGGGTAAGTAGTTCATCTTGTCTCTTGTCTGGAAGGATGTTGTGGTCGAATCTGATTGTCAAGTTATTATCAACATAGTGAAGGAGGATAATGGTGGACTCCAAGCCTATGGTTCCATTATCGACATCTTCCGATCTATGATTCCTTTGTTCTCTTCTTGTTGTTTTCCCTCTTCTTGTAGACAGGGCAATTGAGTGGTCCATTTTTTGGATACTTTTGGGAATCATTGGGGGTCTAATTGATGGATTTTGTCTTTTCCTCTAGAATTATGTACTATGCCTTTGGTTGATATCTAATGTTTTAGGATTGTCTTTTTGAAAAAAATAAAGGCCCCCTTTATCAGTGCTAAAGAAAGGCCTAATAAAGGTTTCACCTTTATCAACGTTTCTTTAGAACTAATAAAAGTAAGATGTATCAACACTTTTATCCAGCAATGATAAAGTCCCCCCTTTTATCTGCGATTTTTTCTTAGCGCTGATAAAACCTGATGCATCCCTTACCCCGATCCGTGGTAGTGAATGGGAGGATATTCCACGTGTTGCTGACATCAACTTTAACTACGGTTTAAACTGCCACCAAATCAAAAAATAACCAGCCATAAACGATGATTTTCTAGTAGTGGATACATAACTCATTTATGATGGGTTGTAATTGACTCCATGTCAATGCGACATATGATGTGACTAGTATGACTCAAATTTTGTGTTTTCATTATAAGAGGGACATTTTTGTTTAATGATATAATTATTAAAAATTAATTAAATAATTAAGAAAATTAATAACCGATGATATCATTAATAAATTTAGTAACTGTTAATATAATTTATAGAGATAATTAATTAAAATTTTAATTAATAATTCATAATAAAATTATTAATAAAAATAAAAAATTTTAATTATAAATTAATTTAAAATTTTCAATATAATAAATTAAAATCAAATTAGTATTATAACTTATAACATCATTAATATATATAGTAATTAAGAGCATAAATTATCATATGTGAATTATATATCATTAAATTTAATTTTTTTTATTTTTTATGAACTGTTACTAAGATAAACCTTGTTTTTATTGGGTGGAAAAACCTTTGTACAAAGGTCTATCATCAGAGAAAGCCTACTAAAATAAAAAAACCATAATTTTAAAAAAAACGACTGTAATTGTGTCGAACATTTACTCAAAATTATATATAAATCCATAAATTTTATAACAAAAAATTATTTGAAAACAAATATAGATTTATAAATAAAAATGTATTTTTATGTTATAATATGTGTTATAATTTATTTCAAATAATAAATTAATGAATAAATTAAAAAATTGTAAATTATTTTATTTTATTAGTTTTCAGTTATTAAAATTAATAATAAAGACAAAAAAAAATATATTATTAACCAAATAAATTTTTACTAACGAATACTCATTTTAGTATAACCCTTTAGTTCTTTTTTATTCATTTTTCAAATAATAGTTCTCTTAACCACCTATTTGACCACCCGTTGGAGGTAATCTCTACAAAAATATATTTCCATTTATGAATGGTAAGATAAAAAATCAAAAGATTGAAAATACATACATACATACATACATACATATATATATATACTAAATGTTGTATAAAGGTTGATACTAGTCAATGTTAGATTATTGAATTAAAATCAACATTAAATATTATATGCGAGTCAAATATTCCCAAAATCAATTATACATTATTAAATTAAAATTAATCATAATTATTAAAATATACAACATTGATAATTAGGTTTAAAATTTTCATTAAAAATCACCCAACATTTTGGATTTCGACCCGTCAAGCATGCATGAAATTTGGGATAATCAAATCGTAACTCATTTTATTTTTTCAATCCCAAATACATATATAAAAAATTTATTTTATAAAACACTATTTTTAATTATATTATATTATATTTTGAAATGATATTTTAACTACCCAAACCAGATTAATTAAAGAGAAATATATTATTTTAAATTTTAAAATTTTTTTATAAATCAAAAAACAATTGATATCAATGAAAACTAAATTTTTTTATAATTTTATTAAAATTTTAAAATAAATTGTTATTCAGTTTATAACAATTAATTTCGTTAGATTAGAATTTAGATTTCATTTATAATTTTAATATGAAAAATACTCAAAATACATAAATAAATTAAATAGTTTTACTATCTTTTTAATATTCAGTTAATAAATTAATTAACAATAAATAAATAGGGTTGGGTAATTCCTTGGTATTAATTGGAATTATAAATAAATGATTTTTTATCCCACCTTTCTTGGTATTAGGAGGAATGTTTATGGAGGTAAATGCCATAATAAAGGAAGATGGTACTATATAAGGGTGGAGGCTATGTTTTCAAACTACAAGCCTCAGACTGGAATTTCCCTCTTCTCTGAAACCCCTCACCGCCTGATGATGAAGATGAATATTTTCAAGAGATTGATTATTGGAACCCGGTGGAAGTCATGTTTTGGTGGAATATCATTAGAAAAGTTCAAAATTCTGGAGTAGTTTCCTGGAGTCCCAGGACCCATGATGAAGCCGAAAATGAGGTTTTCAATAGAAGAGGTTATCACCAATGCACCGATATTATCCCGACGGATAATAGAGGAAGACTAAGAGGGACCCCATCCATCCGTCCCCTTCTCCTAGGAACACTTCCCTGGGGTACCTAAGCAAGAAGTTCCAAAACGGACCCAAACCCGACACCGACACTGGAGAACCCTGGGGTGACGGAACATGTAGATTCCTATTATGGTGGGAAGTGTCCAGTTATTCCATTCGCCTGGGAACATGCCCAAGGGGGACCCAATCTAGGGGATCACAAATGCACCCCAACTCTTACACATGAAATTTCTACTCCCCCGGGGAACCCAAGTGAGGGGATCCCGAATTTACCCCAACTCCCCCTGGGAAACCAATACGTGGTAACGTCTTATCCAATGGGCGGCATTTGTGAGAATGGTTAAAATGGAGGGAGGTGTCCAGTCCTCCCATTCGCCTCAAAGAACATCCGCGGGGTGACCAAGGAGATCTGGAAGCCATACCAATTCAAGAGCTCATGGTGGAGGTGGAACACAGTTGAGTCAGGATATGGATGTGTAGATGTGCGGGGTGGAGCACGATACAGTCGCTCTGGGAGGTCCTGGTGGAGGCGGAACACGGTTGAGGCATGATGTGGATGTGTAGGTATATATGGAGGAGCACAGTACAGTTTCTCTGGGAGGTTATGGTGGAGGTAAAACTTGGTTGAGGTGAGATATGGAGGTTCCAATGTGCGGGGAAGTCATGGTGGGGAAGATTGTAGTCATGGTGTGTAGTCATATCTAAGGCGGAATATGGTCAAGGCGGGGATGCTTTGCGACTGACATTCAATAGTGCGGTCATGGTGTGGGTATATTCTTTTAAAATCTTATAAAAAACCAATTATATAATATTTTTGTTGATTAATATCATTTTTTAATTTTTTTATTTTATAAATAATGAAAATAAAGTTACTAATAAAACATTATTTAATATGAATTTCAATTTTAAATTATATATTATATATGTAAAAAAAATTCGATATGTTATTTATAAAGTTCATATCACAATGTTATAATATTTATATACCAGTATAAAAATAATGGCTTTTGCAATAAGTTTTTTACGACGAATTCCCACCGAAAAAAGTTAATTGTGATAGGAATTCATCACAACAAACCATCATGGAAAATCAGGACGTAAATAATAGAAATTGTGAAGTGAATTGGAAATTAACCTTAGGGTGATACTAATTATGACAAAACTATTTAGCCATCACAAATACAATTTACGATTGAAATTTTTGTCATTGAACATTATTTTATTCTAGATTATTTGCAATGGAATTACAAAAAAGTTAATTTTTTAAATAAATAATTAAAAATATTTACATATAAAATATATTTCTCAAAAAATAAGCCTTATCTAAAAAAAACTAATATACATGTTATTTAAAAGTCAAATATATGCATATTTATATACCTATATAATGTGTGTATGTATATATATATATTAGTATGTGTTTGTATTCACAAACTAATATATATTATCTATATATTTTAACATAGGAATATACAACAAAGTTAATTTTATAAATAAATAATTAAACATATTTACATCTAAAATATATTTCTCTATATATAAGCCTTATATAAATAAAAACTAATATCCATTTTATTTGAAACACAAATATATGAATATTTATATACCTATATAATGTGTGTGTGTGTGTGTGTCTATATATATATATATATTAGCATGTGTAACAAACTGATATATATTATCTATATATCCTAGAAAAGTAATATACATATTAAGATATAATATATGTGAATATATGTAATTATTTATAATTTAAATTACAGATACACATTATATATATATAAAAATATATGTTGTATATATGTATTTATTTATTTGTTTGATTATTAATACACACACCCAAAAAATATTTTATAAATGTATTTAAAAATAATATTATATATATATATTAATACATAAATAAATAAAAAAATAAAAAATATAACTATATATATATAAATAAATACATATAAATATAAATATATAAATATAACTAACTATATATATAATTAAAACAAATATATATATGAAATTTCTCTGTGAGATTTTTATTTTTAACATCACTTAAATACAAAATTACCTCTTAATATTTATTAATTCTACCAAAAACAAAATATTAATTTCATATTATATATGACATATCATAGCCATCAAAATTAATTTAAACAACTATTAATAATCACGGAATTATTTTTTAAAAAATTAATAATGTTAAAATATTTATCCAATAACTTATTAATTGTTTTGTGACTAGTAGTGTGGTTTTTGTGAACATCGTTCACACAATCCAGGACCCGTTTTTTTTAAATATTTTGACTTATCCCATATCAAAAAATCAACTACATTTTTTCCTTTTAAAAAATTCATCATGAAATCATTTTTTTAAAATAAATTAAAGTGAATGAAAACAAAGTCCATTACTACGTTTTTAGAAAATAAGAAAAAAATAATTCCTTCGAAAAACCATAAAAAAATATTGTTTATTTAAAAAATAATATCCCCATTTCAGTTAAAAAATAACAATTTCTTATTTTTTACATTAAAAAAATAATATTTCCTTAAAATAAAATCAAGCAATTACAAATTAAAAACAAATATACTTTAATTAACAAATAAAAATAAAATAAAAAAAATAAGAATTTGTTAAAAAATAAATACATAACCATTATTCTAAAGTAATTTTTAAGGGAAAATGAATAAGTTTTCTTTTTTAACTTTAATTTTTTTAATTGAAATATTTTATTTTGGTTGAAAGGATAAGAGGGATTTTTTGATATTTTAAATTTAAAATAGGATCAATTAAAACATGGTAAATTCTTTAATTATCACAATATAAAATAATAAAATTCATTATTAATTTCCAAATACATCATAAAAAATGTATATTTAATTTTTATTTATTAAAATAATTTAATTATTTTTAATTATTTTTTTTTAATTTGAAACTTGGGATATTTTTTAATTTTATAGTGGATTAATATGTTTTTATAAAATATTTTTTAATTTGGAATACTTTTTTTATTACATCCATTGGAAATGGTATTTTTTTACTAATTTATTATAAATGAAATTTAGTTTTTTATTTTTTTAAGGAAAATAATTAAATAATTTTACTTTTTAAGTGAATGTTTGAATTATTTTAATTTTTTTATTTGAATTTTATTAATTAAAAATGAGTTTTTATTTTTTTTTAATAAATAATGATGTTTTTAAAATTGAAAGAGAATTTTGGTTGAATATATCTTTATGAAAAATAGTTTTGGACTTATTTTTTATTCATTAAATTATTTTTGGGAAATATTAATTTTCTTCTTAATTTTAATAACATAAAAATAATTTTCTATTTTTTAAAAAACTAATCACCACTCCAGCATGAAATCCATGGTGATATACGGTTTTAATCCCATTATATCCTGAATTTACTTCCTCCCTCATCTAGTGACGCAACATGTACTCATTGGTTTTACGACCACAATGTCTTCAAAACCTTTTGATTTTATGCGTGTATAGGGATATCATTGTGACTACAAAAAAATTGAATTTCCACGACCAAAGTTAGACCTTATAACACCGCAAAAAGAGATTTAATGGCACTAAAAAACATTTTCCTCGTCAACCTCTGTAAAATGAGGACCCATTTATCAATGTTTTTACTTAATGCTAATAAATACCCTACTATTTCATTGTGTTGTTTCAATAACAACACACTTTAAAAAATAAAACTATATACAAATGCACCTGTATGAACATTCATAATTTAATTAAAATAAAATTAAGATTAAAAATACAAAAAACATATTATATACATTTCAAACAATATTTAGTATAATTACACTTGCATTTACTATCCATTATCATTTAATAACATCAATGTTTAATTATCTTTTTCACCTACAACCCCCTCTCAAAAAAGTCTAATCATGGTATTAGTAGCCAAAAAAACCACCCCAACAAGAGTAAAATAATTCACCTATATAAAAAATAATTATTATGTTAACAATACTATAAATAAACTAATTAAACATAAAAAAGAAATAATATATTTTTTAATTGTCAATTTTAAATAAAAGGACACACGTGGATCACTACCACAGAAACAACATTATGTAGGGTCACCCATTAAAAACGCTAGAAAATGCATTGATAAAGGGGGTGCCTTTATCACTTCTAAAAAACTGCTGATAAAAGGTTCTTTTAATAATTCTAAAAAGTGCTATTAAAAGTACCCCTTTATCTGCATTTTTTAGTGCTTGTAAAAGTACCCCTTTATCAACATTTATTTGCGATGTTAAAGGGACTACCTTTATCAGCACTTTTTTAGTAGTGTTGATAAAGGGGGGGCTTTATCAGTATTTTTTACTAATGCGGATAAATTGTATATTTCAAAAATAAATATCATATTTCATTAAAAGAAACATATTTTTTTAAATATGTTTTAGATAATGGTAAATAGACATTTACACTTAAGATATAAGATATTTAGTGAAAATGGAATATAAAAAAATTTGATTTTTTTTATTATTTAATAACATTCTAATTATTATCGATTATCAGTCATTTATTAACCATTTGAAGATACAAAAAAATAATAAAAAAATAAAAGATCTAAAATAAATTAAAAACGTTACTCGTATTTCAAAAGGTCATAACATTTGATCCGAGTGTCCGTTTGAGCTCTACCACATATCAAATCAAATCTTGAAATGCGATCTTCATATTATTGATAAGTATGAATCTGCTATTATGTTTTTATAGACCCAAATATTCCATATAATGACATTAAAAATGAGTTTTTAGTCGATGAATCCTATTTTTTTAATATTTGAGGGACTTTCAACCTCATTTAAGGGGGTTTTTTCCCATTTTTATTGGGGACATAAATTTTCACAAGTATTAGATTTATATTGATATTAATGTTTTTAAATTTTATCATTTTTCATAATTTAGTTTTATTTATAATAAAATATATAAAAATATATACATATTTTTTATATATTTACTCACAATAATTTAATTTTTTAAATATACATGTAAACATATTTACATGTAAAGTATATTTATAAATATATAAACCTTATCTAAATAAAAAATAATATCCATTTTATTAAAATTGAAATGGAATAAATTATTATATACATATACAATTTCTGTATATATAATTTTTGTATATGTATAAATATATTTGTGTGTGTATTGGAAAACTGATATATACTTATCTATATATTTTAATATATATATATATAAATATTAATATATAATATATGTAAATAAATAAATATATATAACTATATTTATAGATATACCCAAATATATATAAATATATCTGTGTGTGTGTGTGTGTGTATGTATGTATTTATAAACATGAATTCACACACACAAAAACATATTTTATATATGTATTAATATATATATATATATCTATAAATATATGGATAAATCAATATTAAGAAATAAATAAAAATATATAGAAGTATCATAAAATACAGTAGAAAATGATATAGGGGAGTGAAAAAGGAGTGAGATTATGAGGGGGAGGTCTCAGTTTTGGAACCCAGTAATGTCAAGGGTGTGCACGGGTGGGTGATGCAGGTCCCTAGCACTACTAAAGTGTGGGGGGATTTCTATACCTGTTAAAGGGGTGGTAATGCTAGACTAGCATTTTTAAAAGGGGGGATCAAGCACTGATAAAAGGGGGGAGGTCCCACCCTCCCATTTTCGAAAAAAAAATCTTTTTAAAAATTAATTTTCCATACATTTATCAGCACTAAAAAATCATCGATAAAGATCAAATTTTCAGCGTTTTTTAGCACTGATAAATGACCGATTTTATCGCTACTGATAAAAGGGGCCTTTATTAGAACTTTTTTAGAGATGGTAAACAAAACCTCCTTTTAATATCACTGATGATAATAACACTTTTTTAATGCTGTAAATACTTGTTTTTTGGGATGTTAAAAGCCATATCTACAGAAGTGGAGTCATTCTGGTTACCCTGTTCATTGGATTGAGGTGAGGATGATTCATACACATCACAAATTTCTTGTGAAATATTGTTCTCAAATACCTTAAAAATATGAATATATATTCATTTCAAATAACTATTTATAAAAAAATTAAATTAAACTAATTGTAGGGGTCAACGGTGAGATATGGACTCTTTATCGATGGCAGGGGTTGGTAGGAAACAACGGGGCTAGTTGATAGGAAAGACTCTAATTATCATGGTAGCTGAAGGCAAGACTCAAAACCAGGTGTGATGGTGAGGGATAGAAATGAGGGTCAATACTTACTCAATGAACGTTTCGATGACCTAGGAAGATGAACCCACTCTAGTAGGGGATGATGATTTTCATATAGGTTGCTGCCATTATCAGCAGATCCATCTACCCTGATTATCTTCCAAGTAGTTCCCAATGGATGCTATGGTTTGGGTGTCTCAGTCAGTGGTTTAATGATATATGGATACTGTGGGAGATTTTAATCCAATTCTAATTATATGTTTCTCTACCTTAGTCTTTCAGTCTATATGGATTTCACTTCAAGAAGATTGGATTTACTGCAATTTACAATTTTCTTGTCTTTTTTTGGGCATGTTGTGTTTCGGGATTCTGTCATGTAATGGGTTTGATCTAGATCCATCATAAAATAACTTCTAATTTTCATAATAAAGGGATTTTCCTAACCTATTCTAACAATAAATATCACTAAAAAATAACAAAAACATAAATAAAATTTTCTAAAAAATATAATCATTTATAATATAAATAAAGTTCCCAAAAAAAGAACATAATAATAGTGCCACTATGTGGGTGGGGAATTAACTACATTAGATGGAGTGAACTCCATCCCTAAACCATTTTTATGTCACCGCATATACTCCATCAACTGACCATGTTGTTGATGCTATTACAGTCATTGATACTCCTGATGTTGTCTCTACTCTTCCTACTCTCTAATTATTCTCTGAGTAGTCTCATCCTGACCTCTTAGCTTTGCATCAAACTCTACATATGTCACGACCCATCCCCCGGGGCCCATGCCGTGACTACCCCAAGCCTGCCTTCCCTAGGCTAGGGGCTGGCGACTATCACCGAAGGCGTATTTCCCAAAAACTAGGAAGGAATTTCCTTTATGACCTGTACAAACACAACCAAGCACATTTCTATATATGAACACAAGGTAAACTGAATATTAAATAGAGTGAGTAAGTAAGTAAAATGGGCCAAAATACAAGCCCAATTGGAAAGTGAAAGAACATGGAAGGTATAAGTAAACTGGACAACTCATGTGAACACCCGCCAAGGATCCTACCTGAAGGGTAGGTACAGCTCTCAAACGGTCTTCTCTGTGGTACGCCTCGTCAAGGGTGCGCCTCCGAGCTACCTCCAGTCCTGGTACCATTATCCTCAGTCAGCGTTGTTCGTCGTCTGCAACCAACATAACAAGTTGCAGGCATAACCCGTGCAGGGTTTAGTATAACTATACTTAGTAGGGACCCCAAGACCCTCAAGGCCTCACAAAATCTAAAAAAGAAAAACCAAAAATCATAAAATCAACTGAGAACCCTACTTATGTATATCCTGATACATATACCTAAATTATCAAGTATACCCATCTCAATCATGAGGAAACACATAGTACAACTCAATAGCCCAAATCTCAGATGTTCCATAATGGAAGAAATACCACAATGTTAAGTACCATACAGGTACACCACATAGAAGAATACCACCAAGGTATCACCACGAAGGAAAAATACCACAATGTATAGAATCATCTCACACTAGGTATATCTTAGGTATAGTAGTAGAGATGATTAGATGTAACTACTAAACAATCTTAATCTGTTAATAGGAAGACCCATGAAGAATCCTAAATCATCATCATACCCACAGAGGATTTTAGTACATCGTCAGACCCACAAAGTATCCTAGTACCTCGTCAATCCCACACAAGATCCTAGTACATCGTCAAACCCACACAGGATCCATGTACCTCGCCATACCCACAGAGGATCCTAGTACATCATCAGACCCACACAAGATCATAGTACAACATTAGTACTTTGTAAGACCCACACAAGATCCTAGTACATCGCTAGTACATCATCAGACCCACACATGATCTTAGTACACCATCAGTACGTCATCAGACCCACATAAGATCCTATTACATCGTCAGAATGTCATCAGACCCACACAGGACCCTTGTACATCGTCAGTACGTCGTCAAACCCACACAAGATCCTAGTACATCATCAGTAACTTATCATACCCACACAGGATCCTAGTACATCATCAGTACACTGTCATACCCACACAAGATCCTAGTACATTGTCACAGTACGTTTTCAGACCCACACAATATCCTTTTACATAGTCACAGCCAGCTAAAAGGTTCCCGCACTAATATAACTTGTCTCTGGAAGGGTTTTCTCCTCAAGCCACTGGTCGATTATCCAACTTCATGAAGTCCCCTGAAGAAGTATCCCAAAGGACTACGATGTAAATGGGGTCTCAATGCAATAGACGATGTGTCAATCAGACATCTGGTCCGTAAGTTATTGTCTTTTTAGCCCCAAGGGCCTGGTTGGATTCATGCTCGATCAAACCCGGACGTACCCCATCTTTATCCAAACTAAAGTGGGGAATCCCAAAAGGACTTTCTCGATCCACGGATTCTCGTGCCATAGACGGTTCTTCATTTCGACGCCGTTTGAGGGAGTTGTCATATATAAGATCCCGCAATAAAAATAATAATATTATTGGGTGTTTCGTGAACCCAAGCCACGAACCAGAATTTAATATTCAATATTAGACGTAAATCAACCACCTTAATGATAGTATCATGTCGCCATAGATTTTAAGTCAATCAGACGAACCACACATGACTTATGGAGGGTTGAAGATTTAATAATAATATATTATTATAATTATTTGAGTGTTTCGGGTACCCGATCCAAAAACCAGAAAAATACATCCAATATTGGACTCATAATTTTCATCTCATAGTCAGGGTTGCACTGCCACAGATGGTTCATGAAATTGAGGTCGCACGGATAAGTTACAGATTAATTATTGTTTTAACAACCATAAATAATAATAGTAATATTATTTTATTATTATTTTATTTCATTGAACGTTTCTCTCTCCAATCACATTTGAGATTCACGCAAAAGAGGGGTATACCATTTTGGTGTGCACAGGTCAAAATAGAGCCTCTATCTCTTTTTTATATTAATTTTTCTTTTAATATTATTTCCTATATATTCCTTTCTATCTCTAATCTAATTTTATTCTTCCATGATTTTGCACCCCTGTACTCGAACCGGCAATCCGCTGCGCCTCCGCCTCACACACGGTCTGCCTCTGCCACACCGCCTACTCATGCTGCCGCATAATCTGCCTCGTCGGCGGTTGAAGCCACTTGGCCTCGCTTGCTGCGCGCGGACCGCCTGCACCAGCCACACCAGAACGTCCTACTCCACCATGTCACTCCTTCCATAGGGCGTCTCATCTTTGTTATAACCCCTAAAAATTAAATTATCACATATTCACGATCCTCAGGTCATGGTCTCCACGCCCATATGTCATGCTCAATAGAATATTTCATTTCTAGCGACAATAAACATTTCACCGCCTCCTTCCGCGATCCATTGCGGCTTCACTCCAAGATCGAAAAATTAAACGATCGCATATTTCCGATCCTTGCGTTGAGGACTTCACGTACAAATATCACCCTCATAAAAACTCCATGTTTCCAGCACCAAAATATATTAGGCGTTGAAGAGCGCACGGATAATGCGTGAATAATAAAAAGAAATAGGAGCATGGTTTATGTGAGGGATGATGGCCTTGTTCATTTGGCCATCGTCATCTTGAATTTAGGATATTAAGAATCAATCAAAAAACTGAAACATATATAAAAACACCTACCACGATTGTCCATTGGAGGTGGCGTGAGGAAGAAGACGAAGTCGATGAGATGGTGACGTCGGCGTTCATTGCTCGCGCAAGATACTTCTGATCCGGGCTCAAGCATCTTCCTCATTCTACGATTCTAGAGGATTATATTCATTGTAGTGGATTTTCTTTGTTGAATAATATCCTTCCATGTTTCATATAACTATCCCTTTATCCAACAATTCTCCAACCAAAAGGTGAAATGCCAAATAAGTTTATTAAATAATCTAATTGAGTTGGTACATCAATGGGAGGAAAACCTAGAGTTATCTCATATTAAAGTAGGAGTTCAAGGGTTGTGTGGTCCCCACCATTAAATTTAAATTGGGGGTTTTTAGTTTGGGTGGTCCCCACCACTAAACATAAAATGGGAGGTTTTAAAAATAAAATAAAAGTTGATATTTTTTTAACTCTCCCACGAAATTCATGAACACTAACTTTCACCCTAGACCAAATGTGGTCAAGGTGAAGGACTTCTTAAGCGAATAACGGTGCTATGAGTTCAAAAGTGCCCTTAGATTTCAATTCAGAGCACCAGTTCAAAAGTTATATAACTCCACTCAGGCGTTTACTAAACGTACCTGAAAAAAAGTTTGGAAAAATTATAACAGTCACCCTTGACTCGTTCCGGTCAAGGTTAGGTTCTACCTAAGTGAAACACGCCCCAAAGAACCCAACGATACTCTTAGATTTCAAATCTGTGTTACAGTTGAAAAGACGTGGACTTTAAAATAAAATAATTGTTACTTAATATTTTATTTATGGCCAATAATTATCTTTCACTGGTGGCCTACGCCAGCCAAAGTTAGTATCTTCATAAATGAAGAATTCCCTCAGGAGTACAGATGTGGTCTCAGATTTTAAATCCGAGCTACCATTTGTGAGTTACAAGCATTTGAAAAAAATTATTTAATTATTTTATTTACCATTATGCCATTTTGGGTTTTCTCACAGGCGGCCCGCGCTGACTAAAATTAAGTCGCACCTAGGGTAAACACACCATCCTGAACGCAACGGTACCCACTGATTCCTGATTCGAGTTACTGTTTAATATTTATTCAACTTTTTTAGGAAAAATGCTTACCCACACTAATTAAAACTCAACTAAACATCAACGGACCATTCAGGGCACTCCGGGCCTCAGAATCACATGCCGTCAAATTTCGTGGTCTCGAAATAATTCCATATAATTTTAAAAAAAAATTATACAGAATTTCCGGGACATTAAATTCTCCCCACCGTAGGGATTTACATCCTCAAAATCCAAAATAATGGAAAAACCCAAAAGAGGGTACTGGGCATGAATATGAGCCTCCTGCACTCATTTTCTCTCCTAGAGGTTCCTGTGCTACCAGCATTCGTGAACCATAGGTATCGACAACCCCTAAAGGACCCACTCCTGTCGATCCTCAATCTCCACTGGAACCTCCGTAAATGTCGCCCCATCTTTGAAGTCTAGATCAACATGGTCGATGTTGTGAGATGGTTCATGCATGTATATCCTCAGTTAGGATACGTGGAATACGTCGTGCACCCTCTCCAATTATGATGGATGATCCAAGTTGTATGATACCTCGCCTATACTCTGAAGTATCAGAAAAGGACTGATAAACCTCGGTGATAACTTGATGCCTCAAATAAATCTTTATAGTACTTATCGGGGAGAGACTCACAAGAATACTTGGTTATCCTTCTATAACTCCAAGGGTTTCCATATCTTTTGGGCATAATACTTTTTCCAAATCTGTGTAGTATTCACTTGATGACAAGCGAGACTTCGTGATACAAACTCTACCACTGATTTATTCATCTCTAGACACCTGTACTGACGCCGGAGGTCCTGGAATATCTTCACCACACAAAGATGTACCACTAGAGGGAATGTATGGAACTCCCTCAACACCTCCTCCATAAGCAGCACTGGTACCATGGAACATCCTCTGATGAGGAAGACGTGCTCCCCACATTAATAAAACTCATCAGGTGCCTACACTAAGGATATCTAATCACATCGAGCCTCGCAGTAAATTCCCCCAAGCTATGTCTCCCTGACTTGCTGAAGGTGTGGAGGAGTGAAAGTCATATACTGATGGTAAGTAGCTTCATCTCTATCCAATAAGGATATCTGCAGTGCGACAAGTTACTCGGATGCCTCACTCAGTAGCTGTAGGCCAAATCTCCTACTGAGTTCATCTGCTACCATGTTCCCCTTCACCGGATTATATACTATCATAAATTCATAGTCCTAGAGGAACTCTATCCACTCCCGATGGGAACTTAAAACTCAAAAAATCTTCTACTAAGAGGATAAGGATGGCCGAATCATGAGTGATTAGCCACACCCTCCTATGTAGGAGTTTATCATGTTCTTCCTGGGTTTCCTTTTTCGTTGACCAAGGAAACCCCCATTCCAACATTATAGATAAAACACAACCTTTTTTCCTAATACAATCAATCTGAGTATGAACTATGGATGTCTAGTCCATACCCAAACTAATGTTGTAAGGCGTCGACTCTGCCACCAAGAGGTTCCAAACGAAACTCTCACCTCAAGGGTTAGATCACACCATCGGTGTAAGTGTGATTATCGAGTCTCCTTATAAAGGTATCTATAGATGTGAGAGGTCAAGTCAATGGTTTAACAGGAAACTCTAGGTCTTGGAAAAGATTCATGGAAGGTGGTAGAGTTGGTGTCATGAGAACCAACTGTTTTTACTTTGATTACATGAATGTATAATTATTATATATTGTTCATTGTTCTGCACGACTATAATATAATAATGGTCTGGAATATTTGTTGCATTAATAAGGTCATTGAAGATCCCTACTATGATGAGAAACTTGAAATTATATAACAATATTCTAAAGTAAAGTTATAAGGTTGGATGGAATTCTATGATAGGACACATAGTATAAAGTTCGTCATGTGTGAGTAATCGTAAGAAGACGTGACTCTCTATCATGGAGTTCGAACTTGGTAATCTACAAGATGGGAGATTATGAGAACAAACCCACAAGTAGTAATTTTTTAGGACTTGGTGTCATTGTACATTGCTATATGTGAGAGTGTGTAATGGTCCATAGACTAGAAGATTATAATTAACTCATGTCATGACTCATGAACTTATATTTGATGAAGAAAACCATCATGAAGACACTTGGAAGGAAGCATGGTATTTTGGGTGCGTCACGAATGAAATCTTGTTAATGAATGAGGTGAGGAAGGATTTGTCCCTTCCATTTATGGATGTTGATATCTCATCCCCTTGATTGAAATAGAACTGTCACATAAAATTTCATGTCCATGGTGTAATGATGGGTTTATTTCAGGTAGTCAATGAATGACAGATCAAGCATATAGGTTTATGATACTACCATGAAACCTTCATGATGAGATATTGAGACAAAGGGATTAAATAACATGGTAAGCGTTCGCATGAGGTGACATGTCAATGCAGTGTCAAATTCATTGTCTTGGGTTCCTTAACCTGTTGTGAGATAGTAATCTTGGACTTTAGTCAAGACTGCTTAATGCCAATGAGAAAAAGGCCTAGAGGGTCACACACTAAGTGTATCCAAGTATCTCAAGTATAAAAAAGATTATTCCCATACGTGTTTTAATAATTATTCAAGGAAGACTAAATTGTTTTAATGTTGTAGGAAGAATAAAATGAAAACAAGTACACATCTTGTATTAATGATTACACTCCATGTAGTTTTTACTTTGAAAATAATTACACACTAGGTATTAATGATTACACGTCGTGTAGTTTTCATTTTGGAAAGGAAATGAAGAAACGAGTACATGCCGTGTATTAATGATTACATGCCGTGTAGTTTTATGAAAAAAAAGTATAGGCCGTGAATTAATTATTACACGCCATGTAGTTTTTCCAGTTGGGTTTTAGAAAATATAATATTGTTTTATTAAAAGATATATATTATAATAAGCGTGGGAGCATGTAAAGGAATTAATTAATCGACATGGGGGTTTTCAATAAGAGTTAATGAAACAAATAAAACACATAACATGTTTATTTATTGTCATAACTCTATAACCACAAACATGATTATAAATATCCTCACAACCCCAACACTTTTCCCCAATCGTTGTGCACAACAATTCTAGAGATTTCTCCCAAGGCCGAGAGATCTCCATCCTCCAATAATGCTCTCAACATTGAGATAGATCCTCCTCCATTAGATTAAAATGATCTAATGTAGACAACACAAGAAAAAATTCTCCATCCTAGCACCCGGAGAATACGTCAGCGACGTCTAGAGATATGTGGTCCACGTGTGGATCACTGCTAGTGGAAGTCTACACTTGGATTCTATGACACAATGACGAATCACATCGAAACGTGATCAAGAATATCAACAAATAAATAACACCCAAAAGGTACTTCTTCTCAATTAATTAAATTAATTATAATCAACCTACGATGGTCCTCGTTTGTGGTTCTGGGACTATCCTTCTTCCTTGTTTATATATGTGATTAGATCCGTGGAGACAAGAGTTTATCATCGTATTGATCCTAAATTGATCATTTATAATGACAAAAATCCAAGTGGGAATATCCACCCATGAGCTTCCGCTGTGCCCAGAACCATCAAATGATATCAGAGTGAGGTTATAGCATTGATTATAGTTACTTAATTTCTGTTGATAATTTACACATTTATATTTGATAAAATTCAATATAAATCATTCTATAAGACTAAATGAATGAGATCTGTTCTACCTCCTTCATTTCTCGATTGACATCATAGAAAAAACTTTTTAAATTTAATTTTTATTAAAATAAAAAATGTGGAATGCATCAGAAGGATCCGCTCTTTCTGTCAGTAGAACACAAGAATACATGGTGTGTAGTGAAAAAAATACGTCATGTACTTTGGTTCAACAAACCAGTACTGGTCCGCCAAACCAAGACATGTGAATTGAGCATGCCAGAGTATTTATCACACCGTGTTAACCATAATTGAACGGCACATGGAAACCAGAAATACAAGGTGTGTAGGTTGAATCAACACACCATGTATTCCGATCCGACCAAGGTGAAACTGTGTACATGGAAAAGCCATGTACCACGTACATGGGATTGCTAGGCTAGTAACTTCATAAAAAGGATGTACACGCCGTTTTAGATTAATCTACAGGTCATGTACTCTAAAATTTACAATGTACAGAAAAGATCCAAAGCCTCGGACGTGTACTTCGGATAAAGGGTGAAAAATACACGCTGTGTAATATATCCTACATGCCATGTACTTTCCAGAAATATAATTTCACCAGGTTTCCTCCAAATTACAAAGACCTTTACAAGGAATATGGAAGAGAAGAATCTCAAGGAAATTCAGAGAGGAATTTAAGATAATGAATTGATTAATTATAAGATCATAATTAATTGAATTCATGCGTGACATATCTTAAATGAAAGAGTGATTAAACGAATTTGAATTCTAAATATGTGTAAATTTTGTTGTATGATATGGATTATCATGAGCTAGACCAAACACCATTTTTGTGTTTATGGTTTCATTTAAATTTATTTAATTTAAATTTGTTGGAATGCGAGCCTTCTTCCAATAATATGTAGGGCATGTGTACCCATGTGTTCTTTAATGTAAACCCCATGTAATGGAGGATCTCCCAAGTCAGAGGAGATGGTTCAAAACCAGAAGTTTAGGTGAAACCAACCCAATAAGATACATAGGTGGACAGGTGGGTGCTACAAAACATGAACCATCAGGTTCAAGGTGTTTTTCCCCAGGTCCGGGTTATCTTATCAAAACTACTAGATAATCTAACCAATAGAATCTCATGATCATGCCATCTTATTTTATTTCTGTCCGATTGAATGGTTTATTTATTATGTATGTGTTGTCGCGATCACATAATTAATGAAATAAACAATCATGTAAAGATGGAATAAAATAAAAACTAGACTATGGGTAAACATTAACGAAACATGTTTAATAACTTAAGCAATAATCACTTAACATTAACAAGAATGTGACAGTGAATAACTATGAAAAAAGAATAAAATCCCTCAAATACCATATTGTGTCAGACCAAGCCTTCTGTTACATGATTAAGGGAAAGACTCAATAAAACTATGTGTTTGACCAACCCTTGTTGGGACACTTACTTTTATAAAGGAACATCTTATGAATGTTTTGAGTTGACTTAAACATTTTACATCAAGAGGAGTAGACCTTGCTAGACTTGTTGTAAAATTGATGAAAGTTTTGAGGAAATATAAGTCAGGATTTTAGGATTGGGGAGTCCACTCAACAGATCATGTAACTGTAAGCTCATATTTGGCAAAGACCTGCCTACCTAAATACCTTCATACATCTTGACCAACCCTTGTTGGGGTCATGCGAAGGGTACTATGTATCCTTTCCACTATAATATCACGGAAACAGGACATTCCAAGTTCAATGGTGAGGGACATTGGGACTTGATAAAATAGTGGGAGAATTAATAAATTCATTTATTAGTTTTCAGAAAATGTAATCAAAAGGTACTGATAAATATGCTATTTTAATTTGTAGAATCAATATGACAAAATCGTCAACCACCTTTTATCTGCGATCATTTTCGGATAAAGACAATATCTTCATCGACAGTAACTTTCTGGAATGGTTTAGGATCCTTAGGGTTATCCTACACCAAGAACAAAAGTTTTACGTGCTGGAGTCTTCACTTCCTTATCCACCCACCCAAGGGGCGAGTGATAATGATTTCCTTGTCTATGATCAACATTTTAATGATGTGATCGACATTAAATGTATGATGTTATCATCAATGTCTAGTGAGATCATGAAGTATCATGAAGAAATGGATGCCTATATCATGCTCGAGGACCTCCATGGTCTATACCAGGAGAGAGAAATATAGGAAAGGTTTGAGATCTCCAAGGCTCTATTCCATAGAATGCTTGGAGAGGGTGCCCCAGATGGGACTCATGTAGTCATGCTCATTGGATACATTGAGCGCTTGGAGGTTCTAGGGTTTAAACTACCTGAAGAACGGGGTACCAATATCATTTTTTCATCACTACCCTAGAGCTTATCTAACTTTGTTGTAAATTTCAACCTGAATAACATTGAAAGTTCTCTATCTGATCTCCTTATCCTCATTCGCCTAGTGGAAAATGATATGAAGCATGAAAAGCCTTTTATCCTTATGGTAAATAAAAGGAATAGGAAGGTGAAGAGATTTAATCCAAAAGCTTATTCAAGGCCATCCAAGAAAAATAATATTAGAGTGTAGGAAAGATAATAAGAGGCTATTTGTTTCTCATGTGGAAAGAAGGTCCACTGGAAGAAAAAATGCACCAAGCTAAGGAAGCAAGGGGAAGTTTAGGTGTGTTTGTTATCAAATACAACATATCCATTTCTACTAATTGGGTATTGGACACTACTTGTGGTGCTCACATCTGTATCCAAATACAGGAACCAATTAGATTTAGAAATATTGACCAAGGTGAGGTGGATTTACAAGCAGCCAACGAATCCAGACTCACTGCTGTAGCTGTCAGAGACTACCACCTCACATTGCCTAATGGGATTGTCTTGGTATTGAATGGATGTTATTATGTACCCTATCTAACCAAAATAATTATTCCAGTATCCATATTAGATACTGATGGACTCATCTTCATGTTTGGAAATGAATGTTGCTACTTTTATAAAGATATCATTTGTTTTGGTAGGGATCATTTATATAACGGCCTTTATGTGTTAGACTACACAAACCAAGTAATGGATATCGAAGGAAAAGTTAATTCACATGACTCATACCACACCCAACTTTGACATCACTGTCTTGGTCATGTCAATGATAAATGTTTGACAAAATTACATCAAGATGGGTATTTAGATTCTTTTGAACTAAAACCACTTGGTTTATGTCACGCATGTCTACAAGGAAAAATGACCAAATCCATATTTAGTGGGAAAGGTGAAAGGTCTAAAGAGATTCTAGAATTAGTACACACAGATGTGTGTGGACCATGTCCAGTTGAAGCAAAGGGTGGGTTACTTCATAACTTTTACTGATGATTTTAGAAGAAATGGATATATTTACTTAATTATGTATAAGTAAGATTATTTTGATCTGTTCAAAGAATACATGAATGAAGTTGAGAACCATCTTGGTAAGAAGATTAAGAAATTCCACTCAGACTGAGGAGGAGAATATCTTAATCAGGACTTCATTGATTTCTTACAAGAGTTTGGGATTCTATCTCAAATAACTCCTCCTTACACAACTCAGTGGAATGGTGTAAGTGAAAGGAGGAACTGCACCCTGTTGGACATGGTGAGATCAATGATGATTAATGCGAGTCTTCCATTATCCTTTTGTGTATATGTATTACAAACAGAAACACACGTACTAAACCAGGTATCAACTAATTCGATAAATGGTATTCTATATGAGTTATGGAGTGGAAAAAAATCCATGTTATCGAATTCACATGTGTCGGGCAGCGAAGCATTTGTTAAGGCCTATTCAGGTAACAAAATTTCACCCCAAGGCATAAAGTGTATCTTTATAGGATATCCCAAGGAATCAAGGGGATATTCCATATACAACCCCTTAGATAAAAAGGTTATAGTGGAAAGACTTTTTATATTCCTTTAGAAGGAGCACATCTCCAAAAGAGATAGTGGGAGCGAGATAGACTTCGATGAATTCAAGGCTGAAGATACACAAGAGTTGGTACAAGAACAGATTCCAAAAAGCCCCATGGAAGAACAATAAGTTCTAGAGACAAAATAACTACATAAGAGCGCGAGATAGTTGAGAGAATGAGGATGATATGGTTTTATTTTAACCGAGGATGGTGACTCATTATTGGTTGACAATGATGATCCTCTTACCTACAAGGAAGCAGTTGAAGGAACATACGCTGCCAGATGGCAAGAAGCCGTGAATTCTGAAATGGATTCCATGTACCAAAACGAATTCTAGATTTTGGTAGATCCTCTAGTTGATCTAAAGCCAATTGGTAGTAAATGGGAATTCAAGAAGAAACTGGACATGGAGGAACAAGTCAGCACCTATAAGGAACGACTGGTTGGAAAAGGTTTTAGACAGCATCAAGGAATTGATTATGATGAAACCATTTCACTCGTTGCGATGCTGAAATCCATAAGAATCCTATTGGCCATTTCTGATTACCATGACCATGAAATTTGGAAAATGGATGTCAAAACAACATTACTTAATGGGAATATCTAGGAAGATGTCTATATGACCCAACATGAATGGTTTGTGTATCCAAAGGATGCCAATAGGGTATGCAAGTTTTATAAATCCATTTATGGATTAAAGAAATCCTGAAGGTCATTGAACATTCATTTTTATGAAGCCGTAACAGAATTTTTCTTTGTTAATAATGAATGTGAGCCTTGTGTCTACAAGAGGTTTAGTGGAAGTGCAGTCATTTCCTTAATATTATATGTTGATGACATATTACTAATTGGAAATGAAGTACTTGTCTTACAGTTAGTTAAGGAATGGTTGGATAAATTATTCTCTATACAAGACTTTGTAGAGGCAACATATATTCTTGGCATCAAGATACATCGTGATTGATCCAAGAGAATTTTGGGCCATATTCAAAGTACATACATTGAAAAGATACTGAAGAGATTTAGTATGGAACATTCAAATAGGGGATTGTTTCTAGTGTCACAAGGCATTAATCTTTCCATGAAAATGTGTCCTCAGACACATGAGGAAAGAATGAAATTGGAAAGGATCACATAAGCATCTGCGATTGGGTCAGTCATGTATTCTATGCTTTGTATGAGGCAAGATGTTGCTTATGCATTAACTGCGGCAGGCAGATATTAAGATGATCCAGGAGACCGCCATTGGATGGCAGTCAATATTATCCTTAAGTATCTGAGATGTACTAAGGACATGTTCCTAGTTTATGGAAGATATGAGTAACTAGTCATTAGAGGACATGTAGATGCTTGTTTCCAAACTGATCAAGATGACATGAAGTTGCAGACTGGATACATCATCTGTCTGAATGGTGGTGCAGTGAGTTGGAAGAGCTCAATGCAAAGTGTGGTAGAATATTCTACAGTGGAGTCTGAGTATATCACAACATATGAGGCAGATAAAGAAGAAATATAGATGTGATGCTTCCTCCAAGAGTTGGATGTACTACATAGTAGTAAAGATCCTATCACACTCTATTGTGATAACACTCCACTGGTGGCACTTGAAAAAGATTCAAGGTCACATTAGTGGACAAAGCACATACTTTAGAAGTATCATCTCTTGAGGGATTTTTCTCAGAGAGGTGAAGTTGTAGTGAGCTGTATTTCCACAAAACACCATGTGGCGGACTCCTTGACTAAAGCCTTTACTCAGTAGAAACATGATCATTATGTGAGGTCTAGTGGACTAAAAGTTGTAGGCAATTGAATCTACTCAAAGTTGGAGTTTTTTAGAGTTGGTGTCCTGAGAACCAACTATTTTTACTTTGATTACATGAATGTACACTTATTATATATTGTTTATTATTCTGTATGACTATAATATAATAATGTCCTGGAATATTTGTTGAATTAATAAGGTCATTGAAGATCCCCTCTATAATGAGAACCTTGAAATGATATAAAAATATTCATAAATAATGTTTTACGGTTGGAAGAAATACTATGATAGGACACATAGTATACAAAATCTCATGTGCGAGTAATTATAAGAAGCCGAGACTCTCTCTCATGGAGTTTCCACTTGGTAATCTCCAAGATGGGGAGATTAGGAGAACAGACCCGTCAATAGTAATTCTGCATGTCATGGTGTCTTTGGACATTGCTATCTGCGAGCGTGTGTAGTGGTCCATAGACAGAAATATTATCATTAACTCATGTCATGACTCACGCACATAGATTTTATGACAAAAACCATCATGAAGACAGTTGGCGGGAAGTAGGGTATGTTGGCTGCATCACGAATAACATGTTGTTAATGGATAATTCGAGGACAGATGTGTACCTTCCATTTATGGAAGATGATATTTCGACCCATTGATTGAAATAGAACCTTCACATGAAATTCCATGGCCATGGTGTAACAACAGGTTTATTTATGGTATTCAAAGAACGACAGATCAAGCATATAGGTTTATGACAGTACCATGAAACCTGCTTGATGAGATATTGAGATAAAGGAATTAAATTACATGGTAAGAGTTCATATGAGGTGACACGCCAATGCGTCGTCAACTTATTTCTCTTAGGCGTCGTGAACAATTACTAGATAGTAATCTTGGACGTTAGGCAAGCCCGCTTAATGCCAACGAGAAAGAGGCCTAGACAGTCGCAAACTTAGTGTATTCAATTATCTCAAGTAGAATAAATATTATTCTCGTACGTGTTTTAATAATTATTCAAGAAAGCCTAAATCGTTTTATGGTTGGAGGAAGAATAAAATGAAAACAAGTACACGTCGTGTATTAATGATTACATGCCGTGTAGTTTTTATTTTGAAAACAAGAACATGCCATGTATTAAGTATTACATGCTATTTAGTTTCATTTTGGATAGGAAATTACATAAAAATTACACGCGGTGTATTAATTATTACACACCGTGTATTTTTATGAAAAAAAATACACACTGTCTATTAATTATTACAGGCCGTGTAGTTTTTCCAGTTGGGATTTTGAGGATATAATATTGTTTTATTAAATGATATTTATTACAATCAGCATGGGCACATGTTAAGGAATTAATTAATCGACATGGGGGTTTTCAATAAGAGTTAATGAAAAAAATAAAATGTGTAACATGTTTATTTATTGTCATAAATCTATAACCTGAAACCCAATTATAAATATCTTCACAACACCAACACTTTTCCACAATCATTGTGCACAACAATTAAGGAGAATTCCCTCAAGGTTGAGAGAAACCCTTTCTACAAGAATGCTCTCAAGACCAAGAGAGATCCTCCTACATTAGATCAAATTGATCTAAGGCACACAATGCACGCAAATGTTTCTCAATGCTAGCACCCGATGAATCCTTTGGTGACGTACAAGGATACGTGGTTCATGTGTCGATCACCACTTGAGGAAGTCTACACTTGGATTCTACGATGCAATGATAAATCACATCAGAACGTGATCAAGAATATCAACGATAAAGGAACACCCAAAAGGTACTTCTTGTTAATTAATTAAATTAATTATAATAAACCTTTGACGATCCTTGTTTGTGGTTCCAGGACCATCCTACTTCATTGTCTATTTCTACGATTCAATCCATGAAGAATGGCGTTTATTGTCATATTGATCCCAGATTGATCATTTCTAATGAAAAAAATCCAAGTGGGCACATCCACCCATGATCATCCGATGTGACCAGAACCTTAAAATGGAAGGAATGATTGGTGCTGATGTATGTTGATATGACAACTAGTTGTAGACACAGACCATACCTCGAATCGTCTCGCACTACTTAACTGCAAGCAGTTACTCCCTTCCCCTATCCTCCAACTCCTTGAGCCTGGTGGGGACCACATAGGGGGTCATTTGTAACATGTCGATGTGTACACCACCTCATGCTGCTCTCCTAGATTTGTTTCCATGTCTACAGCATTGCAAATTTATTTCTCCCTATCATATCCTCTTCCTGAAACATTTTACATGCCCAAGTCTCTGAGACTGGCACCAGTTTCCTAATTTACCACTACTAATGTTCACTGGCTGCATCCGCTCATCCCAAGAATATTCAACCAAAATGGTTCTCTCTATCACCCTAACATAAGTAGGAATGCATAGTGGAATAGTTCTAGCTCAGATGACACTAAATACACCTCGCTCAGTGGTCCAAGCTCTGAAACACTGATCATATCGTATTCATCGAGTACAAGGAATGATTGGTATACCTCGATGAACACTTAGATACCAACTTGTCATCTTTCCAAATCTATATAAGCTCTAAAGAACTCTCATCCACCTCATCATGCTAGTCCTCAACCTCTTGTGTGTCAAGCTCCCCTCAGAACCTGATGTGTATCTAATGATAAATCACACGTAAGGCTCTAAGCCTATATGTGTTCTCTACTGGTACCACCGGTGGTAACTGCTGACCAACGATAAGTGATATAGATGAAACACTACCCGAAGGTACTATCTCATGTAACGGTCCACTTACTGAAGCCTCACCACTACATGGACCATCCTCATTGTCACTCACTGAAAAATTCTAGTAGCTAAGATCACCATCTTCTCTACCAGTGTCTCAACTAGGCGAAGACTCTAGCAACCACCTCCAGCCAGCCCTCAGCTGCGTGAGAATATCTCTCTCATCGAAACCTCGGAGGCCTCTGGTGTTGGAACTTATTAAATATGCTCAGTCGGCGTGCACCATCCGCCAGTGCGGCTAGTCAAAACTTCTGCCCAATGAGTGGTGGTGCTGCTGGTACACCACCCGAAGGTGCCAACATTATAAGACGGCCCTACACTGAAGCCTCGTCACTCAGTGGGCCGTCATCATGTACTCTCTAGGGAATCCTAGTTGGCTGTCTACGCAATGACATACTCATAAGGAACAGGTACGCCATTTCCATTTAGTTATACCTAGTGAGCGGACTCAAATAAAACACAAGAAATCTTTTCAAAACACACATGCAAACTGAGTTTTCGTGCACCGAGTCAGAAATCATATATCAGGGTCGTAGTGTATGGATACGTTAGCCACCACACCAACACTGGATTCCCTAAACTGATAACCACACTAAATATACTTAATACTATTGCCGTTAAAAACATCAGAGTATTTTGTTCTATGGTAGAACCGACTCCTCTGATACAAAATTGTCACTACCCGTCCCCTGGGGCCTATGCTGTGTCTACTCCAACCTACCTTCCGTAGGTCATGGGATGGAGAATATAACCAAAGATGTATTTCCCTAAAACTGGGAAGGCATTTCCTTTATGAACAATACACACACAACCAAGCACACAACTGGATTCGAACACAAGGTAAACTGAATAGTAAATAGATTGAGTAAAGTAAGTAAAAGGGGCCAGAATACAAGCACAACTAGAAAGTACAAGAAACTATAAGGTACAAGTAAACTGGAAAACTCCTGTGAACACCATCCAAGGATCCTACCTAATGGGTAGGTACATCTCTCGAACAGTCGTCTCGGCAGTACACCTCATCTAGGGTCCACCTCCGAGATACTTCCAGTCCTAGTACCCTTGTCCTCAGTCAACACTATCCATCCTATGCAACCAACAGAACAAGGTGAGGGTATAGCCCATGCAGGGGTGAGTATGACGATACTCAGTAGGGACCCTGAGACCCTAAAAGTCTCACAAAATCCACAAAGGATAAACCATGAATCACGAAATCAACTAAAAACCCTACTTGGGTATATGCCCATACATATACCTAAGTTATCTAGTATACCCATCTCAATCATGGGGAAACACAGATTCTAACTCAATATCCTAGAGCTCAACTGGTCCACAAAGGATGAAATACCACAAAGGTAAGTACCACATAGGTACACCACATAGAAGAATACCACCAAGGTATCACCACAATGGAAAAATACCACAAGGTACAGACTCAGCTCACACCATGTATATCTTTGGTACAATAGTAGAGATGAGTAGATGTAACTACTGAATCATTTTACTCTATTAAGAGGAAGATCCATGAAGGATCCTAAATCCTCATTATACACACAGAGGATCGTATTAAATCGTCAGACCCACACATGATCCTAGTACCTCGCCAGACCCGCACATGATCCTAGTACATCGTCAGACCAACACATGATCCTAGTACATCATCAGTACGTCGTCATACCCACATAGGATCCTTGTACATGTTCTGTCTGTTGTCTGACCCACATAGGATCCTAGTACATCATCAGTACGTCATCCGACCCACATAGGATCCTAGTATATCGTCAGTACATTGTCAGACCCAAACATGATCCTAGTACATCATCAATACGTCGTCAAACCCACACAGGATCATAGTACATTGTCAGTAGGTTGTCAGACCCACATAGGATCCTTGTACATTATCATAGTACGTCGTTAGTCCCACCCATGATTCTATTACATCATCAGAGCTAGATAAAGGGTTCTTGCACTAAGCTCTCTTGCCTCTGAGAGGGTCTGCTCCTCAAGCCACTAGTTGATTCTCCAAATAACACCGAGTCCCATGAAGAAGTATCCCAAAGGACCGCCATGTAAAAGGGGTATCAATACAATAGACAGTGTGTCAATCAGATGTTCGGTCTGTAAGTTATTGGCCTTTTAGTCCCGAGGGCCTAGTTGGATTCGTGCTCGATCCAACTCGGACGTACCCCAACTTTATCCAATCTCATGTAGGGTATACCAAAAGGACCGTCTCGATCCAAGGATTCTAGTTCCGTAGGTAGTTCTTCATTTGACACCGTATTAGGGAGATATGTAAAATACAAGATCCCACAATAATAATATTATCATTATTGGATGTTTTGTGAACCTGAGACATGAACCAGAATTTAATATTCAATATTAGACATAAATCGACCGTCTTAATGACAGGATCACGTCACCACAGACTGTAAGTCAATCGGACGTCACACACCGAAATTATGGAGGGTTGAAGATTTAATAATAATATATTATTATTATTATTTGAGTGTTTCGGGTACCCGATCCAAAAACACGAAAAATACATCCAATACTGGACTGATAATTTTTGTCTCGAAGTCAGGGTCACACTGCCACTTACGATTCATGAAACCGAGGTCGCACTGATAAGTTACAGATGAATTTGGGTTTTTACAACAATAAATAATAAGAATATTATTATATTATTAATATTCTGTTTCATTGAATGTTTCTCTCTCTAATCTCATTTGAGATTCACGCACAAGAGGGGTATCCCATTTTGGTGCACGCGGGTCCAAATAGCACCTCTATCTATTTTTTTATATTCATTTTCTTTTAATTATAATTCCTATTTATTCCTCCCTCTATCCAATATAATTTTCTTCTTCCACAGTTTTTCACCCCTGTACACGAACCGAGAATCCGCTATGCCTCCACCTCGCACACGACCTACCTCCTCCGCGCCACCTACTTGTATCATTGCATAATCTGCCTCGTCGTCAGCCGAAGCCACTAGGCCTCGCTTGCTGCGCGAGCACCACCTGCACCAGTCATGCCAGTCTGCCATACTTCGCCACGTCGCTCTTTCAGTTGGATTCCACATCTTCTTTCTAACTTTGAAAATAAAATGACCGCATATTTTCTATCCTCGGGTCAAGGGCTCCACGTCTATATGTCGTTCTCAACAGAATATTTCATTTCATATGCCAATAAATATTTGGTCGCCTCCTTCCATGAGCCATTGTGGCTTTGTTCCAAGCATAAAAAATTATACGATCACATATTTTCAATCCTTGCATCGAGGTATTCAAATTTATATATCATTCTTATAAAAAATTCGTGTTTCCAGCACTAATTATTATTATTCATTGAAGAACGTGTGAAAAATGTGCCTAGAATAAAAAGAAATAGGAGCATGGTTTATGTGCAGAATGATGACCATGTTATATTGGCCATCGTCATCATGAATTTAGGATATAAAGAATCAAAAAAATTTAGGCATATATAAAAACCCCTACCTCGACTGTCCGTTGGAGGTGGCATGAGGAAGAAGATGAAGTTTATGAGATGGTGACATTGACGTTCGTTGCTCCCAGCAGATGTTTCCGATCCGGGCTCAAGCATCGTCCTCTTTCTCCGATTATGGAGGATGATCTTCATTTTAGTGGATGTTATTCATTGAATAATCTCCTTCCAAGTTCTCCAGAGCTCTCTATTTTGATAACAATCCTCCAACCAAATGGTGAAGTGCCAAATAAGTTTATTAAATAAACCAATTAAGTTGGCACATAAATGGGAGGAAAACCAAGAGTTATCTCCAATAAAAGGGAGATTTGAATGGTTGGGTGGTCCCCACATTTGAATTTAAATTGGGTGTCTTTAGTTCAGGTGGTCCCCACCACTAAACATTAAATGAGAGGTTTTAAAAATAAAATAAAAGTTTTTCTTTATTTTATTTTTATTCTTTTAACACTCCCACAAAATTTATGAAAACTAACATTCACCCTTGACCTACAGCGGTCAAGGTGATGGTCTCATTAAGAGAATATCAGCATTTTGAGTTCAACGGTGGCCTCAGATTTCAATTCCGAGCACCGATTCCAATGTTATATGACACCGCTCACACGTTTACTGGACGTACTCGAAAAAAAGTTCAGAAAAATTATAACAGTCACCCTTGACATGCATCGGTCGAGGTTTGGCTCTGCCTAAGTGAAACACACCCCAAAGAACCCAATATCACTCTTAGATTTCAAATCTGAGTTACTGTTTAAAAGTTATGTATTTTATAATAAAATAATTGTTACATAATTATTTCATGTACGGCCAAAAACTAACCTTCACTGGTGACCAGCGCCCGCCAAAGTTAGTATCCGCTTTAATAAAGAATTCCCTCATGAGTACAGTGGTGGTCTCAGATTATTAATATGAACAACTTTTTGTGAGTTATATGAATTTGAATAATAAAATAATTTATTTAATTATTTTATTAACAGTTATGTCATTTTATTGTTTCTCAGTGGAGGCCTGCACCGACTATTCCTAAGTCACACCTAGAGTAAACCTGCCATCCAGAACGCAACAGTGCCCTCAGATTTCGGATCCGATTTACCATTTATGATTTATTACAATGTTTAATGAAAAATTCTTAGACACTCTAATTAAAAGTCAACCAAGATTCGATGGATTATTCCAAGCACTCCAGGCCTTGGAATCGCACGCCGTTAGATTTCGAGGTATCAAAATAATTCCTTATAATTTAAGAAAATATTATACGGAATTTCTGGGACATTACAACATAAGTTAAGGAAGATGATCTCATACACACTACATTTGGTGCTAAATGATGACATCACATCAGTGCCATAGTAACTAATCAGTTTCGATTGTAAACCATTATCAATCACTATGTCTTTCTAAATACTAATTTTCAACCACCCATGACTAAGTTGTCTCATCCAAACATGCACGCATGAGGCCTTGTACCCACAATCAGTCTTAGCCTCACTCCCACACATATGAGGAATATTTGAATAATATATCTCCAATAATTACAAAAAATAGAAATAAAATGATAAAAAAATAAATTAAATTAATTTAAAATTCTTAACAAAACTTTAACTACAATCGGTTACTGTCTCTCACCAACAATCTACCCAATAATATTATTTGTGTATATACTCTTGTACACATCAAACTATGGAATATATGGATCAACCACAAACAATATGAATGATTCATATACATATCACATTAAATAATATTATTTATAATCTCTTGATGATGTATTCTAAATGTAAGACTCTCAACTCTTTGTGTGTCATCCTGCCAGCCCCAATTCTATTAACCAAAAGATGTTAGCTTCTTGAAGGTATATTCTATCAGTTATGTGAAAAAAAGGAAGCTTGGGTTGGGTTACTACCATAGAAACATTTTTTTTCATAGCACCACACTTTAGGAGTGCTAAAAAACAATGGTAATAGGGGTACGTTTATCATTGATAAAATTAAGCACTGATAAAATGCACTTTTAATAGTGCTAAAAATGATATGTTAAAAGTACCATTTTATCACCACTTTTTTAGTTGTACTGATAAAGGAATGGTATTTATTAGTGATTTTTTACTAGCACTGATAAAGGTTATATTTAAAAAACAAATGTTAAAAATAAGCTATAAATATATAAATATATTTATACTGATATAAATATAATATATATTTTCTAAAAAAATTTCAGATAAGTATAGATAGACATTTACACCTAATATATAATATATTTAGTGAAATGTATTATAAAATATGTAAAAATATTTTATTAATTAATAGTTGTCTAATTATTATCAATTAATAATCATTTAATAATAATTTGAAGACACAGAAAAATCAAAAAATTAATAAAAGATCTACAATAAGTTTAAAAATGTTACTCAAATTTCAAACGACAATAACTTTTGACTCAGGCATCCATTTGAGCTCTACTACATATCAACTTGATTTCTATGATGAGATCTACACATTGGTGACATATGAGATCCCATTGTCACATTGTATGAGGCAAAATATAGTCCCAAATGTCCTATAAAACTGAGTTTTAAGTCGTGATACCCAAATTTTTTAACATTTGATGGAATTGCAACCTCATTTTTAGAGGGTCTATATGCCCTTTTTCAGTGGGGACTGAATTTATTCATACGGATTACATTCATATTGAAATTATGGATTTAAATTTTCATTATTTTTTACAATGTATTGTTATTTATAACCAAATATATAACAATATATACATATTTTTTATATATTCACACATAAAAATTTAAATTTATAAATAAATAATTTAACATATTTACGTATAAAATATATTTTTCAATATATAAGATTTATCTAAATATAAGAAATATGCATTTTATTTAAAACCCAAATATATGAATATTTATATACTTATATAATGTGTGTGAATGTTTAATATATATCTTAGTGTTTGTCTGTATTAACAAACTCATTTATATATTCTATATATGTTCTAACATATGAATATACATATTAATATATAATATATGTGAATATATAAATATATGTATAATTATACTTATAGATACACATATAATAATATACATGTGTGTGTGTGTGTATGTTTAATGTATGTATGTATGTATTTATTTATTTATTTATACACACACATACAAAAACATGTTTTATAAATGTATTTAAAAATAATATTATAAATATATATTAATATAATAATAAATATACTGATAAAAAATATAACAAAAAATATATATAAACAATTAGATATAAAAAAATATATAAATATAACTAACTATATATATATATACATAAATAAATTAATAAATATATACATATATATATACATATTAATATAAATAAATATTAATATATGAATAAATAAATATATATATATATATCTATATCATTAATGGGAGAACCAAATATGATGGACAAGTGGTAAACTTTTTTACACATATGACCTTTCATAGCAAGTAAAATGGCCTTTAACAATTCTAGAAAAGCACTATTAATCATAGCAGTGACAAGGGGGACTTTATTTTCACTTTTTTGGCATTGATAAAGGCCTAGCCAGCTACAATGTGATGTTTATATAACAACACACCGAGAAGAAAACCTGTAATTTAAAAAGTACACCCAAACGAAAACCTGATTTATATATTTTATTGACATCATCATAAAAAAATTTCCACCCATGGTATATAGAAAAAAATTATTTACATTTCAAAGAATTTTTTTTATATAATTTCATTTATAAATATCAAAAAAAAAACATTCAAAAAAATTAATATTTCATATTATGACACCAATGATCCCCTCTAGAAAATTTCCCCCAATGGTATCAGTTTCCGAACAGATCATCTCAACCCGAGCAAAAAATTACACATATATAAGAATAAAATATTATGTTAGTAATACTATAAGGACTTAAATTAAAGATTAATATGAAATAAAAAATTAATAAAATGTCATTATTGAATAAAAATAACGTATTTGGAGTTATACCAGTAATTTTGTGAGTCTTATTGAGGTGGGATTGATTCCTACCCATTAGAAATGAGTTATGGATCACTGTCCTAAAATGTCAAAACAATCCAAATGAATTTTCTCGGTTTTGAATATGTCACTTCTTCCATTACTAAAATTAATGTCAATTTTAAATAACGACACATTTAGAGTTAAACTGGACACACCGTGCATCGTATTAAAGAGCGTCTGATTCCTCCATCTCACAAATTACTGACGGATTTCTTTCCTAAAGTATCAAAACAATATGAATGAATTTTCTCAGTTTCCAGTATTTCTGTTGTCTTTTTTTTTACTAAAATATCATTTAGAACTTGAAACAATCATTTTGAGTCATATCAATCGTACTGTGCATTGGTTTTATGTGAGACTGATTCATACATTCCACAAATGACTTATAAATAATTGTCCTAAATTATTAAGATAGTTGGAGTGTATTTCCTTGTCTTATAGTGGGTGACACGTTTTGAACTAAATTTTAAATTTTAAACAAATAAGGGAAACTTTTAGTCATACTATTCACATCGTGTGTCGAATTGAGGTGTGGTTGTCTTCTACACATCACCAATGACTTGTGGATTGTTTTCAAAAAATTTAAAACCAATCTGAATGTATTTGGTCAGTTTTCAGTATTCCACATGTTGTTTTTACATAAATTAATGTCAATTTTAAATAAAAATAGACACTTTTAGTTATACTGTCCACACCATGAATTTTATTGCAGTTTTTATGATTAATTTATGTAAATAAATACTAATAGATCATTTTCTTAAAAAAAACAATACGAATGCGTTTTCTCGATTTTAAGTATGCCGCTTGTTGTTTTTACTTAAATTAATGTCATATTTAAATAAAAAGAGACACTTTGAGTGATACCAGCCACTCTGTTTATCCTATTGAGGTGTGAATGATACTTACATGTCACAAATGACTAATATATTGTTTTAATAAAATATCAAAACAATTTCAATGTGTTTTCTTGGTTTTCAATATGACATTTTTCTTTTCTACTTAAATCTGTGTCAATTTTAAATAAAAAAGTGACACTTTGAGTTATACAGGCCACAACGTCCATCTTATTGAGGTAAGACTGATTGCTACATGTACCAAATTACCCATTAATAATTTTACTCACATATAAAAATAATCTGAATTCATTTTCTTGGTTTTTAGTATGTCAGTATTTTTTACATAAATTAATGTCAATTTTAAATAAAAAGACACACTTTGAGTCATACCATTCACACTATGTTTCGTATTGAGATTTGGTTGAATCCTACACATAACAAATGACTCATGGATCATTTTAATAAAATATAAAAACAATACAAATATGATTTATCAGTTCTCAGTATGTCACATGCTGTTTTTACACAAATTTATGTCAATTTTAAATAAAAAGAAACACTTTGAGTTATACTGGCCACACCATGTGTCCTATCAAGCTGTGGATGATTTAGGTATTATGTGGTATGACGATTACATAAATGAAGACTTCACATTATGAGACATGCTGTAAGGGATGATAAATGACTTTGCTACTAATGGAAATTTGTTAGGATATAGCATTAAAGGAACTAACAGGTGTCTCATTTTCGAAAAAGGTACACAATCAATTAGGTTGAAACATTCACCCAAGAATATGTTTCTAGGTCACAATAGATTTCTACCATGATGTGATAAGTACCTATTTGGATGACATCAATCAATGAATGTTCATAAGAATGTACAACACCATCTCCAGTAATAGCTGATCAGCTATTTGAGAAAGTAAAAGATGCGGAAACTGCTTTTGGTAAACCATTTTTAAAGACCTAATGAACATCGGTTTAAAAAAGTGATCCATTTTTTTTGAATTGTCATAACAGAATTGTTTGTACGTCAGAAATTTTCTTGATGTTATTCATGTTAAAAAAATTAATGTGATAGTTTCATGGGTACATTGCTAAATGCACCTACAAAACTGAGTTTTTAGTTGGGATACCCAAATTTTTTCACATTCGATGGAAATTTAGCCTCATTTAAGGGGGTATTTCTTCCCTTTTCAGTAGGTATTGAATTTATTTATAGGGATTACATTCATATTTATATTATGGATTTGAAATTTTATCATTATTCAAAATTACTATTATTTATAACCAAATATATATCAATATATACATATTTTTTTATATATTCACACATAAAAATTTAATTTTATAAATAAATAATTAGACATATTTACATATAAAATATATTTACCAATATATACGCCTTATCTAAATAAAAAATAATATCTATTTTATTTGAAACAAAAATATATGAATATTTATATACTTATATAATGTCTGTGTGTCTATATATATATATATATTAGTCCGTGTCTGTATTAATAAACTGATATATATTATCAATATATTTTAACATATTCATATACATATAAATTTATAATATATGTGAATATATATAAATATGTATAGTTATACTTACAGATACACATATAATATATATATAAATATATATGTGTGTTTGGGTATGTTGTATATATGTATGAAGGTATTTATTTTATTATTTACACACACACAAAAAAATATTTTATAAATGTTTCTAAAAATAATCTTATATATATTAATATACGAATAAATATAAGAATAAATAAATATAACTATATATATATAATTAAGTAGATATAAATATAACTAACTATACATATATATATATATATATATATTAATATATTAATAAATATAAATATACATATATTAATATAAATATATATTAATATGTGAATAAATATTATGAAATATATATATAAATAAATAGATATATCATTAAAGGGAGAACCAAACAAGATGGACGAGTGGTAAACACTACTACACATATGGCCTATCCCAACAGGCAAAATGGATTTTAAAGCGCTAAAAAAGCACGGTTAATTGCAACAATGATAAGGGGGGACTTTATTAGTGCTTTTAGTGTTTATAAAAGACTATTTTCCAACGTTGTGTTGTTTATATAACAACACTCCTAGATGTAAACCAATAATTTAAACAACATAATCAGAAAAAAAACCTTCTATATAAATTTAATTGTCATCATCAATATGAAAATTTCCACCCATGGTATATAGAAAAAATACAATTCTATTTAGATTTCAAACAAAATGTTTTATATAATTACATTTACAATTGTCCAACAAAATTTCTAAAACCTTAATATTTCATCTTTTGACGCCCATCATACCCTATCCAAAATTTCCTCCCATGGTATCAGTTACTGAAAAAATCATCTCAACATGAGAAAAAGATTCCACATATATAATAAAACAAATATTATGTTAGTTATACTATAAATAAATAAATTAAGCATTAATATGGAATAACATGTTAATAAAATATCAATATTTAATAAGAATAAAACATTTGGAGTTATACCAGTCATATCGTGCATCCAATTGAGGTGGGGTTGATTCCTCCATGTTACAAATTAGTTATGGATTATTGTCTTAAAATGTCAATATAATCCGAATGTGTTGGATCAATTTTGATTATGTCACCTTTTCTATTACTAAAATAAATGTCAATTTTAAATAATGACACATTTGGAGTTATACTTCCCAAACCATCCATCGTATTGAGGTGAAGAAGATTCTTACATATCAAAAAAATTTATGGATAGTTTTTCTAATGTATCAAAAAAAATATGATTGTGTTTTCTTGGTTTTTAGTATGTTTGTTGTGATTTTTTACTAATGTATCATTTCAAACTGAAAATAAGCATTTTGAGTCATACTGGTCATACCGTGCATTAGTTTGATGTGAGACAACTTCATACACATCAAAAATGACTTATGAATTGATGTATTATGTTATTAATACAATTGGAGTGTATTTTCTTAGTTTCTAGTGAGTGAAACTTTTTGAAATAAAATGTCAATTTTAAACTGATAACAAACAATTTTATTCATACTGGTCACATCATGCATTGGATTGAGGTATGGTTGACTACTACACATCACAAATGACTCATGGATCATTTTCCTAATGTATAAAAACAATCGAAATGTGTTTTCTTAGTTTTCAGTATGTCACATTTTGTTTTTACTTAAATTATTGTCAATTTTAAATAAAATTAGACACATTGAGTTATACCGACCAGATAGTGATTCGTATTGAGTTTTGGATGATCCATACATGTTTCAAATCACTAATAGATCATTGTCCTAAAAAATAAAAATAATCCAAATGTGTTTTCTCCATTTTTAGTATGTCACTTTTTTATTTAAATTGATGTACATTTTAAATAAAAAAGTAACACTTTGAGTGATACTAGACACACTATGTTTCGTATTGAGGTGAGGATTATCCTCACACATCAGAAATGACTACTATATTGTTTTAAAAAATATCAAAACAATATGAATGTGTTTTATCGAGTTTCAGTATGTCACTTGTTGTTTTTAATTAAATTCTTCTATATTTTAAATAAAATGATCAAATTTGAGTTATAAAAGACACATTGTGCATTCTATTTAGTAACATGTCAAAAATGACTCATGGATCATTTTCCTAAATTATAAAAATAATATGAATGCGTTTTCTCAGTTTTCAGTATTTTCCTCATTCTTTTTTACATAACATAATATTAATTTTAAATAAAGACACAGTTGGTGTCATACCGGTCACACCGTGCATCATATTGAGGTATGGTTGAATTTTACACATCAAAAATGTCTCATGGATCATTTTCCAAAAATAAAAAAAATTAAAAAAATACATTGTATCAGTTCTCAATATGAAACTTGTTGTTTTAAATTAAATAAATGTTAATTTTAAATAAAAAAGAGACACTTTGAGTTATACCATCAAAACTGTAAATCGTATCGAGGTGCATGTGATTAAGGTGTTACGATGTATGATTATTATAGAAATTAATATTTCTTATTGAGATACATGTTGTATGGGATGATAAATGACTTTCCTACTTATGGAATTTTTTTAGAATATAGCATTAAAATAACAAAAGGGTGTCTCTTTTTTGAATAAGGTACATAGTTAATTAGGTTGAAACATTCATCTAAGTCATTTATTTTAGGACATTGTAGATTTCTACCCTAATGGGATAAGTACCTATCTTGGAAGACATCATTTGATGGAAGTTCAGAAAAACATACAACAATGTCCCCACAAATAGGTGATCAACTGTTTGAGAAAATAAAAGATACGGAAACTACTTTTGGTAAATTGTTTTTTAAAATCCTTACTAAAACCAATTGGAAAAATTGACTAGTTGTTTTTTGAATTATCATACTAGAATTCTATGTATGTCAGGCATTTTCTTGATGTTAGGCATGCTGAAAAAATGTATATGATAGTTCCATCAGTTCATTCCTTAATGAACCTGAAAAATTAAAGGATGATATTAAGGTTAGGTTGGGCATAGATCACATAGGAATATAAGAGGATTTGGTGCCAGTGAAGAGTGAAAAATGAAATTTTCTTCCTCCAGCTACTTACACACGTTACGGGGAGAATATATATTAGTTTTGAAACATCTTGAATGAAGTTAGTGTTTGAGAAGTGTATTCATCAAATATCAAGAATCTCATGTCAAAAACTAATTTAATGTTAAAGGGTCTTAAATCACATGTTTGTCATATTTTTTTTTCAAGATCTAATTTCTATAGCTTTGAGTTGCATTTTTTCCAAGAATTCCCTTCATTCATTAACCAAGTTTTGTTTCTTCTTCAAAGATATATGTGGTAATGTTATAGATTTGGCCAAATTTGTGGCTATGTAAAGAGTAATTTTCATGTTACTATATAAATTGGAAATGTTATTTCTTATATAATTCTTTGATATAATGGTTTATGTTGTGGTTCACCTAGTGAGAGTGATTAGACTATGTGGTCCTATAAACTATAGATGGATGGACCCTAGTGAACAGTATATGACTATTTTGAAACAGTATGTAAAAAATCAATGTTTATCACAGGGTTGTATTATAGAGAAATATATTTCTTAGAAAGCCATTGAATTATATATCGAATATCTATTAGGTGTAGAAATCATTTTTTTACCAAAATCTCATCATACAGGGATTCTTGTGGGTGAAGGAATTTTTGGAAGCGATATTATCAAAATCAATATTGTAGATTAGAAACAAGACCTCATTTAAAATTTTCATAATTTTTGGGAGGTTTCCACATATGTTGAAAACCAAAAATAAATTATTAGGCATTTTAATCCATTATGTTATGAAAGAAGGATATCAAATATGCATAATCGACAATTTATAAAATGGTTTCAGGACTATATTTTTAACTAGTTAGATAAAAATTCATATTGAATTTTAGTACAACTTAGTTGGTTATCTAGAGGACCAAGTGTGTATGTATTTACTTACAATGTTAATGTAATTAAGGGTTATAAATTATATAAAAATAGACATGATGAAGACAATACCTTGAAAAATAGTGGAGTTACACTTGTGTTTGAAGCAATGCATGTTTTTGGTACTAAGGAATGAAATCCATTTTATGTGAATATGTCATATATTGGCATCATCAAGCAAATATGGGAGATGGATTATACAACATCAAAAGTTCCAATTTTTCAATACAAGTGGGTTGATAAAAAGAGTGATGTTAAAATAAATGAATTGGGATTCATGAAAGTTGATTTCAGTAAGGAAGGGTACAATGATGAACCATTTACAATGGCATCGTAGGTAGTACAAGTGTTTTATGTTCTAGATACCACAAACTAAAAGTGGTCAATTGTTTTGTTATCGACCAATAAAACTGAAGGGGAAGATGAAAATTTAACTGAGGGTGACACTATCATTGGGATTTCACAATCATTTAATAGTGGTCCCAATGTAGATGGTGTTTTGAATTTCAGAGGAGACCATTATAAAAGGATTTGGCTAGTTGATAGAGGGGTTAAATCTCTTCCGCTATTAAGAAAAGATATCTCAATAACCATGTTATATAACATTTGTAATATACATTGTGTTACCGCATGTTATTATTTATTGGCTGTTGTATTTATGTAATCTAAATAAAATGTTAAACCAATTATATATATAATGAATTCTGAACATTTTGGTGCTCCCAATACTAAGTAACAACATGTCTTTCAACCTACTGGTGCTCGCAGTGCAGAAGAACAATGTCCTTCTACCTGTGTTGGTAATCCTAATGTTATAGAATAATAGGTTTCTCAACCTATTGCTTCTCCCTATGCAGAATTTCAATGTCCATCTGCACATGATGATGCTACCACTATAGAGAAACAACATATTGGAAGTATTGAATCCAAGGAAATGGCGTGTGATTAAGGACATGAGAAGAATAAAAAATATTAATGCCATAGTTTTAAGGTGTTAGAAAAAATAGTTAAGGTGAAAATTAAAGGCATAAAATATGAGGTCGTATAGAATGAACGGGCCCAACATGTTAAACCCAACAAGGCCTTGTTCAATAGTTACATTGGAATAATCACTTAGTAATGCGTGTTTATTGATATAGATTCATGGAACCTTGTTGTGATCACGCTTAATATACTGATGTGGTAAGAGATTATAATAACATTACAATATCATTTAGTTTTTTTAATAAAAAAATAAAATAACAAAACATTGAATTACTCTTTAACATCCCAAGAAGAGTGTATTTATAGTATGTGAATCCCATAATAAATGTGTATTAGTTCTTGTTGAAAGGATTCACAGATATTTTCACAAAATTATAACGAGGCATCATCTTAAATATGCTGAAGGAAAAATAAACATGTACCCACTACTTATGTATGCAAACTTGAGAACCCATGAAGCATGGGAGGAATTTTTTGGTCATCGTGCAGATATGTCTTTTCAAGTACACATTGTATAGTAATATGTTGTTTTAAAATACATATATTCATCACATTGATCGCTAATTTTCTATGTATGAAATATAAACTGAGTGCTACAAATAAGGGACGGGAAACAAAACCAACATACCCCTACCATAATGCAACAATGGGGCATGCTTCACTTGAAAAAATGGCACTTAATTTAAATCTACCATAAAACTTTTATATGATATGAAACAACAAAATAATTATGTTCCTTTATTTATATATAGATTAATGAATTCAAATCTAAATCTTCTTCCATCCCACACCTTTTTGTGGAAGGAGGAATTTGTAAATAAAAATGGGATACTAATAGGCTAAAACACATAAAAAGTGAGGGAAATATGTGTAAGTATGACATAATTATTAATTTTATTTAAATATCTATTACATAACAATGAATAATTATTTTCCTATATTTTCTATATGACATAGTCATAGGAATCATCAATGCCAATACCAGATAAACACCTACTATCAGTGGCCTTGAAGTGGCTAGAATAATATGGTCAAGTCAGAGGTGTGGGTTTTGCGGTGACACCCCAAATATATTTCTATAAAAAAACAAGGGGAGGATAAAGATAATGTAATGAAATAAATGAAAGAAAGAATATCTACCCATGTAGAACAATTACAATGGCATAGAGAGTTAGTAGAAACTTTTATGGGGGAAGCAAATAGGAAAATATCCCATGAACAACCATTATGTGAATATCCCGCCCCACCCCCACCAGCATTGAGGTGATCCATTACCATGAAAGAGATAATTGGACAAGTTAATAAATGTTCTAATAATTTTTCTATAAAATCTGAATCATAAGAATAGTGATACCTTTCCTATATTGATATTCTACAGGGTGATAATGAAAATGATTTATATCTATCAACACCCAACCATAGCCTTGTATAGAGGGATACAATGTTCAATATCCAAAATAATGTGATACATAATAGAACACTTCCATCATATCTTGTGAGAGTGTTTAATTGCAAAGCCCATGATCCAAGTTCTGATCTACCTATTCTAAATGACAAGGATGATATTCATAAGGTTGACCAAGTAGTTAAAACATTCATCACATGTCTTCCACATCTTGCAAAAAAATATGTCGACAATGAGGTATTCATTTCCAGTTTATTTTTCATGATAAACCATTAAAAATTAACGAAAAATGTTTGAACTGACAAATGATATTATAGTCGGACAAAAGTAGGGGTTTGTAATGATATGTAAACTCAAACCATATAATGGATCAACCAACCAATAAAAAAGATCTTCCAAAATTACATTTACCCCACCCATTGAATATCTGCATTTACAAACATTAAATGTTCATGAGGATATAATGTTACAAAGTGTTTATAGTCACATAGTTAATTTTGAAGAAAAAATGTATGGAGAGGAATTTATGACTACATTTATTCTAAGAATGTTGATGAAATTATCAACTACGAATTTCTTGGAGCCTTAGTTGTAAATGTAAACCTGAGTTATGATTTTTTAATTTAATTTTCCAAAAGATGATATACTGTGTTAATTATGACTAAATAAATTTTAATTTTTTTAGGAATATATATCATAACCAATTAAATGGATTTTACCATAAAAAAGGACTCGTTATTCCTTATATCACCTCTATAGACAAAAAAATTGAATACAAACAAATTTATGAAATAGTGGAAAACTTGGGAATGTTGTTTGAAATAAAACTTGGGGATGAAATAATCTTCTTAATACCAATGACGCAGGGGTAAAATGAAAAAATTTAATCATATAAAATATATTATTCATTTCATTCATTAATTATTCCTTTTTCTATTTTTATGAAACACTGGATGCTAATTACAATCAATTTGGATACTCTAAATATTTATTTCTTGGATTCACTGCATGGATTTTCCACAAACTGACCACACATGGTAATGTTTTTAAAATTTTAATTCACTACATCCAAAAGTTTAGTAATAAAAATATAAAAATATAATTTATATTATGTTTTAATTAGGATTCAGTTATTATAGGTCAGCATGTAAATATCATCTAAATCATGGAATGAGGACAAGCAATGCGTACAAGGACCCTGAAATGTTCTAAAAATGGATAATTATCATGGTATATATTATAATATTTCACTATCCAAACACATATCAAAACAAATTACTTATATTCCATAATGTTTATACATTGTATGAAACAAAAAAATGGGAAATATTTTGGTTATTATGTTTATAAATTTATGAGAGAGATCATATTCCATTAAAAAACACACATCCCCAAAGAGGTATTTTTAAAGTTAACTACTACTTAATTTAAAATATTTATTAATCCTTTGTGTATTTATAATTTTCCAATAATTTAATGAGTATTGAGACAAATCATATTCATAAGATGATATACATTTTCTTAGAAACATATGGGCATCATACCTGATCGTATAATGTATAAAAATAGCACGAAGATAAGAAATCTATATAAGTAATGGATTATTTCATATTTATGTTTAATTTATTTATTTTTAGTATTACACACATGCGAATAGTTTTCTTATACTGGAGGATTCCTTGGATGTTAGGATTTTTTTTCAAACTTTGGGACATGCAAGAATCAACAACACCTCAAACTGATATACGATGTGATCAGTATGACTTTAGGTGTGTCTTTTTTATTTAATATTGACATTAATTTAAGTAAAATATACAAATAAAATATTCAAAACCCAAAAAAAGAATTCAAATTGTTTTGATACTTTAGTACAATGATCCATAAGTCATTTAAATTGTTTAGAAATCAGCTTCACCTAAATCAAAAAATTGGTGTGACTAGTATGATTCAAAGTGTCTGTTATTAGTTTAAAATCGACATTTTACTTCAAAATATGTCACTCTTTAAAATTTGAGAAAACATGATAATATTTTATTGATAATTTAGTAAATAAATTTATAAATCACTTTTTATGTGTAGGAGTTGGTCTCATGTCCATCCAACAAATGATGTGACTGGTATGAGTTAAAGTGTGTGTTTCTAGTTTAAAATAAAATTTTAGTAAAAAAGAAAAGTGACATACTGAAAACCAAGAAAAAATATTTGGATTGTTTTAATAAAATAATAAAATAATCAATGATTCATTTGGGATGTGTAGAAATCAGTCAAACCTCAATCTAACACACAGTGTGACTGGTAAAACTCAAAGTATGTCTTTTTATTTATAATTGACATCAATTTTAGTTAAAAAGAAACATGTGGTGTACTAAAAATGGTTCAAACACATTCATATTGCATATATACTTTAAGGAAAAAAAATAAATGAGTCATTTGGGACATATATGAATCTTTCACACCTCAATATAATGCATAGTGTGACTGGTATGACTACAAGTGCATCTTTTTTATTTAAAATATAAAACAATTTTAGTAAAAAGGAGAATTGACCAACTGAAAACTAAGAAAAAACATTTGGATTGTTTTAATATTGTAGGAAAATGATCTATGAGTTAGTTAAGATGTGTATGAATTATAGGCACCACATTTTGACCCTCAACAACTCCTAAAAGTAGCTATAAAATGAGCCACATCATTGTCATCTCTCCTAACAAAGAAAAAGCGACAAGAAGAGAATAAAAGCACTAATGATATGATGATGTCGATAATAGATCCAAAGGCCTAGTGGCCACCTTCCTCCTCCTCCTGTGCATCAATAATAAATTGATAATCAGATTCGACCACAATATCCATTGAGCCAAAAGAATAAATTAAGTACATAGCCTTCTATATAGTCATGTCATCTACTATTAGAGGAGACAAGAAAAAAATTTCTGAGGAATGATATGCCACAAAAATAGAGCCTCCATGGTCCTAGAGAACTTCCCCAAGGCCGACAGAGCCACCACCAAGAAATAATGCATAATTATTAATTTTAAAATCACCTTGAGGGGTAGTAAATCATCTAATAGGAGGGGATGAAGTATTATTCAATAAAAAATGTTAAAAACCACAATTTGATGTCACATATTTCATAACTGACGTTAAAACTCACACTAACATTATTTTAACATCGGTTATCCATTAAACGATGTTAAAAATCTATCTGTGTGAGTTTTAACTTTTTCAAGGCATAAATGATCAATCAAGATGAATACATAAAATATATGTACGTCAATTATAATCACACATCAATATATTTATTGACCCAATTCATTGGAAACATATATTTATTTAAATATATATTTATTTAGTTATAATTATAATTATAAAAATATATATTTTAAAAGTATTTATTTACATTTATAAATATGATAAATATAATAATTATATTAATTATTTGAAAATTAATTATAATATTATAAATATTTAAATAAATATTTATTTAATTATAATCTTATAAATAATTTTTCTAACCATTATATATATATTTTAATTATTAAAAAATATATATTAATCATACACATGCATTTTTTAATTAATCTATAAAAATAAACATTATTTTTGGATATAAATATAATAATTTTATATAAATCAATATTATTTTTTATTAAAAACTTTTATCTGTGCTAATAATAGCGTTGTGCCTGGATTATATGGTTTTTCCATAACACTTTAATTTTTTAGGAAATTTTTAAAGACAATAGGGTTTGGATAAACATGATTCATATATAGGGCTCTCAGTGGATAAATATTGAGGATGCTCGTCAACCTTCACTTGTTCATTCCCCTCCTGTTAGATGCCTACCCCTTTGGGTGTTCTCAAACATAATACTTATGCAGCCACCCATGGGGAAGGTATTGTTGGCCTTTGGGAAGTCCTCTCGGATCATGTTGACTCTATTATTTTCGATCATCATTCCTAAGACATTGTGGGTTGGTCTTCTCCTCTAGAAGATTCTATGGATATTTGGAAGGGTTTGCATTTAATATTAACTCTTGGCTGGAAGTATATTGTGGTTGAATATAATTGCTATGTTATTATCAATGCACTGATGTAGGATGAAGGTTTCCCCAAATCCTATTTTTCCATTATCGACATCATCAGATCTTTGGTTCCCTTGTTCTCTTCATGTTGTTTTCCTTTATTAGGAGAGAGGAAAATTGAGTGGCTCATTTTTAGCTGCTTTTGGGAATCATCAGGGGATCTAATTGATGGATTTCATCTTTTCCTCCAGTATTATTTACATTGTAATTGGATGATATCTTATGTTGGAGGATTATATTTTTGAAAAAAATAAATAACCCAATTTATCAGTGATAAAGAAAGTACTGATAAAGGGTACACATTTATCATCTTTTTTAGTGCTGATTAAGGGTAGATTTATTAACACTTTTAGCCAGTGCAGATAAAGGAACCCCTTTTTTAGCGCTTTTTTCTTAGCACTGATAAATCCAAATGCATCTCATGCTTGGATCTGTGGTATTTAATGGGAGGAACCACCACATGTTGTATACATATATCAACTTTAGCGGTAGTTTAAACCGCTTCCAAATAAAAAAATAACCGCCTCTAAATGACACTTTTCGTGTAATTGATACATAACTCATTTATGATGTGTAGGAATCAACTACATATCAATCCAAAATATGATGTGACTAGTACGACTCAATGTTTTTTCATTCAATATAAAAGTGTCATTTTATTTTAATGATATAACTATTAACAATTATTTAAGTAATTAAGAAAATAAATTACTGATAATATCATTAGTATATTTAGTAATAGCCACTAAAATTTATAGAGATAATTAATTAACAATGGAATTAATAATTTATAGTATAATTATTATTAAAAATAAAAATTAATAATTATTAAATAATTTAAAATTTAAAATATAACCATTAATAATAAAATTAGTAGTATAACAGATAATATAATTAATATATATTGTAACTAACAATATAAATAATCATATGTGAATTATATAACATTTAAATTAAAATTTTTAAGGAATTTCTACTAAGATAAAAATTGGTTTTATCAGCTGGAAAAACCTTTGTGGGAATGATAATCATCGTAGAAATCCTACTAATGTAAAAAAAATCCTTAGATTAAAAAAAATCTACCCAAATTGTGTAAAAAAAACTCAAAATTATATATAAATCCTTATGATCAAAAAAATGTATTTGAAAAAAATTATAAATTTATAAACAAAAATTTATTGTTTTTTGATATAATCTATCTCATAAGTTATTTAAAATATTAATTTAATGACTAAATAAAAAATTTATAAATTTAGTTATTTTATCAGTTTTCAGTTATTAAAAGTAATAATCAAAACCAATAGAAAATATGTTCTTAAACAATTGTTTTACTAAACAATAACCATTTTAGTATAACCCTTCGATTTTTTTTATTCGGTTTTAAATTAACTATTTGATCAACCACCTATTGTCCCACCCCTAGGTACAATTGGAGATTGGGAGGTAAGCACTACAAAAATATATTTCCATTTATCAGTGGATAGAAAAAAAATTAAAAGTATTAAAAATATATAGAGAGAAATATATATATATGTATATATATATATATATTAAATTTTGTATAAATGTTGATACGATTCAAATGATAGATTACTGAATTAAAATCAACATCAAATGTTACATGTGAGTCAAATATTATCAACATATATTCTACATTATTAAATTAAAATTCAAAAGAATTATTAAAATCTACGACTTTGATAATTAGGTTTAAAATGTTCATTAAAAATCACCCAACATTGAGGTGGGAAGTGGATGTGCCGATGTGTGGGGCGCAGCACGGTACAATCACTCAGGGAGGTCATGGTGGAGGCAGAATGCAGATGAGGCGGGATGTAAATGTGGTGACGTGTGAGGCAGTCATGGTTGGGCAAAGTGCGGTCACGTAATTTGTTCATGGAGGAGGTGGAACGCAGTCGAGGCATGGACGATTTTCGACTGGAATTCATCAGTGTAGTCATAGAGGTGGTGGAATCGAGGCAGAGATGGAGGTGGTGTGTGGGGAAGCATGTCTTCAGCTCTCTGGTTGGCGTAGGGATTTTCATTGAAAATCCAAGAAAAAACCAATTATTATATATTTTTATTGATTAATTTACCTTTTCTAATTTTTTATTATATATAAACAAAAATAAGGTTAATAAAAAATCTTTTTTTAATATGAATTTTAATTTTAAAATATATCGTTTATATGTAAAAACATTTTGATATATTATTTATATATTTTATAATATATAATCACACACACATACACATATATATGTAAACACAAACATATGATTATAAATATATAAGTATACTATAAATTATATTATATGATACAAATATATAAATTTAAATATAATATATATTTAATGTATTGGTATATATATTTATATAGCTCATATAACTATGTTATAATAATTATATATCACTATAAAAATAATGGATTTTGTGACTGGTTTTTTATGATGGATTTCCACCGTAGAGAGTTAATTGTGATTGGAATTCATCCCAAAAAAACAATATGGAAAATCACAACATAAATAAATAGATATAAATATAAATATATAAATATAACTAACAATATATATATATATATATTAATATATGAAAAAATATCTTAATTTGGTAATATATCTGTTTACTATTATCAATGCCTTTTTAGCACTGTTAAAAGAGACATTTATTAGCGCTTTTTTCCGAACTAATAAAAGGGACCCCATTTTAATAGCACCTCAACTATCAATGCTTTTATAGAACTGATAAAGGCTTTTATAGTGCTGATAAAACTCTTTTTTTTAGTAGTGATTGTTGTATAGTTTCATTTGAGCAATTTGAATTTCCCGATCACCGAAAAATATTCTCTGTTCATCGCCCTAGTGGTTATGAGAGGGAGATTATTGGGTTATCCTACATCGATTATGAAGGGATCCATTGTGTTAAATATATGTATGATGGAAACCCTTACCTCATGGGCTGGGTTTAAGAAGTCCTAGTAACATTTACATTAGCCTACAATTGGGCATGAAGATGCCACACCAAAACACCAAGACCTATAGTTTAGATATGTATTCATATTCTCATATGTGACATAGAGAAACCTCATAAACATTAGTTATTATTTTTACATTAAACATGTAATTAAAACTAATATATGTATGCAATTTATTTGTGAGATTTTTATTTTTAGCATCAATTTAGTTATAAAATGGCCTCTTAATTTATTTTAATTCTTTCAAAAACATAATATTAATTTCATATTATATATGACATCTTTAATCTTTGAAAATTAATTTAAATAAGTATCAATAATCAAACTATAATTATTTTTAAACAAAATTAATAATGTTAAAATATTTATGCAATACATTTTTGATTATTTTTAGACTAGCAGTGTGGCTTATATGAACATCGTTCATGCATTCCAGGACCCGGTTTTGTAAAAATATTGTGTCTTATCCAATATCAACAAATCAACTCCATTATTTACTTTTAAAAAATTCATCGAAAACTCATTTATTTAAAATTAAATTAAATTAAATGAAAATAAATTTCATTACTACGTTTTCAAAAAATAATAAAAAAATAATTCCTTCAAAAAATCATAGAAAAAAATTATTGTTTTTTAAAAAAATAATATCAACCATTCACTTAAAAATTAGAGTTTTTTTATTTTCCTTTAAAAACATAATTTCCTTCATATAAAATCAAAAAACTACAAAATAAAAAAATCTAATTCAATTTAAAAGAATTTTAAAAAATAAAATAATATCCTTTGTTAACAAATAAATAGATAACATTTCTATTAATGTATTTTTAAAGGTAAAATAAAGATGTTTTCCTTTTCAGTTTAATTATTTTAATTTAAATTTATAATTTTTTTGAACGGATAAGGGGGATTTTTTGTGATTTTAAATTTAAAACGAGATCATTTAGAAAAAGGTAAATTTTTTTTTATCATAATATAATAGAAGAAAATTAATTTTTAGTTTCAAAATAAATAATTTAAAATCTATATATATTTTATTAAAAACAAAATATTTTTTAATTAATTTTTTAATATGAAAATTGAGATATTTTTTTAAAATTTATAGGGGACAAATATTTTTTTTAAAATATTTTTTTAATTTATAATATATAATTGTTTATTATTTCATATGGAAAAGAGATTTTTTATTAATTTATCTTAAAAAAATTAGTTTTTTTTAAGAATAATAACTAATAAATTTTATTTTCTAAGTTAATGAATGCTTTATTTTAAATTTTTTATTTGAATATAGTTAATGAAAAATGAGTTTTTATATTTTTTTAATAAAAAATTATATTTTTTAAATTGAGAGAGAATTTTGGTCTAAAATATCATTATGAAAAATAGTTTTGTACTTATTTGTTACTCATTAAATTATTAATGGAGAATATGAATATTGTTTTAAAATTTCAATATTTTAAAAACAATGTTTCATTTTTTTAAAAACTGATCATCGCTCCATCATGAAATCCATGGTGATATATGGTTGTAATCCCATTATATCCAAAATTTACCTACTTCATCATCTAGCGATGCAACACGTACTCAATGGATTTACAACCAGAATATCTTCAAGTCGTTTTCATATTATGTCTACAAACAGATATCATTATCACTACAAAAAAATTGAATTTCCACAACAACAACTATACCTATTTTCACCATCAAAATATATTTAACTATGCTAAAAAACACTTCTATCGTCAACATCATTAAAACGAGGACCCATTTATCATTGTTTTCATTAAAGTTGAGAAATTCCCTACTACTACAATGTGTTGTTTGAATAACAATACACTGCACCAAATACACCTGTATGAAAATCCACCAACAAGAAAATTAGTAATTTAATTGAAATTAAAGTTACATTTCAAATACTAAAAAGTCATATTATATACATTTAAAACAATATTTCTTATAATTAAACTTGAATTTACTATCCAAAATCATTTAAAAAGACCAATTTTTAATTTTCATTGGCACCTGCGACCCTATTTCAAAAAAAAAAAATCATTGTATCAGTTTCCAAACAAACCACCCCAACCCAGGAAAAATAATTCACTTAAATAACAAAAGAATTCTTATATAAATAATACTATAAAGAAATAAATTAATCAAAAATGGAAAATAATATATTTTTAATATGTCAATTTTAAATAAAAGGATACACATGGATCACTACCAGAGAAACAAATTTATGCAGTGCGACCCTTTAACTATGATAAAAAATGCCTTGATAAATTAGTTACCTATATCCACGCTAAAAAAACCGCTGATAAAAGGATATTTTAATAGTTCTAAAGAATGATGTTAAAAGTACCTCTTTATCAGTGTTTTGTTTTTAACTAACAAAGGTACCCCTTTACCACCATTTTATTAGCACTATTAAAGGGACTCCATTTATCCACACTTTTTTGTAGCATTAATAAAGGGGGATTTATCAATATTATTTAACTATAGTTGATAAATGATATATTACAAAAAATATACATATTTCATTAAAAGTAAAATATATTTTAGATAAGGCTAACTAGATATTTACAGTTAAAATATAATATATTTAGTGAAAATGGATTATAAAATAAGTAAAAAACTATTATTAATTAATAAATTTCAAATTATTATTGAGTAATAGTAATTTATTAACAATTTTAAGAAATAAAAAATACAAAAATTAATAAAATATCTAAAATAAATTGAAAATGTAACTCGAATTTCAAAAGGTTATAAATTTTGATCTGAGTGTCCGTTTGAGCTCTTCCATATATCAAATCAAAGATTCAGACAATATCTACACACTAATGATAGAGAGGATTCCCCTATTACATTTTACAAGGCCCAAAATATCCTATAAGACCATTAAAACTGAGTTTTTAGTTGGTGTATCCTATGTTTTTGATATTCAATGGACTTTCATCCTCGTTTAAGTGGTTCTTTTTCCTTTTTTAAGAATGATTTTTGTGTTGGGAGGTAGGGTCATGTAGTGCGTCATTGTCTTATTTTGAAGGAAGTTTTTTTTGTATTAAAATCTCAAACTACTAATGGAACCACATTTTTGTTATGTTTGAAGCCCCGAGTTCCCCTGCTTGGTTATTCATTGAGTTCTATGTTTGGCCTTCCTTTCATGATATGGGAAAATAATGGAACATGTAATATAGGATTTGTGAGTACATTAATGGTTCTATCCTCATTAGGGGTGATTTCAATGATTTTTGTTTTCATATCAGAAAAAATAAAGTGTCCTCTTAAGGAGTTATGAAACTATAAAGTATTTTATGAAATCCATAATTTTGAACTCCCTCGAGGATCTCGGATTTTCAGGCTCTCCGTTCACTTGGAAAATGGGTACATCAATAGAAGGATGCATCGCTGAAAGACTGGACATATTTTTTGGGATAGATGACAATAAATATATCTTCCATGCATAATCTATCGAACACTTGGCCCCGATTTCCTCTGACCACTCTTCGATCCTTCTTTCAACATCCACCCAAATGAATCGATGTAGAGATGGGTGTACATTTAGGTTTGAGAGTCTATGGTTCTATGATGGGAGTTGTGAGGAGGACATTCATGCTATTTGGGGGAGGGGGTCTGAAATAGTGTTTTACCTCTCAAACCTAGAATGATAGTATCAAGCTGAATAATTGGAGTTCAACTTGGTTTAGGCCTATAGACAGACACATTTATAGGGAAGAATGGTAGTTATAATTTCTCTATGCCCGAAACTTTTCCGACTCAAGGATTAAGGATATCCAAAACCGAGAGAGGTATTTGAATTTTGTGCTTAAGTAAAATGAAAGATACTCATTCATCTAGGTAAGATAATATAACATTAACGAAAGTGACCATAACACTGCTTTCTTCCACCAAATAGATACTAAGAGAAGGAGAAAAACCCACATCTCCCACCTTGATGATTTGTGTGGTAGAGTGATGCAGGATGCTATTAGAATTCATTAAATTATTTTAGAATTATTTGGAAATATTTTAAAGGAAGACTACATTGACATTCCTCTTAGTCTCACTAGCTACGTCCCAATAATTTTTTCTGATGTTATGAACTATTCTCTAGATAGTGACAATTATGATGAATATATGTGAAGGGATTATCACCATTTTCATTCTATGAATTTTTTTGGTCATGACGGGTTTCATACCCTTTTCTTTTAATGGTTTTGGCACATTTTTGGGTCGGACATGATCAAGAAGATGAAGGATTTCTAGGAGGGTATGAATTACTTTGAAAATATTAATGAGACTTTTATTACCCTCGTCCCAAAATCTAAATTCCCCTGAAGATTACGGAGTTCCATTTAATCATCCTCTGCAAAGTTATTTACAAAATTTACTATAATATTTTTGTGTCTAGGTTGTGTGTTCTTCTCCCTCTTCTTGTGTTTTATGATAAGAGTTATTTAGTCTCACAGAGGACCATTAATGATAATACAACCATTTCATTTGAGATATCCCACTACATGATGACCCTCTCCATAGAAAAAAAGGAGTCATGGCCTTGAAACTAGATATTATGAAAGACTATGACATAGACTAATGTCCTATTCTCGATCTTGTACTGTCAAAACTGGGGTTTTGAGATAAATATATTTTTAACATTATGAACTATGTTACTTCATTTTCATATATAATCAACATCAATGGGGAGTAGTGTCCAGTTTCACACCCTCGAGATGTTTAGGATAAGGGGACCTAATCTCTCCCTACATTTTAATTTTTTAGAAAATGTTTTTCCTCATATCCTTTTAAAGACAATGGTGCATGGTTCTATTCATGGATCCAAGGTATGTTGCAATGTTTCTCATCATTTATTTTCAGATGATTTCCTTTTGTCTGCTCATGATACTACCCTTCAGTGTTACTCAATCATGAATATTTATAACCTTTTTGAGAAGGATTCTCGGAAATGGATTACATTCCTCTAAATTTGAACAATCCTTCAACAAAAGCGTTCCAATGATGATGCAACAAGAGATTTAGAGATTATGTAGGTTTCTTATGGTCAACAAACATTAGAAATACCTAGGGCTCCCAACTTCTATCAGAATATCAATGAAATATGTTTCGTGTCAATCATGGAAAAAGTTGATAATTTGATCAGTGTTTCGTCTAGTAGAAAAATATCCAATGCGGGGAATGATTTGATATTTAAATATGTGTCCAAATTTGTCCCCTCATATGCCATTTACTTTTTCAAGTTCCCATTTACCCTTGTTGATCAGATTCATTCTCGGATGGAAAACTTATGGTGGGGTTCTGCTAATGGAAAACACAACACCCACTTGATCATGCGGGGTAACATGTTTGTTTCAAAGTCATGTGGTGACCTTGGGATTAATAACCTTCAATGGTACAATGACGCTCTTTTGAAAAAACAATGGTGGTGCCTCATCTGCTGTACTAATTCCCATTTCTCTACGGTCTTTTGAGCAATGTTTTTTCCAAAGTCTGACTTCCTACATGACTCTATTGGAACTGAGACTAGATTTATGTAGAGAATCTTCTGTGGTGCTATCCTATGGATCAATTGTGGCAGTGTTTGGAGGACTGCTAATGGGAAGAAGGTGAATGTATGGGGAGACCAATGGTTGGTCAAGGGGGTCAACATTAGAGTCTCTTCGCCTGTCATTCCGAGGATCAAATATAAAAAAGTTCACGACCTCATTGATGATTATTTAGAAGACTGAGATTGGGATAGATTTTGTGGTTGGTTCAATGAAATATATCGATGTATTATCTTTAGCATCCTGATTAAATTTGGAGTGGGTGGTGACCAAATCTGTTGGATTGGGGATGCTTCTAGGAAGTACGCTTTTAGGTCAGGTGCATCAATTTGTTGCATGGGTCTACTCAGGCTCATCCAGATGATCGGTGGAGGAATATTTTGGCACTCTCCACCCCCCCAATTCATGTTTTTGTGGTTGTAGGTTTTATTGGGTGTCCTACTTATGTGAAACATTCTTACTCTATGACACATGTAGGAGGACAATGTGTTCCCCCTGTGATTTCAACAGATTGAAACTCCTTTGCATACTATTCTTCTAATCCTGGGATTGGCGGGAGTGTGGACTGAATGGTCCCCAGGGTGTAAGGAGTCCGTAGTCCCATCTTTGGAGATGGCCCATGTTTTCAATGATTGGGTTTCATATTTGGAACCAAAGTATGTGGGGCTAGTGTGTACTTTTTATTGACTTGTTTGGTCTCATAAGAATGAATTGGTTTTTGATGTGAAGTCCTCACTAGATCAAATTTGGGTAGATAAGTATATGAATGGAATAACTGGTGGATGTTGAACAAGGAGTGGCCATCAGTGATCTAATCACAGAAAACTCAAACTTGGTGGCTTCCCCCTCCTGAATGATTCATTAAAATCAATATGGATGTGGCCATCTCGATAGTGTCTTGAATTGGGGTGGTTCTCATTGCCTGACAACATAATGGCAAGGTGAATGATGCTTGGTTCATGGTTTTCCATGGATTTTTTATCCCATTTTTAGTGGAAGCATCATCAATTCGTCAAGGGATCCTCCTTTCCCAGGATAAAGGATGGAAGTAGGTGGTTTTGGATTCTGATTTTCTTGAATCCGTTAATGATTTTTCAAACAAAGGAGAGAATTCATATTTGGTATTGTTTTAAGGAAAATATGGTCTCTTTATAATTCATTTTCAATATGAAAATTCTCCATCATCTTGTGTGGGGTTAGTCATGAATCCCATAGGCTGGCGAGCTATAGGATGTCTTGGGATAACCATTTTTGGGTTTATCATTTTCCTAATTGGATTTTCTTGTATAGTTCAATTGATAAATAATATATACTTTCTTTATTTAAAAAAATATTGATATTAATTTTTCGATATTTTATCATTTTTGATAATTTCGTTTTATTTACAATCAAATATATAAAAATACATGCATATTTCATATATAACCCATTACCTTCTGGGTGGAATTGCCACAACATGGGAATTCTTCTTAGCAAGAATTATTTCAGTAGGATAATTTCACTGAATAATAACTTAAAATAAGAGAAGATCCTCACCGCTGCTTGCTCATTGAACGAGCATTCTCTATGCACACATAAAACATTAATTTTATAAATATATATGTCAAAATATTTATATGTCAAGTATATTTATAAATATATAAACCTTATCTAAATAAAAAATAAAATCCATTTTATTTAATATAATAAAGTATAAATATTTATATATATATACAATTACTGTATATATAATGTTTATATATATAAATATATTTACCTGTGCATTGAAAAACTGATATATATTTATCTATATATTCTAATATATGTATATACATTTTAATATATAATATATGTAAATAAATATAAATATTTATAATTATAATTATATATGAACATACATATATAAATATATATATGTATGTTTGTATGTGTTTATAAACACACATACACACACAAAAAATATATTATATATATGTATTTGAATATATATATACATATCTATATCTATAAATATAAGTATAAAAAAATAAAATAAAATGAAATAAATATAAATATATAGATACATCATAAAATACATATGAAAATGATATTGGAGAGTGGAAAAGGAGTGAGATTATGAGGGATGTATTAGTTTTTAAAACCAGCAGAGATAGGGGCGCATGCGGGTGGGTGATGCATGTCACTAGTCCTATTAAAACGTGGGGCGATTCCTCGATCTATTAAATGGATGGGGAGGATAGACTATCACTGGTTAAAAGGGTGTTGAGCATAGATAATAGGGGGAAGGTCCCACCCTTCAATTTGTAGATTTTTTTAAAATTGTTTTTTACATTTATCAGTGCTAAAAAATCATCAATAAAGGTCCCTTTTATCATCATTTTTTTAGCTTTAATAAAGGACCCCATTTTTCAATGCTGTTAAATGGGCCTTTATTAGTGAATTTTTTAGTATTGATAAAAGGGACCCCCTATTAATTACGATAAATAAAATAAAACATTTTAACACAGTAAATGACCATTTTTCCCATGGTTAAAGGCCATATCTACAGTAGTGAAGTTATACCAATCACTCCATGAATAAGATTGAGGAGGGTATGATTCATACAGATCAAAAATTACTTATGAAACATTGTTATAATTTTTCAAAAGAATCAAAATATATATTAATTTCAAATAAATAGAGATAATAATTAAATTAAGCTAAACATATGGGTCAATGGTGAGATTTTAACTCCTACTCAATGGTGGGGGTTGGTAGGAAAGAACATGGGATAGTGGAAAAGGAAGGCCTCTGGTCATCATGGCGGACAAAGGAAAGACTCAAAGCCAGGCGTGATGGCGAGGGATAACAATAAGGGCCAATCATTACTTGAGGAAGGGGACGATGACATTAGGGGAAGAACCCACTTTAGTAGAATATGGTTATTTTCTAGGCAGGTCACCGACATTATTAGTAGATCCTTCCACCCTGACGATCTTTTAAATAGTTCCCAAATGAAGCTATGGTTTGGGTTTCTGGGTCGGCGGTTAAATGGATGTATGGCTACATTGGGGGTTTTCAATCAAATCCTAATTCTAGGATTCTCTACCATAGTATTTCAGGATATATGCATTTTTATTTTAGCTAATTAGATTTTCTACCATTTATAATTTCATTGCCTTTATTTGAGGAATGTTCTGTTTGGGGATTAAGTCATGTAATGGGTTCTATCTCGATCCAAATTAAAAGGGATAATAATTTTCTTAATATAGGGGATTCCCAAATTATTCTAAAAATACTTTCCACTAAAAAATAAAATACCAAAAACAAAAAATTACTATAAAAATATAAACATTTATAATATAAAAAACGTTCACACGAAAGAACATAATAATAGTGTCACTAAGAGGGTGGGGGTTAACTCCATTAGATAGAGGTAAATATGTACCTAAACTATGTGTATGTCACTACATATACTCCATCATCTGATCATGTTGTTGGCGCTGCTATTGACGTTGCTACTCCTGATGTTGTCACTACTCTTCCTACACTATAAATAATATCTGAACAGTTTCATCCTAAGCTCAAAGCCTTGCGTCATACTCAATAGATGTGAAAGATTACAATCTCATACAAACTACATTTTATGATAAATTATGAAATCACATTAATTCCATAGTAACTAGTCAGAGTTGATCGTAAACCAATGTCAATCACTATGCCTTTCTAAATACAACTTTTCACTACCAACAACAAATTTGTCTCATCAAAACATGCCCACACGAGGCTTTGTCCCCGCCATCAGTATTACCCTAACTCCAAAACATATGAAAAATATTTTTCTAATATATCTCATATATTTATAAAAATATAAAAAAATGATAAAAAAATTAAATTATATTAAGCTAAAAAACATAAAAAAACACTAACCATAATCGGTTTCTATCTCTCACCAGCAATCTTTCTAGTACTACTATCATTGTACATCCTCTTGTACACATCAAACTATGTAATAGATGGATAGACCATAAACAATATGAATGTATCGTATACATATCATATTAAATAATATTATTTACCAACTTTCGATGATGTATTCTAAAAGTACGACTCTCAAATCTATGTGTGACATCCTACCAGTCCCAATTCTATTAACTATAAGATGGTAGACTCTTGAATGTATCATATATCCAGTAATTTAAAAATACCAATGAAGCCTAGGTAGGGACACTACCATAGAAATATATTTTCGCACCGCCACCCATTAGCATCCCTAAAAAACACTGATAAATGTGTTACCTTTATCAGCGGTAAAAAAAGAACTTATAAAAGTTACTTTTAACAGTGCTAAAAATGTGCTGTTAAAAGTACCCTTTTATCAGTGATTTTTTACCACTTTTAAAGGGACCCCATTTATGAGTGCTTTTTTAGTAGTGGTAATAATGGGGGGGGGTCTTTATCTGTGCTTTTTTTACTAGTTCTCATAAAGGGTATATTTCAATAAAAATCATTAAAAATTATATATATAAATATATAAATATATAAATATATTTATATTGATATAAATAATATATATATATTAAATATGTTTTAGAAAAGTATAGATAAAATTTACACCTAATATATATGATATTTAGTGAAATATATTATAAAATATATGAAAAACTATTATTAATTAATAATTTTCTAATTATTATGACCTAATAATCATTTAATAACAATTTTAAGACACAAAAAAATCATAAGATTAATAAAAGATATAAAATAGGTTGAAAATTTAACTCAATCCTCATAAGACAATGACTTTTAATCTGATTGTTTGTTTGAGCTAAACTACTTATCAAATCGAATCCTAATATGAGCTCTATGAACTAGTGCCATTTGAGAACCCTCTTTCACATTTTTCTAGGCCAAAAATATGCTCAAAAGGCCTCCAAAACTGAGTTTTTAGTCGGGATACCCAAATATTTTAACATTCGATGGAATTTTAGCCTCGTTTAAGAGGGCCCTTTTGCCATTTTTCTATGGGTATTGAATTTATTCATAGATATTACATTCATATTGATATTATGGATTTAAAATTTTATCATTTTCACAATCTACTTTTATTTATAACTAAATACATAACAATATATACATATTTTTTATATATTCACAAAAAAAATTAATTTTATAGATAAATAATTAAACATATTTACATATAGAATATATTTGTCAACATATATTATTTATCAAAATAAATACTAATATACATTTTATTTAAAACACAAATATATGAATATTTATATACCTATATAGTGTGTGCATGTGTGTATATATATATATATATTAGTGTGTGTCTGTATTAACACACTGATATATATTATTTATATATTCTAACATATGAATATTCATATTAATATATAATATATGTAAATATATATAAACATGTATAATTATACTTACAAATACTCATATAATATATATATATATATCTGTGTGTGTATGTCTGTCTGTCTGTCTGTTGTATATATGTATTTATTTCTTTATTTTTACAGACCAAAAAACATATTTTAAAAACATATTTAAAAATAATCTTATAAATATATATTAATATAAAAATAAATTTATGGATATAAAATATAACTAAATATATATATATATACAAATATATGTAAATATAAATATATAAATATAACTATATATATATATTAATATATTAATATATATTAATATAATTATATATTAATATACGAGTAAATATAACTAAATATTTATATAAATAAATAGATATATCATTAAAGGGAGAACCAAACAAGATGAACGAGTGGGAAAAACTACTACACATATGGCCTTTCACAATGCGCAAAATGGCCTTTAACAGGGATAAAGAAGTGATGTTTATCACAACAATGATAAGTGGGGACCTTTATCCTTGCTTTTTTAGTGTTGATGAAGGCATATCCCCATGCAGTGTTTTTTTATATAACAACACACCCAAAATAAAACCAGCAATTAAAAATGTACACCCAGAATCAAACCAGCTATATATATTTGATTGACATCATCAATACGAAAATTCCCACCCATAATATATAGAAAAAAGATGATATTTACATTTCAATCAAAAATATTTATAAAATTAATTTTACAATTGTCCAACAAACATTCAAAAACATTAATATTTCATATTTTTATGATCGTGATCCCCTCTCAATAATGTCCTACCATGGTATTAGTTGTCGAACAAATCATCTCAACCCGAGAAAAATATTACACCTATATAATTTTTTTTATGTTTGTAGCACTATAAAGAAATAATTTAAATATTAATTTTTTATATAACATTAATAAAAGTTCAATATTTAATAAAAATAACACATTTGGAGTTATACTAATCATACTGTCTGCCCTATTGAGGTGGGGTAGATTCCTACACGTTACAAATGAGTTATGGATCATTTTCATAAAATATTAATACAATCATATTGTGTTTTCTCAGTTTTATGTATGTCACTTGTTCTTTAACTAAAATTAATGTAAATTTTAAATAATGAAATATTTGGAGTTATATCGGCCACACCATGTGTTGTATTGGGGTACCGATGATTCATAACTATCAAAAATTACTGATGGAAAATTTTCATAATTTAACAAAACAATTCGAATTCTTTTTTTTAGATTTCAGTATGTTCGTTGTGTTTTTTTACTAAAATATCATTTTAGACTAGAAACACACATTTTGAGTCATGATGGTCATATTGTGTGACAGTTTGATGTAAGACTGCTTCATACACATCATGAATGACTTATGATTTTCTCTCCTAAATTATCAAGACAATAAGGGTGTGTTTTCTTGGTTTTCAGTGAATGAAAATTTTTGAACTAAAATTTCCATTTTAAACTAATAACAGAATCGTTTTGTCATACTTGAAACAATGTGCATCATATTGAGGTTAAATTAAATCCTACACATCACAAATGACCCATGGATCATTTTATTAAACCATAAAAACAATCCGAATGAATTTTTTTTTGGTTTTGATTATGTCACATGTTGTTTTTATTTAAATTAATGTCAATTTTAAATAAAAAGAGACACTTAGAGTTATACCAGCCACACTACGTGTCGTATTGAGGTCTGAATGATCCTTACGCGTCATAAATCACTAGTATATTGTTTTCATAAAATAAAAAAACAATATGAATGAAATTTATCTGTTTTTAGTATGTCAAATGTCATTTTTACATAAATTAATGTTAATTTTATACAAAAAGAGACACTTGGATTGATACCAGCCACACCGTAAGTCATATTGAGGTGCAGTTGATTCCTATATTTCACAAATGTATAATAGATCATTTTCTTAAAATATAAAAATAATTCTAATGTGTTTTATTTGTGTTGAGTAGGTCACTTTTTGTTTTTTGTTAAATTCATGCCAATTCTAAAAAAAGATACACTTTGAGTTATACCAGATACACCATGCATTGTAATGAGGTACGATTGAGTCTTACATGTCAAAAATGAATCATGGATCCTTTTACTAAAGTATCAAAATAATATGAATGAGTTTTATCAGTTTTTAGTATGTCACATATTCTTTTAACATAAATTAATGTCAATTCTAAATAAATATACACACTTGGAGTCATAACAGACACACCATGTATCATATTGAGGTTCATTTTACTCCCAAAAATCAAAAATTAATCATGGATCATTTTATTAAAATATAAAAACAATAAAAATACATTTTCTCAGTTCTCAGTATGCCCCTTATTGTTTTAACTTAAATTGATGTCCATTTTAAATTAAAAGAGACAATTTGAGTTATACTGGCCAGAATGTGCATCGTAATGAGGTGAGGCTGATTCCTACATGTTAAAAATGAATTATAGATCGATTTTCTAGATTATAAAAACAATATGAATATATTTTCTTGATTTTCTCAATGTCAGTTATTTTTTTAATAAATATTCATTTCAAACTGGAAGCACACATTTTGAGTCCTACCGGTCGCATCATTCATTATTTTGATGCGAGACTACTTCATACACGTCAAAAATGACTTATGAATCACTTTCCTAAATTATAAATACTATCATAGTGTGTTTTCTTGTTTTTTAGTGAGTGAACCATTATGAACTAAAATGTCAATTTTAAACTGATAATGAACACTTTTAGTCATATTATTCACACTGTTCATCAAATTGAGGTGCTTTTGATTCCTATAAATTAAAAATGACTCATGGATAGTTTTCTTTAAGTATCAAAACAATACAAATTAATTTTATTGGTTTTCAGTATTTCACATTTTCTTTTTTTCAATTTAATGTCAATTTAATATAAAAATACACACTTAAAGTCATATCGGCCACAACACACATCATATTGTGGTGGAGTTAATTTTTACATGTCAAAAATTAATCAATAATTATTGTCCAAAAATATCAAAATAATCATATTGTGTTTACTGAGTTTTTAGTATGTTACGTATTTTTTTACTAAATGTAACACTAATAGAAATGTTGTTTTCCCCCACGGTTCATTACCAAAGGTTTTCTTAAACCGTTGGTAATGTAGAGCTAGGAAACCCTTTCCAAATGGTTCATTATAACCATTGGTAAAGGGTAACCCTTTTCCAATAGTTCCATAAAACCATTGTCAAAGGGGTGTTCAAGTCACTCTTTCCCAACGGTTTCATAAAACCGTTGGGAAAGGGAACCCCTTTGCCAATGGTTCTGATGAACCATTTGGGAAAGGGTACCTTGAACACCCCTTTCCCAACGGTTTTTGAATACTTTTGGTAAATCTATTACCCAAATACAATCGGGTCGCTACTCACCCATAGTCACGACAGAACCCTAAAATCAATCTGGCGCTCGACTCCTCTCTCAAACTCCCCCATTCGAACAGGTGAAAATCCATCTTAATCATCTCAAACCCGGTATTTTAATATTTATAAAAATATTCTACCCTGTTTTTATTGTTATTGATCTAATATTTTAGTTTTATGTTTTTATTTTGATGTGATTTCACCCTGAAAAATAGTGAAATGAACTAATAATTTTTTAATTATTTTGTTTCCCATGGAATATCATTTGTGTTAAAATTTCCATGATAAATAAAGGGGTTATGTAATAGAAAACCTTGAATAAAATTATGAATTTGGCGTATGTTGCTTCTATGAGATGTTTTTTGTGTGTTTCATTGTATGATATAGGCTGTTGTATGGTGATTGAGGTGACCAGTTGGGCTTTGTGATATGTGGGTTTGTAATGTGATGGTTAGTGGGCATGAATTTGACATGTGAAGTTGTGTGATAGGGATGATGTGTGGTTTTGTTGTGCCGTGTGGAGGTGTTATGTGATGAGGATGTGGTATATGATGGGGTGAGGTGGTTTTGGTTGTGCGGTGGGTTGTGTTGTGCAATATTTTTGTTGGGATATGTGGTTGTTTTGGTGAGATGGTTGGCCGATGTAAAATGGCGATGATGGTTATTGTGAGATGGTGAGTTGTTGTGTGGTGGTTTTATTATTTTCCTTGTTATCTATGGAATGAATTATGTTGTTAAAATAAAAAACAAGATAGTAAATAAATGATATGTAATGGAAATGGATGTGTGGTAAATGGATTTAATTAATTTAACATTAAATGAATGGGCAATGTAAGTGTGAATGAAGTGGCTTATAAATGGAATTGGGAAATGCTATATGTGTTGTGTTGTGGTGGTGTGGTGTGTTGGATATAGTGGTGAAAGTGGTTGTGTTGGTTTATGTGTTGTATGGTAGTAGTTAAGTGTGTGATTATGTAGTTAATGTGAACCCATAGGGTGGGTATTTTTTTCTATCTATATATCAAGTATTTTATGTTATTTCTACACATTCCAAACCAGAGTTGGATAAACTTACCAACGATCAGAGGATTTGAGTTATGAGTATTTTTTCTAATATATAGAATGGTGGTTATATGGTTGGATAGCTACCATGTCTTCCCTACTCTTCCTTCATAAGTGACTGACCATGTGTTTTTTGGAAAGATGCTATGATATTTCCCTTATGTATTTAGGTGAGATGTACAATGATTTCCCTAGTTATTTTAGGTGACGTGTGATGTGATTAGGCTATAATAATATTAGGCATGTGGTTGGGGTCATGTAGGGTAGGATGATGGAACAAGGTTGATGTTATTCATGTTCATGATACCCTACTAATATGGTTATGGGATGAGGAATGTTGTGTTGTGATAACACATTATGTTCTTGTTGGTTTTACATTTTTTTCAATAACAAATTAGTATGTTTTTTCACATGTGTAGTTTATACCTTGATTATTTTCATCCTTTATTTTTTACATAAATGTATTTTCTATTAAATTTCAATCCTATTTAATTGTTTATGATAAGATTTCATATATAAATTCTTTTTACAGAATGGACAGAAGTTGGATGTATGAAACTGATCATATCTCAAGCGATTTTCATAACAATTTAGAGAGATTTATAGATTTTTCATTTCACAATGCATTAGATAGTGGTCGCATACAATGCCCTTATTCCAATTATGTTGGTAGACCTTGGTTGAGCTGTGAAGAAGTCAGCTACTACATAACAAAAAATGGTTTTCAAGAAAACCACTTTGTGTTGTATCACAAAGGGGAGAAAATGAAATCCCAAATTCATGATGATCGAAATGAAAGGACTGGAATGGAGAATTTGTTAGATGATCAGTTTCCATTTATTCTTCATCCTGAAAAATAAAGGATTTCGACTCAAGAATTCTTTGATATGAGGAAAGCTGATGCATCTAGTGAATATGATGATATTGATAGGGTGAAAAAATTGAATGATGCTGCCACGAATCTAGTATATCGACAATGCAATAAAATGAAAAAGCTGGAATTTTTAATCCAATTGTTTCATGGGAAAACAATGTATGGGATTTCTAATACAGCAATCAATTACATTCATTCCCTCTAGAACGATTTACTTCCAGATGATGCAGATATTACCTCAAACCGCTATATGGCATAGAAGTTAGTTGAGGTTCTTGGATTTTCAAGAAACAATATTCATGCTTTTCCGAAAGATTGCAGTTTATTCAGGGAGGAAACCGCTGAACGAAATGATTGTATAAATTGAGGCACATCCTGATGGAAGTCAAAATCTTATGGAACGCCATCCCACGTTCCACAGAAAGTAATGTGACACTTTCCATTGATCCCCAGACTCCAGATTCATTTTATGTCTGATGAAATATAAATAAAATGAGATGGAATGATATCGATAGAAATAATACTAATGATGAGTTGGTTCATCCTGCAGAAGGATTTTCATGGCAGAGATTTGATGCACGACATCCTGATTTTGCAGCTGACGTACGTAATGTGAGGCTGGGTCTTTCATTAGACAATTTTAATCTGTTCGGGCATATCATTACTTCACACAGCACATGGCCTGTTTTTATACACATTTATAATCTTCCCCCATGGTTGTGTATGAGAAAACCATTCACTTTCATGAGAATACTCATATCTGGTTCTTATGATACCAACATTGATATTGATGTATACATGGAACCTTTAATAAAAGATTTGAAACTTCTTTGGGATGTGGGTGTGCGCACAAACGATGCATGTTCAAAAGACATATTCCAGATGCGTGCTGCGCTTATGTGGATGATAAATGATTTTCCGGCTTATGAAATGATTTATGGATGGAGAACGAAGGGAAAACTATCATGTATAGTTTGTATAAAGAATACATGATCCAGAAGAAAGAAACATCAATGTAGTTTCAGTTTTATGGGACATTGATGATTCATGCCAAATGATCATCCATATAGAATGAATCATCGAAGATTTGATAATACCATAGAGACCGATGATCCACCTTAGCGTTTGTCTGGAACTGATGTGCTTAATGAATTGAAAGATTTTTATTTTTTGTTCGAGAAGGGTCATATGAAATCTGGAAGGAGAAAGAATATTCCCACTGAAACCTGTTACAATTGGTGGAAGAGGAGTATCTTTTTTGATTTTCCTTATTATTCAACCAATTTGTTATGACATTTATTATATGTAATGTATATTGAGAAGAATATCTGAGAAATGTTTCTTTTGGTTCTTCTAAATGTCAAGGGGAAGACAAAAGATGATTTACGATCTCGGCGTGACTTGGTGGATTGGGGAATCAGACCAGAATTTCATCCTTTGCGTATAAGTAAAAATAAATGGAAACTTCCATGTGCTTCTTATGTGATGGAACCTATGAAAAAAAAACAATTTCTGGAAGTATTAGATACTATTATAGTTCCTAATGGCTATTCAAGCAACATATCTAAACGGGTCAACATAAGAGAGTTGAATCTAAAATCTTTGAAGACTCATGATTATCACGTTCTACTGCATGAGTTGCTTCCAATAGCTATCCATAATCTTTTTTTATAATAATGTAAGGGTGGCAATTATTCAGGTTTTCCATTTGTTTATATATCATTGTGCTAAGAAGTTGTCCATGACTTTTTTGCAAATAATGTTGACTGATGCCCCATTAATTTTGTGTGAGTTGGAAAAAATATTTCCTCCAACATTTTTCACATGCATGCTACATCTGACTGTCCATATTCCCACTGAAATACATCTCAGATGACCTATTTATTTTCATTTGATGTATCCAGCTGAAAGAAATATGTTCACAATAAAGTCTTATGTCTGAAACAGAAATCATCCTGATAGGTTCTATCGTGAACGGTTACTTGGATCATGAATGTATAGATTTATGCTCGTTTTATTTGTCTGATCTTACTACAATATTGAACAGACCAATGAGAAATGAATATGAATAGTATGAGAAAATTGATCCCAGTTTTCCATCACTACCTCAAACAGGAGGAATTCCTGGATCACATACATTGAAGACATTAGGCCATGAAGAACGGGGGATGGCACATCGCAGAGTTTTGTTCAACTGCGATTTGTTCGATGACTTTATGAGGTAACGGAATTTATTATGTATATCTTACATATATACCTGTTAAACTATTCATATTTTTTATCTACAGGGAACATAAAACAATGTTAAATAGGAAGAATCGTTCTTTATCATTGAGAATAATAGAGGCTTTTCATAGCAAAGAGTTTTCTGCTAGGTTAAAATTGAAGGTAGAAATATTATTGTTTAAAATAATTATATCAATATTTAATTATGCTTAATAGTAATTTATATTGCAGGTATTGAGTTTTTCTGCTGACTCTGTCTATGAAGAAATAAGAGCTTTGGTGTTTGGTCCTAATATCGTGGTTCGTGACTATAAATCAATTGTTATAAATGGGTACAAATTTATTGTCACTGAACGAGAAAATAACATAAGAACACAAAATTATTGTGATATGGTTACTGCCACAACATATTGTTATGCTATTGCATCAGATAGTAGACCGTGATTTTAAAACGTGGGTTATTATGGAGTTGTTGAGAAAATAATAATATTGGATTATTACTCTCATGGATGAGTTACAATGAAGAAATGCCATTGGTTTGATTCGATGATGATACATGGTACATTTATTGATGATTCTAGATTTCAAGTAATTAATATGACTCACACTCTTGCTACCGAAGAACCATATGTGTTGGCATCAATGGCTAAACACGTTTTTTATGTCAAAGACCAACTTCGACCTGAATTTTGTTTCATAGTTGAAGTAATTCCAAGACATATTTTTGATGATGGTGATGATGGAATTGACATTGTCCCTAGTGCCATTGGAAAAAATCCATTTATTTCTTTTGATGACTCCAACATCTCAATTGTCAGAGTTGATTGTGAACCTAATGTTGTGGTTGAAAATATATAGAATCATTTTTCCATGTTCTCAATTCATTTTGTTTACACCTACTTGGTTTGTTAAGGTTGGTAATATTAAAAATGATTTAGTATTGATCACAAATATGCATTAGCTAACTTGACCATTATGTTAATTTTCAATGTTCATTGATTGCAGTTTTATTTGAATTGCATTTTCTAATTTGGAATTGAACTGTATTCAAACCTAGTCAAACAATATTTCTAACTTTGTGAACATTACAACTTGTATGATTTATTAAATACATTCAAGCTATTCTAAAACAATTGATATCTAAATTACCAATGAATCCCCATATTCCGTCATATATTTTGTTTTTTGGGCTACACATTAGTTTCCTTTTTCTAATTAATTACATATTTGTTTTCAAAAGCAGCAAATGCATCCAATTGAAGATAGATGAAGGAAAAAAATGGTGGAGAACAATCATCGAATGACGGATTTGAGAATTCCATCATTAGTGACCATATTGAATACATTATTTCAAATTAATATATTTAACAAATATATAACGTCATTTGGTTAATGTTTTTGTAAAAAATTTGTACGATCCATCTATACGTTTATAATTATTCAACGAGGAGCCTAGTACTGGTCCTAGTACTCAGGCTGGTCGTACGAGGAGGGTTCGTACCAGAGGTGGATGAGTAGCTGCTCGTACCCGACTAGACTCTGAACCCCCACTGATATGTCCTCATTCCCACATTCTGATCCTGGTGTATCGTTAGGGACACACGGTATATTTCGGCATCCCATGTTTTTGCTACCTTCTGCATCTTATGGCCCATCATTTTCACATCCCATGATGATTCCCACACCCCAGTCAGAATCCATTCAGGCAGCTGTACCATCTTGTTTTCCTTCTACTTTTGTCTCTCTGAGCTTCTATATTCCATTTTCTTCGACTCCTATTTCACCAAAAGGTGTTCCATCAGTTTCAGTGGATCCATTGGTGCTCAACGATCAGACCGGCGAAGGTATATTTATAGAACCCTAACAAATTTTTATAGAAATATTTATTTTCATTATAACATGTTTTGATAAAATATTTGTTTTTCTTTCATGAAAGATACATCTACTGACAGGAGATGTGGGTGGGGGTGTACACACATGCTTTCGGTGTGGAACCGCAACATACATGTTATGGTGGATTATAATGAAGACAACCAAATTGTTGAGAAAACATGGCAGCAATGTCAGAGTTATTTGGTGATGCTTTCCAAATACTCCAGAATCATTCCCGTTATCCCACTATTGTGGAGACATTTTCCACATGAGGTCAAGGATAGAGATTGGGCAGAGATATGGGTAAAAAAATCTGATCTATTTAATTCCATGAATTATTTTTGTATTTATATGTATTAATATTTTGATTTCAGGTTCGATTTAATTTTCCTGATGGTGAGGGTGCACGACCGGAACATTTAAAGTATTTAGGTGAGCTTTGGAGAGATGAAAAGAATGAGTTGTATATTGGATATGTTACTAGAGTTGGCACTGAGTTAGAGTCAGTACTAGTGGTGGATGATTGTCCTATATAGCAGTATCGTCAGATGATTACTCATAGGACGAGTACCCAGTTTAAGGTATTAATTACATTTGAGGTATTTAAATAATAACTATAATGATTTTAATTATTACTATCTGTTGCATTATTGAATTTTATTTAGGAATCATCTGGAAAAAATAAAAATAACATTGATGCAAAAAAATACCTCCACACATTTGGATGCACTACGATGCCTGATCATGAGAGGAAGCAGGTATGAAAATTGTTTATAAGTTTTATTTCTGACTTATATTTTTTTGATTCCTCAATTATTTAATAGATTGATAAATTTTTCATATATCTTTAGTTTTCAATTTCATTTTAGAGGAAAATAAAAAATATTGAACAACGTATGCCTCGAGCAAACCTATTTTTCTCTAGTAAACAGAAAAAGGATGGACGTGCCTTCAACGAAGCGACTCAGCAGCAGATTGTAAGTTTTAATATGTTGATTTTATATTTTAATATCTATTATGTAACATAATAATATATTAATATTTGTAACAGGATGCTTTATAGGCCCTCGATGCCCAAGAACAATACAATTTCTGGCCAACTGATCACTTACATCATGTTTTGGGAGAGGAGGATACTGGCAGAGTATGCTGCCGGCCTAGGATAGCCCCGACGAGGTATTGGAACTCCTCAGGAATGATTTTTAGTGCCACCGAGCTGCAGAACGTTAGGGAACATGAAGAATAGGCTGAAAAAGGGCCATAGAGATGGAAGAACAGTCTTCTAGGGTAAACAGTTCATTTAGGAAATTTATTGAAGTTCTACGTCTGACACTTCCACCAGAGGCCACCACATTTTTTGATGAATATATGTTGTCGATACGTTCTATATATGGAGCACTAGGTTGTAGTTCTATTGGAGGTCAAGAGGACGTCCAGGCTGATGATGATGATGTCGAGGAGTCTGTTGTGGAAGAGGAGGAGGGCAAGGAGGGCGAGGGCGATGATGGGGATGAAGACGAGGGTGATGATGATGGTGATGATGGTGATCCTAATGATGGTGTTAGTAATGTGGTACATGTTGATCTGTTACATTTTAGACTAATATTACTGAGATTTTATGTTTAATCAATTCTAGTTGTTGGGTTTATCCAGACATGTAGTATAGTATTGCAGTTGAGTTATTTTTATATATTTCCTGTTTTCAGGGATTTTGATATCTTTTAGTGGTTTTGTGTTTGTGAACTCCCTGGACAACCCCCCTCCTTCCTGGACACTGGACAACCACCACCATCCTCCGTGGACCCCGGACAGACCCCCAGACAGCCCCCCAGACAACCCCCCCCACCCTCCTCCCTAGACCCTTGACATCCCCCCGGAATGCTCCCCGGACAGCCCCCACCATCCTCCTTGGACCCCAGACAGCTCCCGAACATCCCCCCCATCCTCCTCGGTCCCTGGACAACCCCCCCCCCCCCCCGAACGGCCCCCCAGACAGCCACCCACCGTCCTCCTTGGACCCCAGACAACCCCCGGAACACCCCTCGGACATCCCCCCGCATAGCCCCCCCACCCTCATCCTGGATCCCCGGATAGGCCGCTGGACACCCATCAGACAGCCCCTGGATAGCCCCCCCAGACAGCCCCCCCAGACATCCCCCAACCTCTTTTATTTCATTTTCACTAGAAAATCTATAATATATTTTTTTTATTGTCATCATGATAATAAATGTAAATCACATTTACACATCTAATAAATATCATAGATTCTTGGTATGTTATAAACGAGATGTATTCATTGGGCATGGCATTGTTAGTTCTGAAATGTTTCATAGCATGATAAACAAAAATCTAATCTATACAATGAATGATATAAAAATATTCTTTATGAATTTCCACAAGATTTTAAGTAAATATCATTCCACTAATAGACATGTAAAGATTATCATAAATAATGTTTACCTTAATATTTCCACAAGGATTTTTGGTAAAAGTTTTATCTTCTATTAATTTTCTGATATTCTCATTTTAAATGTAAAATTTTCATAAATAAATTAATTTAAAGACCCATAGTCAAACAGTGTATTTGAATAATGTGAATAAAAAACCAACATACCACTCTAATTGTGTCTCTTTTGATTAAAATGTACAAGATTATAAGTGAAAATAACATCTAACATATGGAAAACTGGCCAAACGCATTCAGATTCTGATGAAAAATTTTCACAATGATCCATGGGTCATATGTGATGAGTAAGAGACAACCGGGGCTCAATCCGAGTTGTGATGTGGCCGGGATCAGTCTAAGAGTCTCTCTTTTGTTTAAAATGGACAAAATTTTAAGTACATATGGAAATCCAACCAAACATCTATGAAATTTGTTGATGATTTAGGACAATGATCCATGTGTCATATGTTACATGTACGAGTCAAAACCTCCTCAATCCGAGGTGCAGTGTGGCTGACACCATTCATATTTTCTCTCTTTTGTCTAAAATGGACAGGATTATAAGTGAAAAGAACAACTGGCATATGGAAAACCGATCAAACGCATTCGGAATCTATTGATAACTTTCACAACGATCCATGGGTCATATGTGACGTGTACGAGCCATCCTAGGCTAAATCTGAGTCGTGGTGTTGCCGGGATCAGTCTAATGGCTCTCTTTTGTTTAAAATGGACAACATTTTAAGTGAAAAACATAAACTGGCATATGAAAAACTGGGAAAACGCATTAGGAATATGTCGATATATTATCACAACAATACGTCGAGCATATGTGACATGTACGAGTCATCCCCGCCTCAATAAGAGGCGTGGTGTGGCCGACACCACTCTAACTGTGTATCTTTTGATTAAATTGGATATGATTATAAGTGAAAAGAACAACTGGCATACAGAAAACCAACAAAACGGATTCTGATTGTCTTGATACACTAGTACAACGATCCATGGGTCATATGTGATGTGTACGAGCCAACCTGGGCTCAATCTGAGTTGTGGTGTGGTCAAGATCAGTCTAAGTGTCTCTCTTTTGTTTAAAATGGACATCATTTTAAGTACATACAGAAAATCGACCAAATGCATTTGGTTTCCATTGAAACATTAGGATAACGATCCATTGGTCAGATGTGACGAGCCTGAATCAACCCCTCCTTATTATGAGATGCGGTGTGGACGAAACCACTTAGTGTTTCTATCTTTTGTTTCAAAAGGAAATCATTTTATGTGAAAAACATCAGCTGACATACGGAAAACTGACCAAACGCATTCAGATTGTGTCGATACTTTAGAAAAATGATACATGGGTAATATGTGATGTGTAAGAATCAACCCCACATCAATATGAGATGCGGTGTGGCTCAAACCACTCTAAATATGTCTCTTTTGTTTAAAATGGGCAGGATTATAAGTGAAAAGAACAACTGGAATACAGAAAACTGACCATGCGCATTCAGAATCTATTGATAATTTATCACAACAATACATGGGCCATATGTGACATGTACGAGCCAACCTGGGCTCAATCCGAGTCGCGGTGTAGTCGGGATCAGACTATATGTCTCTCTTTTGTTCAAAATGGATGACATTTTAATTAATATGAAAAACTGAACAAACACATTCGGTTTCCGTTGAAACATTAGGATAATGATCCATGGGTCATATGTAACATGTACGAATCAACCTCTCCTCAATCTGAGATGTAGTTTTCCCGGCACCACTCAAAGTGTATGTATTTTGTTTCAAAAAGACTTCATTTTAAGTGAAAAACATCAACTGGCATATGGAAAACCACCCAAACACATTTGTATTATGTCGATACTTTAGAAAAACGATCCATGGGTCATATGTGACGTGTACAAGTCAACCCCTCCTCAATACGAGGTGTGGTGTGGCCGACACCACTCTAACTGTGTCTCTTTTGTTTAAAATGGTCATGATTATAAGTGAAAACAACAGCTAACATACGGAAAACTGACCAAACGCATTCGGAATATGTTGATAATTTATCAAAATGATGCATGGGTCATATATGACATGTACGAGCCAACTCGGGCTCAATCCGAGTCACGGTGTGGTCAAGATCAGCCTAAGTGTCTCTTTTGTTTACAATGGACAACATTTTAAGTACATATGGAAAACTAATCAAACACATTCGGTCTCCATTGAAACTTTAGGATAACGATCCATGGGTTTTATGTGACATGTAAGAATCATCCCTAACTCAATCTGAGACGCGCTGTGGCTGGAACCACTCAAAGTGTATGTCTTTTGTTTCAAAAGGACGTCGTTTTATGTGAAAAACATCAACTGGCATAAGGAAAACCAACCAAACGCATTTGGATTGTGTTGATACTTTAGTACAATGATACATGGGTCATTTGAGACGTGTAATAGTCAACCCCATCTAAATCCAAGACGTGGTGGGGCCGACACCACCCTAACCGTGTCTCTTTTGTTTAAAATGGATAGGATTATAAATGAAAAGAACAATTGGCATACATAAAACTAACCAAACACATTAAAAATCCATTGATAATTTATCAAAACGATCCATGGGTCATATTTGATGTGTACGAGTCAACACTGCCTCAATCTGAGGCCCGGTGTGGCCGAAATCACTCTAAGTGTCTCTCTTTTGTTTAAAATGGACAACATTTTATGTACATATGGAAAACTGACCAAACAGATTCTTATTGTGTTGATACATTAGAAGAACGATCCATGAGTCATATGTGATGTGTATGAGACAAGCTGGGCTCAATCCGAGCCGCGGTGTGGCCGGTATCAGTCTAAGTGTCTCTCTTTTGTCTAAAATGGAAAACAGTTTAAGTACTTACGAAAAACTGACCAAATGGATTCGGTTTCCATTGAAACTTTTGGATAATGATCCATGGGTCATATGTGATGTGTAAAAATTAACCCCGCCTCAATCTTAGACGCGGTGTGGCCGGCACCACTCAACGTGTATGTCTTTTGTTTAAAAAGGACATCATTTTAATTGAAAAACATCAACTAGCATACAGAAAACCAACCAAACGCATTCGGATTGTGTCGATACATTAGAACATTGATCCATGGGTCATATGTGACATGTACGAGTAAACTCTATCTAAATACGAGACACGGTGTGGCTGGAACCACTCTAACTGGGTCTATTTTGTTTAAAATGGACAGGATTATAAGTGAAAAAACCATCCGGCATACGGAAAACCAACCAAGTGAATTCAAAATGTGTTTATGCTTTAGGAAAATGATCCATGGGTCATATGTGACGTGTAAAAGTCAACCTCGTCTTAATCCAAGGCATGGTGTGGCCGGGATCACTCTAAGTGTCTCTCTTTTGTTTAAAATGGACAACATTTTATGTACATATGGAAAACCGACCAAACGCATTCGGTTTCTATTAAAACATTAGAGGAACGATCCATTGGTTATATGTGACGTGTAAAAATCAACCCCGCCTCAATCTGAGACGCAGTGTGGCCGACACCACTCAATGTGTCTATCTTTTGTTTCAAAATACATCATTTTAATTGAAAAACTCCAACTGGAATATGAAAAACTGACCAAACACATTCAGATTGTGTTGATACTTCAGGAAAATGATTCATGGGTCATTTGAGACGTGTACAATTCAACCCCGTTTAAATATGAGACAGGATGGGGCCGACACCACTCTAACTGTGTATCTTTTGTTTAACATGGATAGGACTATAAGTGAAAAGAAGAAATGGCATACGGAAAACTGACCAAATGCAATCGGAATCTGTTGATAATTTATCACAACGATCCATGGGTCATATGTGATGTGTACGGGCCAACACAGGCTCCATCTGAGTCGTGGTGTGGCCGCCATCAGTCTAAGTGTCTCTCTTTTGTTCAAAATGGACAACATTTTATGTACATATGGAAAACCAACCAAACTCATTAGGTTTCCGTTGGAACGTTAGGAGAACAAACCATGGGTCATATGTGACGTGTAAGAGTCAACATCGCCTCAATCCAAGGTGCAGTGTGGCCGACACCACTCAAAGTGTCTCTCTTTTGTTTAAAATTGGATTCATTTTAAGTTAAAACAACATCTAGCATACGGAAAACCGACCAAATGGATTTTGATTGTGTCGATACTCTATCACAATGATCCATGGGTCATATGTGACGTGTATCAGTGAACCCCGACTCAATACAAGACATGATGTGGCTGACACCATTCATAGTGTCTCCCTTTTGTTTAAAATGGACATCATTTTAAGTGAAAACAACAACTAACATACAAAAAACTGACCAAATGCATTTGAAATGTGTTTATGCTTTAGGAAAATGAACCATGAGTCATATGTGACGTGTACGAGTCAACTACGCCTTAATCTGAGGCACGGTGTGGCCGAGATCACTCTAAGTGGATCTCATTTTTTTAAAATCGACAATATTTTAAGTACATACAGAAAACTGACCAAACAGATTCTGATTGTGTTGATACATTAGCACAATGATCCATGGGTCATATGTGACATGTAAGAATCAACCCCGCCTCAATCTGAGACGCGGTTTGGCTGGAACCACTCAAAGTGTCTGTTTTTTGTTTCAAAAGGACATCATTTATGTGAAAAACATCTACTGGAATACGGAAAACTGATCCAACACTTTCAGAATATGTTGATACTTTAGGAAAACGATCAATGGGTCATTTGTGACGTGTACGAGTTAACCTTTCCTCAATCCGAGGCATGGTGTGGCTGGTATCTCTCTAGGTGAATGTATTTTTTTTAAAATCGACATCATTTATGGTAAAAATATATGGTATTCAAAAACCCGATCAAATTATGAATTGAATTCTAGATTCCACATATAATTGTCATCTAAATTTTAAATTGATTTTTAAATTAATTGTGTATGTTTATAATTACGTTATGAATTCTAATTTAATTATGGATGTGTATAGTTCTAGGATGCATTATATGTTTAATGTGTATGAATTTTTTCTCTATATGTATGTGTTAATTGGTTATTGTTGGTAAAGTAATTGTATATGTATTTTTTAGTTTATTACAGGTACAATAATTGGATTGAAAATGAGAGGGAATGCACAAAATGAGACATGTTGTGCAAATTGTAGAGCTGCTGTGAAAATTGTAGGATGTTGTGCAATTTTCATAACATAGGCTACGCCAACATTTTCAAACCATTGGCATAGCATCTATGATTCTTTTTTTACCAACGGTTCAATGAACCATTGGGAAAGAGGAGAGTCCTTGGGAATTTCCAATGGTTCAAGCCAAACCGTTGGAAAAAAATATCCCAATGGTTTGGCACAACCATTGGGATATGTTAATTTTTCCCCACCCTATCCCAACGGTTCACTATAAACCTTTGGGAGAAGCTTTCCCAATGGCTTAATTCCCTACGGTTTGAAGAACTGTTGGTATAACATATACCAATGGTTCTGCAGCATTTCCCAATGGTTCAGAACCGTTGGGAATGACCGTATTACTAGTATTGCAATTTCAATTTTAAATAAAAAGACACACTATGAGTGATACCCATCACTTGTTATTTTTTCGCAATTTTGAGTAGGTTAGTTTCTCTAATACCAACTATATTGACCCAAATATTTCATACATATATATCACATCTTAGTAGATTAATATTTTTTATATAACATAATGATCCATTCTAAAACAGTTTAGGACTAATGCTTTTGGAAATATGAAAACATAAAGAACTAGTTCATAATAGACTCTCATTATGTTTTTATTTAATAGAACCCTTCTTAGAAATAACATTTCTAAAACCATTCTTAATAACCAAAGGATATTAAACATAAAAAATAGTGATCATAGATGGTCAATAAGTGTAACAAAAGTAGATATCAATTATAATATAATGATAACAAGAGAATAAAGATGTTAGAAGGTGATATTAGCGTTATAAATTCATACATTTACACTAGTGAAAAAAACTTTTTTTTATGTCGGTTATTTTATGTTTTATTAAATCAGTTTTTAGCTGACGTTATTAAAATAGACATTATAAATAGTGTTTTTTATGTCTATTACTTTAAAACTGACGTAAAAAAGCATAAATCAGAATATTTTTTCACACCGGTTCTTAAATAACTGATGTTAAAAACCCTTTAGAGGCTCGATTTATCATGTCAGTTATTTAATAACTAGCATGGTATATAGATTTTCATGTCATTTATTAAATAACCGACGTGATCAGTCGAACCTATGAAGGGTTTTTCACGTCGGTTCCTAAATAACTGACGTGGAAAATGATATAAGATGTTGGGTATGTAATAACCAATGTAATAAAATACACACCTTGATTAATTATGTCATTTATAAAATAACCGATGTTAAAACCATTTTTTTAATAAAACTGAAATACCATTACTATGATCTGCTAACGTAGACCTGAAATAAGCAGAATCTAGACTAAAAGAAAACCAAAACCATGCCAGAATCTATAACAGAAAAACATTAGAACTAGTCCAAAATAAAAAGAACCCAATAAAAATTAAATATTCACATATATAACATTCAAAACATATAATTTCAACTAAAAAACATAAATCTAACAAAAACAACTTCCAAATACACAATTATAATTAAAATATTCAAAATTAAATTTTACACTACTAACAATCTAAAATCCAATCAAACCTATAAATTAATTTGAATATTCCACTAGTAAGTTTTTCAACTCTTGAGAACTATTGTGTTGACGGTCATAAAATAGATAAAAATTAAAAGGAAAGTAGATAACATGTATAATGAAAAAATCAAATGATATATTTTGGAAAATATTATATGGATATCTACCCTGGTCAAAGTTCATTATTATTCCAATCATAATTATTTCATATATAAATCTTAATAAATAATATCATCATTGGATTATTCCTTATTGTTCATGAAAATTCTATTTAAATGCGTGTCAATTCAAAATATCATTTTTATGTAATACATCAAAAAAATCAAATTATAAATGGATTTTTACCTTTAATTTTAAATATTTAATCTTGGCACTCAATTTCATTGTATTTTTTCTAAAGAATGCCCAAACCATTTTAGAAAATAATATGAATTGGATAAATTTAAAATCGATTATAATATAAATAACTATTTATAAATTGAAACATTCTTTTCCAACATATTCTTAAAACTTCCCCGAACATCGCCATGGACAGAGCATATCCAATAAAGTGTTTTCTCCTTTTAAAAAAACACCTAACATCCAACGATCATGAAGATTAAAGAAAATTTAAGGTTAGTGGTTTTTTTATATTAAAATATAAAGAATAGTTGTTGAGATATATATTTCATAACTCTCACAAAAAAGAATGATCCAACACTATGCAATTATATTATGTTCAAATATATCTGCAATATAAAGTGTTCTTTGTTCCTCACCCAATGAATGTGCTTTAGGGGAAATCATATACAAGTACATGAATCCATATACATATGTTCTCTCATTATTCTAACACATGTTATAAAGATACCTAATAAAAAAAGACATAAGTATACATTTTTAATAAATATAATGTAGGGAAAGGTGTTTAGACTTAATGGAAAAAATATGCACCACATTGATGCCTAACTCATCTCTAGTAACAAGATCCATGAAATAATTTTTCTCAATCCACACATTTATTACAGGTCCATAAACATGAGCACCCATTGGAAACTAAAAATGATCTGCCAAAAATTTTTAATATCTTCACAATCTGTCAAGAATACTAGAATCTATATTTGATATCATATCCATTTTTATTTGTTGTTGTATATACAATATTTCTTTACCTTTGAAGAATTACTATAAATAAATAGAAAAATAAATTATTTTTCAAATGTTAAAACAACTTTAATAAAAAATAAAATAAAATATATAACATACATAACTATATGGTAATGAGTCACATAATTTTGGATGGCCAAACTAAAAAGTGGTTGATATTATGTACAATTAACATCACCTCATCTGTAGGTAATGGAACTTGATATTATCTATCTGTAATATCACATACAATGACACTATGATTCTTTGCCTCCTACTATTGATGATGAACTGTATCTCCTATACAGTATACTAGCCCATATGAAACTATATGATTGTGAGTATCATCAATATACAACTCACAATAAGTAGGAAGATGAGGTGGAAGAGTAGGATAAAAATGTGGTTCACAGACTGAGGTGGGGGAGTAGGAGCTACTGGCAGAGATGGATGATAAATAATGGGGTCTTTAGGGGGATGTAGAGGGGTGGGAGCATCAATCTAAAATTGTCTCTGCATGACTGAAAACATAGATTGTACTAACGGTCTCATCTTCTCCTTCATCATCTCATCACTGTTATGAACTTCAGACTCCAATAATTCTATTTTTTTATAAACACCGTCAATGGAAGAAGTGGAAGAATATGGAAACAATTTTCATACCTATACAATCATCGAAAATCCTCATACATGACTGTGGTGTTTGGGATATCCCAATGCTATAGATAGAATATCTTTCCTCCCATCAGCTGTAAATACCCACTATGAGATCTTCTCCTCAAGAGGATCCTGTATAAATTAATTTAACATTTCTATAATGATTCAAATTATATAATGAATATAATTATCTTAAATAAATAAAATAAATATCTTACAATACTCTTAGATACGATTCTCGATTATTCTGAAAGATATTCCCCCTTTTTCTCATCCAAGATCTCTTCCATTTTATTTATGTTTAGATGGAGGGGATGGATGGAAAACCTTTCCAGATATATAAGACTCAACTCTCAATTTTTTTAATTTTTCCACCATCATTTGTTCTTCCGGTAATGTATACTCCCACGAGATAAACTATGATGGTATACATTTTTAGATTGGATCTTCTGATGAGATATCCGTGTTTTTTTAAATTAATAATAATAAATCATTAACAAAACATTAATAATATCATTTATATAAGAAATATTATAAATGTTTTCATTTCCCTTACAAAAAATGAATATTTTCTTCTACTTTAAAAAAATTGTCTCCATATGTCTTCATTTATTAAAAGATATATATGACATGGATTGTCCTGATTCCTATGGCCAAAAATGAAATCATATTTGAAGGTTGATTTAAAATCCCTCCATCTCCTAGAATCCATCGATAAAAATATACTCCTCACTTATCTAGTGTTAGGAATATCAAATGTCATTTAATAAAGAATAATTAAAACATATTATACTAGAAACATTTAATGATTAGTCAAAAAATAGAAAAAGATCATACCAAAATTGTCTCCCACAACTAAGATATTATTTTTTTCACACTTCTCCAATCATCATACAAAATGCTTACTTTGTTTTTACCCGGAGTTGATAAAAAAATATTATAATCATTTGCATTTGAACATCTAGTAATATCATTCTCATTAAACTCAATGAGTATCCTCTGGTCCTAGCTATGGGAAAGTGATAATTTTGGTAAATGTGTGCAGCCATGTCTACCAACTCCTGAACTCTTCTTTTTCATTATAGAAGAACATGAGAAATATTCAGGAACATCAAGAGGAGCATGGGAATGTTCCTCCCAGTAGGTATGATCATGATGATCATCTCCATAATCATGTGTTTGATCAACTGATTGATATTTCATTATCCTTCAAATCAAAAAAGAAAACATTAGTTCACAAATATTAAAATTCAAATATTATAATACTAATGTAAACAAAAAATGGAAAAATGAACTATGTTATATAACAGTAAACATGGAAAATATTGTAAGCATGTTAAACAATGGTAAATATAGTAAACATGGTAAACATGGTAGTGTAATTTTCAATAACGAAAATCATTTAATATATAAGTTACATAAATTTAAACTATTGTAAACTATGGTAAACATATTAAACATGGGAAACAAGGTAAAAATTGTAAACATGGTAAAGTAATTTTCATTTAACAAAATCAATAAATATACAAGTTATGTAATGGTAAACACGATAAACTAAACTAAACAATATTAAAATAAACAAAAATTTCTACTTATTTGTTTTAATACAAATTTAAATAAAGAAAAAATTTCAATATATAAAATTTTATGAAAATAATAAATGTAAAAAAGAAATAAAAATATGTTACCTGTAGTATTAGGAAAATACAAATGGATTGTTTTCCCAAATTCCATCATCATGTTCATTCCGTATGGCACAAACCTTGTCTTCAATATGATCTTCATTATTTTCTGCTAATCTTTCCATAGAAGTTGGGATCTCACATAAATCAGCATCTTTATCAAGTTCATCCTCACAAATATATTGTTTTTCCACTGTAAAATTACAGAACACTGCATATATCTTTGATCAACTAAATAGAAAATCAATTTTTCATGTCTTTTGATTATAAAAAAATCTATTGTGCCTTCTAATCTATTCATATTAACATCATTCATTCCAAATTCATTATGTTTTCCAATGTTGTTACCAATAAACCATTTTCAGTTAAAAACATGAACTTTAATTTTAAAGTAATAAACATCCCATATTTTTTCAATGATTCCATAATATGAACTTGATGCATAAATTGGGTTTTTGTCTTTAGAACTCTAAAAATGAATTGCCTCTTCAAACAACAATACACCACTATTCTGAACTGCACTTCTATTGTCCTGATCATTCGTATGAAATGTATATCCATTAATGTCATACCCGGACCATGTTATCATATTTAATCTTGGACCACCCACTAACCATCTTAATGTCTCTGATACATCTGATCTACCCAGTAAGGTCTTTTTAAACCAATGAAAAATGTTTTATTTTTCTCATACAAAATCCACATTTCTTTATTCTTTGGATGAAATTGGTTCAACACATTAATATGAAATGTGATATATGGTTTAGTATTATCTATGTTATTCAAGATGTATAATTCCACCTTCTTCATCTGTTTAGCTGATAATGATTTGACTTTCAAGACACCAATCCTCTTTCCGTCATTATTAACTTGTTCATGGTGAGATGGTGGAGAATATATGTTCTCTATTGTAGCCATGTATCTCGTACAAAACATCGGAACCTCCTCCGAAATATACTTTTCAATAATGGTGGCTTCAGGTCGTTATAGATTCTTAACAATCTATTTAAATATTTTCATATACCTTTCAAAAGGTTACATCTAATGAAGTTATACCGGTCTATAACGATATATTTCTCAAACCAGATAAACCATTAAATGCACTATTATATCAAAAAAAGAGAGAGGAAAATATATTTCCAATTGAAAAAGTATATAAATTTCATATGTTTCCAGAATGTTCAAAGAATTCACATCAACCACCTTATTACAAATGAAATTGGAAAAAATAACACAACACCATTATAGTATTTCTGACATGAATGGACAGTATTCCATGTAATGAAACTTGTTGAAGTTGTTGCATCATGATGTGACAATCATGATATTTCATACCTATCAACTTCAAATCCTTCAAAGAGGAATTTTTTTTTACATTTGAAGAATAAACATGAGACACTTTGATATCATGAAGAAACTAAAAAAAACTAATTTTATCCCTCTTTGATAATGTATGAAAAGATAGAGGAAGAAATGTTTTTCTTCTCTTAGGAGTGGTACCAAACTCCAAATGTATTCCCATTGATAGTAAGTCTAATCTTTCATTCAAACCATCTTTATTAATTCCATTATAATCTAACAATATTCCAATCAAACTGTCATAGGTATTCTTCTCCCCTTTAAAGACATCAATATTATTTTTCACTTCATGATATCTTCAATATGGTAACACAAAAACTATTGACCTTTTCTTCAAAATATCTATATCATTACCATATTTATGTGTATTTAACAAATTCACATTAAATTTTCACACACTCTCAAAATACACATAAGATTATGAAGGTTTGGGAGAAATATCAAATTATTGTGCACCATTGAATGCCTTTTTTATCCTTCTATAAGGGTGATACAGAGATAAAAATTTCGATGAACCATGTATACTGTTTTCCTACCCCGATGAAATTTACAATATGAAGTATTTTGTTCACAAATTGGACATGCTTTATGCCAGTTAAAACTGTATCCAAACAAATTTCAATATGTTAGGAAGTCATTTATAGTGAACATAATCCCAGCATGAAGTTGAAAATATTCCATTTTATAAGAATCATACACCCTAATACCATCCTCCCATAGAAGTTTCAAATCATCAATCAATAGTGAAAAGAATAAATCATTATAATTTCTAAGATTCTTCAGACCAGAGATCATTATACTCAATATGAAATATTTTCACTTCATACAACCCTCAGGTGAGAGGTTGTAAATTACAAATAATATAGGCCATGAACTATGTGTGCTACTGATGGTTATGTATGGATTCATTCCGTATGTGCACTACCCAAGTCTGAGATTTCTAATTTCATTTCTAAATGTTGGATATTGGTCATCAATTTTCTTCCATTGTAGACAATAAAATGGATGACGTATTTTTCCATCACATATCCTCTCATCATCATGACATCTTATCCTTTTTTGCATCATGTGAATTAGAAAATAAATGTTTCAAATGATAAATTCTAGAAGGATACTAAAATACCTTGGCATGGATCTCTGTAATCTCTATATGAGCCTGTGATTTTTCTTTCAACTTATACCGTGATGTCCCTCATTTAAGACACTCTGAAAAAAAATTCATATTCTTTCCTATATATCATACAATCATTTAGACATGCATGTATTTTCCTGTACCCCAATCCCATTGGGCTTAATTTTTTCTTGCCCATATAATGTGAATCATGAAGATCATTTCCATTTGGAATAATTTATTTCAATAACTATAGAAGCTCTGTAAAACTTATTTCACTCCATCCATGTTTCACCTTCAGGTTAATCAATCTTAACACCAAAAAAACCCATAAAATCCATAAAACCAGGATACAATGGTTTTTCATCATCAACATATAGATGTTAAACTACCAATTCTATCTAAATATGTTGTGCTACAATATCACGAATCATTTTTTCAATTCCAGCGGAGTTACCATCTTGAAAATCATCATCATCAGTAGTTTGACATTCTTTCTAGTTTCACCATGCCAAATACAATTGTTTTAACTTGGATTAAAACCATGAAAAATCAAATGATCTTTGATCACTCTAATTTTCAACTTATTCATATTCAATCATTTCAGGAATAGATAGAACAAAATGTCTCTGCTTGGAACAATTCATTTAGAAAATTCCAAAAAGGCATCAAAACCTTCCTTGTATTCATTACTCATTCGATGTTCCATAATTCAACATTGACTCAATAAAATCTATAAAAAATATAAAAATAATACATCTTGTTAAGGTATGAAAATTTTATATTTATATGGAAAATATCATAATTTGAATGTAAAACAATTTTGGAAAATAAAACAAATATATGCTTATTTTAAAAATATGTGCATGAAAATGATTTCAAAAATTAAATATAGTTAGATATAATAGTTTTAAATTTATATGAAAATAATTTTAGGATTATATATATCTCATATGGATTGCGATATAATAGTATAAATTCATCTGGGATCCTTTCTTCTTAAGGTATACATAGAATAGATCTTGGTGCAACTGGATACCAAATTCACCCTTCTGTAAACAAGAAATATGAAGTATAAATATTAAAATATTTATACATTCTATACTGAAAATTACACCTATCCCAATGATTTAAAACCATTAGAATAACCCCTGTAATCGTTGGTAAAGAATATCCCAACAGTTTCACACACCATTGGGATAACCCCCCCAAACCCCTGGACAACCCCCACCGCCCGGACACCCCCACCGCCCGGACACCCCATACCCCCTTGGATTTCCCCATCACCCCTGGATATCAACCCCACCCCTAAACACCCCTACCCCATTGGAAAACCCCTCACACCCCTTGACACCACCCCCATCCCCTTGGACACCCCACCCACTTGGATATCTCCCACCCCCTAGGCACCCCCACTCCCCTGGAGAGCCCCCCACCCCCTGGACACCCCCACCCCCTAGACACCCCCACCCCACATGGACAACCCCCAACCCCCTAGACACCCCAACCCTTAGACAACCCCCACACCCTAAACACCACCACACCCTTGGGAAACCCTCACCCGTGGACACCCCACCCCCTAGACACCCCTCCCCTAGACACCCCTACCCCCTTGGACAGCCCCCTCACCCCTTGGACACCACCCCCACCCCCTGGACACCCCCAACCCCTTGGAAATCCCCATAACCCCCTAGACACCACCCCACCCCCTTGGAAACCCCATTGGATACCCCATTGGATATACCCCACACCCTAAACAACTCCCCACCCCCTAGACATCCCCACCCCCCTGGACACCCCCACCCCCTGGACAACACTACCCCCTTGGACAACCCCTCACCCCCTAGACACCACCACACCCCCTTGGACACCGCTTGACACGCCCACCCCATTGAACAACCCCCACCCCCTAGACACCACCACCCCATGGAAACCCCCACCCCTTGGACACCCCCACCTCCTGGACAACCCCCCAATCCGCTGGACAGCCCCCAACCCTAGGACAGCCCCACCCCGGGACACCCCCACCCCATAAACACCCCCACCCCCTTGGACAACCCCTCACCCCTAGACACCACCCCAACCCCCTGGACACCCTCTACCCCCCTTGGACAGCCCCCACACCCCCATGGGCACCACCCCACCCCTGGACACCCCTACCCCCTTAGATATCCCCCTCACCCCCTGGACAACACCCCCACCCCCTTGGACACCCCCTGGACACCACCACCTCATTGGAAAACCCCCACCCCCCGAGACACCCCCACACCCTGGACAACCCCCACCCCATGGACACCCCTACCCCCTTGGAAAACCCCCACCCATTGGACACCCCTACCCCCTTGGACAACCCCCTCACCCCCTAGTCACTACCCCCCTAGACACTACCTACCCCCTTGGAAATCCCCCTCAAACCACTGCATATCATCCCCACCCCCTTTAAAACCCCCTAGTTACCACCACCTCATTGGAAAAACCCCATTCCCTAGATATCCACCACCCCCTGGACGCCCCCACCCCCTAGACACCCCCACCCCCACACAGATGAAAGTACATGCACACACACATGATAGAACACACATGGTAGCAACAAAAATCGTAGAACATGCATGATATCACTACAATTGTTTATTTTACCAGAAAAGAATTTATAATGGTATAAAAGAACACTATGACACTTACCATTATAGTAATAACAAAGATATAATTATAACATCTCAAAATACAAGTTTAGGGAATCATGAAAAATAAAAAATGACACTGAGGCGTGTGAGGCTTACATGAGTGTTGTGAGCCAACCTGATATATCTGATGATAATAAAGATAATGAATGATGTTGATAAAACTAGGTTGGAGGGTACAACTATGAAGAATCCTTTCATGGTATTTTGCGTGAGAGAGATTAATCGCAGGTCACCCGATAGAATAAAATAGAATGACAGAATATAGGGTGTGATAAATCATTTAAAAGCTTTGTCACATTGGTTATTTAATAAACGATGCGATAAACTATTTTTTATGTTTATAATGTTAGTTATTTAATAACCGATGTAGAAAATCTTTTATCACGTCGGTTATTTTATAATCGACATGATAAATTGCCGAGAATTGATTTATCATGTTAGTTATAAAGTAATCGACATGATAAATCACCCATATTTGATCTTTCACATCGGTTATGAAATAACCAATGTGATAAATCTAATCTCGGTATTTTTTACATAATTTATTTTATAACTGATGTAAAAAACCAATTCAATTGATTTATCATGTCGGTTATTTTATAACCGACCTGATAAACCAATTTTTACATCTTTACACATCGGTTATAAAGAACCAATGTGAAAAATGAAGATGTGTTAAACGTTTTTTTCACTATTGTTCATATCATAGATCATAATCATGAGTCATGGATCAAATCATGGTAGTTCAGAAGACATGATTATTAATTTATCAAAGATTATTATAAACTAAAAACATACACATTGAGTCATACTGAGCACACTATGTATCAAATTTATGTGCGTTTGATTGATATGCAGCTGATTAGTACACTTTTTAGGAAAATATTCAGGATATATATATTGGGAAGTCATACTATGCATTAGAATATTAAGAATTCATACTTTTCATTCAACATGTTCACTCAATTCTGGCTTTATGGAGATAATTGAAAGGAAAATATGACTTCCCAAAATATCTGTAAAATAAATAAATATTAATTAGATAAAAATGATAAATAACTTAACTTACAATTAGTAGATAAAATTATGAAAAAATTAATTAAATGAATAAGTTTTAGGAATTCACATTTATATATTCCTGACCCATTTCCTTGTTTTCATTATCTCAATTACATATTCGAAGTCCAATCTCCCACGACTATGAGAATATTTGAACAATCCGCCCCGACTCGAACAAAGGAATCCACCTGTATAAAAAAAATTCTTAGGTGAGTAATATTAAAAAAAAGTAAATTGTAAAAAAATATGGAAAAAAACTACTAATTATATGGAAGTCAAATATTAATGATATTTGTGTGCATTCTTCCATCAGCAATGCTTCCCATTCATTTGTGAGAACATATATATCACCTTTTAAATATGAGTCTTTTCGACAGTCATTCTAGTTCTTCAAAAATTTAAATACACAAAGGATTAATAAATATATTAAATGGAATAGTTTTTATCATTGAAAATACCTCTTCATTGATACTAGTGTTTCACGGAATATGATCAATCTCATAAATTTAAAACCATAATAACCAAAATCTTTTACATTGGTTTGTTCTAGACACTGCTAAAACATTTAGTAAAATAAGTAATTTGTTTTGATATGTGTTTGGATAGTGAAATCTTAATATATATACCTTGATACTTATCCAATCATTGAACGTTTCTTCTTCCTTGGGCTTAGTCCTTGGCCTCATTTATTGTTTTTCATGATAGTAATGCACCACTATATCATAACAGAATCCTAATTAAATGGTAATATAAATTATACAACATGATGTTTAGTTTTAAAATGTTGTATTCAGTGTATTAAAAATTTTAAAAATCCTATTATGTGTGGATTGTTTTTTGGATATCAATGAATTGAATCTAGGAAATAATTCTTTAGTGTATCCAAATTTACTGAAATGAGCATCCAATTATATCAAAAAAACACAAAAGGGAATAAGTGATGAAAGAAATGAAAATAAATTTCATGTGATTAAATTGTATATTCTAACACCTACATCACTAGTAATAAATATAGTTTTTCATCCGAAATTTATCATCCAAAAGATTTGATTAGACCTTCCACTATTTCATCCTTTTTTGGGTCCTATTTTTTCTTGTACTGTAGAGGTGATGTGATGACTAATGAGTGAGAACTTTTTTTCATTGAAAAATACCTTCAACTTTTCTTCATATATAATCCTGCCAAAAATATGAAATGGATTTAGTCATAATTAAAACAGTATATCAGCTTTTTGAAAATGAAATCATGGAGAAATACCCCATTTATACATTTACAAATGAGGAACCCATCCAATAATAGTTGAGTATTTTAGTTGCACTCTTAACAACTATGAATTCCTAAACTTTCTCTATGTACATATTCTATTCGAATTCAACTATGTCGTTGCAACCATATTTTAACATTCTACACACATGATCCTTTAAGGAAGTAATTGTGGAAATTGAACGAGCGAGGTAATGGTGTTTTTGGTATATCTTTTTGATTAGTTTATCAATCCTTTCAATGGGTTTGAGGTGGTTTTTTATTTCATATTCTTCTCTTTGTCCATATATAATAAAATTCATTATTTTAGATATATTTTCATTATTTGTAAATTTTGTATCTTGAAAAGTAAAACGGAAATGAATACCTATATATCAGTATGATTCTTATAAGATGTGACAACTATGCGATGAATTTTCCAAAAAAAATTTCAACTGTATTACTATCATCCTCATGAATTGGAGCAGGTATCTCGACATTTTTCTCATGGGATACACTAATAGGAACTCACACATGTCATGTCGGATGTGGTTTGTTATGTAGAAAGCCATTTCAAATATTTAACACCATATACCATGCCAAAAGGTGTTGGTTAGGTATTAATAGATATAAATAATAGCCATTATCACCCTGTATAATATTATTATAATAAAGGTATCTTTATCTGTATGATTCAAATTTCACAAAAACATCTATTATAACATTGATTACCACTTCTAGGACAACTCTTTGAGTGTAATCACTAGCCTCATAGTTGGGGTGGGTGGTGAGGGATCTCCTTGTGGTGGTTGTTCTTGAGTTTCTTATTCTATTTTCCTCTCCCTCATTAATGTTTTCAACATCTCTATATTCCATTAAAATTTTCCTTAAAGGGTCGGTATTCTTTCTCTCATATATTTTGTTATTTCTCTTTGATCGTCCTCTTGTTTTTTCTCAAAATATATTCTGAGTGTCACCCAAAAACCCACACCTTTAACATGACCACACTGTTCTGGCTGCTTCAAGGCCACCAGAAGTTTGTGTTCATCTGAAACATGTATTCCTAATACTTGTGAAAATTTCAGATATAATATATAGGAAAATTAGTGATCATTGTTATTTAAGAGTGATTTAAAGAAAAAAAATTATTATATAATACTTACACATGTTTCCCACACTTTTTATGTGTTTTCATCTATTAGTATCACGTCTTTATTTTATGTGCCTCCTTCTATAGAACACAACGTGTGATGTATGTGGTTTTTCATTTCATATCCTAAATCTGAATATAAATAGAGGAACATAATTGTTGTGTTGTTTCATGTCACATAAAAGTGTTACACTTGATTTAAAATATGTACCAATTTTTTTCTAGTGAAGCGTACACCATCCTTAATTTAAAGTAGGGGTATGTTGGTTTTTTTTCTCATTCTTTATTTCTATCACTCATTTTCTATTTCATTAATAAAAAATTATCAATCAAAGTGATGAATAAACGCATCATCAAACAATGTATTACTGACCACAATGTACATGAAAAGACACATCTTCACGATGTTCAATAAATGCACCCCACGCTTCTTGGGTTATCCAGTGTTCATAGATAATCGATGGGTGCAGGTTTATTTTCACTTCATCATAATTAAGATGATGTATTGTTAGAATTGTTCAAAATCCTTTATGAATCCTTCTAGTAAGAATTAACACATACTTATTTTGGGAGTCAAATAATATAATTTCTCTCTACAATGGATGATGAAGTGTATGTTAATGATTTATTATTTTATTTTTTATGTAAAATAATGAAATGATATCATAATTTTATCATAATATCTTCGCACATCAGTGCCTTCATCCCATGAACAACTTGGTACCATGAATATCAGAATGCATTACTGAGTTATGATTCCAATATAAATATTGAACATGGCCTTGTTGGGGTAAACATGCTGACCCTGTGCGTTCTATCCCACCTCAAATTTGATGGCTTTGAATTTCACCTTAATAATTTCTTCTAACACCATGAAACTAAGGTGATCCTTTTTTTAGGGAAACCGGTCCTTCATCACCTACCACTTCCTTGGAATCAACATTTTCTATATTTTCTTCTAGAGACATAGAATTGATATATGCAGATGGCCATTGTACCTCTGCACTGGGAGCAGTAGCAAGTTGAGAAACCTATTTGTTCATTAGGTTTTGGAGCACCAAAATGTGTATAAGGTCATTCCTATGCACTACAAGAATAATCTGGTTGAGAGACTGTTTTTCCTTAGGATTGGAAGAACAAACATGTGTAGAATTTATTATCTACTGATATTTTTTAATATTTAATTTAGAGTACATAAATATAGATGTAAATGGGTAATAACATGAGGTTACATGATATATATTCCAAAAATAATGTAACCTAAATATTGAACACTATTTGTTTAAGGATGAAGGGATTTTAACCATATATAAATTTTACAAATCCCGTCATTGTGGTCTCCTCTCTCATACAAAACTCCATCAAGATTGAGACCACTACGAAATGATTGAAATGTCCAATTGAAATGGTCATCCTTGGTTGAGTTTTAATCTGACTATTTAGCGGTTTTGTTCGATAAAAAAAAATTGACCACTTTCAATTTGAGGGATCTGCTATATAAAATATATATACTTCCTATAATTCCATTTTAAATGGTTTTTATTTTTAAAATTCCTTACTAAAATCAACTTTCATGAATCCCAATTCATCTATATTAATTCAACTCCTATTATTAACCCACTTGAATTGAAAAAATAAGCACTGGTAATTTTTTATAATCCAACTCCCATTTTTTTGGAGATGCCAAATTATGAAATATTCTAATAAATTTGAATTTTTTTTCCAACTACCAGATACATGCATCGCATCATACACGAGTACAACTCCACTATTTCTCATGGTACCATCTTCATCATGATAATTTTTATAGAACATATATCCATTAATTACATACCAATTTTAAGATAATACATTCACCCTTGGTCCTCCAACTAACTATTGAAATCATTCTGAAATTGAATTAGGATTTTCATTTGAATATATAAAAATATAGTCCCAAAGATAAACATATAATATGTTGATTATGTCTGTTTGATATCCATATTTAATACCTTGATGGATTCAAATTCACAATAATTTCTTTATGGGTATCATCATATAGGGAAACCTCCAAAAAGATATGTAAAATGTAAATGTGGTTCTTCTTCTGATCTATAATATTGATTGTGAAAACATATATTCCATAAATTCCTTCACTCGTAAGCTGCCTATTGGGATAAGATTTAGGTAGACCAATTATTTTGACATCAGAATGTTATTCATTATAAAATTAAATAGCATCCTCAATAATATATCACTCCTTAATACAACCCTCTGGACGACATTGATTTTTGACATAACCTTTCAAAATATTCATATACCATTTAATGGGGTACATCCATCTATAGTGTACAATACCACATAGATTATTCTCTCTCGCCAAGTGAACCATAAAATGAACCATCATACTAAATAATGTTTGTGGAAAGAACATTTTCAATTGATATAATATGATGGAAATTAATGATTCCATAGTTGGAAATTCCGTCGGGTCTATAAATTTATTTCATTTAGATTTAAAGAATAAATAGAGTTTTTTTACTATATGAGGGTCATTCTTTGATAAAATGAAACATAAATCAATATCAATTATATCATTCATTAAAACATGGAATTCATGTCATTTTAGATCATTTAAAATTAAATCGGTCAATGAAATGATATTATTGATATTCTATGAATATTCCTATAGAACCTTTACATCATTAAAGAAGTTGGAAAATTTATATTTCCCCTTCCTGGAAAGAGTGTATGAAGCTAGAGGAAGAAAAGTTTGTTTTTCAAACTTTCCTAGTCCCAACTCTTCTCCTATTCCCATGTCTACCATTTCCAACCAAGTCTTACTTCCATCCTTTTTTTCGAGTGCATTTAGCAATATGCCAATGAAACTATCAAATACGTTTTTTTTTCAATATGCATAACATCAAGAAAATGTATGACGTACATAAAATACAAGTACGGTAATTAAAAAAACTAATCTCCCTTTTCAGAATAGTGTTTATAAGGTTTTTAGAAAATGGTTTACCAAAATTAGATTCCATATATTTTACCTTCTCAAACATTTTATCACCTATTAGTAGAACTAGTGCTTTACATTCTTCTAAAATTCCATCGAATGATGTCTTCCAAGATCGGTACTTATTTCATTAGGGTAGAAATATGTGATGTCTTAGAAACATGGTTTTCAACGAATTTTTCACCGTGATTGTATATGTACCTTTTCAAAAATGGGGAACTATTTAGTTCCTTTAATTATATATCCTAAAAAATTTCCATAATCAGGAATGTAATTTATCATCCCATACAACATGGATCTAAAATTGAAATATTCATTTCTGTATGTGTCATAGAACGTAACACCAGAATCCCATAATAATTTCAAATCCTTGATCAGTGGAGACAAATAAACATCAACATCATTACCCATTTGTTTTGGTCCTAATATAATCATAGATAACATGATTTATTTTTGTTTCATGCATAACCATAATGGATAGTTATAATTTACCAACATAACTGGCCATGTACTATTAGTGAATCTTTTAAATCCAAAAGGATTCACTTCATCTTTAGATAACTGATGATGAAGTTTTCTTGGCTTCTTTCCAAATTCAAGATACTCATTATCAATTCTATTCCACTAAGGAGAGTTTACCAGGTGATGAAGTTTCCTATATGTATTTCCTATATAAATGTGCCACATCAATTTCCCTTCATTCTCATCACTTCCATATAGGCAATTAAACCATGGAGTGATTGGAAAATACCATACAATTTTGTAGGACCAAATTAATCATTATTGTATCGAGAATCACCACACATTGAGAATTCTCTCTGTAATTTTTGGTCCATGAAAAAACAATATACAATTACTCGAGTAGGCTTGTATTCTTTCAGATATCATACACATTGAGCATAGAATTAATGAATAGATTCTAAGAATAATATTGGTTTTATCGGGTGGAAAAACCCTTGTACAAAGGATGATCATTGGAGGAAGCCTACTAATGTAAAAAAATCCTTAAATTTAAAAAAACCACCCTAATTGTGTCAAACAAAAACTCAAAATTATATATAAATTCATAGATTTTATAAACAAACAAATTATTTGAAAAAATATATAAATTTATAAAAAAAAATGTATTGTTTTTTTTTAATCTGTCTCATTGGTTATTTAAAATATTGAATTGATAAAGAAATAAAAAATTGTAAATTAAGTTATTATATCAATTTTTAGTTATTAAAATTGATAAAAAAACAAACAAAAAAATTGGTTATTAAACAATTAAATTTTTTACTAAAAAATACTCATTTTAGTATAACAGTTCAGTTCTTCTTTATATTGTTTTCAATTAACATTTTTGTTAACCACATATTTTCCCACCCTTAAGAACCATTACAGATTGGCGGGTATGATCTATAAAAATTTATTTCCATTTATGACCAGTTAGATAAAAAATTAATAGATTAATAATATATATATATATAGTAAATTTTTTATAAAGGTTGATATGAGTCAAATGTTATATTATTAAATTAAAATCAAAAATTAAATATTATATGCTAGTCAACTATTCTAAAAATCAATTCTATATTAATAAATTCAAATTCATCAAAATTATTCAAATCTACAACTTTGATAATTAGGTAGAAAATTTTCATTAAAAATCACCCAACATTAGGGATGATGACTCATCAAGTACCCATGAAATTAGAGATAATCAAATGACAACTCGGTTTATTTTTTCAATCCCTAATCCATTTATAGCCCATTTATTTTTTCACTTGATATTTTTAAATATATTTGATTATATTTTGAAATATACTGAAACTGGTTTAATTAAAGATATCTTTATAATTTTTAATTTTAAACATTATTTATAAATCTAAAATCAATTGATATCAATGAAAAAAAAATTATTAATTTTATTTAAATTTTAAAATAAATCATTATTCTATTAACAATAATTAATTTAATCTGATTTATAATTTATATTTCATTTCTAAATTTAATATGAACAATACTCAAAATACATAAATAAATTGGATAGTTTTTCTATCTTTTTAATATTCAGTCAATAAATTAATTATAATTAAAAAATAGTGTTTGGTACTTCGTCAATATTAATTGGTGTCATAAATAAAATATTTTTCTATCCCTCCTTTCTAGCTATTAAAGGATAAGAAGAATGTTTGCGGAGGGAATGGAAAATATAATGGAATATGTTACTATATAATGGTGGAGGTTGTGTTTTCAAACTCCAAGCCTCTGACTAGATAACCCTTTTCTCTAAACCCCCCGATGATGATGGTAATGATGTTACATAGATAAATGGTTGGAACCTCGTGGAAGTCATGTTTTGGAGGAATATCATTAGAAACAGTCAAAAATTCGGAGCAGTACCTTGGAGTCCAATGACCCCTCATGAAATGACAATGAGGACTTCAATAGAATAGGCTATCACCAATGTTCCGATCTTTTTCCTGCAAAGAATGGAGGAATCATATGAGGGACCCAATCCCACTATCCCCTTGGCCTAGGAACACTGCGATGGGGTACCTAGGAAAGGAGATCTAAAACGTACCCCAACCTTGGCACCGTAAAACCATAGGGGGGCGACACATGTGGATGATTTTTATGGAAGGTGGTTTCTAGCTATCCCATTCACCAAGGAACACTCCCCAAGGGTACCCAAGAACGGAAATATCAAAGGTACCACAACTCCTACACCGTAAATCAAAACACTCTAGGCGTACCGAAGAAAGGGGATCCCAAAAAAACCCTAACTCCCCCAGGGCACCCAATACACATGAATGAACTCCCCAACCTATAATGTACTAGATTTTAGCCAACCTATTCTAATAGGCCAACGATTCTCACCAAAAAATATTTCTCCATTGGGCCACGTTTTTAAGAATGGTTTCAATGGAGGGTGGTGTCCAGTCCTCCCCTTCACCTGGGAACACTTACCTAGGGTTACCAAGGAGATCCACAAGTCATACCAATCTGGGGGTTCCTAGTAGATGTGGAACATGGTTGAGGTGTGATGTGTATGTGTCTACATGTAGGGTAGACCACAGTACGATTGCTCTGCAAGGTCATAGCGTAGGAAGACCATGGTAGAGTAGGGATTTGGATCTGTGAGTGTGCAGGGCAGAGCATGGTATGGTTGCTCTGAGATTTCATAGTAGAAGCAGACTGTGATTGAGATGGGATGTGGATGTGATGATGTGCAGATTGGTCATGGCGGGGTGGAACATGGTCACGGTGTGCAGTTATGGAAGAGGTGGAATGCGGTTGAGGTGGGGATTCTTTGCGGCTAACCATCATCAGTGTGGTCATGGAGGTCGTGGAATTGAGTTGGAGAAAGAGAAGGTGTGCGGGTCAGTAGGGATTTAGTTTTCTGGTGTGTAAGATTTTTCTCATGTTCAAATCCATGTGGAGTCAGGGGTGTGCAGGTAGGTGTAGGGTGGTATTACACTACTATAGGTTGGGGGTGTGCGACTAGCGTGGTTAAATGGAGGGAGGTGTCGCACGTAGGTGTGGTATCCTAGCACTGTTGAAAGGGGATCAACCGCTATTAAAAGAGGCTGGGTCTACCCTTTGATTTACAGATTTTTTTAAATTTTTTGAATTTTATCAGTGCATTTTTGAGCACTGATAAAATGTTCATTTAACAACGCTTTTTTGAGTATGGATAAAGTGACCCCCTTTTAATAGTGCCACAAATATGAACACTATTTAAGCGGTGATAAAGGTTCTTTATCATTGATAAAACTTTGTTATGTAGTAGCGATTGTTGTTCAATTTCATTTGAGCACATTGAATTTCCCGATCACTATAAAATATTCTATGTTCATCGCCCTAGTGGTTATGAGAGGGAGATTATTGGGGTATCCTACATCGATTATGAAGGGTTCCATTGTGTTAAATATATGTATATGGTAAACCCTTGCCTCATGTATTGGGGTAAAGAAGTCCCAATAATATTTACAGAGGCATGCAGTTGTGAATGAAGATACCGCACCAACACACCAAGACCTATAGTCTGGATATGATTTCATATGCCTGGATGTAACATATACAAACCTTCTAGACATCGGTGTAGATATAATTTATTATTTTTACATTAAACATGTAATTAAAACAAAAATATGTATGAAATTTATTTTTCATATTTTTTTAGCATCATTTTAGATACAAAATTTCCTCTTAATATTTTTTAATTCTTCCAACAATATATTATTAATTTCATATTATAGAATACATCTAAATTTCATAAATTATAATTTAAATCAATAACAAAAATGAAACTATTATTTTTTGAAAAAAAATTAACAATGTTAAAATATTTATGCAATAACTTATTGATTGTTTTTTGACTAAAAGTGTGGATTTTTTGATCACCCTTCAAACATGCCAGGACACGATTTTGAAACAATATTTTTACTTATCCCATATCAAAGAATCAACTACATTTTTTTCATTTTAAAAAATTTAATGAATTTGTTTCTATAATCAAATTGAAGTAAAGGAAAATAAAGCCCAAACTATATATATATATATTTTATAAAAATAATTCCTTCCAAAAATCATAGGCAAAAATTATTATTTATTGAAAAAATAATATCCCCCTTTAAATTAAAAAATCACAGTTTTTTATATTTTTGTTAAAAAACTAAAATATACTTAAACTAAAATCAAGAAATTATAAATTAAAAATAAATACACTTTAATTATAAATAACATAAAAAAATAAATAAATAGAATTTTGTTTTTAAAATAAATAGATAACCTTCATTCTAACATAATTTTAAAGGGAAAATGAAGAAGATTTATTTATAACATTATGTTTCTTAATTGAAATTTTTAATTTTTGTGTAAAGGAAAGTAGTTTTTTATATATATTAAATTTAAAATGGGATCATTTAGAAAAAGTAAAATTTTTATTTAAATTAATATAAAAGAATAAAATTAATTATTATTTCCCAAATACATCATAAACAAAATGGATATTTAATTTTTAATTTATTAAAAATAATATAATTTATTTTAATTAAATTTTTAAGCAGAATATTGGGATATTTTTTAATTTTATATGGGATCAATATTTTTTGATACAATTTTTTGGAATATGAATATGTTATTTTAATTACATCATTTGTAAAAGGGAATTTTTTATTAATTGTTCATAAATAATTTTTTTTTCTTATTTTATATTAAAAAATAATGTTTTTATTTTTTAAGAGATTGTTTGATTTCCTGTAAAAATTGTATTTGAATTTTATTAATGAAAAATTATTTATTAGATATTTTAATAATTTTTTTTTCAAATTGAAAGAGAATTTTCATTGAATATATCTTTATGAAAAAATAGTTTTCGGATTTTTTACTCTTTAAATTATTAATGGAGAATATGAATTTTCTTTTTAATATTAATAATTTTAAAAATAATTTTTTATTTTTTAAACAACTAATCATCTCTCCTACATGAAATCCATGGTGATATATGGTTGTAATCCCATTATATCATGAACATACCTCCCCCCTCATCTAGCAACACAACACATACTCATTGGTATTATGAACACAATGTCTTCAAATCCTATTCGTTTTATTCATGTATAAGGATATCATTGTTACTACACATAAAATTGAATTCCCACTACCACATATAGACCTTTTAACCCAACACAATGAGTTTTAACATCGCTAAAAGATATTTTAATAGTCATGGTCATTAAAATGAGAACCCTTTATCATTGTTTTCATTAACACTGATAAATTCCCTATTGTTGCAATGTGTTGTTTGAATAACGACACATTGCACCAAATACACCTGTATGAAAATGAACCAGTGTGAAAATTCAAAATTTTATTGAAATAAAATTTTCATTACAAAAATAATAAAATTATAATATATACATTTCAAACAATATTTTCTACAATTAAATTTTCATTTACTATCCATAAAAATTTAAAAACATCAATGTTTAATTTTATTTGTCACCTGTGATCCCCTCTAAAAATATCCTAAACATGGTATTAGTTTTCAAATACACGAACCCAACCTAAGAAAAATAATTCTTCTTTATATGAAAACAATTCTTATTTTAATAATACTGTAAATAAATAAATTAAATATAAATATCAAAGAATATATTTTTAAAATTTCAATGTTAAATAAAAGGACACACATGTATCACTACAACAGAATCAACTTTACAAAGCGCTACCCTTTAGCAATTCTAAAAAAATGTGATGATAAAGGGTTACCATTATCAGCACTAAAAAACCAATGATTAAAGGATATTTTAGCAGTGCTAAAAACATCATTTAAAGTACCCATTTTCATCATTTTTAGCGATATTAATCATTCCCCTTTATCAACGTTCTTTTAGCGATGTTAATGGGACCCCTTTATGAGTGATTTTTTAAAAGCACTGATAAAGTGGTATTTATCAATGTTTCTCTACTAGTTCTAATAAATGGTATCATTCAAAAAAAATTGTTAAAAATAACATATATTTTTTAAAATATGTTTTAGCTAAGGCTAAATAGACATTTACAATTACAATATACGAAACTTAGTGAAAATGGATTATAAAAGAATTAAAAAATATTTTTAATTAATAAATTACTAATTATTATAGACTAACAATCATTTATTAGAAATTTGAAGACACAAAATATAAAAAATGTAATAAAAGATCTAAAATATATTGAAAACATAACTCGGATTTCAAAGGGTCATAAATTTTGATCTATGTGTCTGTTTTAGCTCTACCACATATCAAATTGAATCTTTCAATGTCATATTCACACTAATTGTAGGAATAAATCCACTATTACATTTTACAAGTCCCAAAAAGTCCCTAATAGGCCTTCAAAACTGATTTTTTAGTCGGTGTATCTTATTTTTTAACATTCAATAGACTTACATCCTCGTTTAAGGGGGTAGTTTTTCTCATTTTCAGTAGAGAATAAATTTGTTCACAAGTATTACATTCATATTAATATTTATATTTTAAAATTTTATCATTCTTCATAATTTTGATTTATTTATAATAAAATATATAATAATATATATATATATTTTTTATATATTAACATATAAAAATTTAATTTTATAAATATATATGTAAACCTATTTACATGTAATGTATATTTATAAATAAATAAACCTTATCTAAATAAAACATAATATCCATTTTATTTAAAATTAAAATGTATAAAAATATATATACATATACAATTACATCATATATAATGTTTATATATATAAAAATATATTTGTGTGTGCATTGAAAAACAGATATATATTTATCTATATACTCTAATATAACTGTGTAAATATTAATATATAATATATTGAAATAAATATAAATTTTTATAATTATATTTATAGATTCACACACATATATAAATAAATATTTATTTATTTATATGTATGTATGTATTTATAGGAACACAAACAAACAAAAAAACATATTTTATATATGTAATTAAATATATACATATATGGATAAAAAATAAAAAAATAAAAAAAATATAGATATATCATAAAAAACATAAGAAAACAATATATGGGAGTGGAAAAGGAGTGATATTTGGATGTGGAAGTCTTAGTTTCAAAACCCAGCAAAGGCAGGGGTGCACACGAATGAGTGATGCAGGTCCGTAGCATTGTTAAAGGGTGGGGAGATTCCTAGAATTGTTAATACTGATGGGAGGATATGCTATCAATATTAAAATGGGGGATTTAGTTCTAATAAAAGGGGGTATTTCCCACCCTCCAATATGTAGAAAAATAAATTCTTTTTATGAAATTAATTTTTTGACTTTTATCAGTGCTAAAAAAAGTGGCGATAAAGGTCCCATCTATCAGAACTTTTTTAGTATTGATAAACGCCATCTTTTATCAATGGTGATAAAAGGAGACTTTATTAGCATTTTTGATTAATGATAAAAGAGACCCCCTTTTAATATCATCGAGGATAATAATGTTTTTTAATATGTAAATTCCCATTTTTCGCGCAGTTAAAGGCCATATCTATAGTAGTTGAGTCATACCGACCTTGTGCATCAGATTGATGTGGGGATGATTCCTACACATCAGAAATTAATTATGGAACATTTTTCTAAAGTTTCAAAACAATATGAATATATATTCATTTCAAATAAATTTAGATAAAAAATAAGGTAAACTAAATGTAGGGATCAACAGCCGGATCTGAACTCATGTTCGATGGTGGGGTTCGGTAAGAATGCACTAGGGATAGTGGAAAATGAAGGCCTCTGCTCATCAAGTTGATGAATGAATGAATCAAGACCTAGAGTGATGGTGTGGGCTAGAAATGAGGGTCAAACCTTACTCATGGATGGGGTCAATGACATGAGAGGAAGAACTTTCTATATTTGGGGATGGTGATTTTTCAGTCGGGTAATCTCCATTATCAGTTGATCTATCCACCTCGTTGTTCTTCCCAGTGGTTCCCAGTGGAAGCTATAGTTTGGGTGTCAACGTTAGCAGTGAAATAGTAGGATGGATACCTTGGGGGATTTCAGTCCAAGCCTAATTCTATGTTTCTCTACCTTATTCTTTTAGGCTATATGGATTGGACTTTTAGTTAATTGTATTTACTTCTATTTACAATTTCCTTTTATTTTTTGGGGAATTTTGCATTTTTGTATTCAATAATGTAATGGATTATATCTCAATCTATCTTAAATGGGATTCTACTATTCTTAAAAGTTGGGTTTTCCCAACCTATTATAATAATAAATTTCACTAAAAAATAAAAAAACTATTAAAAATTGTATAAATATAAACATTTATAATATAAAAAAATCACAAAAATGGAACCTAATAATAGTGTCATTATAAAGGTGGGGGATTTACTCTATTATATGGATGGAACTCCATCCCTAAACTGTTTGTAATTCATCACATATACTCTATCATATGATCATTTTGTTGTTTCTTCTGTTGTCGTTGATGCTCTTGATGATGTCTATACTCTTCCTACTCTCTATCTAATCTCTGAACAGCTCCATCCTGAGCTCATATCCTTTCCTCATACTCTACAGAAGTGAAAGATGTTGATCTCATACACACTATGTTTTTTTTTGTAAGACATTATGGTGAGAGAAAATATTAATTATGGTCACCGCATTCATTTGTAAATGTCTCGGTGACACGTCGTAGTGACACCCAACCAATGATTCCCCATTTAATTTGGTAATAGAAATTTAATAAAGGGGAAGCCAAAGGAGGGTAAAGGTAGGTCATAAAAGGGGATCTCCAACACTAGTTTTTATCATCAGATTCAGAAGCAACACATCTTCATCCTTGAGTGCAGTATTTTGTGAGTTGTTTCTCCATATTTTTAAAGATATAATTTATTTTGTGTTTTCTACTTGTAACTGAGGGACAGAGAGTTTGTACCCACATTTTACAATTGTGAAATCATTCAATTTTCTTGTACTTTTTTACCCCTTTATTTTTTGGGGTTTCCACGTTACATGTGGTGTTATTTTAATTCCTTATTTTTTCACTTTATTTATACCTCACAATTATCATTTAATTTATTGGAAAATTATTAAGGATACAAAAAAATGGTATCAGAGGAATGAGGTTTTGGCCTGAGAAAATTCCGGACCAATGATGTGTCCAAATTGCGGCGAAATACAAGATCAAAAAATTAAATGGAAATAATTTTTCATTGTGGACAATGAAGATGAAAGAGGTGTTGTGGAAAGATAAATGCTTAAAGGTGATTGGAGAGAAACTGGTGGGTGTGAAAGATAAAAAATTGAGTGACATGGAAATGAATTCTATTTACAAAATCCATTTTCCTTTGGAAGATGTGGTCATGTCAAGCATTGTGAAGAACAAGACGAAAAATGAAATTTGGGACACTCTGACAAATTTGCATAAGGAAAAGTCACTAAATAATAAAATTTTATGAATCGAAAATTATACACTCACCAAATGGTAGATTCATCGTCGGTGATTGACCACATAATCACCCTCAATACCATTTTTTCACAACATACAGTATGGAGATATAAAATTGTTGATGCTAAACATGTAGAGATTATACTCCAAAGGTTTACACATTCATGTGATCAACTTATCATAAGCCTCACCAATAATATCCTAATGTATATGCTTACATTAACTGATGTTGTAAATATGGTTATTGAAGAAGAAATTTGGTGAAAGAACAAGGAATACAAACATAAAACTTCACACTAATTGGAAGATCTATCAATGGAAAGAAAAAGAATGATAGAGTGTAGTTCCATTGAGAACCAGAATCATGGAAGGTCTAAATCAAGGAGAAGGACCAAAAACATAAAATGTTACAATTGCTGTAAGAGGGGTAGGTTGTTGAGAAGAACTATAAAGTAAATGTGGTGGGTACATCTAGAAATGGAAATATACTAGTCAGTAATGCGCCAACAACTACTGAAAGAAGACAAAATCTCGATGACGCATGGATTAATGACTCTGGAGAAACATGGCACATGACATCTCTATGGGTATGGTTTGAACAATATGAAACTATCCCATAAGGACTTTTGTACATGGGAAATTATCACAAATTTAAGATCGTTGGAGTTGGAACCATCAAACTGAAGATTCATGATAACATAGTCTAAACCATCCAAGGAGTACACCATGTGGGGGTTCTCAAGAAGAAAATTATGTCCATTGGAAAATTTTATGATATCAGATGAAATACTCACACTAAGAAAGGGATGATGAATATTGTGAAGGGATCACTTGTGGTGATAAAGGTGGAGAAGATCTCAAATAACTTTTATGTGCTTATGGGTGAAATGTACAAGGCATCAGATATAGTTGTCTCATCAACTACCTCAATGGAAGAGTTGACGACGTTATGGAATCATAATCTTGGCCATATGTCCGAATGAGGCCTAAAGATTCCTGTAGATCAGAAGTTTTTGCCTACGATTATGAAGGTATCCCTATCATTTTTTAAAAATTGTGTTTTGAGTAAGTAACACCTGTTGATGTTTAGAACGTCAATGAAAAGGAGTAACTAGGTCTTAGAGTTGATTCATTCCAAGGTTTGGAAGTCACTGGTTGTGTACCTAGGAGGAGTGAGGTACATTGTATACTTCATTGATGACAATTCTAGGAGATTTTTGGTGTTTCTAATCAAGAGGAAATTTAATATCTTTGAAATATTCATAACATTCAATGTGGATAGTCAGATTGAATCTGAAAAGAAGATCAATTGTTTGAGGACTAACCATGGTGGAGAATATACAAGCGACGATTTTGATTCTTTTTTATAACAGGACATAATCAAGATGTAGATCATGGTGGAATACACTCCTTAGCAGAATGGAGTGGTAGAGTAGATTAATATAACCTTGTTGGATAAAATAAGGATTATGTTGAAGACTTCAAGAGTTACCAAGACATTCTGGGTAGAAGCAGTAAATATTTCCTACTATGGGATCAATCGATCCCCTTTAGTGGAAATTGATATGAATATGATGATGGATATGTGGAATGGTAAACTTGATAATTATTCTCAATTAAATACTTTTTGAAGTCATGTATATGGACTATTTCATAGCCAGGAAAGATAGAAGTTGGACTCAAGATCCAGGGAATGCATATTCTTGGGATATGATTATAGTGTGAAGGGGTATCATTTGTGGGATCCCATTTCCTCCAATATTATTATCAGTAGATATGTCATCTTTTCCGATGACACAGTGAAAATGAATATTTATAAAGACATGGATAAAGAGAGTACCGAAACTACAATAGTCAAGGTGAAGGATGAAACAAAGTAAGAAACAGTTTTCTATGAGGAATTACTAGAGCATGATGATCAATTACCAGATAATACTAGACTACAATGGACAAATCGAGAGAAAAGAGTGCCAATATTGAACTCAGATTATGTCACTGAGAGAAATGATTCAAATTTATTATTGATAGAATATGGAGAGATATGATCTATTTTGGAGGACACCCAGAGTCCATATATATCTTCATGGATGGTAGCGATGCAGGAGGAACATGATGGCCTATACATGAACAAGACTTGGTATCATGTATCATTACCTCATGGAAGTAAGTCTATTAGGAACAAATGGTTCAATAAGATCAGGAGGGATGAAACAGAGCAGGTGGAAAGATATCAAGTGAGACTGGTGGTCGAAGGATATTCTCATAAGGAAGGCATGAATTTCAATGAAATATTTTCTCATATTGTTAGACTAACAAATATTCAGCTAGTGATGGTGATGTGTGTTGCATGTACTCTACATCTAGATTATCTAAATGTGAAAACATATTTTCTACTTGGTGACCTTGATGATGAAATCTATATTCACTAACGAGATGTTTTTTCCGAATAAGGTAATGAGAACATGGTTTTGAGGTTGAAAATTTTCTTTATAGTATCAAATATGTGTTGAGGTGTTGGTACAAGAGATTTGATTCATATATCATGAGCCTTGGATACAACAGAATTCATTCAAATCCTTGTGCTTATATCGATGGTCTATATTGTAATGATTTTATCATTAAACATTTTAATATGGATGAAATGTTGGTTGTTGGCCCCAATAATGATCATATCCAAAATATGAAGGCACAGTTGTCTAGGGAGTTTGATATGAAGGACTTGGGACTGGAAAACAAAATTCTTGGGATGAAAATTTACCGAGACAGGAATAATGGAATGATTTGGATATAACAGAAAAATTATTTGTGGAAAGTCTTAAAATGCTTCAACATTAATGACTATAATAAAATTTCTACCCCTCTTCCGATTAATTCCAAGTTATCCTCTATGATTAATCATAGTAGTGAAACATAGAGGATGTAAATTTCCCAAGTGCCTTATGAATCAACAGTGGGGATTCAAATGTTCCCCATGAATTTTACTAGAATATATATTGCACATACAATGGGAGAATCTAGTCGGAACATAGAGAATCTTGGATGAAGGCATTGGATCATGGTGAATAGGATCATGAGATACATCATGGAAACCTAAGATGTTACATATGTTTTGGAGGATCATATTTCACTATCAGAGGATATGCTGATTCTGATTTTGTAGGTGATTCTAACCAGAGACAATCTATTAATGGTTATGTGTTTACTCTTGAAAGAGGAGCTATGAGCTGGATTTCCAAGTTATATTCATTTGTGGTTCTATCAACGATGGTGGAAGAGTACATGGATTCTATATGGTCATGAAAAGTGGTGATTTGGATGAAATGATTTTTAGAGGATCTCGGGCACAAACAATATCATATTTCACTGTTTTTTATAGAACAAGTCCCATTAAAATTACAGGGAATCCATATTATTATTCTAGGATGATTCACATTGGTGTAAAATATTATTTTGTTTCAGATGTGGTGGAAGAAGGAAGTTTAGACATGTAAAAAATTTACACTAAAGAAAATATGGAAGATTTTATAGTAAAGATGATTGGTTATGAAAAGTAAAAATGCATTAGATCCTTGAGAATCCCTGTAGAGACATGAGCAGTAGGTTTGGAAGGTAGAAAGGATTTTTGGAGATGTTATTGGAACTTAATCAAATATCCAAGTGGGAGATATATAGGAAGACGTTATAGAGAGATGAAATACTAATGATGGTCATCGCATTCATTTGGACACGTTGTGTTGACACGTCATGGTGAAAGCATACCATTGATTCCCAATTTAATTTGTTAATATAAATTTAATAGTGAGGAAGCCAAAGGAGGGTGAGGGCAGGCTATAAAAGGGTATCTTCTACACTGGTTTTTATCAATAGATTCTGAAGCAACATATCTTCATCCTTTAGTGTAGTATTTTGTGAGGTGTTTCTCCATCTTTTTAAAGAGACAATTTTTTGTGTGTTTTCTCCTTGAAATTTAGAGAGAGAGAGACAGAGTTTGTTCCCAAACGTTTTTATAGTGAAATTATTCTATTTGCCTATGGTTTTTTACCGCATTCATTTAGGGGATTTCCAATGTTACATCTAGTATTTTTCCTCACTTTTTCACGTTATTTCTATCTCACAATAATCATTGAATTGATTGAACAATTGTTTTCAATAATAATTTTCTTTATAAATTTTGACATTAGTTCAATTCAATAGTAACTAGTTGAAGTCGATATTAAACCAATTTCAATCACCATCCCTTTCTAAATACCAATTTCCACCACCAATGAATATGTTTTCTCATTAAAACATGCTCGCATGAGGCCTTGACCTGACCATATTTCTTATCCTAGCTCCCATACATATGAGAAATATCTATCTAATATATATTCTCTAATTAAAACGATATAAATAAAATGATAAAAAAAATTATTATATTAATTTATAAAACATGAAAAAACACTAACCACAATCCGTTCCTGTCTCTCACCAGCAATATGCCCAATAGTTCTATAAGTGTATATCCTCTTGAACACATCAAAAAAATGTAATAAATGGTTCAACCACAAACAATATTATTGGATCATATACATATCATATTAAATAATATTATTTACTAAATTTTGATGATTTATTCTAAAATTAAGACCCTCAACGATGTGTGTGACATCCCGTCAGCCCTAATTCTATTAACTATAAGATGGTAGCCTCTTAAAAGTATCTTATATATAGTAAGTGAAAAATATCAGGGAATCCTGGGTGTGGAAACTACCGAAAAAATAGGTTTTCATAGTGTCACCCTTTTGCAATGATAAAAAACACTAATAAAGGGGTGCCTTTAAGAATGATTTTTTTAGCGTTGATAAAGGTATCACCTTTATCATCAATTTTTTGCATTATTAAAGGGGACCATTTATTAGCACTGATAAAGGGTATATTTCAAAAAAATATTAAAAATAATATAATAATATATAAATATATAAATATATTTATATTGATATAAATATAATATATATTTAATAAATATGTTTTTGATAAGTATGTATAGAAATTAACAACTAATATATAAGATGTTTAGAGAAAATAACTTATAAAATATTTAAAAAATATATTATTAATTAATAATTTTGTAATTATTATCAAGTAATAATCATTTAATAAAAATTTTAAGACCCAAGAATTCAAAAAAATAAAGTTCTAAATTAAGTTGAAAACTGTAACAAAAACATATAATGATGATAAATTTTGATACGTGTGTCTTTTTGAGCTCTTCTATATATCAAATCAAAGACTACAATGAGATCTACGCACTAGTGACATAAAAAAATATTCCTTTTTTCACCTATTTCTAGGAAAAAAAAATCTTTAAATGCCATCAAAAATTAGTTTTTAGCTGGGATACCAATTTTTTTAATATTCAATGAAATTTATACCTCGTTTAAGAGGGATTTTTTATCTTTTTCAGTGGGGACTGAATTTATTTAGAGTTATTACATTCATATTGATATTATGGCTCTAAAAATTAATCATTTTTAATGATGGACTATTTTTTATAACCAAATATATAACAATATATACATATTTTTTATATATTCATACATAAAAATTAAATTTTACAAATAAATGATTAAACATATTTACATATAAAAAATATTTCTCTACATATAATCCTTATATAAATAAAAAATAATAACCATTTTAATTAAAATAAAAATATATGAATATTTATATGCTTATATAATGTGTGTGCGTGTGTGTGTGTGTGTATATATATATATATTAGGGTGTGTCTGAATTAAAAAACTGATATGTATTATCTATATATTCTAACTTATGAATACACATATTAATATATAATATATGTAAATATATATAAATATATATAACTATGTATACTTATACTTTCAGATACACATATATTATATATATATGTATGTTTATTGTATATATGGATAGTTTTTTTCAAGAAGATTATTTATTTGAACCTCAATTGGGCTGGTCAATCTCTCAGCATTTCAGGGTGGATGACTCCTAGAATTTCATTTGCCGAATCCTTCTCCTTTACGAACTTGATTCACACCACTCATGATGCACAATAGTGTGAGGTTTTTGACAGCATAAAACATTCTTCTGAACCGAATAAACTCATCCTCACTGAAGGATCATCGAGAATTTTTTCTGCTATGGGATATTGTCTCTCATTACAAGGTATTACTATTTCGAGAATGAGTAAGTTTATTTAGTGCAAAGAAATTCTGATAAAATTCAACTTTCTTGTGAGGCATATTTGACACTATTACCTTCTAACCAATTAAGCAATTAAGCATAAATGGATATGTATGTTATCATAAGGTTTTTTTTGTTGTATCTATAAGCAAGAATTAATAAAACACATGTTTTTTGAGGGATATTGGGCAATAATGGTTTGGGAAAATCTTGGGAAACTTATTGGAATTGATATTTAGGTGGGTGACGGTGAGGTCTTCTACATCTCATGGTTTTCTATATGGAATAGAATATCTTGGAGAGGAATCCGAGGGCTGCCTGGATTTTTTCTAGTTTCTGGATCATCTGGAATGAAAGAAACAATGCTCGGGTGGATGGTCTTTATACCTCATGCTTTTAAATTAATACTTGGGTCTAGTGTATTGTGGTGGATCTATGGGATCTTCTGAAAAGCTGTGAAAAATCAAAATCCATGATAATTTTCATGAATGGCTAGTGAACCATATCCTTTTCTAAATAGGGGTCACCACTGGGTAGATGGATCTGATATAACCCCCAGTGTAATGGCTTCAAGCTCAATACTGATAGCTCTTATAACCTTGGCATCATGATAGGGGGGGTATTGTTCCTGACTCCGATGTTTTACTGGTGATTTCTGTTGGAAGATTTTATGGTCATGGAATCTCTCTTATTTCAGAGGAGGTGGATTTTTTAATGGTTTGGAGATTTATCACTCTAATAGTATTTCATCCATATATATCAAAAGTGATTCTTCAGTTACATGAAACTCTTTCCATGGGATATGTGAACCTCATAGGTCTATCATTTATATTACCTGAAGATGCAAGGAGTTAATTGGTCGAGCTACCATGAAGCATACATAGAGGAAGGGAACTTTTCTACGGATAGACTAGCCTCAAGGGGGAATCTGATTAGTCCTTGTATCATTTATTCTACACTGGGCTCTCTTCCCACTATGTTTGTTAATTTTTTGATGGCCGATTCTTTAGGGATTCTTTTCTTTTATCCACCCTGACTTGACTGATTTCACCTCCCATATTTGATCAATAAATTATCCTACATTGAATGAATGAATATATATATATATATATATATATATTAATATAAATCTATATTAATATACGAATAAATATAACTAAATATATATAGATAAATAGATATATCATTGAAAGGAGAACCAACCAATATGGATAAGTGGTAAACCCTACTATACATATGGCCTTTCATAGTGTGAAAATGGCCATTAACAGAGCTAAAAAGGGTATATTAATCACAGTGATTATAGGGGGCCTTTATCATTGCGTTTTTAGCACTGATAATGGCCTAGCCACCTACAATGTGATATTTATATAAAAACACACCCTAAAGAAAACCGAAAATTTAAATAGCACACCCAGAAGAAAAACTTATATATTAATTTAATTGACATCAACAATACAAAAATGTCCACCCATGGTATATAGAAAAAAACACAGATATTTACATTTAAAGCAAATTTTTTATATAATTACATTTACAATTTTCCAAAAATCTTTCTAAAACATTAATATTTCATATTTTGAAGCCCATGATCCCCTATCAAAAATTTCTACCAATGGTATCAATTTTCGAACAAATCATATCCACCCACTAAAAAGTTTCCAATTATATATGAAAACAATTATTATGTTACTAATACTATAAATAAGTTAATTATAAATTTATATGAAATAATATCATTAATAAAATGTTAATATTTAATAAAAATGAATCATTTGGAGTTATATGGGTCATATTGTGCATCCTATTGAGGTAGTTTTGATTCCTACATGTAACAAATGAGTTATGGATCATTGTCCTAAAATATAAAAACAATTCTAATGTGTTTTCTTGATTTTGTGTATGTCACTTTTTATATTTTAAAAATTAATGCCAATTTTAAATAATGATACATATGGAGATAACTGGAAACACCATCCATAATATTGAGGTACAAATAATTACTACTTGTCACAAATTACTGATGAATTTTTTTCCTAAAATATCAAAACAATCCAAATATGTTTTCTAAGTTTTCAGTATGTCCATTGTGTTTTTTTACTAAAATATCATTTCAAACATGAAACACATTTTTTGAGTCATACTGACTGTATCATGCATCGTTATTATGTGAGACTGCTTCATACATGTCACAAATAACATATGAATCACTGTATTGAATTATCAAGATAGTTAGAGCTCGTTTTCTTGGTTTTCAGTGAGTGACACATTTTGATCTAAAAAGTTAATTTTAAACTGACAACAGACACTTTTAGTCATACCAGTCACACAATGCATCATATTGAGGTATGGTTGACTCCTACACATCAAAAATGACTCATGGATCATTCTCCTACATTAAGAAGGCAATATGAATTTATTTTCTCTTTTTTTAGTATTTCACTTGTTGTTTATACCTAAATTAATGTCATTTTTAAATAAAAATATACACCTTGAGTAATACCAGCCACACCAGGTATCATATTCAGGTGTGGATGATCCTTACACATCAAAAATCACAAATAAATCATTTTACAAATATATAAAAACAATATGAATTCGTTTTCTTGGTTTTTAATATATCACTTATTGTTTTTACTTAAATTATTGTGAAATTTAAATAAAAAGAGGCACATTGACTGATATCGGCCACACCGTGTGTCGTATTGAGGTGCAGCTGATTCCTACAGGTCATATATAATTAAGAGATGGTTTTCCTAAAATATCAAAGCAATCCAATTTTTTTTCCCTGGTTTTCAATATTTCACTTATTGTTTTTACTTAAATTCATGTAAATTTAAAATAATAAGAGAAACTTTAAATTATACCAGCCACACCATTCATCATGTTGAGGTAAGGCTAATCCCTACATGTCATTAACGACTAATGGATCATTTTACTAAAGTATCAAAAAAATATGAATGGTTTTTCTCAGTTTTCAATATTTCACTTCCCTTTTTACATAAATTAATGTTATTTTAAAATAAAAAGACACACTTTGAGTCATACCAGTCCCACCACGCATCATATTGATGTGCAGTTGAATCTTACACATCAAAAATGACTCGTGGATTGTTTTCAAAAAATATCAAAATAATACAAATAAGTTTCCTCAATTCTAAGTATATCACATGTTGTTTTTACTTAAATCGATGTCAATTTAAAATAAAATGAGATAGTTTGAGTTATACTGGCCAAAATGTGTGTTGTATTGAGGTGAAGTTGATTCATATGTTGCGTTGTATGATTCTTACAGAAATGAAGATTTCACCAGAAAAAAATGGATGGAATTAAGGATAGGTTGGACATGGTTCACATGGGAATATGAGAAGATTTGGTTCTAGTGAAGGGTGAAAAATTAACTTTTCTTCCTCAAGCTGCATAAACTCTTTCTAGGTAGGATAGTTATCAGTTTTTCATCTTCTTTAATGAAATAATGTTTCTAGAGGGGTATAGATTGTATAACAAGAATATCATGTTAATAAACGATTTAATGTTAAAGGTTCTAAAATCACATGACTGTCATGTTTTACTGGGAGATCTAATTTCTATAGCTTTACGTTTCATTTTTTCCAAGAATATCCTTTATAAATAAACCAAGAATTATTTCTTCTTCAATGCTATATGCAGTAAAGTTATAGATCTGGTGAAATTGAAAACTATGGAAAGAGAAATTATTATCATATTATGTGATTTAGAAATGTTCTTCCTACTATAATTCATTGATATAATGGTTCATTTTATGGTTCACTTAGTGAGAGGGATTATACTATGTGGTCCTATACAATATACATGGATATACCCCATTGAATGGTATATAAATATTTTGAATGGGTATATAAAATATCAAAGTTGACTAGAGGTTTGTATTGCAGATCGATATATTGTTGAGGAAGCCATATAATTATGTACCAAATGCATGTGAGGTGTGGAAAGCATTGGTCTACCAAAATCTCATCACACCAGGTGTCTAGTGGGTGAGGAATTTCTGGAAGAGATGTTGTCATAATAAATATTGCAGATCATGAGTAGGTAAAACTTTAAATTTGGAATAAAGCTTTGGAGGATTCCCCATATGTTAAAACCCACAAAGAAATTATTAGGCATTTGAATCCATCAAGGGATAAAATATGGATATCAAATACACATAATCAGCAGTTTATAGAATGGTTTTGGGACTATATTTTTAATGATTCAGATGAAAATCCTAATTCAATATCAGAACAACTTTGATGGTTATCCAGAGGACCAAGTGTGTATATATTATTTTACAATGGTTATGTAATTAAGGGTTATACATTATATACCAATATAAATGATGAATAAAATACAGTGAAAAATAGTGGAGTTACACTTGTGGATGAAGTGATTCATATTTCTGGTACTAAGGACAGAAATCCAATTAACGTGGATATTTCCTACATTGGAATCATAAAAAACTATGGGATTAGGATTATACAACTTTCCATGTTCCAATTTTTCATTTCAATTGGATTGATAACATGAATGATGTTAAAATAGATCAATTTGGATTAGTGTATATTTATTTTAACAATGAATGGTGAAAAGATGAACCATTTATAATGGCATCATAGGTAGTACAAGTATTTTTTGTTATAGATACCACAAACTGAAAGTGGTTAATTATTATGTTATCGACCAAAGCCACTGAACGGTTATATGAAAATTCAATGGGGGTGACACTTTTTTAGGACATCGCAATAATTTTATATAGGTCTGAATGTAGATGGTGTTTTTTTGGCAGAGGAGACCAAAATAAAGGTACTTAAATAGTTTATAGAGGGGTCAAATACCTTCAACCATTAAAAAAAGAGAGTTCAATAATTAGGTTATTTTTTTTAAATATAAATTGTGTTACCTCATGTTATTATATGTTCGTTTTTGTATTGATGTAATCAAAATTAAATTATAAACCACTTATGTAGATAATGAATTATGCACATGCTGGTGCTCCCAATCTTGAGGAACATTAGGTCTTTAAACATATTTTTGATTGCATTATAGAGGAAAAATGACCTTATTCATGTGTTGGTAATACCATTCCTAAGGAATAATAGGTTTTTCAATCTGTTGTTGCCCCCGATGTTGAGGTTCAACAACCATCTTCACATGCTGATGCTACTGCTCTAGAGAAACAACATATTGACGATGTTGAATCCAATGAAATGATAGGTGATGGAGGACCAATGATGGAAATAAAATAGGTGATACATATTTTTATGGTGTTCGAAAAAATCATGAAGCAAAAAATCAAAGGCATCAAATATGTGGTCGGATGGAATGAACGGGGCCAGAATGATAACCCCAATAAGGTCATTTTTAGTAGATACATTAGAATAATCACTTGGTTATGCAAGCCAGCTAGTGTAGTTTTGTGGCACCATGTTGTTCCAACTCTTAATACAGTACCACAAAACTGGGAAAGGCTAGCACTACCCTTTATCAGTGCTAACGCAAAAGCGCTGATAAAGGGGGGTACTTTTATCAGTGCTAAAAAAAAGCAGTGATACAGGGTACTTTTATCAGCACAAAAAAGCGCTGATAAACATACCCCATTATCAGTGCTTTTTTTAGTGCTGATAAAGGTACACCCTTTAACAATGATTTTATTAGTGCTGTAAAAGGGTACCCCTTTATCAGCGCTTTTTTTAGTAGCGTTGATAAAGGGGGGTCTTTATCAGCACTTTTTTTAAAAGCACTGATAAAGGGTCTACTTCAAAAAACAAATTAATAAAAAATTATATTAATATTAAAATATATATATAGTTATATTGATATAAATATAATATATATTTTTTAAATATACTTTTAAATATATTTTACATAAGTATAAATACAAAGTTACACTTAATATATAATATATTTAGTGAAAATGGCAGATAAAAAAATTACAAAAATATTTTTAATTAATATTTTGCTAATTATTATGGAGTAATAGTAATTTAATATCAATTTTAAGACTAAAAAATTTAAAATATTTTTAAAAATGATCCAAAATATGTTGAAAACGCAACTCGAACTTCAAATGACCATAACTTTTGATTCGGGTGTCCGTTTTAGCTCTACCACATATAAAATCAAATCATGTGATGAGCTGTATGTCACTTTAATTTGGGGGGACCTTGGTCAAGGTTTTTTCGAGGCCAAAAAAGTTCCAAAAAGCCTCCAAAACTGAGTTTTTAGTCGGGGTACCAGGATTTTTTAACATTTTGTGGATTTTCAGCCTCGTTTAAGGGGGTATTATTTCCTTTTTTTGTGGGGAATGAATTTATTCCAAGGTATTACATTCATATTGATATTATGTCTTTGAAATTTTATCGTTTTTTTATAATTCACTTCTATTTATAATCAAATATATAACAATATATACATATTTTGTATATATTCACAAATAAAAACTTAATTATAAATATAAATAATAAACATATTTACATATAAATTATATTAGTTGTATTTAAAAAATAACTAGTATCCATTTTATTTAAATTACAAATATATGAATATTTATATACCTATATATTAATCTAACTATATATATATATATATTACTATAACTACATTTATATATGAATATAACTATAAATATATATATTAATATCACTATAAATATATATTTTAATATAACTATATATTTATATTAATTTAACTATACACTTATATTAATATAAATATATATTTATATTAATATAACTATATATATATATTAATAAAAATATATATTACTATACAAATAAATATAACTATATATATATATATAAATAAATGAATGAATAAATATATCACCAATAGGAGAATAAATCAATATAGGTGAGTGGTAAAGGCTTCAGGCATGCAGAGGGGAGGTCTCTAGATCAAATCTGGGTGGAGGCAGGAACGCGCGCGCATGGGTGAATCTGGGGCTAGCGCTGATAAAGGGTGGAGGGGTGCGTGCGGGCGCTGGAGGGGGGAGGAAAAGCGTTGTAAAAGGGGGGATCAAGCGCTCTAAAAGCCCCCCCCGATTTGCATGATTTTTTTTAAATTTTTTAATTTTTAAATTTTTTTATTTTGTTTATTTTGTTAACTTTTATCAGCTCTTTTAAAATAGTGCTGATAAAGGACCCTTTTTTCTGCACTTTGTTTTAGCGCTGATGAAATACCCCTTTTATCAGTTCTTTTTTTAGTGCAAATAAAAGGGGTCTTTGTCAGCGCTTTTTGGAGTGCTCATAAAAGGAACCCCTCCCCCCTCATTATCTTTGTCGGATTTGACGACGCTTCTCTAGTGTTGTTAAAGGCCATTTTTAGCACTGATAAAAGCCGTATTTGTTGTAGTGATACACTGATGTGGGAAGATATTACAATAAAAATATGATATCATTTCTTTTTTTTACTAAAAAATAAAATAATGAAATAATGAATTATTCTTCACCATACCTTCAAGATTTCTTTTATAGTAGATGAATCCCTTAATAAATATGTATTGATTATGTATAGATTCATTCATAGAGGCATTCAGACAATTATATTGATTCATCATCTAAATGAAGCCGAAGGGAAAATAACTCCACACCCACTGCTTATGTATGCACACCTGATAACCAAACAATCATGAGATTCTTTTACTATAAGTCATACTGATGTGTCTTTTCAAGTACATTGTGGCTAGTAATATGTTGTTTGACCATATATATATTCATCACTTTTAGTGATAATTATTTTTATAAAATAGAAATTGAGTGTTGAAAATAATGGAGGGGAAACAAAAGCAACATACCCCTACCGTAAAGCAAGGATGGGGTACGCTTCCCTTGAAAAAAATGGTACATATTTTAAATCTACTGTAACGCTTTCATATGACATGAAACGAAAAAATAATTATGTTTCTCTATTTATATGCAGATTGATGAATCCAAATCTAAATCCAATTCCATATACACATATGTTTTGTGTAAAGAGGAATGTGTAAATAATGTTGGGAAACTAATTGATGAAAACACACAAAAAGGGAGGGAAACATGTGTAATTATGGAATAATAAAATTTTGTTTTTCATTAAATAAAATTTACTTAACGATGATTACTTATTTTCCTATATTTTCTATCCATCTTAGTCACATTTATCATCAACACCTGTATCAGATGAACATCTACTATCTATCATGACCCGCCTTCACCAAATGGAGGGAAGGGTCAGCAGATTTCCAGGGACTTCCTTCTTTAAGATGAATGATAGATAATGACCCCTGAAACCCACCTTCAATAGTTCTTGGAGTGGCGACTCGCACCACAGGTATTTAATCACAATATAAATGTAAGCCATTACCCTTTTTCTTATAATAGGATTGGGAGATAAGATAGTAAGTCTCACAAAACCAAAAATGGAAGTGCAAGAAAATCCAAAACAACCATTCTCATATGCATGTTCCAAAAGTAAATACACCAAATCACAAGGTGACTACAAAGGTACGGAACCAAAGAAAAAAAAACAGCAACTGCAACTACCCCAAAGGTCCGAGCTAGTATGGTCTCGTGTGATCCCCGAAGTCCTCCTGGAAACTTGAAAGCAGTTTTATATACGTAGGGTGAGCATACAAGTATACTCAGTAGGGAAAAACCAAATACTCTCGTGCATATGTTGTGGAACATACTAATTTCCTATGAGAAAAAGAGTAATCCAATCACCTAACAAGGTAAACCATCCACCCAAGCCTCACCAAGGCACACTCCCCAAATAACGCAAGTCAAGTAATGTATAGAAATAGCACATCGATGTTTGGGTACCCCGCGCCACTTTCCCGATGGTTATTGAAGGCATCCTATGCATCGAACTAATCCCGCCATTCTCACCGCAGTCCCATTTCCATACCCCACCCGCACACACCTGGGCCACATACTCACCGCAATCCCACTTCCAAACCCCGCCCACACACACATGGGCCACAACTGTCACACGTAACCATGCCTGCAAACACCTAGGCTAGAACAACCATCACCACGCCTGAAGACCCCTGGGCTAGAAGATCAACTGCCACGCCCAAAGACTCCTAGGCCTCATCTTGAAGACACTTAGGAAATCCACCTGGACGCACACACCTATGCCAACCACCACACTACCCTGCCCGAAGATTCTTGGGCTAATAATGGACTTCAGGCTATTACAGCCTACCTGAAGATACATGGGCTATCCGGGAAAGGGAGTAGAAAGGTGCTAATAACCATCCACTAATAGAAGTGCTAGGAAAAACACCCCCCATGAAATGGGGGTGTTTGGCATTAAGTTATCAACTTGGGTGGGGTGCGAATAAGAAACACAAAAACTACAAGTATATATATAGGTAACATGCACTCAACCAAGTTTTGGTTTTTCTTCAGCCTGCCTAAAGAACAAATCTGTACCATGAACAGGTCACAACATACACCAAAACAAAAACCCATTTCTCCCATACTTGTTTTCATGTTCAGTAATGATGTTTAAATAAGTTTCTGCACCTACGTGGGAAACTAGTAATCATAAGCACATGTCAAGGGAAAGAAAACTGTCAAGCATCAACTACAACATCCACACGCGGTTCTCTGTAAAGTCACAACAATAAAGAAAACCCCAAGATACAACCCCATGCCCAATATCCAGGAGCCAAAAGGTTACTCAAAAATAGAGGATCCATCCCCAATTCGTTATATAAACAAGGTAACCACCCGACCTCAAATTCATAACCACCAACTCCATAACAACAGGGGATCCCATCCCCACCCACATCACCCAGCAATCGGCCCATGAATGAAAAAAACCAAACCACCACGACGAACAGAAGGCCGGCCCATTCCAGTATTTTCATTAGTGCATACATAAAGACCCCCAACGTCCATGATTTTCAGTAGGAATAAGTTCACACAATTCAGAAAAGAAGATTATAAAACAAAGTAGAATAATCGATCACAGCCCCCACCCCCCTTTGTTCTTTATAGAATCCGTTCAATATATTTATATAGGTTTGGTTCATCCAATTATACAGAAACAAAAGCATTACAACCCCGCAAGATACACACAAATGAGAGATGAAGGTAAAATTCCCTACTTGTTGATCAACGATCGACGCTAAACCTGGGCGTGGAACTCCACAGATAGCGATGCGACTTGTCTATATGAAATGCGGCTTGTCTGAACAAAGGGTACTCCTAGCACAGGGTTATCGAGAAAATAATCCTAGGGAGAACCATTAGGTTATAAAGGGTGAGATGCGGCATGCCCCGGGCCATTATGATATGGGGAAAAAGAACCCGAAATCGCGTAACGCGCGGGGTCGTGGGTTGACTACGCGGTGGAGACACCCCACACGTCATTAAAGGGTCGGGCGGTTTAAACGGATGCACACACCAGGTTAATTCATTAATTATTTAATTAAACGACATTTATTGGTGTTACTGGGCTTTAAAACAAGCTTAATGGGGTCAAAATAGGGTTTCAAACCAAATTTGCACAAAAGGGAGGTGTCACTGGAAAAACCCAGACAAGGCTGGGTGACACCGATCAGTCTCACCGATCGGTTGGTCTCACCGATCGGTCAGTTGGCCTCACCGATTGTTTGCGCTGATCAATCTCAGTGATCGGTCTTGCGGCTCAGTCTCGCTGATCAGTCTCACCGCTCAGTCTCACCGATTGTTCATGTCGATCGGTCTCGGCGAGCGGTCAGGCCGATCAGTCTCGCCGAGCGGTCGCGCCGATCGGTCTCGCCGAGCGGTCACGCCGATCGGTCTCCCTGATCAGTCGCTCTGATCTCCCTCATGCTAAGATGCTACCACATTAGGATCCAGATTTTTGGCAAAGTAAAGGAAACTGAGAGTCTGGGTCATCACATCAGATACCTCTCAAACTATTCTCGTCCTCGAGAATTTAAACAACCCATAAGGAAAGAGCGGGTCCGAACAACCACCTCAAAAGATACCTCTCAATAATGAACCTCATTATTAACTAAGAACACCTCCCTATCAAGAAAAAAGAAATATTCCATTTCAAACTTCCCAGCCATATGGGTTGGGGAGTCTCTTTCCCCATGTCAAGATACTATCAGCTTTGGGTGGCACTGACTCGCCCAAACGGGTTTAATCTCATCCACCCTAATGCGTCTTGATTAGGGGTCGGGCCCTCCCCTCCTCGTAGCTAGGACTCTTCACACACATCCAGAGGAAAGAAAGCTAGTATTTCATATCCAATAAGGTAAAACTTTCTATCACAACAGGTATAAACCGAACAGTACAAAACTCAAAACAACTTTGGGTACTGGGCACGCATCTGTGCTTCCCTCTCCTATGTACTCTCCTCAAGCCCACCATATCTCCATAACACATGAACCAACTGTATGGTTCGCCAATGAGGAACCTTCTCCTTGCGATCCTCGATCATCGCCGGTCTCTCTACAAAGGTCATGTCGTCCTTGATGTCCAACTCTCCCCATCCGAGGATGTGTGAATCGTCATGCAAATACCGACAGAGCTGGGACACTTGGAAGACATCATGTATCCTCAGTAGCGGTGGGGTCAATGCTAGATGATATGCCAGCTCTCCGACATTCCACAACACTTTGAAGGGTCCGATGAACCAGGGAGAAATCTTACTCCCCTTGTCGAACCTCTGTTGTCCACGTCGAGGGGAGAACATCAAGAACACGTGGTCTCCAACCTCAAACTCCAAGGGCCTTCTCCTGTTATCAGCATACGAATTCTGTCGGTCCTGGGCAGCCTTCATCCTTCCCCATATGATATGATCATTCTCTATCGTGCTCTACACCACCTCCGAGCCAAGGATGCATGCCTCTCCTACTTTGGACAAACACATAGGTGAGCGGCATGGTCTTCCGTACAAGGATTCAAATGGGGCCATACCAATGGTATACTGATAGATATTATTGTAGGAAAACTCTACCAGAGGCATTTATCGCACCCACGATCTTCCTGAGTCCAGAACACATTCCCGCAACATATCCTCCAAGGTCTGGATGGTGCACTCTGTCTACCCATTGGTCGAGGGGGTGGAAAGCAGTGATAAGTCATAGCTGGGTGCCAAAAGCATGATGCAAACCCCTTCGGACTCGTGAGGTAAAATGTGCATCACTGTCCGAGACTATGGAACTAGAGACTCCATGAAAACTCACTACCTCGTCCAAATACTTCCGTGCTAGAGAGTCAACTGCAATAGACTCCTTAATCGCCAGAAAGTGAGCTGATTTTGTCAATCAGTCCACTACCACCCTGATGGAGTCGTATCCCCCTGGGACCTTGGGTAGTTCGGTGACGAAATCCATTTAGATGTCATCCCACATCCACTCGGGAACATATAAAGGTTCTAATAACACATCTGGAACATGGTGTTCAGCCTATTCCTGCTAACACACTAGGCACTTAGCCACAAACTCTGTCATTGCTTGCATCACTCCGGGCCACCAAAACTGTCTCTTCAGTCCCTGGTACATCTTGGAAACTCCTGGGTGTACCGCTAGGGGTGAGTTTTGGAACTCAATAAGAACCTCTCTGCGCATTGCCTCTGGAACAAACATCATCCCCTGGAAAAGCATCTGGTTTTGTCCATCCTCCTTCCATCCATTCGGAGCATTTCTCTGGTCAACTCGGTCACGCATCACTTCACACTCTGGGTTTCCCCAATGAGACATCTCCACATTCTGAAACAGATACAACTACACTACCATATGATACATGCAAACTCTACTGCTATCCATCCTTGCATATAGGTGTAATGCAGCCAACTCCTCCATTACCTTCTAGTTTTCGGCCGACTCCCAGACCGCATCCTTCTGTGATCTCTTTCTCAAGTAATCAACCACTACATTACCCTTCCCTGAAGTGTAGGAGATCTCAATGTCGTAATCCTGGAGGAACTCCATCCACCTTCACTACAGAAAGTTTAGCTCCCACTGGGAGAAGATATACCTCAATCTTTTGTGATCTATGAAGACCAAAAATCGTTCTCCGATGTGGTAGTCCCTCCATAACTTTAGTGAATAAATGACCGCTGAAATCTCCAAGTCGTGGGTGGAATAATTACGCTCATGAGGGTGTAGCTTCCTATACCCATAAGAGATCACCCCTTGTCACTACATCAACACACATCCCAGGAATTGTCTTGAAGCATCACAAAACACCTCATACACCGCCCCTTCTTCTAGTAATCTCAGAACTGGGGAACTAACCAACTTCTCCTTCAGATAGTTGAAGACTGCCTCACACTGCTCACTCCACATGAAAACCTGGTCTTTCTTGGTCAAGTTTGTCAAAGGTGCTGCAACTCGGGCGAAGTTGGGTACAAACCTTCGATGGTAACCCGCTAGCCCGAGGAAACTATGGACCTCTACCAAATTCTTGTGTGATTCCTAAGAGACAACTACCTCAACCTTTTATGGGTCCACCGCTACCCCCCGATCGGACACCTCGTGCCTGAGGAAGTGCACTTCTCGATTCCCGAACATTCATTTCGACAACTTAACATAAAGCTGGTGCTTTCAGAGGACCTCCAAAACCGTCCTCAGGTTCTCCGTGTGATCCTACTCTGATATTGAATAGATCAGGATATCATCGATGAACACAACTACGAACTCCCAGAATATAGAGCTCATAATCCCCATGAACACAGCCGGGGCGTTCGTAACACCAAAAGGCATGACTACGAACTTGAAGTGTCAATATATTCACCTGATGGTCGTCTTCGAGATGTCACTATCCTTTACCCTCAACTGGTGATACCCAGACCACATGTCGATCTTTGAGAACCACCCTGCCCCTTTCAGCTGGACAAAAAGGTCGTCTATCCTTGGAAGATTGTAGCAATTCTTGACCGTTACATGATTCAGCCTCCTGTAGTCTATACACAACCTGGGACCACCATCTGCTTTCTTGGCGAACAAGACTGGAGCACCCCACACTGATTCACTTTGTCGAACGTAACCTATCTTTATCAGATCATCAATCTGAATCCGCAACTCTTGTAGCTCTGAAGGTGCCATCTAGTAGGGAGCCATCGAAATTAGATGACCACCGGGCTGCAAATCTATCCCAAACTCGATATCACGTCGAGGGGGTAGAGTCGTCACCACTTCTGGGAAGATGTCTTTAAACTCACAGACGATCCCTGGTACCTCCACCATCTCAGCATCCAATGACTCCACTGACAGCTCGGCTAACAAGGAGAAGATGGGTTCCTCTCGTCCGCTGCCCTTCTGGCCACCCCGCTCGCCGGTGAAAGTAACACGTCAGCTGCCCACGTCTGAGAACACAACCCTTCCTCAGAAGCAGGTGATGATGGTAGACATAGAGAACAGCTAGTCGATGCCTAAAATGACATCGTATGGCTGTATCTGTAGAAGAAGAAGATACCTGACCGATTGATGTTTCCCTGCCGTCATTCTGCATCATCGAAAAACAGATAACAAGTCGGTCTGACCTCCGACTAGTGTGCTTAGCACCAGGAGCACTGTAAGTCTCTCAGCAACTATACCCAAATCATGCGCTAGACTGGGTGAAAAAAGGAGTGAGAAGCTCTGGTATCGAACAAGGCGTAAGCATGGGAGATAAACAAACTGATCGTACCTTGAACAACCCCCGGTCCTGCTGGAACTGCTACCTCAGCAGCGTGCAAACACCCACTCCCAGCTCCTCTCCCCCTCGGCTATCGGCCACCTCCCTGACCATGCCCCAGTCGAGGTCCCTGAGGAGCGCCTTGAGGTCGGCCTCCTCCTGCTACGTCTGCCCTCGGAGGAGCGGGAGCTCTGTAACACCCGAGAATTTTATGTTATATAAATCATAAAAGGAATCTTTTTCTACACAACACTTTCTTGGCTTGCTTTACACAAAATCTGGACCTTCCCCGATAGCTTGCGTCGTACGCAATACCGAGTTTCACTAAACAACGATATACTATTAAAATATTATTAAAACTAGCCGTTATGAATAGTAATAACCACTTTTTGAAATTTTATAAATTTTATTTTTTAAAATGGACATCATTTTTGGATTCGTAATATCGAAATTAGACTTGGGTTAAATTTTGGTATTTTTCTGAAAACTTTCAATTTTTGACTAATAGTGAAATCACTAAGTTGTAGTTAAAAAACTGAATTTTTCATAAAACTTAATTTTATTGCTTCTGTAAGTGGAATTTCAAAATTCCGAGAGACACGGCTGATGTCAGTAAGTAAAATTTGGTTCAATGAGATGAATTAATTTTTGGTGAATAGTAACTTTTTACTTTTATTTACCCCGGTTAAAAGTAAATAGGGTAATTAAAGGTAAAAATGATATTATTATTACCCTAACACATGTCCTAATTTTATTGGATAAGTGGAATTCGATCAAAAACAAACATAGTAATAAAATATGACCATTTATGCTCACTTGGATTAGATGAGGACATTTATTATTAATTTATTTAAAGAAGGGTTAAAATAGTTAAAATCAAAGCGTAATAAGTAAATCATTTTTAAAATGGGGTTATACATAAGATAAATTCGAATATAAATATTCATTAGAAATATAAAAAGATTTCTTACATAATGGTATTTTATTTTTAATTTTTAGATATTAAATAATTTAATTTATTTATGACACAAAGATGATGCATTAATTATCTTATTAATGAAATATTGACATAATTGATGTTATAAACACCAAAATAAATGTAATTTCTCAGTTTATATAAATTACACTAATTTTCAAGATTAATATGACATGTTAGTATTGATTTAATTAACTTTTTTCGAACTAATCATTCAATTATGATTTTCACAAAAATTAATTACTAAATAGTGTCAAAATTGACATAAAATAGTTTTTAAAACAAATATTATATTAGTAATTGTTATTTTATTCCTAAAAATATAAGATTCGGCAAAATTACTTAGATAAGGTTATATATATTAATAATAAACAACTTGGGGTTCGTTTGGCTGCTTATAGTATGTTTATTAACCTTATAGTATAAGAACACAAGAAGACACGGTAAAAGTAAAATTATTTAACTTAATGTTAAATATACATGATAAGGTTAAATTAGGAACCTAAACTTGTATAAATTCTATTGGATGAGAGGATTTCGACCCATCCCTACCTTAGCCTCTAAATAAATCAATTTGGAGCTATTTAAAACCGAACATGACTTTATAATAAAATAATATTTTTAGTTATTCCAAAGGTGCCCCTCTCCTCCCTTATAAAAGGGCACCTCCTCCCTCTCTTCCTCACACCACTTTGAGACTTCAAGATCGGCCAACCCCTGCCACATTCTCCTATACACTTCCCTAGAGACGTCCTAGAGGTTCTGGTCTTCTTCAAAGACCTATTTTAGTGACCTAAAAGGAGGCCTCAAAGAAGCACTTCAAAGAAGAGGTAATGTCCATTACCGATTCTTTCATCTTTATTTCTTATTCCGCTTCTTCTTATTTAGTTGTTTCATTATGAAGTAATAACATTAGTATCACTCATATACTGATATGTTATTATAATTATGAAACAACCCTATTTCACCATCTATCCATCCTACGGAAAAAGAAATCACCGCGTGTGCGTACGTACGGAATACCGTCTCCACGCCGTGGTGTAATCTATATTCCACCACAACCTTACATGGATGGGTATAATGGTGTAAGTAATGACTATATATGACTATTATAAAGTGATACTGATTCTGAAATAGTATACATACACTCCAATAAAATTCCACGATCATAGGAACGATATCATCACTCGTGCGTATGTACGAAATACCGTCTCCACGATGTGATGCGACTCGTTCTACATGATCTTCATTTCATAATGATTATATAAATGAAATGAATTTAATGAATTAATATGATATATATTACACTAATACCATTCTGGAAATTAGGTATCTATAACCTAAAGAGAAGAATAAGAATTTATTCGACAAAACACGCATAAGAACAAAAAGTTATATACACCCGAATAACAAGTAGCAATGAAATATTACTACTAAGAAGCTAAGAATATGACCAAATATGATATCATAAAAATAATTATGACTTTGGAATAAGTCAATAACCTTATTTAAATCATTATACAGGAGGTTCGGACACGTACAAAGCATATCGGACCTATGGTAAGGGAAAATATCACAATCTCATTTTTATCTGAGATTGTTTATACTTTGGCATTTACTGGGGTGTATTTTATCATCCAAATCCATGTTTCCTCAATATTTAATATTATTTCCATCAACCTACAATTGTTTAAATCCAATTTTACCCTTCTTTGAGTTTTTAGTAAAAGATAAGAAAGGAATCTTTTGTCGTTTTTCGTACGAAGTACTTTTTTGACTTTTCCGAAAAAAGTACGAGAATAATGTTTTTTTAACTTATACGGCATGAATGGATTTTTAAAACATTATTTCCAAGAACCATCCTTTACAAGTATTCATTTTTATTTTTAATCAAATTCTTTTAATTTAGAATTGTACGACATGTTAAGAAAGGAAAAATGTTTTTGAAGTAGAAAGGATATTTTCCTCAAGAATGGAGTTCAAGTGTTTTATCAAAATTATTTTCCATCTAAGATAATATAGGGTTCTGTTTTAATCCCTATTACTACATGTATTTGATTATGTTGTGATGGAAATGTTTTTTTGAATTCGTTTATCTTATATGAATTGTTTTATGATGTCATGTTGTTTAAGAATCCCATATTTACTACATGGGTTATGCAATGATGTATGGTTTATGATTTTGTGGAACACATAAGAATGGTATCATTATAAGATGGGTGGGACCTATATCTCCCTCCAATGCATTGGGTAAAAATTTTATATCTCATGAGATAGACATGGCTGGAACGGTAGGTTATACCAGTTCAATAAAACATGACTGAAACGAGGGTGACTCAGTTCAGAAATGGACTTTGTCCACTAAGATAGTCTTGGTAATGAGTCTTGACTAATAAGATATGATTCACTATGATTATTTGTGTATGCCACAAGGTTTCATGTTTTATGTTATGATTATTGGGATTTCATTTCACTACTATGATTTATCCCATGTTATGAAATTATGCACTCTTTTGCAGGTTAAGATCTCTAAAATGTTATGTTCTTATGAATATGATGTGATTGATATTTATTTTGATTACCCTTACTGAGCATTTTAGCTCACCCTTTTGTATGTTTTGTTTCCCCAGGTCAGAAAGAAGGTTATTAAGTAGAATATACCAAAAAGGGACTCTAGATATGATGAAATAAATCAGAGGCAAAGTAAATTCATTATGAACCAGTTGTTTATGTTTCCCAGTTTCTAAAGACACTATACCTATACGGTCCTTTCTTGGTTTTGTTATTTTTTGTAATATGTGTTCTTCAATTCTGAAGTAAAAACAATGTATGTAAAGTATGGGTCGTTATAGTTAGTATTAGAGGAAAGGTATAGTCAACCTTTGGAAACTAGGATGTGAAAGCCTTAGTAAGAACCCTAAGGATAAGTCTAAGCATAGAACACAATCTTAGTGTTTTAGAAATGGCCATGAATAACCTAGGATAAGACCTTATGTGTGAAATTTTATTCTTGATTATGTGGTTTTCCTATTATAATTAGTGTTTCTCACACAATTCTTCTTGGTTTTAGTCAATGGCTGGAACCCGAAGGAACCGTGTTAATGCGGAATGCAACGGGCAATGCAATTATTGTCCCCCTATGCAACCAAACGTTATGGGAGTTGGAATGAAAAATATTTTAGCCATGCTCACACTACTTTCTCAAGCTATGAATCATGTAGGACTTCCAAACGAGAAAAGGAAGGAGCAAAATTCTGTTGAATCATTCATGAGACAGCGTCCACCTTCATTCAGCGGGTCTACTGATCCAATAGTTTCTGAAAAATGTATTAGTACTACTGAAAATATATTTTCAGTTCTTCAATGTTCTGAGCATGATAAAGTCATCTTAGTAGTGTATCGTTTGGTAGGTGATGCTGATCAATGGTGAATTCTTATTAAGAATACGAGACAAAGGGATGAAATTGAGTCCATGGAATGGGACGAGTTCAAAAACATATTTTTCAATAAGTACTTCCCTCGTATTCTCCGAACAAAGATGCAAAAAGAGTATCTTGAACTGAAGCAAAAGGATGATGAATCTGTTGAAGAAAATTTTACAAGACATTCAAGGTACGCTTTTGGTATTATTATTCAACCTGAGAGTAAGATCGATCGATTCTTTAGTGGCTTAAAACCAAGTCTTCGAAGGGCGTTAGCCATAAGGGACTTCAATAGCTATGAGGAAATCGTTTGATGTTCTCTCAAATTCGAGATGGAGATTGGAGTAACCCGTCAGTCATATGGGTTTGATAAGAAGAGGAAAATGGATTTCAAAGGAAAATCTAAAGAGCACAATGAAAAGAAGATGAGCTTTCCCTTATTCTCAAAGTGTGGAAAGAAACATGGAGGGAGTTGTCTTAAATGGACAAGTAAATGTTTCAAATGTGGAAAGGAAGGTCATCGGGCATTTGAATGCCGCAATGATGGGAAGAAGATGTCTAATGATGAAAACAAAGGAAGGGATACACAGAATGACCCTAAAAAACTTCAATGTTTCAAGTGCAATGAGATGGGACATTATGCCAATAAATTCCCTAATCCAAGGTTTGATGATGATGGTCGACGTCAATAAACTCTTAAGACTAAAGAAAAAGGAAAGTCACATGCAATTTCTATCAGCGATGTGGAGTACGATAATGATGTGGTGAAAGGTACGCTTACCATCCACTCTAAAGTAACAAATGTTTTATTTGATTCTGGATCCACCCACTCCTTTATTTCTGAAGAATTTTCTAAGGGTATTACCATATTACCTCAACAATTAGATGTTGAGTTAGTTGTGACAACACCTAATGGCACAACAGTCGCATCAAAAGTTCATAATTCTTCTCCGATTGAAGTTTGTGGGAAAGTGCTTCCTGCAAATCATGTGATCCTTCCTATAGTGGAATTTGATGTGATTCTTGGCATGGATTGGCTTTCTCTACATGGAGCTCATATCAATTTCCAAAGAAGGGAAGCCACATTTCATATTCCAGATCAATCTATGATCATCTATCGATTCAAGGATGAACATAACCTACTAGTGGAAATTTCTTCCATTTTATGGGTATTGATTCCACTAAATGTAGGTTATTTATCTCAAATGGTTGGTGAGAATCTCACGATTAAGAATATGCCCATTGTACGAGAGTTTGATGATGCCTTTCTGGAGGAATTGCCGGGTCTTCCACCAAATCGTGAAGTTGAGTTTTCAATAGAACTCATACCGGGTGCTTTGCCTATTTCAATGACACCTTATAGAATGGCCACAATTGAGTTGCAGGAATTGAAGAAGCAACACCAAGAGAATCTTGATTAGGGGTTTATACGCCCTAGTGCGTCACCATGGGGAGCACTTGTTCTGTTTGTTAAGAAGAAAGATGGATCAATGAGACTCTGCATTGATTATCGAGAACTTAACAAGATCACTATCAAGAAAAAATATCCTCTCCCGCGCATTGACGACCTATTTGACCAACTACGCGGAGCTCAATACTTTTCCAAGATATATCTTCATTCAGGGTATCATCAATTAAGGGTCAAAAGGGAGGATATACCAAAGACGGATTTCCGTATAAGGTATGGACACTATGAATTTATAGTGATTCCATTTGGTCTCACTAATGCCCCTGTTATCTTCATGGATCTGATGAATAGTGTCTTTAGGGACTATTTTGATCAGTTTGTGGTAGTCTTTATAGATGATATTCTTGTCTATTCAAAGTGCAAGGAAGAACATGAATATCACTAGAGAATTATGTTGAAGACCCTGAGAAAGGAGAAGACTTATGCCAAATTTACCAAGTGTGAATTTTGGCTTAACAAAGTTGCATTTTTGGGTCACATAATCTCAAAAGAGGGGATATCTGTGGATCCAGCAAAAACAGATTTTATCGAAAGATGGTCGAGACCAAAAACAGGAACCAAGATCCGATGTTTTCTTGGTTTATCTGGATATTATCGATGTTTTGTGAATGATTTTTCACGATTATCTAATCCACTCACCAAGTTGACTCGGAAAGGAGTTAAGTTTGTTTGGATGGAGGAATGTGAAGAGAATTTCAAGGAGTTGAAAAGAAGGTTATCCAGTGCACCTTTTCTCACACTGCCTTGTAGTGGAGAAAGGTTTTTGATCTACAGTGATGCATCCTAGAAGGGATTGGGGTGTGTTCTTATGCAAAATGATATGGTGATAGCTTATGCCCCATGACAGTTGAAAATACACGAGAAAAATTACACAACTCATGATTTGGAGTTAGCTGCCGTAATCTTGGAATTAAATATTTGGAAGCATTACCTTTATGGAGAAAGGTGTGATATTTATACTGATCATAAATGTTTAAAGTATATTTTCACACAAAAGGAGCTGAATATGCGCCAAAGAATATGGTTGGAGCTGATTAAGGATTATGACTTCTCAATCCATTACCATCCTAGGAAAGTAAACAAGGTGGTAGATGCATTATGTCGACAAGACCACACTAGTTTAGCCATGATGGGTATCACAAAAGATCCAATATTTATGGATTTACAAAGGATGGATCATGGAATTATAATGAATGGGGAAAAAGTGTATCATTCTCAAATGAATGTTCAACCATCTATAGATGTGAAGATTAAAGAGGCACAAAAAGAAGATGTCGAGTTACAAAAGAAGGTGAGAAATGTTCCTGAATTCAACCTTGATTGTGATGGGATAATAAAGTTCAAGAATAGGGTTTGTGTTCCTCCCATCCCAGAATTAAAGAAGGAGCTGCTGGATGAGGCTCATAGTTCGTCATTCTCTTTTCATCCTGGAAGCATGAAGATGTATAGGGACCTGAAGGAGTACTTCTGGTGGGATAGAATGAAAAGAGATGTTGCTGAATATGTCTCTCGATGATTGGTTTTTCAACAAGTTAAAGTTGAGAGACAGAAGTCTAAGGGGATGTTACAACCATTACCCATACCCGAATGGAAATGGAAAAACATCACTATGGACTTTGTCATAGGACTTCCTAAAACATCCAAAGGCAATAATGCTATCTGGGTCATAGTTGATCGTCTTACAAAGTCTGCACACTTTATTTCTATTAGAGAGGATTTCTCTCTGGATCAGATTGCCAGGATATATGTAAAGGAAGTGGAAAGATTACATGGAGTACCACTTTCTATTATATCTGATCGGGATCCGAGATTTACCTCGATGTTCTGGCGAAGTCTTCAGCATACTCTGGATACAGAGTCGAGTTTTAGCACTTCTTATCATCCTCAGACAGACGGTCAGTCTGAGAGAACAATTCAAACTCTAGAAGATATGTTGAGAGCTTTCTCTATGGATTTCAAAGGTGGTTGGTATCAACACCTACCTTTGGTGGAATTTTCTTATAATAGTAGCTTTCACTCCAGTATTCAGATGGATCCTTATGAAGCTCTCTATGGAAAGAAATGTAGGACTCCAACTTGCGGGGATGATGTTGGGGAAAGAATGCTATTAGGACATGATCTCATTGATGAAATGGCAGAAAAGGTCAGATCTATTCAACAACACATAAGAGCAGCTCAGAGTCGACAGAAAAGCTATGTCGACAACCGAAGAAATGACCTATAGTTTGAAGTGGGTGATAAAGTGTTCTTACGAATATCTCCCTGGAAGAGGGTCATGAGATTTGGAAAGAAGGGGAAGTTGAGCCGTAGATATATCGGTCCTATCGAAATACTGGATCGTGTTGGGAAGGTAGCGTACCAATTGGCGTTTCCACAGAATCTCTCTCAAGTTCACGATGTGTTCCATGTATCTCTCCTGATAAAGTACATACCTGATCCTTCACATGTACTCAGCTCAGAATTTGTACCGTTGGAGCAAGATCTTTCTTATGAAGAACAACCGATAGAGATTCTGGATCGTAGCGAAAATGTCCTACGAAACAAGACCACTCGATTGGTGAAAGATTTATGGAGGAACCACCAATTAGAAAAAGCTACAAGGGAGCTTGAGGATGTGACGAGGGAGAGGTATCCTCATCTGTTTGATACAAAGTGACGTATTTCAGGGGCGAAATTCATTTTAAGGGGGGTAGAATGTAACACCGGAGACTTTTATGTTACATAAATCATTAAAGGAATCTTTTTCTACACAACACTTTCTTGGCTTGCTTTACACGAAATCGCGACCTTCCCCGATATCTTACGTCGGACGCAATACCGAGTTTCACTAAACAACGATATACTATTAAAATATTATTAAAACTAGCCATTATGAATAGTAATAACCACTTTTTGAAATTTTATAAATTATATTTTTCAAAATGGACTTCATTTTTGGATTCTTAATATCGAAATCAGCCTAGGGTGAAATTTTGGTATTTTTCTGAAAACTTTCAATTTTTGATGAATAGTGAAACCTCTAAGTGGTAGTTAAAAAACTGAATTTTTCATAAAACGTAATTTTACCACTTCTGTGAGTGGAATTTCAAAAATCCGAGAGACATGGCTGATGTCAGTAAGTAAAATGTGGTTCAATGAGATGAAAATATTTGTTGGTGAATAGTAACTTTTTACTTTTATTTACCACAGTTAAAAGTAAATAGGGTAATTAAGGGTAAAAATGATTTTATTATTACCCTAAAACATGTTATAATTATATTGGATAAGTTTAATTCTCCAAAAACAAACTTAGGAATAAAATATGACCATTTAGGCCCACTTGGATTAGATTAGGGCATTTATTATTATTTTATTTACAGAAGGGTTAAAATATTTAAAATCAGAGTGTAATAAGTAATTCATTTTTCATATAGGGTTATACATAATATAAATTAGACAATAAATATTCATTAGAAATATAAAAATATTTCTTACATAATGGTATTTTATTTTTAATTTTTATAAATTAAATAATTTAATTTAGTTATGACACAATGATGATGCAGTAATTATCCTATTAATGAAAAATTGATATAATTGATGTTATAAACACCAAAATAAATTTAATTTCACACTTTTTATGAATTCCACAAATTTTATAGATTAATATGACATGTTATTATTGATTTAATTAACTTTTATAGAACTAATCATTCTATTATGATTTTCACAAAAATTAATTACTAAATAGTGTCAAAATTAACATAAAATAGTTTTTAAAACAAATATTATATTAGTAATTGTTATTTTATTCCTAAAAATATAGGTTTCTTCCAAATTACTTATATAAGGTTATATATATTAATAATAAACAACTTGGGGTTCGTTTGACTTCTTATAGTAAGTTTATTAACCTTATAGTATAAGAACACAAGAAGACACAGTAAAAGTAAAATTATTTAACTTAATGTTAAATCTATATGATAAGGTTAAAATAGGAACCTAAATTTGTCTAAATTCAATTGGATGAGAGGATTTCGACCCATCCCCACCTTATCCTCAAAAGAAATCAATTTGGAGCTATTTAAAACCAAACATGAATTTATAATAAAATAATATTTTTAGTTATTCCAAAGGTGCCCCTCTCCTCCCTTATAAAAGGGTACCTCCTCCCTCTCTTCCTCACACCACATTGAGCCTTCATGCTCGGCCAAACCCTGCCACATTATACTCTCCACTTCCCTAGAAAAATCCTAGAAGTTCTGGTCTTCTTGAAATACCTATTTTAGTGCCCTAAAAGGAGGTCTCAAAGAAGCACTTCAAAGAAGAGGTAATGTCCGTTACTGATTCTTTCATTTTTATTTCTTCTTCCACTTCTTCTTAATTAGTTGTTTCATTATGAAGTAATAACATCAGTATCACTCATATACTGATATTTTATTATAAGTATGAAACAAACCTATTTCACCATCTATCCATCCAACAGAAAAAGAAATCACCGCGCGTGCGTACGTACGGAATACCGTCTCCACGCCGTGGTGTAATCTATTTTCCACCATCACCTTACATGGGTAGGTATAATGGTGTACGTTATGAATATATATGACTATTATAATGTGATACTGATTCTGAAATAGTATACATACACACCAATACAATTCCACGATCATAGGAACGATATCATCACTCGTGCCTACGTACGGAATACTGTCTCCACGATGTGATGCGACTCGTTCTACATGATCTTAATTTCATAATGATTATATAAATGAAATGAATTGAATGAATTAATATGATATATATTACACTAATACCATTCTGGAAATGAGGTATCTATAACCTAAATAGATGAATAAGAATTTATTCGACAAAACACGCATTAGAACAAAAAGTTATAAACACCCGAATAACAAGTATCAATGAAATATTACTACTAAGAAGCTAAGAATATGACCAAATATGATATCATAAAAATAAGTAAGATTCTGGAATAAGTCAATAACCTTATATAAATCATTATACAGGAGGCTCGGACACGTACAAAGCATATCAGACCTAAGGTAAGGGAAAATATCACAATCTCATTTTTATCCGAGATTGTTTATACTTTGGCATTCACTGGGGTGTATTTTATCATCCAAATCCATGTTTCCTCAATATGTAATGTTATTTACATCCACCTACATTTTTTTAAATCCAATTTTACCCTTCTGTGAGTTTTTAGTAAAAGATAAGAAATGAATATTTTGTCATTTTTCGTACGAAGTACTTTTTTGTCTTTTCTGACAAAAGTACGAGAAGAATGTTTTTTTAACTTATACGAAATGAATGGATTTTTAAAACAATATTTCCAAGAATATTCCTTTACAAGTTATCAAGTTTATTTTTAATCAAATTCTTTTAGTTTAGAATTCTATGACATGTTAAGAAAGGAAAAATGAATTTGAAGTAGAAAGGATATTTTCTTCAAGAATGGAGTTCAAGTGTTTTATCAAAATTATTTTCCATCTAAGATAATATAGGGTTCTATTTCTATCCCTATTAATACATGGATTTTATTATGTTGTGATGGAAATGTTTTTATGAATTCATTTATCTTATATGAATTGTTTTATGATGTCATGTTGTTTAAGAATCCCATTTTTACTACATGGGTTATGCAATGATGTATTATTTATGATTTTGTGGCACACATAAGAATGGTATCATTATGAGATGGGTGGGACCTATATCTCCCTCCAATTCATTGGGTAAAGATTTTATATCTCATCAGATAGTCATGGATGGAACGTTAGGGTATACCGGTTCAGTGAAACATGACTGAAACGAGGGTGACTCGGTTCAGAAATGGACTTTGTCCACTAAGATAGTCTTGGCAATGAGTCTTGACTAATAAGATATGATTCTCTATGATTATGTGTGTATGCCACAATGTTTCATGTTTTATGTTATGATTATTGGGATTTCATTTCACTACTATGATTTATCCCATGTTCTGAAATTATGCTCTCTTTTGCAGGTTAAGATCTCTAAAATGTTATGTTCTTATGAATATGATGTGATTGATATTTTTTTTACCCTTACTGAGCATTTGAGCTCACCCTTTTGTATGTTTTGTTTCCCCAGGTCAGGAAAAAGGTTATTAAGTAGAATATGCCAAAAAGGGACTCTAGATATGATGAAATAAATGGGAGGCAAAGTAGATGCTTTATGAACCAGTTGTTTATGTTTCCCAGTTTCTAAAGACACTATACCTATACGGTCCTTTCTTGGTTTTGTTATATGTTGTAATAAGTGTGCTTCAATTCTGAAGCAAAAACAATGTATGTAAAGTATGGGTCGTTATAAGCTCGCTGTCCCTGCTGCTGCTGCTGGAAAGGCCTGGATGGAACCTGTTGCTGAGGTGGGTGCTGGGGCTGTCTGCCACCGTCGTACTGTACCCGGTCCGAGCACTGAATCTGGAGATATCCATGGATCCCATAGATGAATCACCGTGGTACTTCTCACAAAGAAAAAGGGCGAGACCAGGGAACAGAACTGAAAGTATTGCGGCCTGCTCCCTACTGGTCAGAACCTAGAGGGTCCTGACGCTGGGGTCTTGGTGCTGACAGCCTTCCCCTTCGATGGTCCTAGCTGGATCCCCTCTCGTGGCACACCTCATAGAGCATGCATCCTCTCCACTACTTCAGCCTTCTTCTAGACCTCCATGTATGTTGGTAGGGTTAATGGGGGTAATAGTATACTAGAGGGAGGGTCAGAGAGCCTCCTCTAAACGTATTTCCCGAGACTCATCGTCGGGAAATAGGTTTTGAGAAAATCATATGAGGCCCTTGAAATTGATTCCCAGCTCCCTTACTAACATACTACCCTGCTGGAGGGAGAGTATCTCTTGCCTCTTCTCCGCCTTCATCCTGGAAGAGAGGAATTCCGCCCAGAACTCCCTCTCGAAGTCAGCACATTCCACCTCAGCTTATCTCCTCTCCCCCAGGTAAAGCGTCCACCACTGACGCGCCGCTCCCCACATTTGGATGACGGCCTGAGGAACCTAGTACTTGGTCGGAGACCAGATGAGGCTGAAGTCTATCACCAGCTTCTCTACCAGATCTCCGTCTTCATGTCAGAGATGTTTCCCTCATACTTCTCGAGGGTCTGTCGTTGGAAGGCCTGATGTGTCTTCTACCACAGGTTGTTCTCCTCCTCTCAATCAGCTCTCTGCTGATCGGCCAAGGTAGTCTCCAGTGCCTCGATCTCCTACACCACACATGGTCATCTCTCAGGTGCCATAGCTGTAAGGTGAACAAGGAATGCCTAAGCCCAAGTAGTGCAGAAGATTTTTCTTAAAAAATTTCTCAAACTTCTTATTCATTTTAATTCCCAAAACCCCCATGAAACATGATAAAAAAAGTCATTATGATTCATGTAACTTTCTTGGGGACTCTGCCCTGCAATCAGCTTGGCCTCACTTGGTCGTTCGGTATGTCCAGAATCCTTGCATCGGATCACGGGGGCCCTAAAATCTCGTGTCCTAGCCGGTCTTCCCTGGCCTAATTCACACACCAAGGTCACCCAACATTGTTTCCCTACAATCCCATGTAATCCAAACTGTTCCTAACTATAGACTCCATCATATCCCCAACCTTTCCGCCTCTGATACCATTTTGTCACGACCTGCCTTCACCAAAAGGAGGGAAGGGTCAGCAGCTTGCCTGCCCCTTCCTTCATTAAGTTGAAGGAGATATAATGACCCATGAAACCCATATTTAATAGGTACCGGAGTGGTGACTAGAACCAAGGGTTTAGAATCACACACTTAATGGGAGGCATTACCACTTTTCTTTTAATAAGATCAGGAGATAAGATAGTAAGTCTCACAACACCAAAACTGGAAGTGCATGAAAAGCCAAAACAACCATTCCCATACACATGTTCTAAAATTAAATACCCCAAAGTACAAAGTGACTAAAAAGGTAAGGTACCAAAAAATGAAAAACAGCAACAGCAACTGCCCCAAAGGTCCGAGCTAGTATGGTCCTGCGCGATCCCCGAAGTCCTCCTAGAAACCTGAAAGCAGTTTTATATACATAGGGTGAGCATAAAAGTATACTCAGTAGGGAAAAACCAAAGAATCTTGTGCACAATTGGGGGAACGCACTAAAGTCCCATGTGAAAAAGAATAATCCAATCACCTAACAAGGTAAACCATCACCCCAATCCTCACCAAGGCACACTCCCCAAATAACGCAAGTCAGGTAATGTATAGTAATAGTATATCGATGTTTGGGTACCCCGCGCCACTTTCCCACTGGATATTGAAGACATCCTATTCATCGAACCAATCCCGCCATTCTCACCGCAGTCCCACTGCCAAACACCGCACGCACACAACTGGGCCTCAATTGTCACACGTAACCACGTCTGCAAACACCCAGGCTAGAACAACCACCACCACGCCCGAAGACACCTGGGCTAGAAGATCCACTGCCACGCCCAAAGACACCTAGGCCTCATCCCAATGACACTTGGGAAAACCAACTGCCTACACACACCTGGGCCAACCACCACACTACCCTGCTCGAAGATTCTTGGGATAATAATGGACTTTAGGCCATCACAGCCAGCCCGAAGATACCTGGGCTATCCAGGAAAGGGAGAAAAAAGGAGCTAATAACTAGCCACTAATATAAGAGTTGGAAAAAACACCCTCCCCCATGAAATGGGGGTGTTCGACACTATGTTCTCAACTTGGGTGGGGCGCAAATATGAAACACAAAATCTACAATTATATATATAGGTAACGAGAACTCTCCCAAGTTTAGGATTTTCATCATCCTACCTAAAGAACAATTCAGTACCATGACCAGGTCTCAACATACACCAAACCAAAAACCCAGTCGTCCCATCCTTGTTTTCATGTTCAGTAATGATGTTTAAATACGTTTCTGCACCTACTTGGGCAACTAGTAATCATAATCAAAAGTAAAGGGAAATAAAACAGTCAAGCATCAACTACAACATCTACACCCAGTTCTTTTGTAAAGTCACAACAACAATGAAAACCCCAATATACAGCCCCATGTCTAATATCTAGGATCCAAAAGGTTTCTCAACAACAGAGGATCCCTCCACAATTCGTGATATAATCAAGGTAACCACCCAGCCTTAAATTCATAACCACCGAATCCGTAACCACAGGGGATCCCATCCCCACCCACATAACCCCGTAGTCGGCCCGTAAATGAAAACAAAAAAACCACCACCACCAACACAATGCAGGCCCGTGCCAGTATTTTCAGATTTAAAAGATTTAACACACTCCATGATTTCAATTCCATCGTACATTAACTGGGGTTATCACAGAAAAAAGGTTGATCTGGGTGCCTCCAATTTATTTATCCAAATATACATAATTAACCAAATTCCATTACACAGAAATGGTTTAAAACCACAATACAATCCATTTGAACAAAACCAAAGTTAAGGGATTCATTAGTGCACAACGAAATACCACCAACAGACATGATTTTCAGTTGGCGTAAGCCCACCCAATTCAGAAAAGAAGATCATATAACAAAGAAGCCTCATCGATCACAACCCATCCTTCATTTTTTATAGAATAAATTCATTATCTTTATTTAGGTTTGGTTCATCCAATTCTACTGAAACAAAATCATTCCCACCCCGCAAGATACATAAAAAGGAGTGATGAAGGTGAAATTCCCTAATTGTTGATCAATGATCGACGCTAAGCTTGGGCATTGAACTCCATGGATAGCGATGCGGATCGTCTGAACAAAATGTGTCTTGTCTGAACAAAGGGTACTCCTAGCACAAGGTGATCATGAAAAGAAATCTAGGGAGAAACCTTAGGTTATAAAGGGTGAGATATAGAATGCCCCAGGCCGTTAAGATATGGAGAAAAAGAACCTGAAATCGCATAAGGCGCGGGGTCGTGGGTTGACTACGGGGTGGAGACACCCCACACGTCATTAAAGGGTCGGGCAGTTTAAACTAACACACACACCGGGTAAATTCATTAAATATTAAATTAAATGACATTTATGGGTGTTACTGAGTTTTAAAACAAGCTTAAAGGGGTCAAAATAGGGTTCAAAACCCAATTTGCGCAAAATGGAGGTGTCACTAGAAAAACCCCGGCAGGGCTGGGTGAGACTGATCGTTCGGTCTCACCGATCAGTCTCACCGATCGACTGGTTGGTCTCAACAATCAGTTGTGCCGTTCTGTCTCGCCGATCGGTCGCACCGATCGGTCTCGCCGACTGGTCGCGCCGACCGGTCGAGACCGATTGGTATCGCCATTCGGCCTCATGCCGAGATGCTACTTCTTTAGGATCAGGATTTATGGAAAAGGAAAGGACCCTGAGAGTCTAGGTCATCACTCCATCAGTGGCCTTGAAGCGGATATAACATTATGGTCACATCAGAGGTGCGGGATTTGGGGTGACAGCCAAAAACATATTTTTATTAAAAAAACAAGAGGTGGATAAAGATAATGAAATGAAATAGATGAAAGAAATAATATATACACTTTAATAAAAATTTCAATAGCATAGAGAGTCTGTAGAAACTTTTATAGGGATAAGAAAAGAGAGAAAAGAACTCAAGAAAAACCATTTCCTGAATATTCTTCCCCACAACCACTAGCGTTGAGGTGAGACATTCCCCTCGAAAAGATGTCTTGGATAAGGTAATCAATGTTCTAATAATTGTTTCTATAAAATGTGAATCAAATAGACACTAATACCTCTCTAGTACTAATATTATACAGGATGATATTGAATGTGATTTATATCTATCAACACCCACCCATCGCCTTTTTGTGATGGATACAGTGTTCAATATCCAAAATGATGTGCTAAACAATAGACCACTTCCAATAGGTCTTGTGAGAGTGTCTATTAGCATAGCCCCTGATCTGAGGGCTGATCAACCTATTATATTTGGTGAGGAAGATATTCATAAGATTGACCAACTATTGTAACAATCATTGCATGGCCATTAAATCTTTTAAACAAATATGTCGACAAAGAGGTATTCATTTCCTATTTATTATTGATGATAAACCATTAATAATTAATGAAAAAAGTTCTAAACCAACAAATTCTATTAAAAATAGACAAAGGGATGGGGGTTAAATGAAATGTTTACTTAAACCATTTATAAGATCAACCTACCGATTCAAAAGATCTTCGAAAATAACATTTACCCTGTCCATTGAATATCCACATTTATTATCATTAAATGTTCATGCGGATGTAATGTTACAAAGTGGTAGTAGTCACATAGATGATTTTGATGAAAAAATGTATGGATAGTATGTTATTGACTGCATTTCTTATAATAATGTGGATGAAATTGTCAACTATGAATGGCTAGGATTCTCAGTTGCAAATGTATACATGAGGTGCTTTTTCGAGATTTAATTTTCCAAATGATGATATACAATGTTAATTATGACTAAATAAATTTCATATTTTTTGAAGTCATATATCTCAATTCCAATTCAATGGATTTTCCCATAAAAAAATTGGACTCTTTAGTCCTCACATCACCTCTATATACAAAACAAAAATAAAATCCAAAAAATAGATGAAGGAGTGGAAAAATTTGTAAAAAATTTTCAATGAAAACTTGGTGATGAAATAATTTTCTTAATACAAATGATTTCAGGATAAAATGCTGCAATTTAATCATATTTAATATATTTTTCATTTCCTTCATCATTTATTCCTTCTTTTTTGTTTTTAAGAAACCCTGTATTCTCATTACTATAAATTTGGATAATCTAAATATTTATTTCGTTGATTCACTACATAGATTACCAACAAACCGACCACAAATGATAACGTTTTCTTAATTTGTAATACACTAAACTCAACATTTTAGAACTAAACTTCATGTTATATATTTATATTATGTTTTAATTAGTATTTTTTTATTAAATTTCGGTGTGTAAATATCGTCTAAATCATGGCATGATGGCACGCATTGCACACAAGGACCCAAACAAGTTCTTCAAATGGATAAGTATCAAGGAATGAATAAAAATATTTAACTATCCAAACAAATATAAAAAAATTACTTATTTTCCTTAATGTGTCTATAGTATCTAAAATAATCAAATAGAAATTAGTATAGTTATTATGTTTTTAAATTTATGAGAGAGATCATATTCCATAAAAAAACACATCCCCTAAGAGTTATTTTCAACGTTAATTACAACATTATTTAAAATATTTATAAATACTTCGTGTATTTATATTTTTCTAGTACTATTAAGACTTTTAAAAAAATATTATTTATAAACGATATAAATTTTCATAGAAACAAATGGGCGTCATACCTGATCAAAGAATGTGCCCCAATGGTACGAAGATGTGACTTCTATATAAGTAATGGATTGTTTCTTATGTATGTTTAATTTATTTATTTTTAGTACTAATCACATAATATATTTTTTATTTTACATGAGGATTCCTTTCCATTTAGGATTATTTTAATACTTTGGGACATGTAGGAATCAACAACACCTCAATCTGACATACGACATGATCGATATGACTCCAAATGTGTCTTTTTTATTTAAAATTGATCATAATTTTAGTACAATATACAACTCAAAACTCAAAACCAAAAAAGGAATTAAAATTGTTTTTATACTTTATTATAGTGATCTATAAGTTATTTAAGATATGTATGAATCATCTACACCTCATTCCAAAAAACAGTGTGACCAGTGTGACTCAAAGTGTTCGTTATTAGTTTAAAAACAACATTTTACTTCAAAATACATCACACACTAAAAACTAAGAAAATGCACTCATATTGTCTTAATAATTTAATAAATCAATTCATAAATTGTTTTTTATGTGGAGGAATTTTTCTCATGTCGAAATGATACTATATGTGACCGGTATTAGTCAAAGTGTGTGTTTCTAGTTTATAATCAATTTTTTCTAAAAAAGGAAAGTGACATACTAAAAAAAGAAACAAATTTGGATTGTTTTGATACTTTAGTACAACTATCCATAAGTAATTTTGGATGTGTATAAATTAGACTTACCTCAATATTATGCACGATGTGACATGTATGACTCTCAGTCCTTCTTTTTTTTAAAGTGACGTTAATTTTAGTAAAAAGGAACAAGTGACATACTAAAAAATGAGAAAAAAATTGGATTGTTTTGATACACTTGGGTAAAAATACATGAGTCATTTGGGATTCCAAGTATTCTTTTTCACCTCAATATGAGGCATAGTGTGATTGGTATGACTACAAGTGCGTCTTTTTTATTTAAAATATACATTAATTTTATGAAAATGGACAATTGACCTAATCAAAAATAAGAAAACAAATTTGTATTATTTTCATATTGTAGGAAAATGGTCCATCAGTTAGTTGGGAAGTGTATGAATCAACTTCACCATAATGTGACCCTCAAAAACTACCAAAAGTAACTATAAAATGAGTCATACGATTGTCCTCTACCAAAAAAGGAAGAACAACAAGAATAGAATAACATCACAAATGATATGGTGATATTGATAATATACCCAAAATATTGGCGGCCACCTTCATCCTCCTTCAGAACGTCGATAATAAATTGACAATCAGGTATGACCATAATATCCATCTAGTCGAGAGATGAAATGAATTGTATACCTTTCCAGATAGCCATTCCCACTGCTATGGCAGGAGACCAACAAAAAATTTATGAGGAATGACGAGCCACAATTATAGAGACTACATGGTCCTAGAAAACTTCCATAAGGTAAATAGAGTCATCACCAGGAATCGTCACATCAGTATTATTTTTGAAAATACCCTTAGGGGGATGAAGCCATCTGACAGGAGGGGGATGAACAATTATTTGATAACTAATTTTGATACACACATTTTGTCATTTCTTATTACGTAACTGACATTAAAACTCTCACAAACATGGTTTTAACATTAGTTATCCACTAACTGATGTTAAAACTCTATTCTTGTGAGTTTTAACATTTGTAATGTATAAATTAACAATCGTGATGAACTCATAACATATTTGTATGTCAATTATACCCATGCATCAAAATATTTATTGAACAAAATCATTGTAAACATATATTTATTTTAATATATATTTATTTCATTATAATTATAATTATAAATATATATATTTAAAAAGTATTTACATATATTTATAAAAATAATAAAAATAATAAATATGTTTTTATTATTTAAAAATTAGTTATAATCTTCTAATTATTTAAATTTATATTTATTTAATTATAACATATAAATTCTTTTTTAAAACATTATATATATATTTTAATTATAAAAAATATATATATTAATTATCAAAATTTGTTTTTTATTTAATTTATACAAATAATTTTTTTATTATAAATATAATTATTTTTTATAAATTAATAATATTTTTTATTAAAAAAATTTATCAGCTCTAATAATAGAATTGTGTTTGGATTATATGGTTTCACCAAAATGCTTTCATTTTCAAGATCATTATTAAATACGACAGGGTCTCGACTTCAATGATTCAAAACTGGGGCATGTAGTGGTTGGATATTGTGGAGGCTCGTCCACCTTCACTTGTTCATTCCCTTCCTGTAAGATCCTTCCCCCCTCTTTGGGTGTTCTCAAAGTTCTCAAACTTAATACAGATGTAGAGACCACTAGGGATGGTTTTGTTGGCCTTTAGACATTCCATTGGGATCACATTCTCTCTCTTATTTCGGCTCATCATTCCTCGGACATTGCGGGTTAGTCTCCTCATGTGGCAGGGGCCATGGTAATTTGGAAGTGTATGCAGCCCATATTGTCTCTTGTCTGGAAGGATTTTATGGTCGAATCTGATTGTCAAGTTATTATCAACACACTGAAGGAGGATAAAGGTGGCCACCAAGCCTATGGTTCCCTTATCGACATCATCAGATATTTTGTTCCTTTGTTCTCTTCTTGTTGTTTTCCCTTTACTTAGAGAGAGGGCAATCGATGAGTTCATTTTTTGGAAACTTTTGGAAATCATTGGGGGTCTAATTGATGGTTTTCATATTTTCCTCTACAATTATGTAATTTCCCTTTTGTTGATATCTATGGTTTGAGGATTGTTGGTTTTTTTGAAAAAAAATGGCCCCCTTTATCAGTGATATAGAATGTGCTGATAAAGGGTATATGTTTATCAACCATTCTTTAGAACTTATAGAGGGAATAATTATCAGCAATTTTACCTAGTAGTGACAAAGCCCCCCACCCCACCCTTATTAGTGCTTTCTTCTTAGCGCTGATAAAATCTAACACATCCCTTGGTTCGATCTGTGGTAGTGAATGGGAGGATATGCTGCATGTTGGAAGATGACATCGACTTTTGCAGCGGTTAAAACTGCACCCCAAATCAAAAAATAACCACCGTTAAACAATTATTTTCTAGTAGTGGATACATAACTCATTTATGATGTATAGGAATTGAATACATGTCCATTGGACATATGATGTGATTGATATGACTCAAAGTTTTTGATTTCAATATAAAAGGGACATTTTAGTTTAATGATATAATTATTAATAATTAGTTAAATAATTAAGAAAATTAATAACTGATAAAGTAATTAATATATTCAGTAATTGTTATGATAATTTACAAAGATAGTTAATTAACATTGTAACTAATAATTTATCATAAAATTATTAATAAACATTTAAAATTTATAATTATTATTAATTTAATAGTTTTAATATAATAAATAATAATAAAATTAGTAGAATGAATTATAATATCATTAATATATATAGTAATTAACAATATAAATTATCAAATGTGAATTATATATCAATAAATATTTTTATTATGAACACCTACTAAGATAAAAATTGTTTTAATTGGGTGGAAAAACCATTGTACACATGTTGATCATCAGAGACAGCCTACTAAAAACACCCTAAATTTTTTAAAAAATATACCCTAAGTGTGTCGAACAAAAACTCAAAATTATATATAAATCCTTAAATTTTATAAAAAACAAATTATTTGAAAACAAATATAAATTTATAAACAAAAAATGTATTTTTTATGTTATAATATTTGTTATAAGTTATTTGAAATATTAAATTCATAATGAAATAAAAATTTATAAATTAAGTTATTTTATCAATTTTTGGTTACTAAAATTAATAATCAAGACCAAAAAATTCAGTTAACCAAATAAAATTTTTAGTAACCGATACTCATTTTAGTATAACCATTTGGTTCTTTTTTATTCGGTTTCTAAATAGATGTTCCGTTGACCACCTCTTTTCCCACCCCTTGGGGGTAATCTCTACAAAAATATATTTCCATTTATGAATAGTTAGATAAAAAATCAAAACATTGGAAATATATATATATATATATATATATATGCTAAATGTTGTATAAAGGTTGATACGAGTCATTGTTAGATTATTCAATTAAAACCAACATTAAATATTAGATGCAAGTCAAATATTCTCAAAATCAATTCTAATTTATTAAAATAAAATTCATCAAAATTATTAAAATATGCAACTTTGATAATTAGGGTTAATTGTTCATTAAAAATCACCCAAAATTAGGGATGTTGACCCATAAAGTATGCATGAAATTTAGGATAATCGAATCCTAACTCATTTTATGTTTTCAAACCCAAATCCATTTTCAACCCATTTATTTTTTGAAACACTATTTTTAAATATATTCTTTTATATAATGAAACACACTTTTAACTGCCCAACCCAACATAATTAAAGAGACATATATTATTTTTAATTTTAAAATTTATTTATAAATAAAAAATAAATTGATATCATAGAAAGCAAATAAGTTTTACTATTTTATTAACCATTCAAAAAAATCATTATTCAGTTAATAATTTTTAATTTAATTAGATTTGAATTTAGATTTCATTTATAAATTTAATATGAAAAATACTCAAAATAGATAAAAAGTTGGGTAGTTTTACTATCTTTTTAATATTCGGTTAATAAATTAATTAACATTCAATAAATAGGGTTGGGTGATTCCTCATATTAATTGGTGTTATAAATAAAAGATTATGGTATCACAAAAGTAAAGGATGATGGTACTATATAAGGGTGGAGGGTGTGTTTTAAAACTACATCCCTCCCACTCGGATTACCCTCTTCTCTGAAACCCCTCACCGTGTAATGATGAAGATGAAGATGTTACAGAGATGGATTGGAACCCGGTGAAAGTCGTGTTTTAGCAGAACATCCATAGAAAAGGTAAAAAATAAGGAGCAGTCAGTTGGAGTCCCATGACCCATGATGAATCCTACGATGACGTCTTCAATTATCACCAATGCACCAATCATATCGCAACGGAGAATAGAGGAGGACTACGAGGAACCCCATCCAACCGACTATGCGGGACCCCGTCCAACCGTCCCCTCTGCCTGGGAACTCCTCCCCGGGGTTCCCAAGCAAGAAGATCAGAAATCTACCCCAACCCCGACAATCGAGAACCATGGGGTGCTGACAGATGTGGATTTTTATTATGTTGGGCAGTGTCCATTGGTCCCATTCTCTTGGGAACAGGCGCCAGGGGTTCCCAAAGTAGGAGAACCCAAATGCACCACAACTCCTACACTGAAAATCGCTCCTCCCCCAGTGTACCCAAGTGCGGGGATCATCCAGAAGGTGCACCAATCCAAGAGCTCCTAGCAGAGGCGGAACACAGTTGAGGCGGAATGTGGATGTGTAGGCGTGTAGGGGGGGGGAGCATGGTGCGGTCAGTCTAGGAGGTCATGGTGGAGGCGGCAGGCGGTTGAGGCGGGATATGTATGTGCCAACGTGCGGGGCGGGGCACGGTCGCAGCATGCGGGGCGGTCATGGTGGGCAGAGCACGGTCGCGGCAGGCGGCCATGGTGGGGCGGAGCATGGTCAGGGTGGGGATGCTTTGCGAATGACCTTCTTCATCGTAGTCGAGCCAGCAGAATCGTGGCGGAGATAGAGTTGGTGTGCGGGGCAGCAGGGCATCAGCTAGCTGATAGGCACGTGGATTTTCATTGAAAATACTAGAAAAAAAATATTTAAATATATTTTTTGATTAATATCATTTTGAATTTTTTTTATTGTATAAATAATTAAAATAATGTTAATAATAAAACATTATTTAATATGAATTGAAATTTTAAATTATATAGTTTAAATGTAAAAATATTTTGATATATTATTTATATATTTTATAATATATAATAGCATGCACACACACACACACACATATATATATATGTAAACACAAACATATGGTTATAAATAATATTATATGATACATATATAAAAATTTAAATATGATTTTGGTATATTTATTTATGTAGTTCGCATCACTCTGTTATAATATTTATATACCACTAAAAATAATTTCTTTTGCAACACGTTTTTACGATGGATTCTAACCACAAATATTTAATTGAGATAGGAATTCATCACAACAAACAATCTTGTAAAATCACGACCTAAATAATAAAAATCGTGATTGGATGTGGAAATTAACCTCAGGGTGATGCAATTTATGATGAAACTATTTAGCCATCATAAACGAACTTTCTGCCATTTTACATCATTTTATTCTAGATTATTTTCCATGGAATTACAAAAAAGATAATTTTATAAATATATAATTAAACATATTTTCATATAAAATATATTTCTCAATATATAAGACTTATCTAAATAAATACTAATATCCATTTTATTTAAAACACCAATATATGAATATATATATACATATATAATGTGTGTGTGCCTATATATATATATATATATTTGTGTGTGTGTGTGTGTGTGTGTATTAACAAACTAATATGTGTGTGAGTGTGTGTCTATTGTATATATGTATTAATATTTTAATTTATTTGAACACACCTATAAAAACATATTTTATTAATTAATTTAAAAATAATCCTATAAATATATATTAATATATAGTTAAATATGCTGATAAAAAATATAACCATATATATATATTACTATATATATATACATGTAGATGGGGTTTGGAGTAGTTGTAATCACCCCGTAATCCTACATGAAAAATGGGGTTTCAAATCCCATGGGGCTACAGGTACTGTAGCAACACTGTGTATCAGAGGGTACAGTAGCGGCGGTGCTACTGTTTATCGGCGGGTACTATAGCGGTGGTAGGGCACTGTAACAGCTGGGTTACTATTCACAAAATGGGCCTTAGGCAAACATTTTGGGCCTACGGGCAATGTAATGGGCTACATGCCCATTGGGACTGCGGGCTATGTAATGGGTCTCCCTCTACACAGTTAAAAGATGACTTTTCTTTGTTTAATAATAAAATGAGGCTTCAGCCCCAAATTTTTAATATATATATATATATATATATATATGAATAATTATAACTAAATATATATATATAAATAGATATATCAAAAAAGGGAGAACTAAACAAGATGGGTGAGTGGTAATGGTGCATACGCTTAAGGGAGAGGACTCGGGTTCAAATCCAAGAGGAGGTAGGGGTGCACAGATGGGTGCAGGGGCTGACTAACGTTGTTAAGGGGTGGGGGATGTGCGCATAGCACTTTTAAATGGGTGGCGGTGGTGCTTGCGTGCAGGGATTCCTAGCATCGTTGAAAGATTGCTATTAAAAAGTGGTCTATACCCTCTAATTTACAAAAAAAATTAATAATTTTTTTAATCTTATCGATGCTTTTTTAGTTTTGATAAAAGGGAAATCTAGCATTGCTTTTTTGAGCACTAATAAAAGGTATGAAATTTAATAGAACCTCGATTGTCAACATTTTTTTATCAATGATAGAGTTTCTTTATGAAAAACTATGTTTTTTAGTAGTGATTGTTGTAGAGTTGCATTTGAGCACATTGAATTTCCTAATCACCAAAAAATCTTCTATGTTCATCATCCTTGTGGTTGTGAGGGGAGAATATTGGGTTATCATGCATCAATTATGAGGGGGTCTAGTGTGTTAAATATGTCTATCAGGGAAACCCTTTCCTCCTGGATTGGGGTTAAGAAGTCCCAATAACATTTACACAGGCATGTAGTTGTGCATGCAGATTCCACACACACCATGACCTATGGTGTAGATATGTATTCATATGCGTGTATGGGACATAATGAAACCTCCTAAACATAGATGTTGACATCATTTATTATTTTCACATTAAACATGTAATTGAATCTAATCTATATATGTAATTACTTTGTGAGTTTTTTATTTTTAACATCATTTTGGATACAAAAATTGCCTTTTAATATTTTCTAATTCTACCAAAAACATAATATTAATTTCATATTATATATAAAAGCTCATATCCATCCAAATTAATTTATGTTACTATCAGTAATAAAAATATTATCTTTTTTTAAAAAAATCATAAAATATTTATGCAATAACTTATTTATTATTTTTTGACTTGCATTATGGCTTCTATGGACATCGTTCACACATGCCAGGACCCGGATTAGCAAAAATATATTGACTTATCCCATATCAACAAATAAACTCCCATTTTTCCTGTTAAAAAATTCAATGATAACTCATTTTTTAAAAATAAATTAATTTGAATGAAAATAAAGTTCATTATTACATTTTTAAAATATAATAAAAAATACATCCTTTGTAAAATCATAGAAAAAACATTGTTTATTGAAAATATAATATCCCCCTTTCACTAAATATATCCTAGTTTTTTTATTTTATGTTAAAAACTAAAATTCCTGTAAAATAAAATCAATCAATGATAATTTAATGATAAATATACCTTAATTATAAATAATTTTTAAAAAAATATCCTTTGTTAAAAACAAAATAGATATACGTTCTTCTAAAGTAAATTTAACGGAAAAATATAGAATTTTTACTTTTAACTTTATTTTTTCTAATTAAATTTTTTTGATTTTTGTTGAAAGGAAAAGGGGTATTTTTTGATATATTAAATTTAAAATGGGATCATTTAGAAAAAGGTTAAATTTTAATTTATCTTAATATAAAAGAAGAAAATTCATATTTAATTTCCAAATACATCATAAACAAAATGGATATTTCATTTTTTATTTGTAAAATAAAATAAAATAATTTAATTAATTTTTTAAGATGAAAATTTGGATATATTATAAATTTTATAGGGGATAAATATTTTTTTGATAAAATATTTTATAATTTGGAATATATATTTTTTTAATTACATCATATTGAAAAGGGAGTTTTTATTAATTTTTCATAACTAGATTTTTAGTTGATTATTTTATTTTTAGGAAAAATATATTTTTTATTTTTTAAGTGAATATCTCATTTCTTTTAAATTTTTTATTTGAATTTCATAATGAAAAATGAGTTTTTATATTTTTTAATAAAAATGATAATTTTTAAATTGAAATAGATTTTTGGATGAATATATCATTATGAAAAATAGTTGTGTACTTATTTTTTACTCTTTAAATTATTAATGGAAAATATGAATTTTGTTTTTAATTTTCATTAATTTAAAATTAATTATTTGTTTTTTAAAAAACTGGTCATCGCTCCTGCATGAAATACATGGTAATATATGGTTGTAATCCCATTATATCAGGAATTTACCTCCTCCCCCATCTAGTGATTCAATGAGTAATTATTAGTTTTATAACCATAATGTTTTCAAATCCATTTCAATTTATGCCTGTATAAGGTAATCATTGTCACTACAAAAAAACTAATTTCCACAACCACAAATAGACCTTTTAAAACATTGTAGAGAGATTCAATGGTGCTAAAAAACACTATCGTCGTCAGCATCCTTAAAATGAGGACCCCATTAACATTGTTTTCATTAACACTGATAACTGCCCTACTATTGCAATGTGCTTTTGAATAACAACACATTGCGCCAAATACACCAGTATAGAAATGAACCTGTATGAAAATTCATAATTTAATTGAAATAAAATTTACCTAAAAAATACAAAAAATCATATTATATACATTTCAAACAATATTTTGTATAATCACATTTTCATTTACTATATATAGACATTTAAAAGCATCAATGTTTAATTGTATTTGGTACCTATGACCCCCTCTCAAAAAAGCCTAATCATGGTATTAGTTGCTAAAATACCACCCCAACCTGAGAAAAAGAATTATCCTATATATGAACATAATTTTTTTAATAATACTATAAAGAAACAAATTAAACATAAATATGAAAGAATATATTTTCAAAAGGAAATTTTTAAATAAAAGGACACACATGTATCACTACCAAAAAAACCACTTTACACAAGGCCACCCTTTAACAATGCTAAAAAAATCATTGATAAAGGGGGTACCTTTATCAATGCTAACAAAACTGCTGATAAAAGATTCTTTTAACAGCGCTAAAAAATGCTGTTAAAAGTACCCCCTTTATTAATGTTTGTAGCACTGATAAAGGTACCTCTTTATCAATGTTTTTAGGGCTATTAAAAGGACTCCCTTTATCGGTGTTTTTTTAGTAGAATTGATAAAGGGGGGATTTATTAGTGTTTTTTTCCTAGAACTGATAAATGGTATGGCTAAAAAGAATTATATTTCCGTAAAAATAATATATATTATTTAAAATATGTTTTCTTTATTGCTAAATATAAATTTACACATAAAATATAAAACAATTAGTGAAAATGTCTTATAAAATAATGAAAATTATATTGTTAATTAATAAATTGTTTGTTATTATTGAGTAACTATCATTTATTAACAATTTGAAGAAACAAATAATAAAACAATTAATAAAATATCTAAAATAAATTGAAAATGAAACTCGGATTTCAAAAGGTCATAACTTTTGATTCGAGTGTCTGTTTGAGCTCAACCACATATAAAATCTAATTGTGTGCCAATATATACAAACTAATGATGGGGGAATCCCCTATTATTTCATCTGAGGTCAAAAAAGTCCATAAAAGGGATTTAAAACTGAGTTTTTAGTCGGTGTTTTCTAATTTTTTAACATTTAGTCTATTTTTAGCCTCATTTAATGAGGGTCCATTACCTGTTTTCAGCAGCGAATTAATTTATTCAAAATTTTTACTTTCATTTTGATATTAATTATATGAAATTTAATCATTTTTCATAATGTAGTTTTATTTATAATCAAATATATAAAAAAATATACATATTTTTTATATATTCACACATAAAAATTTAATTTTATTAATATATATGTAAACATATTTACATATAATGTATATTTCTAAACATATAAACCTTCTATAAATAAAAAAATAATATCCATTTTATTTAAAATAAATAAATATTTATATATATATATACAATTAGTGTATATATAATGTATGTATGTATATAAATATATTTGTGTGCGCATTGACAAACCGATATATATTTCTCTATATATTATAATGTACGTATATAAATATTAACATATAATATATTTAACTAAATACAAATATATAAAATTTTATTTATATATGCACACACATATGTAATTATATATATATATATATTTATATTTATAAACACACACACACACACAAACACATATTTTACATATGTATTTAAATATATATATAAATCTATATCTATAAATATATGGATAAAAAATATAAGGAAATAAATATAAATATATAGATGTATCATAAAATACAAAATAAAATGACATATGGGAGTAGAAAATAAGTGAGATTATGAGGGGGGGTCTTAGTTTCGAAACCCAACTAAGGGGTGTGCGCGGGTGGGCAATGTATGTCCCTAGTACTGTTAAATGGTGGGGGGGGGGGGGGATTCCAAGCCATTAAAGGGGTGTGAGGATAGAAAAGCACAATTCAAATGGGTGATCTAGTGTAGATAAAAGGGGGGAGGTACCAGCCTCCAATTTATAGAAAAAATTTATTTTTTATGACTTTTATCGGTGCAAAAAAAGCATCGATAAAGGTCTCTTTAATTAGTGAATTTTTGCACTCATAAAAGGGTCATTTATTAGTATTTTTTTAGAGATGATAAAAATGACCCGTTTTAATTGTTCTGGGGATAATAAAGCATTTTAACACTATAAATGACCGTTTTACGAGAAGTTAATGGCCATATATACAGTAGTGGATTCATACCGCTCACCCCATGCATCAGATTTAGGTGGGGCAGATTCGTACACATCACAAATGACTTATGAAACATTTTTCTAAAGTATTGAAACAATATGAATATATATTAATTTCAAATACCTGAAGAAAAAAAAATTAATATAAACTTAACGTAGGGGTCAAAGGCAAGATCTGAACTCTTTCTTGGTGGTGGGGTTGGTAGGAAAGTGTCAGGGATATTGGAAAAGGAAGGCCTATGGTCATCATGGTGACTAAAGTAAAGACTCAAACCTAGGTGCGATGGTGAGGGATAATAATGAGGTTCAAACCTTACTCGAGGAATGGGTCGATGACATGAGAGGAAGATCCCACTCCAGTTGGGGATGGTGATTTTTCAGTAAGACCGTCTACATTATCAGCAGATCCATTTACAATTTCCATGTCTTTTTTTGGGGCATGTTGTGTTTGGGGATTCAGTCATGTAATGGGTTCTATCTCAATCCAGCTTAAAAGGGCATATGCTTTTCTTACTAGAGTGGTTTTCCCAACATATTCTAATAAACACGTTCACGAAAAAAATAAAAAACCATAAACAAAGAATTATTAAAAAAATATAATATATTAATATGTATAAATATATTGTTATTGATATAAATATAATTTATAGTTTTTAAATATTTTTTAGAAAAGTATAGATATAGATTTACACCTAATATATAATATGTTCAGTAAAAATGGAATATTAAATACATTAAAAAATATTATTAATTAAAAATTTAATAATTATTATCAAGTAATAATCATTTAAAAATTATTTTAGGACACAAAAAATAAAAAAAAATTAGTAAAAGTTCTAAAATAAATTTAAAACATAATTCAAACTTCAAACGAAAATAGATTTTCATTTGGGTGTCCATTTGAGATCTACTACATATAAAATCAAAGATTACGAGTAGCTCTACATACTGATGACATAAGACAACCTTCTATAAAAACATTTGAGGCAAAAAAACCCAAAATCCCTCCAAAACTGAGTTTTTAGTCGGGATACCCAATTTTGTTTAACATTCTATTGAATTTAAGCCTCATTTAAGAGGGTATTTATTCCATTTTTCAAAGGGGACTGAAGTTATTCATAGGTATTAAATTCATATTAATATTTTGGCATTTCATTTTTATCATTCTTTATAATGTAATGTTATTTCTAACCTAATATATAATAATATAAATATTTTTTTATATATTCACACAAAAAAATTTATTTTTATAAATAAATAATTAAACATATTTACATATAAAATATATTTCCCAATATATAATCCTTATCTAAATAAAAATTAATGTCCATTTTATTTCAAACACAAATATATGAATACTTATATACTTATATAATTTTTGTGTGTGTGTACATATATATACTACTACTAGGAAATTGATCTATATCCATGCCTATAAAGCCACGGATTAAAAAATCCATTGCTACACCTCCATAACTAGCCATGGCTTCGTCGGTGAATACCCCTACCCATTCATTTATTCTTCCTTCCACTGGATCCATCCTCCACAAAACACATCAACAGCTCAATGCCCACCCCGACGCCTCCTCGCCGCGACCCTCCTCATCTAGAGAAGTTGCTCCGAGTAGCCTACCCACATCCTCTCTTCCTTCCTAACCACTCCCCAATGCCTCCTCCCCGAAACCTACTCACCAATAGCCCTCAATACCCACGACACCTCATCACCGCGACCCTCCTCCCCACGATGCTCCTCCTCTAGTGATGCTGCTACGAGCGGCCTCCCCACCTCCTCCCTTACTTCCCGACGGCTCTCCCCCAAAACCCTCAACACCCCAGATGCCGAGGTCGACTCCCCCCATGCCCTATCATCAAGGTATTTGAAAATTTCGTTGATTTCTTCTATTCTTTCTTGAATATTAAACTAATACTCGATGTGGAGTGAACTACGAAGCTATGATATATGGTCTTGTTCTTTTTCAATTAAGGACTCGATGGTCCAATTTATTTATTAAAGTATGTTTCCCATTTTGGGCTCATTCCTCGTTCAACACGTTTTGGTGCAATTGTAGATAATGATAGAGGTAATTTAGAATAAATTTCATACATTATCTTGTTGTGAGATGGGATTTTGGATGATTTTATATATGGACTAACCATTTTACATCCTTTTGGTCCTTATAGGTTCTCGCGATAATTTGGCCATTTAAAAAAGGTTACAAATTTACATATAATCAATATTTAGAGATAATATAACCAATTTTTCCTTTATGACATGTGGTTGATGATGATGCATGGGGATTCTGATATATAAATTTCATTACATCTTGATAATGGTCTAAATAAATTTTCATGCGGTTATTCTATGTTATTGTTTGAATACTATACTGATGGGGTATTGGGGAAACTAGTTCGATGGGTGTATAAAAAATTGGATTCTCAAAGATCCTTTCATGTCATACTATCCTTATAATTTATTGGAGGGAAAAGAACTATATCCCCAAATTTTAATAATTTTGAGGGAGTTTCATCCTCATGATATTTTTTTGAGATTGGTGAAGACTCCACATGTTTGACTACTTGTCTTGGAAGACATAATTACATTTTTACCAGTGGAACAGTGTTAGGTATTCATCTGATCAACGCTAAACTATCATGTTCAATCCATAAAGTTAAACATGAGGCAATAATGGAGGACTTTCTTACAACTGTGACACAATTTAAAGAATATATGTCCATGAAAAATAAAATTCTTGATTATATACCTACAGTGGAAGGTGAAAAGAGTCTTGTTCCTAATATTTCAATCTAGCATCAGGTTTAATGAAGTGGGCTTGGTTCAAGGTTTTAACTATCATCATATATAATCCTTTAGAGAAATATTGGGATAAATATGACAACCTTCAAAAACATTCCTTGGCATAGGTGTAGGTGTGTTTTATTATCGACACTGGCACATACTTGTTCATAATGTTCTCATTTATTTAGAGGATTTACCCACCCATGAATATGATCTCATAAAGTTTATTTTTCCAACCACCATACAATAAATTTAAAGGATAATGCTACTGATTTAAATCTCTTAACTTATGAGGAAGTTAAACTTCATGATTTTATTTCTATACAGACTGTAGAAGAGCATGAATATATGGCTCACATGGACAGTATAAAGGCACAACAATCATAAAAAACATTGGTCTAGAATCCCTAAAATATACAATACAAGATCTAAACAAATTTTTTAAAAAAATTTATACTCTATCAAAAGATGGAGCTAGTCAGAGAACCAATCTCGAGTAGGCTGGTAACACATTTTGTTAGAAATTTGCAGATCCATTGAATTTGGTAGGTAGAATTTCACTATAGTAACATCATTTCCATTTCATTTCCTAATAAGGTCAAGAGAGGCTCTAGGATGTGGATACTCAACCATAGTTTCTTCAGTGAATGGAATATTTTATGCTCTTAATGGTATGTCCCTTTGTTACAACTTTCCATTGAAATTTTAATAGGAATAATGAATTACACATATTTTCTTGTCAGAATGACTAAATATTAGAATGTTATTATTATAATAATGGTAACATGATAAATAACATAAAATTTATATGTTTAGGGACTTATATAACCAAATTAAAATAATGTTTTAGGATGAATGGATTTTACTAATAGTTATTAGGGTAATTAAACCATCAAAGATTTTTTATTCCATGAATATGAGATTCCCTACATAGATAAGACTCAAGTGTAGCGAGATAAAAATTTCCTTTTTCTATATTCTTAGAATGTGTTCAAAAATAGAGGAAAATGTTTTAGAATATTCCATACTAATCAAAATCATATGAAAAATGCATATATGTGTATGTATAAAGGGGTATATGCATGTATAAACATATATATAAGGACCCCCTTCTGCATATTTGTCCATGAAAATATGTACATAGGGGATAGATGTCCTTATATATATGTGAAGTTGTATATGCGTGCAAGAAAAAAAAGGAAGATTCGAGTTGTCATCGTCAAAAGCACCGGGTCTTGAGGAAGAGGTTTGTTCCCTCTTCATATACCTTTAATTTTAATTCTATAATTTCTCGATTGTTTTAAAAACATGTTTCCATAATTTCTTTATTGTTTTAAATAAATGATTTTCTAATAACCAAAATCTTTGTCAAGGAAGAATATGAATATAGCCATTGATAATTTGCACATATATTCTGTAGGAAACCTAAAAATAATTATTAATAAATTTATTGTACTTATATTAATGATTCATATTATTATACTAATAAATATTTGAGAACCAAGGAGCACACTCCCTGATAATTACATTCCTTAAAGATGAAATTATTTTACTTTTGAATAGAATATTGTTTGAGTATGAATATGGATCAATGAAGTGTGAGTACCCATGTTTTAGGAATTTTAATCTTTGGTTAAAACAGGGGAAGTAATTCTCTTGAAGTCATGGGAATCGATTTTACTGGTGATGTGATCTTATACTTATAGAGATGTCGGAACATGCGTTATTGAAAAGTATAAGATTTATTATGTGATAAGAATATGATGATTCACCTTTCCTAATGCATCATAATCCCATCATTCCTCATGCGATGAGCATGGAATTCCTTGGGTGATGAGCCTCATGTTCATTAGGTGATGAGCCTAAAATACCCAAGGTGACTAGCCTATAAAGTATGAGTTTCATTGGGTATCAACTTCATGGATTGTTGAACCCGTTAAGAATTTAGTATCTTTAAAAAATGATATAATGAGTAACATAGGGCATATTAGTCATCATAATCATAAAAAACACTCAAATTTTGATTCAAATTATCTTATGGAATTCCAAGAAATAGATTTGATAGGTGAGGTTGTCCAACCATTGCTAATAGGTTTAGGGGTAGAATAAGTTCCCATGATTCTACTAAAACCCATGATCACCCAAAAATAGAAATTTCATACCTCTATTCTGATGAAATGACTACTATCGCCCTCACTTGATTTACCATATAATGATCATGCAGTGGAGGGTTATCAAAACAATGGTCAACCACTATGATAGAAATAAATCATACCAACAATAAAAATGGCCATGGATGATCTATAATCCATGGTTACACATTAAAACAACCAATATAAAAGGCCCTACATGGGGGGACTGGTAGGGGGAGGGGGGAGTCCAGGAGGGTCTGCAGGGAGGCAAGGGGGTCTAAAGGGGGGTTGTACAGGGGGAGGGGAAGGGGGTATGAGAAGGATAAAACCTTATGTGGTTATTGATCCTCCTTCAGCTTCTTCCTATAAATAAATTCCACAGCCTCCCTAGCCTATGAAAAATAGATGTTCAATGTATAAGGGAGATTAGAGCCCCCTTCTAGTGCCAAAACTACTCTCCCCCTTAACAAAAAAATTCCTAATGAATTAATAGATTCACCTATGGTACAACCATCCATCCATTTGTTTATGCTTATTGAATTTTCAACTTGTATACGAGATAATTGTAGTCATTTTTTCACCTGTTCTTTTCAGGTATTTGGGGATGCCTATAAGTCACAATTAAGAATTAGAATCCTTAATGATATTGAGAGGTAATTACAATAAATTTAAACGCAATGATAATTTTGGTCCTTTCATTCGATAACCACCGTGCTATTAATTTTAGTACAAGCTTTTGGAGTACATTTCCATTGGACCTCAATTTTCCAATATGATTTCTCAAATGATGATGGTCCTTTTGAAACGGATTCCCCCAGACATTCTTCTAATCCATTTATTAGTATAACTCATTCCAAATATATATTTATGAGGTTTTATTTTTCCCAATGACATCACAAGAACTAAATTTCTTGTGTGTATGCTTTATCATGATAGGTTGTGTCTATGGATAGGGATACATTCTATGAAGAGAACTAGAAAGAAAACATAGACCATGCTTATGAATGTAAGAATATATATAAGTATCCTCTTGTTGTATTTTATTATTATATATCTTGGTTGAAATTATTTCATTTATGTTTTCCATTTTAATCCTTACTCCTCTCATTTGAGACACCACGAGAATCTATAAAGATTTTTTTGACTAACAGGGGGGTGAGCAGGCTAGGGGGGCTAGTGCAGGCTAGCGGGTGGTGCATGCTAGGGGGGATGGTGCAGGCTTGGGGGATGGGGGCTATGCAGGGGGCGCTGTGTAGCCTAGGGGGATAGGTGGAGGGGGTAGAGGCCGGGGGAAGGGGGAAAGGTAGAGGGGGGCAGGGGCAGGTCTGCAGGTCTGCAGGGTAGGGGGTAGGGAGCAGGGGGCAGGGGGTAGGGGGATGGTGGAGTGGGGTAGGGGGAGAGGACCTGGGGTATGGGAGAGATCTGCAGAGTAGGGGGCAGGGGCATGGGGCATGGGGCATTTGAATGGGTAACTATATTTTATTAAATTATAAAGTGTTATATAATTCATACTATTTTAATATGTTCTCTCACCTCATGTATTTGGGTATTTCATTTTTTTTGACTCCATATTATGTTTTGAGTAGGGCTTTGGATCATTTTGTGTTGGTTCAGGTGGATTTGGTTCTCCTAATCTCGGTAAGGATTTAATGTTGTTAGTTGGTTTCTCACTAGATATTTAGCATCCTTTATGTGTTTTAATGTTCCTAATATCCTTTGTGTAGTGATTTGATCCCTGCTCATTGGTTTCGAGTATCCAAGTTAAGGGCGACTTGCCTGTATGTGCATATGTTAGAATGTATATGTATGTGGGTTCCCCTGGTACGTGTATAGTCAACCATGGAAGTGATTATGCACTTATGGGGATATGTGTGCCCATGTATATATATAAATTCAGAAAAAGTTGAGTGGAGACTGGTATATGCCTATAAGCATATGTGCAAGGATCCCCTTGCACATGCTCATGGCCATGTGATTGTGTTCATAGGGGCTAAGGGTCCTTGCATGTGTGTGAAGGTGCGTATACCTAGTGGGGGAGCATAAACTTTTAGTTAGAAAGATAAAAGAGCTGAAGTGGACGCTTTGGTTCCACCTTGAGGTGGGATCCCTCTTCTAAACTCTTTAATTCAAAAATTCTTTAAATTTAATTTAGCTTCATTATTAATTCAGCTTAATTATATTTAATTTCATATCATGAATAAGTGTTCTTTAATTCAATTGTTTCATTTGAAAAATAAAGTCATGTATTTATAATTAAACCCCTCCAACAGAGGTGCACTATCTGTGAAAACTCACAGGGATGGTTATGTTGATCTTGTTTTTAAATTATTGCATTTGATATGTGCTGAATGAGTTTTAAAATAAATGTTAAATATAATTAAATGAATTTTGTGATAAATAAATGCCATGATTTTATAAAAAAACCCCTCGAATGGTGGTGCACTATCTTATAAACCAAAGAATAGTGATAATTATTTTTATCATGTTTAGATTTGGTTTGAGTCTTTTATATGCCTCTTGTTGGTGTTTGTTGTGTGGCTAGTTAGTTTTTGTTTTTTTTGAATAATATAAATTGTCTTATCATACTCATTTAACTCAAATGACATTTCCCGAGTAGGCATATGCCTTTACCATGACACTTTGCTTTTCACGGTTTGAATATTATAAATAATATTTCCATGTTTAGGAAAAGTAAATGAATTTTTAAATGGTTTGTGTAGGGTGTATGATTATTTTCCATCTTTTTTTGACCTTTAGACGTTGCGTCATTGTTCCACTCGCTATAACCTTCTCTGGCGATCCCCTATTCTAGAATATTAAATAGTTGATTTGTTCTATCATTTTTCATTTGGGCGACGGTCGGAATGTTGCCCCACCTCATCCCGCTCCCTTCGCTCCTAGCTGGATGATGTTGCCCTGCAGATGTTGTTAGACATGGCCAACATGCCGCGATCATGCTGTGGTCA